>CM062293.1:78601258-79201258 GCA_031216915.1 Pictodentalium vernedei | reverse complement strand
AAAGCGTGCTTAGATCTTAAAAAATCTTCTTCTCATGAACCAGCAGTAGCAGAGACTTGATATTTGGTGTGTAGCTTCCTTTGGAGGTGAAGACTCAGATTTGTTCAAGAGAAGTTTGAGGTGCTATATTTGCCTTTTGTTAAGGGCTCAAAATTTTTAGTTTCCAAACCGAGAGACTGATTTGAACCAAAGGTGATATGAGGGCTTAATGGGTCATAAGTACATAATTTATGGCCAAAAAACTTCCCATCGCCCCATGGGAACCACAGGAGCAGAAAATAGAAAAAATTAAAAACTTCCATGTCTCCAGAACTACATGGCACTGAGAATTCTTTTTGTTATTGTTATGAAGCTTCCCTAGGACCAACAGAATAGAATGGTCAAAAAAATTGCTAACGGTTTTATCATAGATTACTTTTTTCAGGATATTTAAGACTACTCTTCTCCCAAACCACTGCTCCAAAAGCTTTCAGATTTCACATATAACATCTTTGGAAGATTGTTTCACATGTTTATTGAAATCAAATCCCTGGGTCTATATTTGGGCTCTCTATTGGTGCCCAAATGTTTAAATTAGTGCAGTGTGAGGAATATTCTTTTAAAATATTCTTCTTCAGATCCACCAATCAGAATCCTTTGATATTTGGTATGCAGCATCCTTAGAGGGGTGATTCAGGTTTGTTCAAACCAAGTCCCTGGGTTTATATTTGGGCTCACTGTGGGAGACCAAATTATAAATTAGTTCAAAATGAGGAATTTTCTTTAAAAATCTTCTTCAGATCCAGCAGTCAGAATGTTTTGATATTTGGTATGCAGCATCCTTAGGGGGTTGGGGGGGGGGAGGGGGGGGGGGGGGGTGAGATTCAAGATTGTTCAAACCAAATCCCTGGGTTCATATTTGGGCTCACTATGGGAGTCCAGATTATAACTTGGTTCAAAATGAGGAATTTTCTTTAAAAATCTTTTTTTTTAGATCCACTGGTCAGAATCTTTGGATATTTGGTATAAGCTTTTCTTAGGAAGGGCAGATGCTTGTTCAAGTCAATTCCCTGGGTTGATATTTTGGCTGCCATGTCAGGTGAGTGCCATCAGGCCTCCCAGGGCCTCTTGTTGTGTGGAGTTCTGCCAGGCTCTTTAGGGCCTATTGTCATTATTCATTTTTTGTCTCAAAAGCAAAGCTCATGACCCCTCCTTGGAACGAGCTCATTCCAGTGAGGGGGCAGACGCTATGTTTTTGATGCAAAAAATGAAAAAAAAAAGTTTTTCAAGAATTTTGTTTGCAAGTGTCATCTGCATTTCATAGTATGTAAAAAGTTAAACACCAATAAATAAATAACCACTAAAATTGTGAGTTTGTTGCAAGGATGTTCAGTTCTGAAGTTAATGTGTGATAACATTTTTTGTAGGGCGAGTTGAGAGAAATACCCGACAGCTCTGATGAGGATGAAGCAATGGAAGATGATGAATTTCATATAGATATGGAAGAAGATGTGCCAAGGTATAAAACATTCTAACCTGAACTTGCACAACTTAACCCTCTACCGACACACATGATTTCAAAAACCTGCTATTTTAAATAATTGTATTCAGATTTTTCAGAAAAATTCAACAAAACTAGATCATGTGGCCCCCTCATTGGAACAAGCCCATTTCAGTGAGGAGGTCACATGATATGGTTTTGTTGAATTCTTTTGAAATTTGTTTAGTTAAACTGCTAAATTTGTAAATTACATGTGCAATATGATGGTTCTATGGAAAGGTGTTAACTTTCAGTTTGATAAATAGCTCCAGATAAGTCGAATTCTCCAAAAATAGCAGCAGTAATTGAACACGGTTTAACCCTTTACCCAACGCAGACAATATCAAAATTTATTATTTTAAATATAATTTTTTCAAATTTTTCAAAAAATTTCAACAAAACCATATCATGTGACCCCCTCATTGGAACGAGCTCAACGAGCTCGTTCCAACGAGGGGTCACATGATATGGTTTTGTTGAAAATTTTTTAAAAATAATATTTTTTCAACTGGTGAATTTGCATATTACGCGGGCGGATGCGGGCGATTCGTTGGGTAAAGGGTTAAATAACTATACCTAAATTATGATGTTTTTAAAACACTATGGCTGTCATTTAGGTCTGCACAAATTTACTTAATCAGTTGTTTCCACACCCTACCAGCTAAGTAATAGAAAGACAAGTAATAGAAACTTTGATAAAATTACCATTGATGTTCTTTTGATTCTTGTTATTGATTCGTAAAGTAATCTTTGTAGAATTGCATTTATTTTTGCTCCCTCATAACAAGGTAACACTTGGACTCAGCAGTGGTGTCTAGAGATGTGTTGGCTGCCTGTACAGCCAAGACTTCACTAGAAACCACTTCCAAGTCACTGTAATTTCCATCATTAGGACCACCACTATACATAAGAAATGAAACTCACCAAAATTGGAACTAGGCCCTTTAAAGTTGAACTCTACTAAATATATAAATATAGGGTTTGTTGGTTTTTCTAAAGAATATGTCCTGGGTGCACTAACAAGGGTATAACAGTACTCGCAAAATCTAAATTATTAGCTCAACTTGACGTCAAGTATGAGCTATTGGGATGGGTTGTGATCCGTCGTCTGTCTGTCCATTCATCCGTATGACCATCTGTACATCAGTCCGTCCACAATTCCTATAGCACACCCTACAGGCCACAACTCTCACCCGATCATTTCCAAATTTTACATGTGGCTTTGGGACAATGTCTAAATAGGAACTATTGATTTTTTTTTTTAATTTCATTGAAAAACATGACCGCCAGTGGCCATCTTGGATTTGGATATAAATTGTCCAATAATTCCTTTGGTACACCCTACAGCCGAGGCTCTCATCCAATCAGTCCCAAATTTCATATGTGGCTTTGGGGCAATGTCTAGATGGGAGCTATAGATTTTGTTTTAATTTTGTTGCCAGCAGCCATCTTGGATTTGGATGTAAATTGTCCCAACAATTCCTTTAGCACACCCCACAGGTCACAGCTCTCACCTGATCAGTCTGAAATTTCATATGTCAGGGTCCAGCCTAGAGGGTAATTTGAGGGAGAAGTCACTTCTCCCTCCACTGACTTTAGAGAGAAGTCAGATGAAACAGGGAGAAGTGATAAGAAAATGTAGAATGATGATTCTGCATTCACATGATCTACCGGCATATTATATTTTCATTTCTCACAAAAATAAATCACAACAATTGGGCAATAACACATCTCTATGTGTAAATTTATTTGTACAAAGAATTGTTTATGAGAAAAAAACATGCCTCTCTGTATTAATTTATTTATAAAAAGAAAAGTTTACTATTCAAATTCAAATGGGCATTTACTTTTTAGAAGAGACAGATCAGCCTTGAATTAAACAGTTCAAGTGTGTCCATTTCTTGGTCCAGAGTGAGTAAAAAGTAGGTCAGTATACTATTTTGGTTTTCAAAACATCTTGCACAAAAATAAAATCCAGATTGGAATTAAAACTTCAGCTTTTACACAAAAGTGTTGTTTTATGAAAAACTGCTCCCCAGAAAAAGTGTGAAAAATACTTATTTTAAAGATAACTTAAATAGAAAATCTTGTCTTAACTTGACGACTTGTTACCTAATTTCAATGCAGCCAAGACGGTTCGCGATTACATTATTATTCGGGCATTGATTTTAGATGCTGATTTTATTTTTAGTTACTATGAAAATTAATCACAATAACAATTAACCCAAGCAATAATACTCTTTTCAGATGGAAATTACTTTGTAAATTCTACATGAATTCACCTAATTTCAAGGTAGGTCGACTGGGAATTTACAAATTACAGGGTGACACGATGTCACTTTTTAGTGATGTCAGAGCGAAGTTACGCAATCCAAGGCGACTTTTTCGCCCCAGTCGCCTGGTCGGCTGGTCTCTGTCATATGTAGCTTTTGGGCAATGACTAGACAGGAGCTATCAAATTTTTCCAAATTTCGTTAAAAAACATGGCTGCCAGTGGCCATCTTAGATTTGGCATATAAATTGTCTACAATTCCATTAGCACACCCTACAGGCCACATCTCGCACCCAATCTTTTTCAAATTTTATTGTAGTTTTGGTGTGATGTTTACATGTGAGCTATTGAATATTTTTATACGTTACCAATGACCGAGACTTAGCTGGTGCTAACTCTAAAATATTTAGGGCCAAACACAAATTTTACCCCCCCAATCCCCAAAATTTGCATCTAAAACCGAAAATTACATGTCCTATATGGTCCTCCATACTTTTACTCCACTGCGCATGCGCAGTGTCAAGGAGGTCTCGAAATTGGCACAATTATCATTCTTTGTTTGGCCCTCAATTCATTTACAACTGATTGATATTTGTGCTTGTAAATCTCAGTTTAAGTGATGCCAGACACATAATTATGAGAGAAATGGTGGATATAAGGAGGAAATAGAAGGAGGAGAGGAAGAAACAGTGGAAGGAAATGTTCAGGGCTGTAACTGATAATTTTTTTTACGAAATTATTTCATGTTACCTATTTTCGAGGCATGACCCTGTTGTGGTCATTCTTGCTATGAATGTTCCATTGTTTGATCAGTGTTTCCTCTCTCCCTTTCCTTTATTCCCCCCAGCTATTCTCCCATGCTTTTGGCATATTTTTTGTAATGTTCATTACTAAAATTTCTTGGGAGATTTGGCTTGGTAACAGAATAATATTCTGTTTTTTCCCCATGTTTACGTCCTCACCCTTGGGTGTTTAGGCGTTTTGGTCTGCATCTACCATCTGATGTTCTGCAGTTTCTTCTCTGGAAGTCTCTGTTTTGCATCAGATAGTGTTTAAATTTGTAACTGATTTCGGGCCATGTTTATCAGTGCCTGGAGTCATGTTTCCGGTTGTGTACACTTTTTGTTTGTATTGACAACTGTTACTTCTGATAGTGATTACTTGTCCTCTGCTTAGTTCAGTTCATAGCAAGATACATTAATATTGTCCGTAAGTGTTACATTAATTTTTTGAAATGGTTTTAAAATTTTTGTCCACACTTAGGCTTTTTTGGGATCCATTTGGGCTCATTGTTCCCATTGGGAACTTGGGTTCTTCTGAAAAATTTTTCAAAAATTTTTTTTGGAAATTATTTTCTTTCGAAATCTTATAATGGATTATATTATATTATGTATCTTTATTTCAAGGGTTAGTGCGAGTAATATTACTCTATATTTTTTCTTGATGAAAAAATATTGTTCAAATTGTAATGCGAGGATATGTTCCTCTAATTCTCAGGTTCATTGTGTTTCTTATAGTCAATGTATTCGCACTAATTCTTGCTCTGTGTGTGTTGATTGGAATGACAACGTTGGAGATGTGTGTCACGGTATTTTGTTAGTGGTGAGGGGTCCATTCTGGTCCTCTCCCTGCAGGGTCACTCTACTTTATCAGAATTCAGAGTGATGTTTCCGTGATGTCTTCAACAAGTGTGTCTCCGTCGTTGCAATATTAGGGCTAGCGGGAAGTGCTCAAGGTATTACGACAATTGCCGGGAGTTCCCTAGTAGGATCGAAGGCATTGATCTCCCGCTAGTCCGCCCAGTGTCGAATGGATCGGCATCCGGGTTCGTCTGTTGTGGTCCAGGGAAGCAGATTGGGTGATGCGAGCACTATAAAACATCAAATGTGCACACCCAGCAACGATGGATCCGAGGATAGTACGGAGGAAGCCTGTCAATCCGGTAGCTAGCTCGTCCAGGTCCACCCGGACCGCAAGCGAGAGAGGCCCCCTCTCTCTCTTACATCAACATTTGCACCGCGATGTTGTTGTATGTTTGTCCGTTAGTCGGAGCTTACGTCCACTCCTTCTGCTCGGGACACTCCGTCGCATAGACAGTCCGACGCGGCTGTTATATAGGCTTCCTCATCCTCACGTCAACACACACGACCACACCTTGGCTATGAGACCACAGATTTCCAGGGGACGTTCGCATATTATATAAATGCAGGATTGAACGTCCCTGGTGCTCCTGCTTCGCCGACCAAGGAATACACGTCGACCAGGTCACTCCATCTGCTAGCCAAGGACACGAGCCTTTCCAGTTGGGACATTCGCATATTATATAAATGCATGAATGAATGTCCCTGGAGCTTCCAGCGGATAATTTAGTAGGACCGTGGCTCCACAGGTCTCATTGAGTAACATGAACAAGGTGATGTTACCGTGATGTCTTCGTAAGTGTGCTTCCATCGTCACAGTCAAATGAAGAGTTAGCGGTAAAAGTGCTCATGCATATATGTCAATCGCCTGGAGTTCCCTAGTAGGATCGCTGGCTTTGGCGTCCGCTAGCTCGCCCGGTGTCGCGACCATTCACCGAATGGCTCAGCACCCGGGTTCGTCTGTTGCGGTCCAGGAAGGAGATTTGGGTGATGCGAGCACTATAAAAGACAATGTGCACACCCAGTGACGACAGATTCGAGGATTCCCAGATCATCCAGGTTTATCCGGGCTGCGAGCGAGAGAGGTCCCTCTCTCGTACTACAACATCTGGGCCCAGATGTTGTGGTACAAAACATTCCTCAGTCGGAGCATACGTTCACCGCTCGGGACGTTCCGTTATATAGACAGTCCTGAGAGACTCCTCTTTCGGCTTTTTCATCCTCACGGCAACACACGCGACCGTACCTTGGCTACATGACCAGTGATATTCAACCAACATCGCCGACCAGGGATTCTATGGCGACCAGGTCATGCCATCCGGTAGCCAAGGATACGAGGCCTTCATACTCCGGACGTTCGCATATAAGAAGTATGCAGGAGTCAACGTCCAAGGAGCTTCCAGCGGCTAAATCCTGTAAGACCGCAGCTCCACAGGCCTCCGTGACGGACATGCTATCGCAGATAGCACAAAATATCGTAGCATCGCAGCAACCGACAGTAACTCTGTCGGATCAAGAATTATCCGAGGAAGCTGGGTTGGTACGTTCCGCTGCAGGTTCAGGAACGGATGCCCAGGTATTACAAGTGGTCCGACAGGATGGCGAAAGGGATACGGAGGAGTTGTATTTTTTCTTTAAAGAACAACATAATTGCCGTAGAGTACATCTGGCATTATCATCTGACGTTGTTCCTCCGGACCAAAAAATGCTGCGTTGCCGGATAAGAGACTGATAGCGTCACTGGACTCAGAATTCTTAATCGATTTAGGGACATCGTCCCTCAGTTTCCGACATAGTTCAGAAATGTCTCACGGACATTTGAACTATTGAATGACGCTATATATATCTTGCTACCTAAACGGGCAAGTCCGGTTTCTTATCGGCAAATGCTCTACATCTGCCTTTCATCAATTCAAGGAATAATTTCGAAACGGCAGGACAGAGCATTCCGAGAGTTTCTCTGCGTCTAGACGACCAGGCCAAAGACCTAGTATTGTCTATACCGTCGTCAATGTCAATTCCAACCACGATGTTGGAAACGACAGTATCGTCTAGCAGGGTTAGCTTAGACGCATCATCGTACGCAGATCACCTTACCAGAGTGTTATCATTATGTCGCAAGGAAAAAGAATTCCAGGATGTAGAACCACCTTAAGAGTTCTTTCAAGGGCCTCCTGTATAACTCCGCTCTTTTAGTGGCAATATGGAGTTGGTTAGACGTGTCGCGGCCCTGGCTACATCCACGCACGTGGATAGTAAGGTGAAAAACTCTCTCAGAGTCGCTCCGGTCTCCGGAGAGCTTCTCTTCGCCGGCAAACTTTCCGCAATCTATGATTAGATAACTAAGAAAGCTTCAGACTCTCTGCTATTCAAATCCGCTTCCAAAAAGTCGGATTCAGCGGAGAAGAGTAGGACAGGCACTTCTGGGGCGAATACGTCCAAGGGAAGTTCCTGTAGAGGTTCCTATGCGTCCTCTAGGTCTTACTCTAGAGACCGTCAGGGTAGCGACTCAGGTAGGGGCCGTAATACTGGCCGAGACAACCGGTCAGAAGCCCCAAGGTCGACAGGGCGAGGTGCGGGCTGTGAGGACGTGGTTTCTCCTTCCGCAAGCCTCGCAGGTCCAGGATGTGATGGTATACACCTCTATCGTGTTCCAGTGGGCGGAAGACTGTCGAGTTTCTCAACCAATTGGGAGTCGATTACAGACGACCCTTGGGTTCGAGGGGTGATTTCGGAAGGACTAAAACTCCGTTAACTCGAAGTCCAAGATGGACTCAGCTTCCGTCAAATCCGCAGAAAAGAGGCTCGCTTCTATCAGAAGTCCAGCCTCTTCTGGAGAAGAACACGATAGAGGTCGTAGAAAACCAGGAATCTCCAGGTTTCTACAGCCATCTTTTTCTGGTTCCAAAACTAGACGACTCGTTCCGTCCAGTCATAGATCTGAGCTGGATAAACAAGCTGATCGTGGCTCCAAAATTCTATATGGAGACCATCCGATCGGTCAGAGTGTGCATTCGGGTGAACGACTATGCTACTAGCATAGATCTCAATGATGCGTACTTTCACGTCATGGTACATCCTGCGTTCAGAAAGTATCTTCGCTTCGCCGTCCTAGGAGTCGTGTATCAGTTCTGAGCAATGTGCTTCGGTCTGAATCTAGCACCCTGGGCTTTCACTCGAATAATGAACTCGGTAATGACTCATTTCCGAGCTCATTCGTCTGCGGTAACGTCGGCCTACCTGGACGACATTCTTCAGAGGTACGGCAAGGAGTTAACGCTTCAGAACGATGTGCAGAATCTGCTTCTATTGCTCCGACATCTCGGTTTCATAGTAAATGAGAAGAAGCAGGATCTGGTGCCGTCCAAGTTATTCACCCACCTGGGGATGAGCTTTGAGACACACAACAATCTCGTTCATCGGCTGTTAACCAGAACGAAATTAATCAGTTGTTATGCTCGCTATTGTCTTCACTCAGACAAAGTTACAGTGAGAGAATTCATGAGACTGATAGGTTTGTGCGGAGCTGCCGCGGATCTTATTCCGATGTGGTGGCTACGCACTCGTCCTCTCCAAATCTTTCTGACTCAGAATTGGAGGGTGAAGATTCATTCGCTCGATACGGACATCCTCTTGACAAATCAAGTAAAACAAGAGATTCAGACTTGTGCAGAAATTCAGTGGTTAACTCAGGGAGTTCCACTGCAATTGCGGATGCAAGTTTTACGATTATGACAGATGCCAGTCAAACAGGTTGTGGCGCAACATTGAGCCCAACGGATTGAAGTGCCAGGGTCTTTGGGATCCGCAATTCCTAATCAAGCACATAAACATCAAGGAAATGATATTAATTTGGCTTGCACTACGTCATTGGATGAACGTTATTCAGAATGCACACATGCAAATTCTATCCGACAATACGATGGTAGTAGTGTATATTGGGAACCAGGGAGGCACTCATTCCATTCCATCATTCAATTTAACGGAAAGAATTCTTTTGTTTGTACTAGAACATCAGGTTCTCCTATCGGTCCGTCATATTCCGGGTCGTCTGAACATATTAGCGGACTCCCTTTCATGGAGAGGTCGCTTGTTGCCGTCAGAATGGACTCTCAACAAACGAGTATTCAATCAGATTTGCTACCAATGGGAGCGGCCAATGATAGACTTATTTGCGATGCATCTCAACAATCAGTTGCAGACGTATGTGTCACCATGTCCGGATCCTCGAGCGTTTGCAATAGACGCTCTATCGCTCTCGTGGGACGGAATGATAGGATATGCATATCCTCCAGCGCCGTTGATTCAGCAGATATTGCTCAAGATAAAACAATCTCAGAGCAATATTCTGTTGGTAGCAGCTGTGTCTCCACAGAGACCGTGGATAAATCTACTCAGGTGTCTGTTGTGGGACATGCCGCGGAAGCTTCCTCCACATTTCGGTCCATTCTATTGCTAAGTGGATTCAATTAACTATCCGTGCTGCTTATGTTAAATTATCTTCAACTCAGCAGTCTGTGCTTATGATTTCAGCTCATGAAGTAAGAGCTCTATCTACATCTTGGGCTTACGCTAATAGTGTTGCTATTACAGATCTAATGAAGGCTGCATATTGGTCTCAGCTTTCCACTTTCACGAATTTTTATCTTAGAAATTTTGAGTCCATTTCTGGAGATCTGCATTGTTTAGGTCCGTTGTCTGTTGCTCAGAATGTCGTCCACTACACAGTTGCAACTATAGTTATGGAGACTTTCTGTTCTGGCAGTGACTCTGTCCTGCTGTCCTCTTCGCTCTGGGGTACTTGATCCAGGGCATGGGGAAGGGGGGGGGGGGAGGTGTTCCCTTAGATCACCTGCTTTATAGTGAAAAGCAAGGGAATACCTCCTCTGGAGTCAGTAATTCTGAGTCGGTGCCGGGATGGTTTTAAAGTGTAAAGCTAATGTTAACTCATCCATGTAATATTTTGAAAGTGTAGTTCGGTGTGAAGCATTTGTATATGTCACATCTCATATGGACGTTAATATACAATCCCCGGACACTTTTAATGAGTATAAAGAGTCTCATTTCTCTGGACTTCCTTTATTTATTGGCTTTCCTTTAAAAATAATTAGTATAATGGGTTATACGGGATGTTAATAGAGATCATTGATGTTATTGTGCTCAATTACAAAATGGTGTTGCGGCTTTCTTTTTGATGCAAATAAGAAAGATACATGTAAAGCCTATTTCTCCTTTTCTCCTCGAGGGGATAATTCTGTTATATGCAGTTGAGCCTATTGGATTTTCCTTTATGTCCTTGGCCTTCCAGCCTTTTTTCTATTCAGCTAAGTCTGGGTCATTGGTACAGTATAAAAATGTTAAAAAATTTATAGTAATTTATATATTTTTTATACTTACCAATGACCCAGACGGGGATGGCCCTCCCATGAGTTGGGAACTCATACCTCCCCACTGAGTACATAATGCTTACCAGGCACTGGTTGTAAGAATGATAATTGCGCCACTTTCGAGACCTCCTTGGCACTGCGCATGTGCAGTGGAGTAAAAGTATGGAGAACCATATAGGACATGTAATTTTCGGTTTTTGATGCAAATTTTGGGGATTGGGGGGCAAAATTTGTGGCCCTAGATATCATGAGAGTTAGCACCAGTTGAGTCTGGGTCATTGGTAAGTATAAAAAATATATAAATTACTATAAATTTTTTAACATTTAAAAAAAAAAAGAATAGTTTTAAAAAATGTCTGTAAATTTATTTAATTCTAGTGTACAGAAAAAACAGGAGGAGTATATAGATATGGATCCAAGAAACCTTGCTGTTTTAGAAAGATTAAAACAGAACCAAAGAAAAAATCACCTTCAGGTAATTAGATCACTAAATACT
Source organism: Pictodentalium vernedei (assembly GCA_031216915.1). Classification (NCBI taxonomy): domain Eukaryota; kingdom Metazoa; phylum Mollusca; class Scaphopoda; order Dentaliida; family Dentaliidae; genus Pictodentalium; species Pictodentalium vernedei. The sequence goes on along the minus strand of CM062293.1, from coordinate 79,189,944 downwards.
GCTTTTTATATGCCCGTTTGTGAAAACGGTCGCATTATGTAAGTGGTCTGTCTGTCCGTAAACAATTGGTTTCTGACTGATAACTTGAGTTTGGATTACTTGATCTCAACCAAGGTTTATATGTATTTTACCCAGCTAGTAATACAGGTCAAGTTTGATTATGGTTTCTGACATTTATTTTTACTGGAGTTTTAGCCCTTTTCTGACTTAGAATTTGACAGTCTATTAATATTTTTGGTTTCTGCCTGATAACTTCAGTTTGGATTATTTGATCTCAACCAAAGTTGGTATGTGTATTACCCAGCTAGTAATATAGGTCAAGTTCGATTATGTGTTCTTTTCCAACTATTTGTACAGGAGTTACAGCCCTTTTTTTACTTAGAATTTCACCGAACACCAACAGTTCTAAATGACAAAATATTCCAACAACATCATCAGAGCATGCCTTTGGCAAAGACATGCCTTGTTGATGCAGTAGGAATATTTGTTAGTGGGGATTATATATAAAAAAACTATTGACTTACTGGGAAGTTTTTTCACATGAATATAGGTTATTGTCACCATACAGGTTTTGGAAATGGTGTATTGAAGTCAAGACCTTGTCTCCAGTGTTCATGCTGGCCTGTGTCAAATGCACATTTTTAAAAAAAAATCTGGCACATAAATGTGAGTGTTTGGCACAAAAAGTTGGCACATAAATTTAATGGACTGGTCTTAATCCATGCGTGGTCAATGATGTCCACGCATGCTTTTACCAGGTAATAAAAATCATCAGCAAAATTTTAATTAATGAAGCACCGGGTTGTATCCGGTGCTTCATTAATTAAATGTTTGATGAGTATTCCTATAATTACTGTTAGAATTCTATGATACTATTGTGTCCATGGAAATATGGCCTACCCATGGAATGTTACCAAACCTCGGCACTTACACTGTAGTTCTCCCACATAAAATACCCATGCCACAAAAAAATCTCATTTGGCACAAAAAATTCTCATTTGGCACACAATATTCAACTTTGGCACATTAAAGTATTGAGCAGCGTGAACTTTGCTTGTCTCTGTACATCTATTGACAAATCTGATTGGACAAGTCGATTTATGACCCAGAGACGAGGTCGAGACTTCAATACACCACCTCAGAAACTCACTTGCAATATTCCTCCCTTTCTTTCTTGTTTGCATATATTTTGACTCTCGTTCAGCATCTGTGAGTTGTTTTTTTATGTACGAAAATCATGATTTTTATACTGTACCAATGACCCAGACATAGCTGGTGCTAACTCTTAAAATATAGGGCCAAACACAAATTTTGCCCCCCAATCCCCAAAATTTGCATCTAAAACTAAAGAAAACATGTCCTGAAAGGCCCTCCACACCTCGCCCCCACTGCGCATGCGCAGTGTCAAGGACGTTCCGAAATTGGCGCCATTTATCATTCTAAGTTTGGCCCTTCATCAGTTAACATCTGACTGATCTTTGTGCTTTTAAATCTCAGTTTAAATGATGCCAGACACATAAATATTAGTGAAATGGTGATTCTAAGGAGGATAGAAAAGGAGGAGAGGAAAAGAATGTGTGACAGAATATTATCAGGGCTGTAACTTAAAATTTTTTAATGAAATTATGTTAAGTTACCTATTTTCAAGGCAGCAGCCATTTTGTTGTCATTCTGATTATTTAGTTACACTGTTTTTTCAAGTGTTTTTCCTCTCTCCCTGTCCTTTAAGTTCCCCCTTGCTATTCTCCCATGCTTTTGGCATAGTTTCTGTAATTATTATTACTAAAATTTCTTGGGAGTTTTAGCTTAATAACAGATTGAATTCTGTTCTTTCCCCATGTTTACGTCTTCACCTACGGGTGGTTAGGCGTTGTGTTCTGCATCTACCATCTGATGTTCTGCAGTTTCTTCCCTGGAAGTCTCTGTTTTGCATCAGATGGTGTAGTTTTGGTAACTGATTTCGGGCCTGGGTGCCTGGAGTCTTATTTTAGTGTTTTTACACTCATTGTTTACATTTACAACAGCCCTCTGTGTGAGGGGGGGATTTCTAAATAATAATATCTTTATGTTATTTTAATCATAACTAGATACATTATTATTGTTCGTAAGTGTTGAATAAATTGTTTAAAATATTTTTAAAATTTTTGTCCACACTTAGGCTTGGGATCCATTGGGGCTCAACGTTACTTTTCAGAAACTTGGGCTGTTCTGAAAAAATATTTTTTCAAAATATTTTGATTTCAATTATTTTTTCTATATTAATGGATCATATTATTATTATGTATTTTGATTGCCAGGGGTTAGTGCGAGTACCAGGACTTGTTTTCTTTTCACATTGAAAGGATATTGATCAATTGTTTTAAGAGGAAGTCTTCCTCTGACCTTATTATCATTCTATATGTGGTCAGTGTACTCGCATTAACTCCTGTTCTGTATCGTATGATTTCGATGACAATATGGGAAGCGTATGTCACGGTATGTTGTTGGGGATTTGGACACTCCGGTCCTTTCCCCGCAGGGTCACTCTACTTTATCAATTTCTATTTCAGACGATCAAGATTAGGGTGATGTATCTGTGATGTCTTCCAACAGTGTGCCTCCGTCGTCACAATTAATGAAGGGCTAGCAGAAAAGTGCTCATGTAATACGCCAATTGCCTAAGAGGACCCTAGTAGGTTCGACGGCCTTTGACGTCCGCTAGCTCGCCCGGTGTAGCGTCCATTCACCGAATGGTTCGGCAGCCGGGTTCGTCCGTTGCGGTCTAGAAGGAATTTTGGGGTGATGCGAGCACTATAAAATTAACTTAATGCACACCCAGTGACGGCGGATCGGAGGGAGAACGGAGGAAGCCTTTTAGTCCGGTTCATAGCTCGTTCCGGTCCATCCGGACGGCAAGCGAGAGAGGCCCCTCTCTCGTTCAACAACATCTGGCCCCAGATGTTGTGGTACAAATGTGTTGTTAGCGGAGCATACGTCCGTCGCTCGGGACGCTCCGTTGTATAGGCAGTCCGCTGAGACTGCTAAGGCTTCCTCTTCTCGTCAGCGCACACGACCGCACCTTGGCTGCGTGACCGCCGATATATTACCAGCTTCGCCGATCAAGGATTCTTCAGCGACCAGGTCACACCATCCGACAGCCAGGGATTCGAGACCGATGGACTCCGGACGTTCGCATAGGAAGTATGCGGGAGCCATCTGATGCGGAGCTGCCCTCGGCGAAGCACCGATAGACTGCGCCTCCGCAGGTCTCGACGCCGGACATTCTTGTGCACATAGCACAGCTTATCGCAGCATCCCAGCAGCCGACAGAAACGGTGTCGGATCGAGAATTATCCGACAGCGCTGGGTCGGTAGCCGGGGACTCGAGGCCTGCAGACTCCGGACGTTCGCATAGGAAGTGTGCGGGAGTCAACGTACACGGAACTTCCAGCGGCAATGCATCGTAAGTCCGCTACTGCACAGGCCTCGGGAACGGACGTGCTTTCCTTAATAGCACAGTTTATCGCAGCATCCCAGCATCAACTGAATCTGTCGCATATATTTTATCCGACGATGCTGGGTCGGGACGCTCCGCGGAAGCGGGTACGGACGTCCGAAAGTTTCATCCGGTCCGACGGGATACCGAAAGGGATTCGGTGGATTTCAAGCTTTCCCTTTCGGAACAACATATGCTGCGATGCCGGATAAGAAACTGATAGCGTCTGTGGACTTAGAAATTTTTGGTTCGGTTCAGGGACATCGTCCCTCAGTTCCGACATAGTCCAATAATGTCACACAAACTTTCGAATTATTGAACGACGCTATATATATTATTATTTTATGCTTGCTATCCAAGCATTTCTGGTTTCTTGTTCGAAGAGTTATGGAGATGTCTTTCAAAAGTGTGCCTCTGTCGTCATAGTTAATGAAGAGTTAGCGGCAATAAGTGCTCATGGAATATGTCTATCGCTTACGGAGTGACATTCGCTAGCTCACCCGGTGTAGCGTACATTCATCGAATGGTTCGGCTGCCGGGTTCGTCCGTTGCGGTCTAGGAAGGAGATTTGGGTGATGCGAGCACTTTAATTACTTTAGTACTCACCCAGTGACGGCAGATTGAGGACAGATCGGAGGAAGCCAACAACATAGGGGACCGTATGTTGTGGTTCAGATATTTTACATTCGGAGCATATGTCCGTTGCTCGGGACGCTCCGTTATATTGACAGTCCGAGAGACTGTCTTTAATGCTTCCTCATCCTCACAGCAGGGCACACGACCGCACATTGGCTACGTGACCTCGAGTGTCCGATCAGTTTCGGCATTCAGTGATTCCACAGCGAATAGGTCGCGCCATCCGGTAGCCAAGGGACACGAGGCCTATACACTCCGTTCGCTCGCATATTGGAAGTATGCACGGGGTAACGATCTCGGAGCTTCTTGCGGCAATGCATCGTAAGACCGCAGCTCCTCAGGTCTCAGTGACGGACGTGCTATCCGAGTTAGCACAGTTGTTTCGCAGCATCCCAGCAATTGACGGTTTCTCGGTCGAATCAGGAATTATCCGATGGCGCTGGGTCGGTGCGGTCCGCGGTTGCATCAAGCTACGGACGACCGAACGCTTTATAGGGTCCGACAGGATGGCGAAAGGGATTCGAAAGATTTCGAGTTTTCCCTTTAGTAGTATCGGAACATGCCTTTCATATCTTCTGGCATTTCTTCCAGTGATTATTTTCGGACTTCATTGCTGCGATCTTGGATAAGAGACTTATAGCGTCATTGGACTCGGATTTTTCGATCGGTACAGGGACTTTGTCCCTGACTTACCGACGCAGTCCAATATTGTCATTACAACATGTGTTTTATTTTTCGACGCTATATATTATATATATATATACAAGCCTGCTACTAAGCATGATAGTTTAGTTTCTTGTCCGCGTGGCTCATTTCTGCCATTTTATCTTTTTTACATATAGTTTATTTTGGCAGAGCAGGGCATACCGAGAGTTCATATGCGTCTAGACGGTGTGATTAAAGACTGCATATATTCTTTTTCGCCGTTTATGTCTTTTCCAATTTCAATGTTGGGAACGACATTATGTATAGTAGACTTAACTTAGACGCTTTATTATACGTAATCCGCCTTACTGAGGCGTTATCATTACGTCTTCAAGAAAAGATTTACGGGATATTATTCTCAATGTAATTTCTTTTGAGGGCAGTAGTTTGTTCACGTATAACTCCGCCCTTCAGTGGCTGATTGGAGTTGGTTAGACGTGATGCAGCCCTAGCTACATCCACGCGTGGATAGTAGGTTAAGAACTCTCTCAGAGTCGCTTCGTTCTCGGAGGAGCTTCTCTTCGACGGCAACTTTCCGGCAATCCATGAATTGCTTGATTTATTCATTCTCTTGTCTATCTAGTGTTACAAGAGATTCAGACTGGGGCAAACATTCGGTGGTTGACTCAGAGAGTGCCGCCGCAGTTGCCGGACCCTAGTGTGGCTGTTATGACGGTTGCCAGTCAAACAGATTGGGATATATACTGATCCCTACGGATTCGAAGTGCCAGGGTCTTTGGGTTCCGCAGTCTTTTAGCTATCAGTTTAACTTCCGCGGAATAATGTTTTTTAGGCTTGCTTTATGTCATTGCATGAACATTATTCAGAAACGCATGCCCAAATTCCTGTCCTTTAATTCGACAGTAGTGGCGTATCTCCGGAACCAGGGAGGCACTCTTTCGTTTCCGTTATTCAATTTAATGGAAAGAATCCGTCTGTTGGTTATAGTACACCAAGTTCAGTTTTGGTCCGTCATATTCTGGGTCGTCTGATTGTTTTATCGCACTCCCGTTCTCTTACGGGTCGCTTGTTGCTGTCAGAATGGACTCTCAACAAACAAGTATTTAATCAGATTTGCTATCTATGGGAGCGCCCAATGATGTTTTATTTATGACACAGCTTGCTAATCAATTGCAGACGTATGTGTTGGCTTGTCCAGATCTCTGAGCTAATTCTGTTAACGCTCTATTGATCTATAGGACGGAATGATAGGATACGCGTATCCTCCGGCGCTGTTGTTTTAGCAGGTATTGCTAAGATAAACAACCACAATACATTTCTGTTGATAGCATCTCTATCTTCACAGAGATCATGAGTAATTTACTCTCTTGTCTACTGTGGATCTTAACGTGAAATCTTCCTCTATGTGAGGATCTTTTTTCACTGGGTAAATCGTGTCATCTTTATCACAACCAGGAAGGTCGCAACCTTCATGTATTCCGTTGTGTGGTCCGTATTGCATTGTAAGCACTGTACTGGACGAGCTTTGGACGCGATTTCTTACTATAGGAGATCCTCTTCTTCGCTATTCTATGCGACTAAAGTGGAGGCTCTTCCGTCGTGGTGTAGGGATCATTATGTTCATATGGTTGATCCCTCCATACTACGCATTGCTAGTTTTTAGTATACTTGTTTCACAAGATCTACTGCAGCCTGTTGTTATTTAGGTTATAGGTTTATGTTACCTCATACCTATGCACTCTACGATAGTTTACAATTGAGTCTTTTGTCTCTTTATCTAAGTCAGTTAGTAACTTTTTGATAAATAGACTTAGAATCCTTAGATTAAATTCCTATATGGATTTTAACTTCGGTTCTTATTTAGCTAAGTAATCATTTGAGCCTCTGGAAACAGTAGTTTTCAAATTCTGACCTTTTAGACAGTAATTCTGTTGGTTTCTCTTTTACTGTAGAGTCAGTGAGTTTCATGCACTATCGATGGATGATTTTCACTTTCATAGTTTCGGAATCAATACTTCCGTTACTATTTAGGTTGGATTGTTGCATAAGAGTTAGGCTCCTATTATCCGGAACCTATTATTTTAAGGTCCTTCCGTCTTCGTATGGGCATAGGCCTTTACTCTTTCCGGGTACAGTTTATGTATTTATAAACAGATATCTGTTTATTACAAGGGCGTAAGCTTCTTCTGTCTTTGATGTCTAGTAGAAGGACGTTACGCTCCATTTTATTGTTAATGGATTCTATTAACTAGCGTACTGCTTATGGTATATCATTGGCTTAGCAGTTGTGCTTAAGATTTCGGCTCATGAAGTAAGAGTTCTTCTACTTCTTGGGCTTACATTAATAGTGTTGCTATTATAGATTTTTGAAGGCTGCTCATTGCGCTCAGCCATCCATTCATGAATTTTATCTCAGAAATATCGAGTCCATTTCTGGAGGCCTCTATTGTTAGGTCTATTATCTACTGCTCAGAATGTCATTCACTTAACAGTTGCTACTATAGCTAGGTAGGCTGTCTGTTTCGGTAGTGTCTCCGTTCGGCTGCCCTCTTCGCTCTGGGCTATTTGACCCAGGGCAAGAAAAAGGTGGGGGGAGGGTGTTCCCTTGGGTCACCTGTTTTTACTATGAAAACAAGGGGATACCTCCTCCGGAGTTAGTAATTCTGAGCTGTTATTGGGATGGTTGTTTAGTGAGAAGTTTAAGTTTATAAAATTCATTCAAGTCTTAGTTTTTAAAGTATAGCTTTTGAATATTGCATATGTCAACGGACATGATTATGCAATTCTCACACACTTTTAGGAGTATAAGAGTCTCTATTCTCTAGACTTACTTTATTATTGGCTTACTTTAAAAATTATTAGTATAAGGATTATTGGATATTAATAGAGTACATGGATGTATGAAGCTCAATTTTTGGAAGGTGTTGTATCTTTCTAATTTATCATAAATAAGAAAGATACATGTAAGGCCTATTACTTCTTTTCCCTACAGGGGATGACTCTATTTTATTTTATTGAGCGTATTCCATTTTGCTCTATGTCCTTGGCCCTCCAGCCTTTTTACTATTCAGCTATGTCTGGGTCATTGGTACAGTATAAAAATGTTAAAAAATTTATAGTAATTTATATATTTTTTATACTTACCAATGACCCAGACGGGGATGGCCCTCCCAGGAGTTGGGAACTCTTGCCTCCCCGCTGAGTACATAGCGCTTACCAGGCACTGGTTATTAGAATGATAAATGGCGCCAATTTCGGAACGTCCTTGACACTGCGCATGCGCAGTGGGGGCGAGGTGTGGAGGGCCTTTCAGGACATGTTTTCTTTAGTTTTAGATGCAAATTTTGGGGATTGGGGGGCAAAATTTGTGTTTGGCCCTATATTTTAAGAGTTAGCACCAGCTATGTCTGGGTCATTGGTAAGTATAAAAAATATATAAATTACTATAAATTTTTTAACATTTCTTGTATAGCATTCTTGCACCGTGCATGACGTAATCCTCATTTAGTATTCTACTTGTATGAAAGCCGTTGAAGTTTACAGCAGTATTTTGAACTGTTTCAGCTGGTTGTTTCTTTGTTTTATTTTTCAGGTTTAATGCATGGCAGGCCTGTATAAAAATATAATGGCAAAAAATGATCTAGTCTAATTTATTTCGTTCAGTTGGTTATTTATCATTTAACCCTTTACCCAACATAACGGCCAAAACCGGCCAGCGCTATTCTCAAAAATCGCCAATTAATTCTCAAAATATTTTCATTTTTTGTCTCAAAAACATAGGTTATGACCCCTCGTTGGAACGAGCTCGTCGAGCTCGTTCCAACGAGGGGTCATAACCTATGTTTTTGAGACAAAAAATGAAAAAAATTAGTTATTCAAGAATTTTTTTTGCAAGTGTCGTCTGCTTTTCATGTTAGGTAAAGGGTTAATTACTGTTATCAGAAACAGTGACCTTGTTCAACATGTGTAATCAGTTTTGTATGGGTACAGTAAAAAACATTCTCTTTCTGAATGAATGATCACGTGCAGTTGCTATTCGCAATACAGATTTGTATTTTGTCAGGACACTTTTGCTTGTATTGGGGTAATACGTCCTTGTTGTATGATAAATACATGTAACATTCATGATGCTTGGTTGTTGCAACTTCATATTTAACTAAATCGATTATACCCTACTCTGAATTCTGAATGTAGTGTTGAAACGATTATGAAATTTCAGGGTCAACTAGTCGACAGCTCATAGTTGAGTCAAAGTCGACTAGTCGGTTCCTATGGTTACAGACTTAATAATCCGAGTATAGTACTAGCACATAGTTATAATTCACTCTCCATCACAGAAATATGTACATGTGAGTGCATCATTAAGATAATGACTGTTGTCTGCCATCTTTGTTCTGCTATCAGAACATAGTGACCAGTCCACTATAAGTGGACAGGTCACTACGCTGTGATAGCAGAATTGTATGATATCTCATAGTATCAAATTAATATAATTATACTATTCCTACGGTCTACCCGATTCTTAAAATATAAAATAATCATAACCAGGTTATGTATACTAGTTTCTTTAAAAGAGTAAGACATCTGATGCTCTCTCATCTAGATGATGTCATTTACTACAGGTGTCTCTTTTCGTGATGCTTTGGGTTACATTACACTCCTATTTATCACAATGGCCCCAAAAATGTGTATTGTGCTCCAAATTTCACCTTGAATCCTTTTGTCAAAGAAGAATTCCAACTAGTCATCTATAAAATTCAGAGTTGATTATTGGAGTTTGCAAAGTCGACATCGATTAGTCGACTAGTCATTTCAAACACTATCTGAATGTACTCCAACATCCCAAATCTAGTAGATTAAGAAAGTGTATGGTTAGGCCTATAAAAAAAATTTCTAGTTTCTCAGGCAATTTTTCCACAATTTTATGATGAGGGAGGGAGGCTTTTTTTTCTTCTTTTGTTTATCCACAAAACAGTTCTGAAAATAGTTTGAATCAATAAATTTAACTGCTTACACTATTATGTGGCAAACCAATGTTTTCAGCATAATATAGTTGAAAATTTGTCCCATAAAATAGTTGAAAATTTAACCAACTATATCTTGTTTGACAGAGCTCTGTGAGGTCTGTCAAACAAGGCATAGTTGATTAAATATTTGTCCTACAAGTGCAAATAGTGTCATAGCCAAGATTTCCAGGTGAAAAAAAAGGTGATGAGGCAGATTTTCTATGACGAGGGAGGTGCCTGAAAAACAAGAGCATAACAGTGTATGCTTACAAGCAAGAGCAAATCAGCAGCTAAGACTACAGTCATAACAAAAATGTGTACCCCTTACCGAACTTAATAGTCAAAAACCAAGCAATGCTATTCACAAAAATCGCCATTCAGGTTATTATTTTTTTTTCAATTCTTGTCACACAAACATATTTATGACCTGTTAATGGAACTAGCTCATTGATTATTTTGTAATATAAGAAATAACATGAAATTCATGAACAAGATGTAAGATAAACAGTTAAACATGCCAATCATATCTTGCAATAGCACCTTCTTTCATTCTAATTCTAATGTTTCTCCTTTATTATACAGGGAGCCGTAACTGGATCTGTACTGGCTACAGACAGATTAATGAAAGAACTGCGGGAGATATATCGGTCAGAAAATTTACGGAAAGGTAATCTTATATGTATCCATTTGAATACAGTTGTTTATTCCTGGTTTATTCCTGTTGTGAAAAGGTAGACATATAAAAATAAAATAAAAAGGGTTTGTATTTGGCTGAGTGATGTGCGTAGCATAGTATACTTTCACTTGGGAGGTGTTGCTGAAGGAAAATCTTGGCATGGATTGAACCCCTACTATGCCATTTGCAATAAAAAGACAATTGGGCTTCTATTTTTATTCCCATTTTTTAACAAAAAGTGGGGTGTTCTCCGTCCATCCATCTCTGTCTGTCCATTTATCCATCTGTCCATCCATGTGTACATCTGTTCATCCATCTGTCTGCCGGCCTGCCCACTCACCCGCCCGCTGATGTCTGTTATAACTTGAACATTAATACTCATATTACGATGAAATTTCATACAGATGTTTACTATCATGAGATCATTCAGCCATCAGCCATTTTGCTATGAGTTATGGCCCTTGAATTTACAAAGTTGCCAATATTTTTATACTGTACCAATGACCCAGACTTAGCTGGTGCTAACTCTAACAAAACCAGGGCCAAACACAAATTTTGCCCCCCAATCCCCAAAATTTGCATTCAAAGCCAAAAGAAATCATGTCCTATAGGACCTCCATACTTCGCCCCTACTGCGCATGCGCAGTGTCAAGGACGTTCCGAAATTGGCGCCAATTATCATTCTCTGTTTGGCCCTTCATCAGTCAACATCTCACTGATCTTTGTGCTTGTAAATCTCAGTTTAAAGGATGCCAGGCACGTAATTATTGGAGAAATGGTGATTCTAAGGAGGATATAGAAGGAGGAGAGGAAAAAGGAGTGACAAAAAATAATCAGGGCTGTACTTAAAATTTTTTATGAAATTATGTTAAGTTGCCTATATTTTTATACTGTACCAATGACCCAGACTTAGCTGGTGCTAACTCCACAAAAACCAGGGCCAAACACAAATTTTGCCCCCCAATCCCCAAAATTTGCATCCAAAACAAAAAGAAATCATGTCCTAAAGGACCTCCATAGTACGACTCTACTGCGCATGCGCAGTGACGCAGTCGTCCCGAAATTGGCGCCAAATATCATTCTCTGTTTGGCCCTTCATCAGTCAACATCTCACTGATCTTTGTGCTTGTAAATCTCAGTTTAAAGGATGCCAGACACGTAATTCTTGGAGAAAATGTGATTCTAAGGAGGATAGAAGGAGGAGAGGAAAAAAGAAGTGGCAAAAAATAATCAGGGCTGTACTTAAAATTTTTTGTTAAAATTATGTTAAGTTGCCTATTTTCGAGGCAAACGCCTCTTGTTGTCATTCTTGCTAATTGTTGCACTGCTTATTCAGTGTTTCCTCTCCCCTAACCTTCTAAAGTCCCCCCTTGCAATTCTCCCATGCTTTTGGCATATTTTTGAGAAGTTTCATTTCTAAAATTTCCCTGGGAGAGTTGCTTGGTTACAGAATGTTTTCTGTTATTTTCCCCATAGTTACGTTTTCACCCATGGGTGTATAACGTTTGTGTTCTGCATCTTCCATCTGATGTTCTGCAGATTCTCCCCTGGGAGTCTCTGTTTTGCATCAGATAGAGTGTAATTGAGGACTGATTCCGGGCCAGTTTTGTCAGTGCCTGGAGTCATGTTTTCTTCTGTGTTTACACTGTTTGTTTTCATTGGCAACAGCCTTTTTTGAGGGGGGCTGTTTGCCTTTGAGGTAGTTTATCTCATTATAAGATACATTTATATTATCCGAAAGTGTCTCATTAATTATTTTATATAATTTTAAAATTTTTGACCACACTTTGCCATCGGATCCATCGGGGCTCAACGTTACTTTTCAGCAACTTGGGCTTCTCTGAAAAAATATTTTTTCAAAATTATTTTGTTTTGCAATTGTTTTTTCATTTATTAATGGATCATGTTATTATGTATCTTTGTGTCAGGGGTTTTTGCGAGTAACTAGGACTTATTGTTGTTCCTTCACAATGAAAGGAACTTGTTCAAATTGTAATAGGAAGAAATCTTCCTCTGACTTTCATGATTATTGCATAAATTGTAGTCAGTGTTCTCGCATTAATCCCTGTCCTGTATGTGAACATTGGGATGAGAAACATTGGAAACGTGTGTCACGATATGTTGTTTCTGGAGAAAGAGCGATGCCGGCTCTTTCTCCACAAGGTCACTCTACTCTCTCAGTTTCTATTTCAGAGGAACCAGAACAGGGTGATGTTTCCATGTTATCTTCTTCAAGTGTGCGTCCGTCGTCACAATTAAATACAGAGCTAGCGGCAAAAGTGCTCATGGAAATTAGACAAATGTCGTCCGCTAGCTCGCCCGGTGTAGCGTCCATTCACCGAATGGTTCGGCAGCCGGGTTCGTCCGATGCGGTCCAAGAGGAAATTTTGGGTGATGCGAGCACTATAAAAATAATAGATGCACACCCAGTGACGGCGGATAGTGAACGAGAACGGAGGAAGCCTTTTAGTCCGGTTCCTAGCTCGTCCAGGTCCAGCCGGGCCGCGAGCGAGAGAGACCCCTCTCTCGTACAACAACATCTGGGACCAGATGTTGTGGTACAAAATGTGTCTTTAGCGGAGCATACGTCCGTCGCTCGGGACGCTCCGTTGTATAAGCAGTCCGCAGAGACTGTTAAGGCTTCCTCTTCTCGCCGGCGCACACGACCGCACCTTGGCTGCGTGACCTCCGATATCTTGCCAGCTTCGCCGAGGAAGGATTATTCGGCGACCAGGTCACACCATCCGGCAGCCAGGGACTCGAGACCGATGGACTCCGGACGTTCGCATAGGAAAAGTATGCGGGAGCCATCCGATGCGGAGCTGCCCTCGGCAAAGCAGCGAAAGACCGCTCCTCCGCAGGTCTCGACGTCGGACATTCTAGTGCAGATAGCACAGCTTATCGCAGCATCCCAGCAGCCGACAGAGACGGTGTCGGATCGAGAATTATCCGACGGCGCTGGGTCGGTACGCTCCGCCGAAGCATCGGGGGCGGACGACCGGGAACATCGGGAGGTCCGACCGGATGGTGAAAGGGATACGGATGAATTGGAGCTATCCCTTTCGGAACAACACAAAGCTGCCGTAGACTTCATCCGGCACTTTCTTCCTCAAGTTGTTCCGTCGGGCCAGACTGCTGCGCTTCCGGACAGGAGAATTATAGCGTCATTGGACTCTGATTTTTTCGAGCGGTTCAGGGACATCGCTCCCGAGTTTCCGTCGCAGTCCAATAATGTTGCAAGAACATTTGAATTATTGAACGACGCTATTTTTAAACTTGCTTCCAGGACAGGGAAAGCAGGCTTCTTGTCCGCAAATACTCTCAACCTGCCTTTCATTAATGCAAGGAATAAATTCGACACGGCAGGTCAGGGTATACCGAGAGTTCCTCTGCGTATGGACGACGAGGCGGAAGACTTAGAGCTATCATTACCGTCGTCAGCTTCTATTCCAACCGCAGTGTTGGAAACAGCTATTGCGTCTAACAGAGCCAATTTAGATGCCTTATCTTACGCAGATCACCTTACGAAGGCGTTATCACTGCGTCTTCAAGGGGAAGAGTTTCAGGATATACAATCCTCCTTAAGACTTCTTTCAAGGGCAGTAGCTTATTCCACGTGTAACTCCGCCCTTTCAGTGGCTAATCTGGAGTTGGTTAGACGTGACGCAGCCCTGTCTACATCCACACTAGTGGATTCTAAGGTGAAGAACTCTCTTAGAGTCGCTTCGGTCTCAGGAGATCTTCTCTTTGACGGCAAGCTTTCCGCTATTTATGATAATATTAAAAAGAAAGCTAGTGATTCTCTGTTGTTTAGATCCGCTCCTAAAAGGTCGGATTCAGCAGACACGAATAAGGCGGGCACTTCTGGGTCTTATCCGCCCAAGAGAGGTTCCTATAGAGGTTCCGGTGCGTCCTCTAGCTCTTATTCGAGAGACCGTCAGGATAGCGACTCTCGTTCGGGACGTCCTTCAGGCCGGGACAATCGGTCGGACGCCCCGAGGTCGACGAGGCGAGGTGCGGGTCGTGGAAGACGTGGTTTCTCCTACCGCAGGCCTCGCAGATCCAGGAGGTGATGGCTCAAACCTCTATCGCGTTCCGGTTGGCGGAAGGTTGTCGAGTTTTTCTCAAGAGTGGGCGTCGATTACGGACGACCCTTGGGTGAGAGGAGTGACTTCGGAAGGTCTAAAGATATCCTTCAAACGAAAGCCTCCATTAACTCGAAGTCCAAAGTGGACTCATCTTCCGTCAAACCCTCAGAAAAGAGACGCTCTGCTATCAGAGGTGCAGTCTCTTTTAATGAAGAACGCGGTAGAGGTCGTAGAAAACCAGGAATCGCTGGGATTCTACAGCCATCTGTTTCTGGTTCCGAAACCAGACGGCTCGTTCCGTCCAGTCATAGATTTGAGCTGGATAAACAAGCTGATCATCGCTCCGAAGTTTTATATGGAGACGATTCGATCGGTCAGAGCGAGTATTCGGGTGAACGATTATGCAACGAGCATAGATCTCAAAGATGCGTACTTTCACGTCATGGTACATCCGACATTCCGAAAGTATCTACGCTTCGCAGTCCTAGGAGTGGTGTATCAGTTCCGGGCCATGTGCTTCGGATTGAATCTAGCACCCTGGGCTTTCACTCGAGTAATGAACTCGGTAATGATTTACTTCCGAGCTCATTCGTCTGCGGTAACGTCGGCCTACCTGGACGACATTCTTCAGAGGTACGGCAACGAGTTAACGCTTCAGAACGATGTTCAGAATCTTCTTCTATTGCTCCGACGTCTCGGTTTCATAGTAAACGAGGAGAAGTCGGATCTGGTGCCGTCCAAGTCATTCACTCATCTGGGAATGAGCTTCGAGACGCACAACAATCTCGTTCGTCTGCCGTTAACCAGAGCGAAATTAGTCAGTTGTTACGCTCGCTATTGTCTAAATACAGACAAAGTCACAGCGAGAGAATTTATGAGACTGATAGGTCTGTGCGGAGCCGCTGCGGATCTCATTCCGATGGGACGGCTACGCACACGGCCTCTTCAAATTTTCTTGACTCAGAATTGGAGTGTGAAAATTCATTCGCTCGATGTAGACGTTCTCTTGTCAGATCAAGTGAAACAAGAGATTCAGACTTGGGCAAACATTCAGTGGTTAACTCAAGGAGTTCCGCTGCAGTTGCCGGATCCGAGTTTTACCATTATGACGGATGCCAGTCAAACAGGTTGGGGTGCATCATTAATCCCAACGGATTCGAGATGCCAGGGTCTTTGGGATCCGCAATTCCTGTGCAAGCACATAAACATCAAGGAAATGATGTCAATTTGGCTTGCGTTACGTCACTGGATGGACATTATTCACGATGCTCATGTCCAAATCCTATCCGACAATACGACAGTAGTGGCGTATATACGGAATCAGGGAGGCACTCATTCAGTTCCGTTGTTCAATCTAACGGAAAGAATCCTTCTGTTTGCGTTGGAACATCACGTTCTTCTTTCGGTCCGTCACATACCGGGTCGTCTGAATGTGCTAGCAGACTCCCTTTCTCGAAAGGGTCGCTTGTTGCCGTCGGAGTGGACTCTCAACAAACAAGTATTCAATCAGATTTGCTACCAATGGGAACGGCCAATGATAGACTTATTTGCGACACATCTCAACAATCAGTTGCAGACGTATGTGTCCCCGTGTCCGGATCCAAGAGCATTTGCTGTAGACGCTCTATCGATCCCTTGGGACGGAATGATAGGATATGCGTATCCTCCAGCGCCGTTAATTCAACAAGTATTGCTAAAGATAAAACAATCTCAATGCAAGATTCTGTTGGTAGCATCTCTGTCGCCACAGAGACCGTGGATAAATCTACTCAGGTGTCTGTTGTGGGACCTACCGCGGAAGCTCCCTCCACGAGAGGATCTTCTTTGGCAGGGGAAATCGCGCCAACTGCATCACAACCCGCAAGGTCTCAACCTTCACGTTTTTCCGTTGTGCGGTCCTTCTTGCATGGCAAGCACTTTACAGGACGAGCAGTGGACGCGATTTCTAACTGTAGGAGGACCTCCTCTTCGCTAAACTATGCGGCTAAGTGGAAGGTTTTCCGTCGTTGGTGTAGGGATCATTCTGTTGATATATTTGATCCCTCTATACCAGACATTGCTAACTTTCTAGTATACTTGTTTGACGAAATCAAACTGCAACCGGTTACTATAAAGGGTTATAGATCTATGTTATCTGATACCTATGCACATCATGATAGTTTACAAATTGGATCTAATGTCTCTTTATCGAAATTGGTTAGAAACTTTTCGATAAATAGACCCAGAACTCTTAGATTAATTCCTAAGTGGAATTTAGCTTGGGTTCTCCTTAAATTGAAGGAAAAGCCATTTGAACCTCTTGGGACAGTAGATTTCAAATTCTTATCTTATAAGACAGCTTTTCTCTTAGCTTTCTCTTCTGCCAGAAGAGTCAGTGAGCTTCATGCACTATCGGTGGATGATTCTCATTATCGTAGTGTTGGGAACACTATCACCTTCACTACTAACGTCGGTTTTTTAGCTAAGAATCAGGCTCCTAATAAATATCCGGAACCTATTGTTATTAAGGCTCTTCCGTCTTCAGACGGGCGTAGGCCTTTACTCTGTCCTGTTAGAGCACTACGTATCTATAAACAGAGATCTCAGTTCATCAGAAAGGGACGGAAACGTTTCTTTCTGTCTTTGATGCCTAATAGAAAGGACATTTCAGTCCATTCTATTGCTAGATGGATTCAGTTAACTATCCGTACTGCGTATGAAGATTTATCTTCTTCTCAGCAGTCTGTGCTTAAGATTTCTGCTCATGAAGTAAGAGCTCTTTCTACTTCCTGGGCTTATGCTAATAGTGTTGCTATTACAGATTTAATGAAGGCTGCTTATTGGTCTCAGCCATCCACATTTACTAATTTTTATCTCAGAAATATTGAGTCCATTTCTGGAGACCTGCATTGTTTAGGTCCGTTATCTGTTGCTCAGAATGTCGTCCACTAAACAGTTGCAACTATAGTTATGCAGGCTTTCTGTTCCGGCAGTGACTCCGTCCGGCTGCCCTCTTCGCTCTGGGCTATTTGACCCAGGGCAAGGGGAAGGGGGGGGGCGGGTGTTCCCTTAGGTCACCTGCTTTATAGTGAAAAGCAAGGGAATGCCTCCTCCAAGACAGTATTTCTGAGTCGCTTCCGGGATGGTTTTAAAGTGTAATATTAATGTTTAATTTCATTCATGTCTTATTTTTAAAGTGTAGCTCGGTGTGAAGCATTTGTATATGTCAAGTGTCAAACGGGCTTTAATATACAATACTCGGACACTTTTAAATGATTATAAAGAGTCTCAATTCTCTGGACTACTTTATTTATTGGCTTGTTTTAATAATAATTAGTATAAAGGTTATACTGGATATTAATAGAGAACATGAATGTTATTGTGCTGAATTATTAAGGGTAGTGTATCTTTCTAATTTAAATATTAAATAAGAAAGATACATGTAAAGCCTAATACTCCTTTTCTCCTTAAGGGGTTATCTCTTTATTTTATAATTGAGCTTATTGGATTTTCCTCTATGTCCTAGGCCCTCCAGCCTGTTTACTATTCAGCTAAGTCTGGGTCATTGGTACAGTATAAAAATGTTAAAAAATTTATAGTAATTTATATATTTTTTATACTTACCAATGACCCAGACGGGGATGGCCCTCCCTGAGTTGGGAACTCTTGCCTCCCCGCTGAGTACATAGCGCTGACCAGGCACTGCCAGTAAGAATGATATTTGGCGCCAATTTCGGGACGACTGCGTCACTGCGCATGCGCAGTAGAGTCGTACTATGGAGGTCCTTTAGGACATGATTTCTTTTTGTTTTGGATGCAAATTTTGGGGATTGGGGGGCAAAATTTGTGTTTGGCCCTGGTTTTTGTGGAGTTAGCACCAGCTAAGTCTGGGTCATTGGTAAGTATAAAAAATATATAAATTACTATAAATTTTTTAACTTTCAAGGCATGGGCCTCTTGTTGTCATTCTTGCTAAAAAGTTGCACTGCTTATTCAGTATTTCCTCTCCCCTGACCTTCTAAGTCCCCCCTTGCAATTCTCCCATGCTTTTGGCATATTTTTGAGAAAGTTCATTTCTAAAATTCTCTTGGGAGAGTTGCTTGGTTACAGAATGTTTTCTATTATTTTCCCCATAGTTACGTTTTCACCCATGGGTGTATAAACGTTGTGTTCTGCATCTTCCATCTGATGTTCTGCAGATTCTCCCCTGGGAGTCTCTGTCTTGCATCAGATAGAGTGTAATTTTGATGACTGATTTCGGGCCAGTTTTTTCAGTGCCTGTAGTCATGTTTTCTGGTGTTTTACACTGTTTGTTTACATTGGCAACAGTCTCTTTTGAGGGGGGCTGTTTGCCTTTGGTGTAGTTTATCTCACTATAAGATACATTTTTATTATCCGTAAGTGGCGCATTAATTATTTAATATAAATTTAAAATTTTTGACCACACTTAGCCATCGGATCCATCGGGGCTCAACGTTACTTTTCAGAAACTTGGGCTTCGCTGAAAAAATATTTTTCAAAAATTATTTTGATTTGAAATTGTTTTTTCATTATTAATGGATCATGTTATTATGTATCTTTGTGTCAGGGGTTTGTGCGAGTAACTAGGACTTGTTGTTGACTTTTCACAATGAAAGGATATTGTTCAAATTGTAATAGGAAGAAATCTTCCTCTGACTTTCATGATCATTGTATTAATTGTAGTCAGTGTTCTCGCACTAATCCCTGTGCTATATGTCAATATTGGGATGACAAACATTGGAAACGTGTGTCACGGTATGTTGTTACTGGAGAAAGGGCTATGCCGGCTCTTTCTCCGCAAGGTCACTCTACTCTCTCAGTTTCTATTTCAGAGGAACAAGAACAGGGTGATGTTTCCATGTTATCTTCCGCAAGTGCGCTTCCGTCGTCACAAATGAATACAGAGCTAGCGGCAAAAGTGCTCATGGAGATTAAACAAATGTCGTCCGCTAGCTCGCCCGATGTAGCATCCATTCACCGAATGGTTCGGCAGCCGGGTTCATCCGATGCGGTCCAGGAGGAAATGTTGGGTGATGCGAGCACTATAAACATTCAATGTGCACACCCAGTGATGGCGGATAGTAGGCGAGATCGGAGGAAGCCTTTGAGTCCGGTTCCTAGCTCGTCCAGGTCCAGCCGGGCCGCGAGCGAGAGAGGCCCCTCTTTCGTACAACAACATCTGGGACCAGATGTTGTGGTACAAAATGTGTCGCAAGCGGAGCATACGTCCGTCGCTCGGGACGCTCCGTTGTATAGGCAGTCCCCGGAGACTGCTCAGGCTTCTTCTTCTCGTCAGTGCACACGACCGCACCTTGGCTGCGTGACCGCCGATATCTTACCAGCTTCGCCGATCAGGGATTCTTCGGCGACCAGGTCACACCATCCGGCAGCCAGGGACACGAGGCCGATGGACTCCGGACGTTCGCATAGAAAAAGTATGCGGGAGCCATCAGATGCGGAGCTGCCCTCGGCGAAGCAGCGAAAGACTGCGCCTCCGCAGGTCTCGATGCCGGACGTACTTGTGCAGATAGCACAACTTATCGCAGCATCCCAGCAGCCGACAGAAACGGTGTCGGATCGGGAATTATCCGACGGCGTTGGGTCGGTACGCTCCGCCGAAGCATCGGGGGCGGACGACCGGGAGCATCATGAGGTCCGACTGGATGGTGAAAGGGATACAGATGATTTGGAGCTATCCCTTTCGGAACAACATAAAGCTGCCGTGGACTTCATCCGGCACTTTCTCCCTCAAGTTGTTCCGTCGGGCCAGACTGCTGCGGTTCCGGACAAGAGGATTATAGCGTCATTGGACTCTGAATTTTTTGAGCGGTTCAGGGACATCGCTCCCGAGTTTCCGTCGCAGTCCAATAATGTTGCAAGAACATTTGAATTATTGAACGACGCTATATTTAAACTTGCTTCCAAAACGGGGAAAGCAGGTTTCTTGTCCGCCAGTACTCTCAACCTGCCTTTCATTAATGCAAGGAATAAATTTGACACGGCAGGACAGGGTATTCCGAGAGTTCCTCTGCGTATGGACGACGAGGCGGAAGACTTGGAGCTATCATTACCGTCGTCGGCTTCTATTCCAACCGCGGTGTTGGAAACAGCTATTTCGTCTAACAGAGCCAGTTTAGATGCCTTATCTTACGCAGATCACCTTACTAAGGCGTTATCACTGCGCCTTCAAGGGAAAGAATTTCAGGATATACAATCCTCTTTAAGACTTCTTTCAAGGGCAGTAGCTTATTCCACGTGTAACTCCGCCCTTTCAGTGGCAAACCTGGAGTTGGTTAGACATGACGCAGCCCTAGCTACATCCACACTCGTGGATACTAAGTTGAAGAACTCTCTCAGAGTTATGATAAAATTACAAAGAATGCTTCGGATTCTCTGTTGTTCAAATCTGCTTCTAAGAAGTCGGATACGGCAGACAAGAATAAGACAGGCACTTCTGGGTCTAATGCGCCCAAGAGAGGTTCCTATAGGGGTTCCGGTGCGTCCTCTTGGTCTTATTCGAGAGACCGTCAAGGTAGCGACTCACGTTCGGGACGTCCTTCGGGCTGGGACAACCGGTCGGACGCCCCGAGGTCGACGGGACGAGGTGCGGGTCGTGGAGGACGTGGTTTCTCCTACCGCAGGCCTCGCAGGTCCAGGAGGTGATGGCTTAAACCTCTATCGCGTACCGGTTGGCGGAAGGTTGTTGAGCTTTTCACAAGAATGGGCGTCGATTACAGACGACCCTTGGGTGAGAGGAGTGACTTCGGAAGGTCTAAAGATATCCTTCAAACGAAAGCCTCCATTAACTCGAAGTCCAAAGTGGACTCAACTTCCGTCAAATCCGCAGAAAAGAGACGCTCTATTATCAGAGGTGCAGTCTCTTTTAATGAAGAACGCGGTAGAGGTCATAGAAAACCAGGAGACTCCGGGATTCTACAGCCATCTGTTTCTGGTTCCGAAACCAGACGGCTCGTTCCGTCCAGTCATAGATTTGAGCTGGATAAACAAGCTGATTGTCGCTCCGAAGTTTTATATGGAGACGATTCGGTCGGTCAGAGCGAGTATTCGGGTGAACGATTATGCAACAAGCATAGATCTCAAAGATGCGTACTTTCACGTCATGGTACATCCGACATTCAGAAAGTATCTACACTTCGCAGTCCTAGGAGTGGTGTATCAATTCCGGGCGATGTGCTTCGGATTGAATCTAGCACCCTGGGCTTTCACTCGGGTAATGAACTCGGTAATGATCTATTTCCGAGCTCATTCGTCTGCGGTAACGTCGGCCTGCCTGGACGACATTCTTCAGAGGTACGGCAACAAGTTAACGCTTCAGAACGATGTTCAGAATCTACTTCTTTTGCTCCGACGTCTCGGTTTTATAGTAAACGAGGAGAAGTCGGATCTGGTGCCGTCCAAGTCATTCACACATCTGGGAATGAGCTTCGAGACGCACAAGAATCTCGTTCGTCTGCCGTTAATCAGAGCGAAATTAGTCAGTTGTTACGCTCGCTATTGTCTGCACGCAGACAAAGTCACACCGAGAGAATTTATGAGACTGATAGGTCTGTGCGGAGCCGCTGCGGATCTCATTCCGATGGGGCGGTTACGCACGCGTCCTCTCCAAATTTTCTTGACTCAGAATTGGAGTGTGAAAATTCATTCGCTCGACATAGACATTCTCTTGTCAGATCAAGTGAAACAAGAGATTCAGACTTGGGCAAACATTCAGTGGTTAACTCAGGGAGTTCCGCTGCAGTTGCCGGATCCGAGTTTTACCATTATGACGGATGCCAGTCAAACAGGTTGGGGTGCATCATTGATCCCAACGGATTCGAGATGCCAGGGTCTTTGGGATCCGCAATTCCTGGGCAAGCACATAAACATCAAGGAAATGATGTCAATTTGGCTTGCGTTACGTCATTGGATGGACATTATTCACAATGCTCATGTCCAAATCCTATCCGACAATACGACAGTAGTGGCATATATACGGAATCAGGGAGGCACTCATTCAGTTCCGTTGTTCAATCTAACGGAAAGAATCCTTCTGTTTGCGCTAGAACATCAGGTTCTTCTTTCGGTCCGTCACATACCGGGTCGTCTGAATGTGCTAGCAGACTCCCTTTCACGAAAGGGTCGCTTGTTGCCGTCGGAGTGGACTCTCAACAAACAAGTATTCAATCAGATTTGCTACCAATGGGAACGGCCAATGATAGATTTATTTGCGACACATCTCAACAATCAGTTGCAGACGTATGTGTCTCCGTGTCCGGATCCAAGAGCATTTGCAGTAGATGCTCTGTCGATCTCTTGGGACGGAATGATAGGATATGTGTATCCTCCAGCGCCGTTAATTCAACAAGTATTGCTAAAGATAAAACAATCTCAATGCAAGATTCTGTTGGTAGCATCTCTGTCTCCACAGAGACCGTGGATAAATCTACTCAGGTGTCTGTTGTGGGACCTACCGCGAAAGCTTCCTCCACGGGAGGATCTTCTTTCGCAGGGTAAATCGCGTCAACTCCATCACAACCCGCAAGGTCTCAACCTTCACGTTTTTCCGTTGTGCGGTCCTTCTTGCATGGCAAGCACTTTACAGGACGAGCAGTGGACGCGATTTCTAACTGTAGGAGGACCTCCTCTTCGCTAAACTATGCGGCTAAGTGGAAGGTTTTTCGTCGTTGGTGTAGGGATCATTCTGTAGATATTTTCGATCCCTCTATACCAGACATTGCAAACTTTCTAGTATACTTGTTTGACGAAATCAAACTGCAGCCTGTTACTATTAAGGGTTATAGGTCTATGTTATCTGATACCTATGCACATCATGATAGTTTACAAATTGGATCTAATGTCTCTTTATCTAAGTTGGTTAGAAACTTCTCAATAAATAGACCCAGAACTCTTAGGTTAATTCCTAAATGGAATTTAGCTTGGGTTCTTCTTAAATTGAAGGAAAAGCCATTTGAACCTCTTGGGACAGTAGATTTCAAATTCTTATCTTATAAGACAGCTTTTCTCTTAGCTTTCTCTTCTGCTAGAAGAGTCAGTGAGCTTCATGCACTGTCGGTGGATGATTCTCACTATCGTAGTGTCGGGAACACTATCACCTTCACTACTAATGTGGTTTTTTTAGCTAAGAATCAGGCTCCTAATAAATATCCGGAGCCTATTGTCATTAAGGCTCTTCCGTCTTCAGACGGGCGTAGGCCTTTACTCTGTCCTGTTAGAGCGTTACGAATCTATAAACAGAGATCTCAGTTTATCAGAAAGGGACGGAAACGTTTCTTTCTGTCTTTGATGCCTAATAGAAGGGACATTTCGGTCCATTCTATTGCTAGATGGATTCAATTAACAATCCGTACTGCTTATGAGAGTTTATCTTCTTCTCAGCAGTCTGTGCTTAAGATTTCCGCTCATGAAGTTAGAGCTCTTGCTACTTCTTGGGCTTACGCTAATAGTATTGCTATTACAGATTTAATGAAGGCTGCTTATTGGTCTCAGCCATCCACATTCACGAATTTTTATCTCAGAAATATTGAGTCCATTTCTGGAGACCTGCATTGTTTAGGTCCGTTATCTGTTGCTCAGAATGTCGTCCACTAAACAGTTGTAACTATAGTTATGCAGGCTTTCTGTTCCGGCAGTGACTCCGTCCGGCTGCCCTCTTCGCTCTGGGCTATTTGACCCAGGGCAAGGGGAAGGGGGGGGGGGAGGGTGTTCCCTTAGGTCACCTGCTTTATAGTGAAAAGCAAGGGAATGCCTCCTCCAAAGTCAGTATTTCTGAGTCGCTTCCGGGATGGTTTTAAAGTGTAATATTAATGTTAAAATTCATTCATGTCATATTTTTAAAGTGTAGCTCGGTGTGAAGCATTTGTATATGTCAAGTGTCAAACGGGCATTAATATACAATCCTCGGACACTTTTAAAAGATTATAAAGAGTCTCAATTCTCTGGACTAACTTTATTTATTGGCTTACTTTAAAAATAATTAGTATAAGGGTTATACTGGATGTTAATAGAGAACATGAATGTTATTGTGCTCAATTATGAAGGGTATTGTATCTTTCTAATTTAATATTAAATAAGAAAGATACATGTAAAGCCTAATACTCCTTTTCTCCTTAAGGGGTTGCCTCTATATTATATAGTTGAGCTTATTGGATTTTCCTCTATGTCCTAGGCCCTCCAGCCTTTTTACTATTCAGCTAAGTCTGGGTCATTGGTACAGTATAAAAATGTTAAAAAATTTATAGTAATTTATATATTTTTTATACTTACCAATGACCCAGACGGGGATGGCCCTCCCAGGAGTTGGAAACTCTTGCCTCCCCGCTGAGTACATAGCGCTGACCAGGCACTGCCAGTAAGAATGATAATTGGCGCCAATTTCGGAACGTCCTTGACACTGCGCATGCGCAGTAGGGGCGAAGTATGGAGGTCCTATAGGACATGATTTCTTTTGGTTTTGGATGCAAATTTTGGGGATTGGGGGGCAAAATTTGTGTTTGGCCCTAGATTTTTAAGAGTTAGCACCAGCTAAGTCTGGGTCATTGGTAAGTATAAAAAATATATAAATTACTATAAATTTTTTAACTTTTGTCTGTTTGCCTTGTATCTCAGGTTTGGGTTATCGAATCTCAATGAAATGATGAAGATTGTTTATGTGAAATGCTTTAAATTGAGTCTCTAATAATATTTCTTACATTTCACTTTCTACCCTTATCCCCCTTTTTAACTTTGAAAATTCACTGTTTGCCTCATAAAATAGCCAAGTATACTCTCTATTTTTGTTCTTTCCCAAGCAATGTGGGAAAGAAAAGGTGGAGCAAAAGCACCAAGAAAAGAATAACACAAAAACTAGGCTGAGTGTGACCGACTCACACACCTTAGGGGACACTCTTCTCTGTACCAATCCACGGCTTCCAGTACCAGTGTGCAGACATATAACCAACATGTAATTCTATTTGAAATCTGACAACATTGGCATTATGTGACCACTGGGGAGGAAGGATTCTTACCTGAATAAGACGGGAGGGCCTGCAGGTAAACAATTGTGGTAGGTATAATAAGAAAGGAATAGCCAATTTTTTGTCTGTTTGCCTCATATCTCAGGTTTGGGTTATCAGATCTCAATGAAATTTGGAATAAAGATTGTTTATAGGGAAGGCTTTCAAATGAGTCTCTAATAATATTTTTAAATTTCACTTTCTAGACTTTCTTTGCTTGTCATTGTTTGGCATTATGCACGCTGTGGGTATGCACTGGAATGATGACCCACCTCTTGTTCAAACCTGTCTTTTTGAGACAATTGATTGCACTTGCTATCTGTTTGAAAATAAGGAGAGCCGCAAAGGTACACCAACAAAATCATGATAAACTAAGCAAATTTAAAATCTATGTTATTAATCCAATGGAAAATATCAAATCTCTTTTAACCCTTGACTGGTAGAGTGCTGAATTATTTTTGGTCATCATTTGTTCATGTTTCTTTGCCTTGTTACAATTTATGGGAGAGTGCCAGCCAGAAGGCCCTCTACCATAAATTGTAACAAGGCTAATCCTAACAGACTAAATAATTTCACTTCAAAGGTGATATATAGAACATCCACTGAATATGAAGAATTAAGTTGTAGTACCGACACTTCTGAATAAAGCCGAAATATGGACTTCCAGCACCATACCAGTTAAAGGCCAAGGTGAATATTATGATTTTCTACTGTTCTATATCTTGTGAGTCTAATCATAAAAAATGGAATATGGAACTCAGTGCAAGGTACAACAGCTTACAGTATAACATTTAACAATAAGCAAATTGCTAAGTAATGGAGGGATTTGACAGAAAGCTTGCAGCCCATGTAAGCCATCTCCTTGAGAAACGAAAGTTAGGAAATGAATAAAGTAAACAAATAAATGATTAAGACAAAATTTGAGCAGGGAGTTATTTTTGAAGGATAATTTTGAAATAAGTTATAGAACATAACATACAAAATTTGTTGAATTTGGTGAATAATATTATTTTTTCAGGTATATATGAGGTTGAACTTGTCAGCGAATGCCTATATGAATGGAATGTAAAACTTAAAAAGTGAGTTTCGTGTATAGCTTAGTTTTAACCCTTTAAATCAGAAGGGCCAGTTTTCCGATCCAGGATCAAAACGCCATAATACCATAATTTCATTAAATAGGATGGCTAACAGTGAATATGCAAGGGTAGACCATTCAATATTTTCAATGTGCCGCCCAAAGGCTGGTGTTGGTGACAGTTTTACGGGTGGAGGAATCCTGAGCGAACCTCCGAAAAACGACGAGCAGCTGCCAGCTCCCCAACATAGTAACTCCGTACTGCAGCACAGAAGGGTTATCTTGGTTGAAGACATGCGCACCATCGACATGCAGTACGCCTTAGTACTCAGCGTCATCGTGCCTCCATGTGGACAATCAGGGTTAAGTGCCTTGCCCAAGGACACAAAGCGGAAGTCCGAATCGATCGCTCAAGACAATCAAAAGGTCGTATTTATGGAGGGACTCCAAATAATGTCTAGATGAGAACGTCCCCTTTTGGTCGCGATCATTCAGCCTTGATGGCTGCCAGAGCCCAAAAACCTTTAGCATAGTCCATATGTCGTATTTATGGAGGGATTTCATTGTAACTTGGTAGGTTGACTCCATATAATGTCCAGATGATAACGTCCCCTTTTGGTCGTGATTGGTCAACTGTGACGGCTACAACGCCTGAAGCCTGAAAACATTTAGCACAGTTTACAGGTCATATTTATGAAGGGATTTCATTGTAACTTGGTAGGATGACTTCAGATAATGCCCAGATGAGAATGTCCCCTTTTGGTTGCGATCATTCAACCATGACGGCTGCCCAAGCCCAAAACCCCCAAAACTTTAGCACAGACTACAGTTCGTATTTATGAAGGGATTTCATGATGAGACGTCCCCTTTTTGTTTGCGATCAATCAACTGTAGTTGCTGCACAGGCTTTAAGCCCGAAAACCTTTAGCACAGTCTACAGGCCATATTTATGAAGGGATTTCATTGTAACTTGATAGGATGACTCATTTTGGAATAATTTCACTGTAACTTGGTAACTTTCGATGACATACATTAACTGTGAGGACCACATACATTAACTGTGAGGGCCACATTAACCCACCCCTCTATTCTTTAGTACAGTCTACAACTCATATTATATTTTTATACTGTACCAATGACCCAGACTTAGCTGGTGCTAACTCTTAAATATTTAGGGCCAAACACAAATTTTACCCCCCAATCCCCAAAATTTGCATCAAAAAACGAAAATTACATGTCCTATATGGTCCTCCCTACTTTTACTCCTCTGCGCATGCGCAGTGTCAAGGAGGTCTCGAAATTGGCGCAATTATCATTCTTTCTTTGTTTGGCCCTCACATCAGTTACATCTCACTGATATTTGTGCTTGTAAATCTCAGTTTAAATGATGCCAGACACATAATTATGAGAGAAATGGTGGTTCTAAGGAGGAAATAGAAGGATGAGAGGAAGAAACAGTGACAGGAAATGTTCAGGGCTGTAACTTATAATATTTTTATACTGTACCAATGACCCAGACTTAGCTGGTGCTAACTCTTAAATTCTAGGGCCAAACACAAATTTTACCCCCAATCCCCAAAATTTGCATCTAAAACCAAAAATTACATGTCCTATATGGTCCTCCATACCTTTCCTCCACTGCGCATGCGCAGTGTCAAGGAGGTCTCAAAATTGGCGCCAAAAGTCATTCTTTGTTTGGCCCTTCATCAGTTCACATCTGACTGATATTTGTGCTTGTAAATCTCAGTTTAAATGATGCCAGACACATAAATATGAGAGAAATGGTGGATCTAAAGAGGAAATAGAAGGATGAGAGGAAAATTCAGTGGCAGGAAATAATCAGGGCTGTAACTTAAATTTTTTTACGAAATTATGTTATGTTCCCTAATTTCGAGGCATGAGCCTGTTGATATCATTCTTGCTATGAAAGTTCCACTGCTTGATCAGTGTTGCCTCTCTCCCTTTCCTTTATTCCCCCTTGCTATTCTCCCATGCTTTTGGCATATTTTCTGTAATAATTATTACTAAAATTTCTTGGGAGTTTTGGCTTTGTAACAGAATGAATTTCTGTTCTTTTCCCCATGTTGACGTCCTCACCCTCAGGTGTTTAGGCGTTGTGATCTGCATCTACCATCTGATGTTCTGCAGTTTCTTCTATGGAAATCTCTGTTTTGCATCAGATAGTGTTTAAATTGGTAATTGATTTTGGGCCATGTTTATCAGTGCCTGGAGTAATTTTTTCCGGTTTTTGTACAACTTCTTGTTTACATTGACAACGGTTACTGCTGATAGTGATTTCTTGTCTTTACATTAGTTTAGACATAGCAAGATACATTAATATTGTATGTAAGTGTTACATTAATTTTTTGAAATGGTTTTAAAATTTTTGTCCACACTTAGGCTTTTTTGGGATCCATTTGGGCCCATTGTTCCCATTGGGAACTTGGGCTCTTCTGAAAATTTAAAAAAAAAATTTTTTTTTTGATATTATTTTCTTTCGAAATGTTATAATGGATTTTATTTAATGCTCAGGCATCAATTCACGCTGAAAAATTAAGTCATATTCCCCTGTCGGTCGGCAAAACGAAATATCAAAATGATATTTAGAAATCGATATTTCATCGTAGGTTCGGATGACGAATCACATGTACTTTAAACGAGTCAGCACATCAGTAATGAATTCCAGAGTCCCAAATACAAACGAATTTGAATAATTGATAGTGACAGTGACTAAATCAATTCATTAAATCAGCGGTTTCAAAGTTTGACTTTCTCATTCACCTTCCAGCGAAAAGCCGAAATCACTTTCAAATTTCTTCAGTTCAACTTCACACGTCTTCAGTGCATTGAGTTCAAAAAAAATAAAATGACGTGTCTTGTTATTGAAAATAAGAAAGTGGTGTTTTTTGTTATTGTTCTATTTCTTCGAAACACATTGCGATTATTTCAATTCGCCAGCCTTGGTAAATCGTAAAGTTAGGGGAGAAATAAGACGGGACTACTTTTTGTGCGGATATTCACACATTCCAATGGTTGGAGTTTGGTTGTTGTAATTTTTGTATGGACGCCGGTTCGGCACATAAATTTTGCGCCTTAATGGCAAATAAAGGCCACAAATTGGAGAGTTTGTAGTCGTAGAGCATTAAATAAAAAGAAAATTCACGAAAATTTGATGAATACCGAAAATATCTCGTTCGTGGCTACAAGAAATATGAGGATCTTCACTCGCGACTGCGTCGCTCGTGAAGATCCTCATATTTCTTTGTAGCCACTCACGAGATATTTTCGGTATTCATCAAATTTTCGTGAATATCCTCTATATATTATATTATGTATTTTTGTTTCAAGGGTTAGTGCGAGTACTATGACTGTGTATATTTTTTCTTCATGAAAAAATATTGTTCAAATTGTAATGCGAGGAAATCTTCCTCTAATTCTCAGGTTCATGCGTTTCTTGTAGTTAATGTATCTAATTCTTGCTCTGTGTGTGTTGATTGGAATGACAATGTTGCAGACGTATGTCACGGTATTTTGTAAGCAGTGAGGGGTCCATTCCGGTCCTCTCTCCGCAGGGTCACTCTACTTTATCAGTCTCTTTTTCAGAAGAACAAGATCAGGGTGATGTTTCCGTGATGTCTTCAACAAGTGTGTCTCCGTCGTTGCAATATTAGGGCTAGCGGAAAAGTGCTCAAGGTAATACGACAATTGCCGAAGAGTTCCCTAGTAGGATCGAAGGCATTGATCGTCCACTAGGGTTCGTCCGTTGCGGTCCAGGGAAGCTGTTTGGGTGATGCGAGCACTATAAAACATCGAATGTGCACACCCAGCAACGACGGATCCGAGGATAGTACTGAGGAAGCCTGTCAGTCCGGTAGCTAGCTCGTCCAGGTCCACCCGGACCACGAGCAAGAGAGGCCCCCTCTCTCTTACATCAACATCTCCGCTGCGATGTTGTATGTTCGTTTGTTGTCGGAGCTTACGTCCACTCCTCCTGCTCGGGATGCTCCGTCGCATAGACAGTCCGACGAGGCTGTTATATTGGCTTCCTCATCCTCACGTCACACACGACCGCACCTTGGCTATGTGACCACAGATTTCCAGGAGACGTTCGAATATTATATAAATGCAGGAATGAACGTCTCTGGTACTCCTGCTTCACCGACCAGGGAATACACGTCGACCAGGTCACTCCATCTGCTAGCCAAGGACATGAGGCCTTTCCAGTTGGGACGTTCGCATATTATATAAATGCAGGAATGAACGTCCCTGGAGCTTCCAGCGGATAATTACGTAGGACCGCGGTTCCACAGGCCTCATTAAGGAACATGAACAGGGTGATGTTACCGTGATGTCTTCAGAAGTGTGCTTCCGTCGTCACAGTGAAATGAAGAGCTAGCGGTAGAAGTGCTCATGCAGATACGTCAATTGCCTAAGAGGTCCCAAGTAGGATCGACGGCATTGGCGTCCGCTAGCTCGCCCGGTGTAGTTACCATTCATCGAATGGCTCAGCAGCCGGGTTCATCCGTTGCGGTCCAGGAAGGAGATTTGGGTGATGCGAGCACTATAAAAATACAATGTGCACACCCAGTGACGACGGATACGAGGATGGTACGGAGGAAGCCTATAAGTCCGGTTCCTATCTCATCCAGGTCCATCTGGGCTGCGAGCGAGAGAGGTCCCTCTCTCGTACAACAACATCTGGGCCCAGATGTTGTGGTACAAAACGTTCCTCAGTCGGAGCACTGGACGCTCCGTTATATAGACAGTCCGGAGAGACTGCTCTTTCGGTTTCCTCATCCTCATGGCAGCACACACGACCGCACCTTGACTACGTGACCAGTGATATCCAACCAACATTGCCGACCAGGGATTCTACGGCGACTAGGTCACGCCATCCAGTAGGCAAGGATACGAGGCCTTCTTACTCCGGACGTTCGCATATAAGAAGTATGCAGGAGTCAACATCCAAGGAGCTTCCAGCGGCTAAATCCTGTAAGACCGCAGCTCCACAGGCCTCCGTTACGGGTGTGCTATCGCAGATAGCACAAATTATCGCAGCATTCCAGCATCCGACAGAAACTCTGTCGGGTCAGGAATTATCCGAGGAAGCTGGGTCGGTATGTTCCGCTCGACCAGGTCACTCCATCTGCTAGCCAAGGACACGAGCCTTTCCAGTTGGGACATTCGCATATTATATAAATGCATGAATGAATGTCCCTGGAGCTTCCAGCGGATAATTTTGTAGGACCGTGGCTCCACAGGTCTCATTGAGTAACATGAACAAGGTGATGTTACCGTGATGTCTTCGTAAGTGTGCTTCCATCGTCACAGTCAAATGAAGAGCTAGCGGTAAAAGTGCTCATGCATATACGTCAATTGCCTGGAGTTCCCTAGTAGGATCGATGGCTTTGGCGTCCGCTAGCTCGCCCGGTGTCGCGACCATTCACCGAATGGCTCAGCACCCGGGTTCGTCTGTTGCGGTCCAGGAAGGAGATTTGGGTGATGCGAGCACTATAAAAGACAATGTGCACACCCAGTGACGACGGATTCGAGGATTCCCAGATCATCCAGGTTTATCCGGGCTGCGAGCGAGAGAGGTCCCTCTCTCGTACTACAACATCTGGGCCCAGATGTTGTGGTACAAAACATTCCTCAGTCGGAGCATACATTCACCGCTCGGGACGCTCCGTTATATAGACAGTCCTGAGAGACTCCTCTTTCGGCTTTTTCATCCTCACGGCAACACACGCGACCGTACCTTGGCTACATGACCAGTGATATTCAACCAACATCGCCGACCAGGGATTCTATGGCGACCAGGTCATGCCATCCGGTAGCCAAGGATACGAGGCCTTCATACTCCGGACGTTCGCATATAAGAAGTATGCAGGAGTCAACGTCCAAGGAGCTTCCAGCGGCTAAATCCCGTAAGACCGCAGCTCCACAGGCCTCCGTTACGGGTGTGCTATCGCAGATAGCACAAATTATCGCAGCATTCCAGCATCCGACAGAAACTCTGTCGGGTCAGGAATTATCCGAGGAAGCTGGGTCGGTATGTTCCGCTGCACGGACGACCAAGAATTTTAAGTGGTCTGACAGGATGGCGAAAGGGATACGGAGAAGTTGTAATTTTTCCCTTTCGGAACAACATAAATTGCCGTAGAGTGCATCGGGCATTATCATCTGACGTTGTTCCTTTGGACCAAAATGCTGCGTTGCCGGATAAGAGACTGATAGCACCACTGGACACAGAATTCTTCAATCGGTTTAGGGACATTGTCCCTGAGTTTCCAACACAGTCTAGAAATGTCTCACGGCCATTTGTACTATTGAATGACGCTATATATAACTTGCTACCAAAACGGGCAGGTCCGGTTTCTTATCGGCAAATGCTCTTCATCTGTCTTTCATCAATTCAAGGAATAATTCGAATCGGCAGGACAGAGCATTCCGAGAGTTCCTCTGCGTCTAGACGACCAGGCCGAAGACCTAGTATTGTCTATACCGTCGTCTATGTCATTTCCAACCACGACGTTGGAAATGACAATATCGTCTAACAGGGCTAGCTTAGACGCATTATCGTACCCAGATCACCTTACCAGAGCGTTATCATTACGTCTCGAAGGAAAGAATTCCAGGATGTACAACCTCCTTAAGAGTTCTTTCAAGGGCCTTAGCATTCTCCACGTATAACTCTGCCCTTTTAGTGGCAATATGGAGTTGGTTAGACGTGTCATGGCCCTGGCTACATCCACGCGTGTGGATAGTAAGGTGAAAAACTCTCTCAGAGTCGCTCCGGTCTCTGGAGAGCTTCTCTTCAACGGCAAGCTTTCCGCAATCTATGATCAGATATCTAAGAAAGCTTCAGACTCTCTGCTATTCAAATCCGCTTCCAACAAGTCGGATTCAGCGGAGAAGAGTAGGACAGGCACTTTTGGGGCGAATACGTCCAAGGGAAGTTCCTATAGAGGTTCCTATGCGTCCTCTAGGTCTTACTCTAGAGACCGTCAGAGTAGCGACTCAGGTAGGGGCTGTAATACTGGCCGAGACTTCTATATGGAGACCATCCGATCGGTCAGAGCGAGTATTCAGGTGAACGACTATGCTATATGCATAGATCTCAAAGATGCGTACTTTCACGTCATGGTACATCAGGCGTTCAGAAAGTATCTTCGCTTCGCCCTCATAGGAGTCGTGTATCAGCTCCGAGCAATGTGCTTTGGTCTGAATCTAGCGCCCTGGGCTTTCACTTGAATAATGAACTTGGTTATGAGCTCATTCGTCTGCGGTAACGTCGGCCTACCTGGAAGGCATTCTTCAGAGGTAAGGCAATGAGTTAACGCTTCAGAACGATGTGCACAATCTGCTTCTGTTGCTTCGACGTCTCGGGTTTCATAAGTAAATGAGGAGAAGTCGGATCTGGTATCGTCCAAGTCATTCACCCACCGGGGGATGAGCTTCGAGACGCACAACAATCTCGTTCGTCTGCCGTTAACCAGAGCGAAATTAATCAGTTATTACGCTCGCTATTGTCTTCACAGACAAAGTTACAGCGAGAGATTTCTTGAGACTGATAGGTTTGTGCTGAGCTGCCGTGGATTTTATTCCAATGGGGCGGCTACGCACTCGTCCTCTCTAAATTTTTCTGACTCAGAATTGGAGGGTGAAGATTTATTCGCTCGATACAGACATCCTCTTGTCAAATCAAGTGAACAAGAGATTCAGACTTGGGCAGATATTCGGTGGTTAACTCAGGGAGTTCCACTGCAATTTCCGGATCCGAGTTTTACAGTTTTGACGGATGCCAGTCAAACAGGTTGGGACGCAACATTGAGCCCAACGGTGCCAGGATCTTTGGGATCCGTAATTCCTAATCAAGCAAATAAACATCAAATAAATGATGTCAATTTGGCTTGCGCTACGTCATTGGATGAACGTTATTCAGAATGCTCACATGCAAATTCTGTCTGACAATTCGACGGTATTAGCGTATATTCGGAACCAGGGTGGCACTCATTCCATTCTGTTATTCAAGTTAACAGAATGAATCCTTCTGTTTGTACTAGAACATCAAGTTCTCCTATATTCCGGGTCGTCTGAACATATTAGCGGACTCCCTTTCACGGTGGGGCCGCTTGTTGCCATCAGAATGGACTTTCAACAAATGAGTATTCTATCAGATTTGCTACCAATGAGAGCAGCCAATGATGGATTTTTTTGCGACGCATCTCAACAATCAGTTTCAAACATATGTGTCACCATGTTCGGATCCTCGAGCGTTTGCAATAGACGCTCTATCGATCTCGTGAGACGGAATGATAGGATATGCGTATCCTCCAGCGCCGTTGATTCAGCAGATATTGCTCAAGTTAAACAGTCTCAATGCAATTCTGTTGGTAGCATCTCTTTCTCCACAGAGACCGTGGATTAATCTACTCAGGTGTCTGTGGTGGGACATTCCGTGGAAGCTTACTCCACATTTCGGTCCATTCTATTGCTAGATGGATTCAATTAACTATCCGTACTGCTTATGATATATATCTTCAACTCAGCAGTCTGTGCTTAAGATTCCAGCTCATGAAGTAAGAGTTCTTTCTACATCTTGGGCTTATGCAAATAGTGTTGCTATTACAAATCTAATGAGGGCTGCATATTGGTCTCAGCCTTCCATTTTCATGAATTTGTATCTTAGAAATATTGAGTCCATTTCTGGAGATCTGCATTGTTTAGGTCCGTTATCTGTTGCTCAGAATGTCGTCCACTAAACAGTTTTAGTGTATAGTTAACTATAGTTATGCAGGCTTTCTTTTCCGGCAGTGACTCTGTCCTGCTGCCCTCTTCGCTCTGGGGTATTTGATCCAGGGGAAGAGGGGGGGAGAGGGTGTTCCCTTAGGTCACCTGCTTCATAGTGTAAAGCAAGGGAATACCTCTCCTGGAGTCAGTAATTCCTAGTCGGTACTGGGATGATTTTAAAGTGTAAAGCTAATGTTTACTCATCCAAGTAATATTTTTAAAGTGTAGCTCGGTGTGAAGCATTTGTATATGTCACGTGTCATACTGGGTGTTAATATACAATCCCCAGACACAATAAAGGAAGTCCAGAGAAATGAGACTCTTTATACTCATTTCTCTGGACTTCCTTTATTTATTGGCTTTCCTTTAAAAATATTAGCATAATGGGTTATACTGGAGGTTAATAGAGATCATTGATGTTATTGTGCTCAATTACAGAATGGTGTTGTGTCTTTCTCGTTTTGATGCAAATAAGAAAGATACATGTAAAGCCTATTTCTCCTTTCTTCTCTAGGGGATAATTTGGTTATATGTAGTTGAGCCTATTGGATATTTTTATACTGTACCAATGACCCAGACTTAGCTGGTGCTAACTCCAACAAAACCAGGGCCAAACACAAATTTTGCCCCCCAATCCCCAAAATTTGCATCCAAAACAAAAAGAAATCATGTCCTAAAGGACCTCCATACTACGCCTCTACTGCGCATGCGCAGTGATGCAGTCGTCCCGAAATTGGCGCCAATTATCATTCTCTGTTTGGCCCTTCATCAGTCAACATCTCACTGATCTTTGTGCTTGTAAATCTCAGTTTAAAGGATGCCAGACACGTAATTTTTGGAGAAAATGTGATTCTAAGGAGGATAGAAGGAGGAGAGGAAAAAGAAGTGGCAAAAAATAATCAGGGCTGTACTTAAAATTTTTTGATGAAATTATGTTAAGTTGCCTATTTTCGAGGCATGGGCCTCTTGTTGTCATTCTTGCTAATTGTTGCACTGCTTATTCAGTGTTTCCTCTCCCCTAGCCTTCTAAAGTCCCCCCTGGCAATTCTCCCATGCTTTTGGCATATTTTTGAGAAATTTCATTTCTAAAATTTCCTGGGAGAGTTGCTTGGTTACAGAATGTTTTCTGTTATTTTCCCCATAGTTACGTTTTCACCCATGGGTGTATAACGTTTGTGTTCTGCATCTTCCATCTGATGTTCTACAGATTCTCCCCTGGGAGTCTCTGTTTTGCATCAGATAGAGTGTAATTGATGACTGATTCCGGGCCAGTTTTTTCAGTGCCTGGAGTCATGTTTTCTAGTGTTTTTACACTGTTTGTTTTCATTGGCAACAGCCTTTTTTGAGGGGGGTTGTTTGCCTTTGTGGTAGTTTATCTCATTATAAGATACATTTATATTATCCGAAAGTGTCTCATTAATTATTTTATATAAATTTAAAATTTTTGACCACACTTTGCCATCGGATCCATCAGAGCTCAACGTTACTTTTCAGCAACTTGGGCTTCTCTGAAAAAATATTTTTTCAAAATTATTTTGTTTTGCAATTGTTTTTCCATTTATTAATGGATCATGTTATTATGTATCTTTGTGTCAGGGGTTTTTGCGAGTAACTAGGACTTATTGTTGTTCTTTCACAATGAAGGGACATTGTTCAAATTGTAATAGGAAGAAATCTTCCTCTGACTTTCATGATCATTGTATTAATTGTAGTCAGTGTTCTCGCATTAATCCCTGTCCTATATGTGAACATTGGGATGAGAAACATTGGAAACGTGTGTCACGATATGTTGTTTCTGGAGAAAGAGCGATGCCGGCTCTTTCTCCACAAGGTCACTCTACTCTCTCAGTTTCTATTTCAGAGGAACCAGAACAGGGTGATGTTTCCATGTTATCTTCTTCAAGTGTGCGTCCGTCGTCACAAATGAATTCAGAGCTAGCGGCAAAAGTGCTCATGGAGATTAGACAAATGTCGTCCGCTAGCTCGCCCGGTGTAGCGTCCATTCACCGAATGGTTCGGCAGCCGGGTTCGTCCGATGCGGTCCAAGAGGAAATTTTGGGTGATGCGAGCACTATAAACATAATAGATGCACACCCAGTGACGGCGGATAGTAAGCGAGAACGGAGGAAGCCTTTTAGTCCGGTTCCTAGCTCGTCCAGGTCCAGCCGGGCCACGAGCGAGAGAGGTCCCTCTCTCGTACAACAACATCTGGGACCAGATGTTGTGGTACAAAATGTGTCTTTAGCGGAGCATACGTCCGTCGCTCGGGACGCTCCGTTGTATAAGCAGTCCGCAGAGACTGTTAAGGCTTCCTCTTCTCGTCAGCGCACACGACCGCACCTTGGCTGCGTGACCGCCGATATTTTACCAGCTTCGCCGATGAAGGATTCTTCGGCGACCAGGTCACACCATCCGGCAGCCAGGGATTCGAGACCGATGGACTCCGGACGTTCGCATAGGAAAAGTATGCGGGAGCCATCTGATGCGGAGCTGCCCTCGGCGAAGCAGCGAAAGACTGCGCCTCCGCAGGTCTCGACGTCGGACATTCTTGTGCAGATAGCACAGCTTATCGCAGCATCCCAGCAGCCGACAGAAACGGTGTCGGATCGAGAATTATCCGACGGCGCTGGGTCGGTACGCTCCGCCGAAGCATCGGGGGCGGACGACCGGGAACATCGGGAGGTCCGACCGGATGGTGAAAGGGATACGGATGACTTGGAGCTATCCCTTTCGGAACAACATAAAGCTGCCGTGGACTTCATCCGGCACTTTCTCCCTCAAGTTGTTCCGTCGGACCAGACTGCTGCGCTTCCGGACAAGAGAATTATAGCGTCATTGGACTCTGAATTTTTTGAGCGGTTCAGGGACATCGCTCCAGAGTTTCTGTCGCAGTCCAATAATGTTGCAAGAACATTTGAATTATTGAACGACGCTATATTTAAACTTGCTTCCAGGACTGGGAAAGCAGGTTTCTTGTCCGCTAATACTCTTAACCTGCCTTTCATTAATGCAAGGAATAAATTCGATACGGCAGGACAGGGTATACCGAGAGTTCCTCTGCGTATGGACGACGAGGCGGAAGACTTAGAGCTATCATTACCGTCGTCAGCTTCTATTCCAACCGCGGTGTTGGAAACAGCTATTGCGTCTAACAGAGCCAATTTAGATGCCTTATCTTACGCAGATCACCTTACTAAGGCGTTATCACTGCGCCTTCAAGGGGAAGAGTTTCAGGATATACAATCCTCTTTAAGACTTCTTTCAAGGGCAGTAGCTTATTCCACGTGTAACTCCGCCCTTTCAGTGGCAAATCTGGAGTTGGTTAGACGTGACGCAGCCCTAGCTACATCCACACTAGTGGATTCTAAGGTGAAGAACTCTCTTAGAGTCGCTTCGGTCTCAGGAGAACTTCTCTTTGACGGCAAGCTTTCCGCTATTTATGATAAAATTAAAAAGAAAGCTAATGATTCTCTGTTGTTCAGATCGGCTCCTAAAAAGTCGGATACAGCAGACACGAATAAGACAGGCACTTCTGGGTCTAATGCGCCCAAGAGAGGTTCCTATAGAGGTTCCGGTGCGTCCTCTTGGTCTTATTCGAGAGACTGTCAGGATAGCGACTCTCGTTCGGGACGTCCTTCAGGCCGGGACAATCGGTCGGATGCCCCGAGGTCGACGAGGCGAGGTGCGGGTCGTGGAAGACGTGGTTTCTCCTACCGCAGGCCTCGCAGGTCCAGGAGGTGATGGCTTAAACCTCTATCGCGTTCCGGTTGGCGGAAGGTTGTCGAGTTTTTCACAAGAGTGGGCGTCGATTACGGACGACCCTTGGGTGAGAGGAGTGACTTCGGAAGGTCTAAACATATCCTTCAAACGAAAGCCTCCATTAACTCGAAGTCCAAAGTGGACTCATCTTCCGTCAAATCCACAGAAAAGAGACGCTCTGTTATCAGAGGTGCAGTCTCTTTTAATGAAGAACGCGGTAGAGGTCGTAGAAAACCAGGAATCTCTGGGATTCTACAGCCATCTGTTTCTGGTTCCGAAACCAGACGGCTCGTTCCGTCCAGTCATAGATTTGAGCTGGATAAACAAGCTGATCGTCGCTCCGAAGTTTTATATGGAGACGATTCGATCGGTCAGAGCGAGTATTCGGGTGAACGATTATGCAACGAGCATAGATCTCAAAGATGCGTACTTTCACGTCATGGTACATCCGACATTCCGAAAGTATCTACGCTTCGCAGTCCTAGGAGTGGTGTATCAATTCCGGGCGATGTGCTTCGGTTTGAATCTAGCTCCCTGGGCTTTCACTCGGGTAATGAACTCGGTAATGATCTACTTCCGAGCTCATTCGTCTGCGGTAACGTCGGCCTACCTGGACGACATTCTTCAGAGGTACGGCAACGAGTTAACGCTTCAGAACGATGTTCAGAATCTTCTTCTATTGCTCCGACGTCTCGGTTTTATAGTAAACGAGGAGAAGTCGGATCTGGTGCCGTCCAAGTCATTCACTCATCTGGGAATGAGCTTCGAGACGCACGACAATCTCGTTCGTCTGCCGTTAACCAGAGCGAAATTAGTCAGTTGTTACGCTCGCTATTGTCTGCACGCAGACAAAGTCACGGCGAGAGAATTTATGAGACTGATAGGTCTGTGCGGAGCCGCCGCGGATCTCATTCTGATGGGGCGGCTACGCACACGTCCTCTTCAAATTTTCCTGACTCAGAATTGGAGTGTGAAAATTCATTCGCTCGATGTAGACGTTCTCTTGTCAGATCAAGTGAAACAAGAGATTCAGACTTGGGCAAACATTCAGTGGTTAACTCAAGGAGTTCCGCTGCAGTTGCCGGATCCGAGTTTTACCGTTATGACAGATGCCAGTCAAACAGGTTGGGGTGCATCATTAATCCCAACGGATTCGAGATGCCAGGGTCTTTGGGATCCGCAATTCCTGTGCAAGCACATAAACATCAAGGAAATGATGTCAATTTGGCTTGCGTTACGTCACTGGATGGACATTATTCACGATGCTCATGTCCAAATCCTATCCGACAATACGACAGTAGTGGCGTATATACGGAATCAGGGAGGCACTCATTCAGTTCCGTTGTTCAATCTAACGGAAAGAATCCTTCTGTTTGCGTTAGAACATCACGTTCTTCTTTCGGTCCGTCACATACCGGGTCGTCTGA
The DNA here is from genome assembly GCA_031216915.1 of Pictodentalium vernedei. NCBI lineage: Eukaryota > Metazoa > Mollusca > Scaphopoda > Dentaliida > Dentaliidae > Pictodentalium > Pictodentalium vernedei. Next base: position 79,149,331 of record CM062293.1, on the reverse strand, counting down.
ATGTGCTAGCAGACTCCCTTTCACGAAAGGGTCGCTTGTTGCCGTCGGAGTGGACTCTCAACAAACAAGTATTCAATCAGATTTGCTACCAATGGGAACGGCCAATGATAGACTTATTTGCGACACATCTCAACAATCAGTTGCAGACGTATGTGTCTCCGTGTCCGGATCCAAGAGCATTTGCAGTAGATGCTCTGTCGATCCCTTGGGACGGAATGATAGGATATGCGTATCCTCCAGCGCCGTTAATTCAACAAGTATTGCTAAAGATAAAACAATCTCAATGCAAGATTCTGTTGGTAGCATCTCTGTCTCCACAGAGACCGTGGATAAATCTACTCAGGTGTCTGTTGTGGGACCTACCGCGAAAGCTTCCTCCACGGGAGGATCTTCTTTCGCAGGGTAAATCGCGTCAACTCCATCACAACCCGCAAGGTCTCAACCTTCACGTTTTTCCGTTGTGCGGTCCTTCTTGCATGGCAAGCACTTTACAGGACGAGCAGTGGACGCGATTTCTAACTGTAGGAGGACCTCCTCTTCGCTAAACTATGCGGCTAAGTGGAAGGTTTTTCGTCGTTGGTGTAGGGATCATTCTGTAGATATATTTGATCCCTCTATACCAGACATTGCAAACTTTCTAGTATACTTGTTTGACGAAATCAAACTGCAGCCTGTTACTATAAAGGGTTATAGATCTATGTTATCTGATACCTATGCACATCATGATAGTTTACAAATTGGATCTAATGTCTCTTTATCGAAGTTGGTTAGAAACTTTTCGATAAATAGACCCAGAACTCTTAGATTAATTCCTAAGTGGAATTTAGCTTGGGTTCTCCTTAAATTGAAGGAAAAGCCATTTGAACCTCTTGGGACAGTAGATTTCAAATTCTTATCTTATAAGACAGCTTTTCTCTTAGCTTTCTCTTCTGCCAGAAGAGTCAGTGAGCTTCATGCACTATCGGTGGATGATTCTCATTATCGTAGTGTTGGGAACACTATCACCTTCACTACTAATGTGGGTTTTTTAGCTAAGAATCAGGCTCCTAATAAATATCCGGAACCTATTGTTATTAAGGCTCTTCCGTCTTCAGACGGGCGTAGGCCTTTACTCTGTCCTTTTAGAGCACTACGTATCTATAAACAGAGATCTCAGTTTATCAGAAAGGGACGGAAACGTTTCTTTCTGTCTTTGATGCCTAATAGAAAGGACATTTCAGTCCATTCTATTGCTAGATGGATTCAGTTAACTATCCGTACTGCTTATGAAGATTTATCTTCTTCTCAGCAGTCTGTGCTTAAGATTTCTGCTCATGAAGTAAGAGCTCTTTCTACTTCCTGGGCTTATGCTAATAGTGTTGCTATTACAGATTTAATGAAGGCTGCTTATTGGTCTCAGCCATCCACATTTACGAATTTTTATCTCAGAAATATTGAGTCCATTTCTGGAGACCTGCATTGTTTAGGTCCGTTATCTGTTGCTCAGAATGTCGTCCACTAAACAGTTGCAACTATAGTTATGCAGGCTTTCTGTTCCGGCAGTGACTCCGTCCGGCTGCCCTCTTCGCTCTGGGCTATTTGACCCAGGGCAAGGGGAAGGGGGGGGGGGGGGGCGGGTGTTCCCTTAGGTCACCTGCTTTATAGTGAAAAGCAAGGGAATGCCTCCTCCAAGTCAGTATTTCTGAGTCGCTTCCGGGATGGTTTTAAAGTGTAATATTAATGTTTAAATTCATTCATGTCTTATTTTTAAAGTGTAGCTCGGTGTGAAGCATTTGTATATGTCAAGTGTCAAACGGGCTTTAATATACAATACTCGGACACTTTTAAATGATTATAAAGAGTCTCAATTCTCTGGACTACTTTATTTATTGGCTTGCTTTAAAAATAATTAGTATAAGGGTTATACTGGATGTTAATAGAGAACATGAATGTTATTGTGCTCAATTATTAAGGGTAGTGTATCTTTCTAATTTAATATTAAATAAGAAAGATACATGTAAAGCCTAATACTCCTTTTCTCCTTAAGGGGTTACCTCTTTACTATATAGTTGAGCTTATTGGATTTTCCTCTATGTCCTAGGCCCTCCAGCCTGTTTACTATTCAGCTAAGTCTGGGTCATTGGTACAGTATAAAAATGTTAAAAAATTTATAGTAATTTATATATTTTTTATACTTACCAATGACCCAGACGGGGATGGCCCTCCCTGGAGTTGGGAACTCTTGCCTCCCCGCTGAGTACATAGCGCTGATCAGGCACTGCCAGTAAGAATGATAATTGGCGCCAATTTCGGGACGACTGCGTCACTGCGCATGCGCAGTAGAGGCGTAGTATGGAGGTCCTTTAGGACATGATTTCTTTTTGTTTTGGATGCAAATTTTGGGGATTGGGGGGCAAAATTTGTGTTTGGCCCTGGTTTTGTTGGAGTTAGCACCAGCTAAGTCTGGGTCATTGGTAAGTATAAAAAATATATAAATTACTATAAATTTTTTAACTTTCCTTACGTCCTAGGCCCTCCAACCTTTTTACTATTCAGCTAAGTCTGGGTCATTGGTACAGTATAAAAATGTTTAAAAATTTATATATTTTTTATACTTATCAATGACGCAGACGGGGATGGCCCTCCTATGAGTTGGGAACTCATACCTCCCCGCTGAGTACATAAAGCTTACCAGGCACTGGTTGTAAGAATGATAATTGCGCCAATTTCGAGATCTCCTTGACACTGCGCATGCGCAGTGGAGTAAAAGTAGGGAGAACCATATAGGACATGTAATTTTTGGTTTTTGATGCAAATTTTGGGGATTGGGGGGTAAAATTTGTGTTTGGCCCTAAATATTTAAGAGTTATCACCAGCTAAGTCTGGGTCATTGGTAAGTATAAAAAATATATAAATTACTATAAATTTTTTAACTTTTATTGAAAACATACCATACAGGGATCAGAAATTACCATATTCCCAATTAACACAATTCTTGTCATATTTCATAATCATTTCATAAACATTGAACATTATCCTTTTCATCAAACACAACACACAGATAAGTTAATCTACAGTGTCATTGACACCTTCATTGTAAATAGCATGCATTTAATATTGAGATTACACATCAGGTAAAAGGTGATATGCTAGCACAGAACTTAAATACAATATTATTCTTGTTCTTCACAGAGTTGATCCCGACAGTGCATTGTAAATAGCATGCATTTAATATTGTGATTACACATCAGGTAAAAGGTGATATGCTAGCACAGAACTTAAATATAATATTATTCTTGTTCTTCACAGAGTTGATCCCGACAGTGCATTACACACAGACCTCCAGACGTTAAAACAGAAAGAAGGAAAAGATCACATTATTCTTAATTTCACTTATAAGGTAATTATAGGCTGATAGGTGGAGAAGAAAGTTGTTAGCACTGTTTACAATCTTCGCTAAATACTTTTTATACCCCCCGCAAACAAAGTTTGGGGGGGTATATAGGAATCACCCTGTCCGTCCGTCTGTCCGTCCTTGTAAGCGCAACTCCTCCTAAACTGTTTGAAGAATTTTTATGAAACTTTACACAATGGAAGAACTCCATATGCAGATGTGCATGAAGCAATATAATTCCGTTCGGACATTTCCAAGGGGAGATAATCTAACTTATACCGTCTGTCCATCCTTATAAGCGCAACTCCTCCTAAACCGTTTGAAGAATTTTCAAGAAACTTTACACAATGGAAGAACTCCATATGAAGATGTGCATGAAGCAATATAATTCCATTCGGACATTTCCAAGGGGAGATAATCTAACTTATACTGTCTGTCCATCCTTGTAGCGCAACTCCTCCTAAACCGTGTGAAGAATTTTCATGAAACTTTACACAATGGAAGAACTCCATATGAAGATGTGCATGAAGCAATATAATTCCGTTCTGACATTTCCAAGGGGAGATAATCTAACTCTTATACATTTCAGGCGTGGGGGGGGGGGGGGGGGGGGTATCACTTTGTGAGTTTGCTAACAGTAACTCTAGTTCTTTATCGAAACACATTCTTTTGCAAAAGCAAATTTAGAGATTAGCTCCAATATTAATAAAATAATTTTCAGAATTTATTTCTGTTCCTAAAACAGTGCCCAAGAACATAATTGAAATAGGCTTTACAAGTTTATTTCAATTTGGGGGAGGGGGGCAGAGTGGGTTGGGTGGCTCTTGAGCATTATTTTGCCCTGACTTCCTTAGGAAGTTCGGTGGGTATATAGTTGAGGTCTCCATCCCTCTGTCCATCCACCCATTAAGTACGTCCATACAAACACTTTGAGTAGTATTACCAAAATCAGGCATGAAGGGAGGGAAAACATAAGGGAGGGTTGGTCACTGATGGAGGCATCTAGTAAAAGACACTTTAGGGTGCAAACTTCACTTTGAGGTGTAATGTGGGTCAAAAAACTTGTCTGTCTTGTTGACATTATCAGGGAACATTCTATTAATACCTAAGTACTGGGTACTTGCTCCAGGCAGTGGTCCTCCAAAACACCGGAATTACTAGGAATTCCCTATAGTGATTTGTATATGTAAAAATGATATACCTCCTGGAATTTATTTTGAAGAATTTTTTTTTTCTAATTAAATTATGTAAAAATGTTTTTTTATATTCTGTATTTCTCTCGGCTTTAATAAGTTATCTATATATGTGAAAACTATATAATAGAGTCAACACATAAAACCCCATTATTCATGTTTCTAGTCTTGGCTCATTTCTTCCTGTATTCAGTTGACTTCTCCCTAGAATCTGTAAAGGGAGAAGTGACTTCTCCTTCAGTTTACGCCCAGGCTGCTCACTGTGTCAGCCTAAAATTGTTTTTAATGTAATTTGACTAATTGAGTGTATTTTTTCAGGATACCTTTCCATGTGATCCTCCTTTTGTAAGAATAATACATCCTGTGATAACGGGTGGATACGTTCTTGGAGGTGGTGCTATATGTATGGAACTTCTCACAAAACAGGTAAATAATAAAAAATTTCATTGTGCAAATCAGAGTTTGGGTTTGTGTTGTTTTCTTGTCTTTTTCTCCCTGCTAGTGTAGTTCATTTCCATGGTAAAAAAAAGTATGCATTGATATGAAATAGATTGATCAGTTTTTTTTATCACATTTTGGTATTAACCCTTAAAGCCTCAGATCTTTCTACATCATTAACCCTTTACCTAACATGAAAAGCAGACAACGCTTGCAAAAAAAATTCTTGAATAACTCATTTTTTTCATTTTTTGTCTCAAAAACATAGGTTATGAGACCCTCATTGGAATGAGCTCGGTGAGCTTATTCCATTGAAGGGTCATAACCTATGTTTTTGAGACAAAAATGCAAAAAATAATGAAAATTAATTGGTGAGAATAGCGCTGGGTTTTGACCATTATGTTGGATAAAGAGTTAAGGCAGCCAACAATGATGTAAAAACATTGACAAGATAATAGAGATGGACAGTACACTGAAAAACCGAACCGATACCGAAATCATGGGGGATACCGAAAAACTGAACCGAAACAATCCTTAAATACAGAAAACCATCTATATTTTCAAATTTTCCTGCATTTGCTATTTATTAGACCTTGTTGAGGCTTGATAGCAGCTCAAGTTTTTTTTTTTAATGAAAGAAGTGACTGATTTTCTTTTCAGTTTTGTAAACCAATAAAGGCCTGGGCAACCATCCCAAATTCCCACTACACTACAACCTGTACATTTCTAGTTGCTTAACAGTGATTTCCAGTCAACAATGGGCTGCCTGTTGAAGCTCCCCAGGTGATATGTCTATTGTCAGCTGGGCCTCCTAATGATGTCAAGTTAAGGACACATGATCGCAAAAGCCTGAAATAGGCCTTTACAGGTTAAGGTGTGTTTGGAACATGTCACAAAATTACTTTATATATGATTTGTGTTGGCAAAAGAAAGCCAGTGTCGAGGTCATTGGCAGTGGCATTTGTAACATTGTGGTAGAATGGTACAAGAACAACTTATTCTGTATTTTTCTGATGTGAATTCCTCTTTGGTGCAATCAACATATATCAGGTCAGATACCGAATAGAATACCAAACCGATACTGCGGTATTTCTCCCTAAAAATACCGAAACTAATACCGCCACTAATGCTGCCCATCTTTACACGATAAATGCAGTCCACAAGTTGTCAAAGAAGAATACACTTGAGGACAACTGTTTCCAAGCTATATGACAGTGGCTGTCTGGACTGTATTTGTGGGTTAAGCAAATGTTCAGTTGAGTGGCCCATTACACCATATTTTAGTATTTATTTTGCTATGATGGCAATGCTTTTAGGACCCACAAAGTAGATCTTCTGTTTCTCAGGCCATTTTTTGTAAAATTGAGGGCATTTTTTAAATTGTTTTTCTTTTTGTAATTATTTCTTTGCTATCAAAAGTTCATATGTTTGCACTCAAGGGATAAATTTATTATTTTTATTAACTTAGGTAAAATATCGGACATAAACCATTTAATTTATATTTTTTCAAGTTTGTATTGGTTATAAAAAGAGAGCATGCGGCAGGCAAAATGATCATGCAGGAGGACCTGGGAAACAGATTTTTTACTTTTTTAGGCCTTACCATATGCCTTTTGAGGTTTGAAGTTTACTAATCCATAAGCTGAGATTTGCTAATTCAGTAATAAACATCATATTGCATTTCTTGAATGACTTAAAAATCTTCACATTTCACCTGAAAAACATATTTTTTCACCACTTCTTGGAACAAGCTCATTCCATTGAAAGGTCATAAGCTGTTATTTGGAGGCAAAAGATGAAAAAAATATACTTTAAATGGCGAGTTTAGTGAATAGTGCTGACCGGGTTCGATTGTTTGTAAGTGGTTAGGAGAAAGTATTAACCATTAAGGGCCTGGACAAGTGTCCTACAATCCCACCATACCACTGTCTCTTTTTATCCAGTAGCTCAGCAGTGATTTCTAGTCAAGTCTTGGCTGCCAAGGCTTGCCTAGAAACCACTACCTTGCTAATGTGTCTATTATCAGCAGGACCTCTTCATGACAGCATGTTATGGGCACCTGTTCTGAGGCTGTAAAAGTCGGAAATAGACCCAAGGGTTTAGACAGAACACAATGTGTATGGAGTATGGAGAACACTATGTGGATGGAGTCAGTGACCCAAGAACAACTCCCAACATGGGTCATTGATTCTTGTCCCCTGTATACACTTGAGACTGTTTTGTGTCAAAACCATTTTATTGATATAATAGGGGGGCGCAGTGGCATTGCGGTAACCGGTTCTGGTCAGATCACCAAAGTTAAGCAACCTCGAGCTCGTTTAATCCTCGGATGGGTGACCGTATGAGCGATCGATTTGGACTCCCGCATTGTGTCCTTGGGCAAGGCACTTAACACCAATTGTCCACATGGGGGCTGCAGTGCGGATATACGATCTTGGGGAGCTGGCAGCTGCTCATAGTTGCTCGGTGGTTCTCTCCTGGTACTCGGGCTTCCTCCACCAGTAAAACTGTCAAGGTCATGATTAGCCATTGTGCATAAGTATGTGACCTTAAACACCAATAAATAAATAAATAAATAAATAATAAATAAATAAATAAATAAATAATAATAATATCAACAGGATTTGTAACAACCAATCAGATGTGTTCTTACATGACGTTTTTACACATACTTCGTATTCTATGCATGGTGTATCAGAAACATTTCTCATTGGCTGTATTGTATCATGTAATGTTGAATACCAACAGCAATATATATTGATATAAATTAATAGTATAAAGGCAACTATTATTGCTTTCAACCCTTCTTTCTATTTAAATAAAACAGGTGTGATTATCTGCACTGAACAGGGTTAATATCCAATATTATTATTGCAGGGTTGGTCGAGTGCATATAGCATGGAGTCAGTCATATTACAGATATCTGCAACACTTGTCAAAGGCAAGGCAAGGATACAGTTTGGTGTTTCAAAGGTAATATCAAGAGCCCTTGTTGACATTGAGGGTGCAGCGATGTTGGAAAAATGGCCTTGTGCGCAATTGAATCCCAAGCACATATACAGACTATGAAGTGTTTAGGCGTTATACAAGACCTTTCCTGCAAAGCCCAAATATGGCTTTCCAGCACCTGGCCAGTTAATAGATATAATAATAGAGCCACTTTTATTGCAGTCTTGTGCTAAGGCAGGTACATAATTCAAGTGACCTCATGAGAAAAACTGAAAGAAGTGAAAATTCACTCCCTTAATTTCAGATTTGTAATTTAACTCCCCAACACTCTGGTAGAGCAACAGAATTTTTTTTCTCTTGTTTAACTATGAATTTAACCAATTATATCTTGTTTGACAGAGCTCACTGAGCTCTGTCAGACAAGATATATATATGGTTATATATCAAATTGCATTACAGGAAATATTTTCTGCTGCAAACTTTGCCTTTTTGACAGCAGAGTGCAGAGAGTTAAACCTGCAGACTCAACTTGTGTATGTTTGACAAGCACCAGCTTACTTGTGCTTAACATTATGACCGATACAATTTCTAGGAAGTCAGTATGAGTGTGTAGCTTAGTCCTTTAGCTAACACGAAAAGCAGACAACATTTGCAAAACAAAATTCTTGAATAACTACATTTTTTCAGTTTATGCGTCAAAAACATAACTGGTTCCAATGAGGGGTCATAAGCTATGTTTTTGAGACAAAATTTTTTTGTGAATAGCATTGGCCGGTTTTGGACAATATGTTGTGTAAAGGGTTAAAAACATGTCTAATTTTTATGGCAATTCCAAATTCTTGACTTATCATTTATTGGAAAGCTCTCTACAAAAAAGCTTTTCAATCAATGATAATGAGTGAAGATTATTGTTATTTATTTATTGGGGTTTAACGATACATTCAACAGCCAGGGTCACCTCATGCTGGACAGTTTTACAGGTGGAGGAAGGCAGAGTACCCAGAGAGAACCACCAAGCAAGCAACTGTCAGACTCCTCAACGTACTAACTCCAAACACAGAAGGTTAGCATTGATAAAAGACAAGTGCACCATCAACATGCAGTATACCTTAGTACACAGCTCCACTGTGCATCCACATGGGAAATCGGCGATTAACTGCCTTGCCCAAGGACACAATGCAGTTACCCCTGGCAGGGGTTGAACCATGGACCTTTTGGTTTGAAGTTCAGTGCCATAACCACTGAGCCACCACACTCTTGAAGATGATTGTTAGATCTGCACATACATTTGACACATCTCAATCAAGTTGCTCGGTTAATATTTGGACTCCATATGGGAGTCCAAATTTTAACTTAGTGCAATATGGGGAATAATCTTTAAAAGTCTTTTTCTCCAGATCCACCAGTCAGTGTCTTTTTATTTTTGGAATACAACACCCTTGAGGGATCAGATTCAAATTTGTTCAATTGAAGTCCTGGGGTTAATATTTGTGCTCCCTGTGGGAGCCCAAACTTTAACTTGGTTCAGTGTGAGGAATATTCATTACAAAAATCTTATTCTCCGGAAGCCCCAGTCACAATCATTTGATATATGGTACACACCATCCTTAAGAGAGTCTGATTCAAGTTTGTTAAAATTAAGTCCCTGGGTTAATATTTTGGCCCCCTATTGGATTCCAGATTTTAACTTTAGTCCAATATGAGGAAGCATCTTTGAAAATCTGCTTCTCCAGATACCAATATTTGGTATACAGCATCCTTGGATGGGTTAGATTTAATTTGTTCAAAACAAGTTCCTAGGCTATTATTTAGGTTCCCTATGGAAGCCCAAATTTTAATATTGTGCAATATTAAAAATCTTCTCCAGAACCAGCAGTCAGAATCTTTTGATATTTGTTATACAACATCCTCAAAAGAGGGGGTGGAGGGGCAGTTTCAAGTTTGTTCAAATAAAGTCTGTGGTCTAATATTTGGGCTTCCTATAGGAGACCATATTTTAACTTTATGCAAAAGAGGAATATTCTTTAAAATCTTTTTCTACAACACAACCATTCAGAATCTTTTGATATTTGGATTACAACACCCTACAGACTCAGATTCAAGTTTGTTGAAATGAAGTTTCTGTATTCATTTTTGGGCTCCCTGAGGGAGTCCAATTTTTAACTTAGTATAATATGACTAATAATCTTTAAAAATGTACTTCTTCAGATGCATTGTTTAGAATCCATTGATATTTGGAATACAACACCCTTGGGGTGGGGAAGAGCAGTCAGATTCAAAATTGTTCAAGTCAAGTCCCCAGGTTGATATTTGGGCTCCGTAGTTTTGTGTTACAGGAAATCTGGAGATTATTTCTGCGGTAGCATCTCAGAACTAGAAAAAATCATCTGATGTGGACAACATAGATATAAATCCTTACATGCCTTCATACGTCTGTATTGTTAACTAGCCATAGATGCTAATTAAATCCTTTAATCTGCTGTGTCAGTTGAGTACATCAGGACCCCTTAGGCCTCATGTTTCATCTTTTTGGGGCAAAAATGGAGTTTGATATTTTAAAGAATTTCTGTTCCACCCAATAACTCAGAATCCCATGAATTTTTTTTTCAGAGTCAATACAGTTTAGCCAGAGCACAACAGTCTTTTAAATCATTAGTCCAAATACATGAAAAAAATGGTGAGTATGGTGAAATACTCTTAATTTATCATTTTGTAACTAAAAAAATTGAAATAACAGAAGCACTCATTTTGCAAGTATTTTGGATATTGTTTTCTTATAAATTGTTATTTTACCTAACCCTTAAGGGCCTAATTCCGATTTTTTCTCACTTTTTGGCCACAGCTGAAAAAAAATGCCTCAAAATGTGGTCAAGGGGTAAGTTTGAAAGTTATACTCAAAGTATCTTAGCAGTTGTTTCAAGGCAAGTCTTGGTTGCCTACATCAAAGTGTAGCAAAAATGTATAGAAATCTCCAGACCTTTAAGGGTTACTGTAGTCTAATAATGAACTAAATACTAGTTTTGGGGCGCGTTGGCGTTGCAATAACCGGTTCTCATCAGATCATTGATGTTAAGCAACATCGAGCCCAGTTAGTCCTCGGATGGGTGACCGTCTGAGTGATCAATTTGGACTCCCGCGTTGTGCCCTTGGGCAAGGCACTTAACCCCGATTGTCCACATGGACGCTGTGTACTAAGGTGTACTGCACATCAGTGGTGCGCATGTCTTCAACCAATCTAAAGCTGCCTGTGCTGCAGAGCAGGGTTACGATGTTGGGGAGCTAGCAGCTGCTCGTCGTTGCTCGGTGGTTCAATCCGGGTACTCCGGCTTCCTCCACCCTTAAAACTGTCACGGTCATGATTAGCCATTGTGCATAAGTATGTGACCTTAAACACCAATAAATAAATAAATACTAGTAGTATATTTTTGAGTTATTGAATGAATGAATGAATGAATGAATGAATGAATGAATGAATGAATGAATGAATGAATGAATGAATGAATGAATGAATGAATGAATGAAATATTTGATGTTTCAACTTTATGCTAAATTGTACATATCCTTCATTATATTTTGCCTTAAATTTCAAGAAAACACAGAATATTATGTTCAGTTAAATGAATTTTTTCAACCAACAGGTAAAATTTATATTAAGGAGATAATAAGCTGAAAATTTGAAAAAATATTGAGTTTCTGATCTTGCTTGTATGCTATACAACAGACGCCATGCAAAATTATGTAAATCTGTAATTAAAACACACTAATGCAGACAAATTTTCAGAAGATATGACATTGTGAAGAGATAAACCTGATGTCCTCTATTACTGAACAGTCACCTATTGTTCAATTCCTACCAGACATGCACCGTCAGTTTCCTTATTTCCATGTTGCATGGTGGAAAAATAACATGCGTCTTAGAATGTTTCTTCGTAAGCCTTGTTAACTGAGCTTTCTAACTGGATTTATATGTTTGTATCACAGTTGGTAATCGAATGTTAGATTTTGATCCCATAGAAATTACGATGTAGTTATCAAAAAGCTTGTCTCTTGGGTTACTCTCCAGTCAAGTTTCCTTTTAGATGGTTTTGAGGATCAACCGAAACATGGAAGCTTTTCATGCTTAATTGCTTTATTTTTTTTATGTTTATTCACTGGGGTTTAACCCTTTGAACCCTCATTTCCTGGGATAGTATCGTCTTTGTGTACATTTATAGTGAAATGGGTCAGTCCAATATCCATATACAGGGAGGATAAAATAATAACTGCAGTGTGCAGCCCTCTGGCTGCAGACTGCAGTCATTGTTTTATCATCAGTGCCCCGTGTATAGACCTCTTACAATAAGACAAAAATGGGACGAAATTATGCCTTGGACAGAAAAAAACGGTCTTACGAGTTCAAAGGGTTATGGATGCCTTGCCTTGTGGGATTAAATAATGCATGTACTTTCTATTCTATATGTTGTGTTTTATTTATGTTATTTCATCATTTTCACTTACCTCTTATTCTGAAAAAAAATGCTGAATTCACAATTACTGTATTCAGTAGAGTATATTCTGCAACACACTATAACTATGGCCTCTGGTGATACAATGTATGTTGTATTATCTGGTTAAGTGCTAGAAGCCACCATCATGGTTTCTAGTGATTAACCGATGTTCGGCAGTTGACATCGGCCGATTTTAAGCCATCGGTTGACCATCGGAAGAGGTGTTTGAACATCGGTCCATGTCGATGGTTACATGGAACCCCAATGGATCAAAATTGTTTGTATTAACGTTTGATTAACAATCTCATACAAGCAGTAACAAACTTAACAAGTTGCCACAATGATTGGCAGGAATCAAGATTGGCCTAATCTCATTGATTGGTTTGATCTTTCCCTTGATTGCTACTCATGACACACATGCCACATGTTGTGTGATGACTCAATGAAATGCGATATCAGAAGAAACAATTTAACAGCACAGCGTCTTTGATCGCTGATCAAAAACGCTGTGCTGTGAACTTGTTTCCACTGATGTCATATTTTTTATTTTAGTACACACACACTGACATACTCTTCTGGTCAACAAATCAATCAATCTGACTGTACTGTAAAATTATCACTGTTCTATGCATTCTTGAACATACTACTGCTTTTGGTTGTTACTATCTCAAATCAGCACTCACAATCAGCAGATTGTGTGCTGAACTAATTGGCAAGCAGATGACTGTAGCAAATCCTGATCGGTTAATCACTAATGGTTCTATTGAAAAGTGCTGAAAACCACTTCAGGGCATTAGCTTGATGCTTGCTCAGAAGTAGAAGAAAAAGAGTTTCATTTGAAATTGTTTGGTTGCAATTTGTTGGATAATGCCTATTGAGTCTCTCCAATAAATTGTAACCAAACAATTATTTATGAACACAATCTTGCTTAACTAACACTACTCTTGCTTGTAGTGCGGTATCTTTGAAAAAAAATACCCATGTTTCAAATCAGCTTTTAAAAATAATTTGGCACTCAACCAGTTAAACACATATATATTTGACTACACCTTCCACCTTATTGGCACTTACATTACTTTCACAAGTTGCAAAGACATTAAAATTTTATACCCAATTTTCTTTCTTGTTATACTTTCCAAAGTGACACAGAATATTGCCCACTCAGCAATTAAATATTTTATTTATATGTGTTTCCTCTCTGCTCACAAAAATTCATGTATATGCTAAATTGTTTATGTGGAAAATGCCTACGAACAATGGTTGACTGTTCTGTCTAGTTATACAGGTCACCAGGTTGTTGTGTGGGCCAGTTTGATCTGTTTTTTTTGTCTTTTGACTTTTTCAAGTCCTCTGAGGGATTTTTCTCTCAGAGAACCCTAAAAATTGCTCATTTCCAGAGGAGGAATTAGACAGAGATTAGGCACATGTGCTACTTTGATAAGCATAATAAGAAATAAAATTTGGTATAAAATTTTTATTATTTTTCAAATGAGCAGCTTCCCATTTAATTAGATGTTTAATAAATGGTTTGGTGCTTGATAAAAGTGGTAATTGATACCGTTATTCTTTTAACAAGTATCCCATCAACCCTTTGAACCCTAGTGGTATCTTCCATATCAGTTCAATGGCAGCAACGGGAAGAGTCCACATTATTTATTTGGGGGTAGACCAATTAATATTTGCTGCACGTTGAAAATATTGATTGGTCTGCACCACACCTTCACTCAAAAGTCAACCTACTTAATGAAATTATGAAGTATCACTTAATGAAATTATGAATTTACTGGGCTGGAAAAGCAGCCTCTGGGGTTTAAAGGGTTAAGAGAAATAAATGATACTCTGTGGTGATTATGACCATTTTCTTTTCTATATAGTGCTATCTTGAAAACACTAAAATTTTGTAATGTTTTTTCTCATCAGGTTGGTTCACACCTCCAAAAGAAGATGGTTAGAGAATCCAGCAACATGTACATAAAACACACATAAATATATAAGGAAGAAGACAGTCTTTAATGTTATTGAGTGAAATTTCTTGTCACAGCTTCGACCTGGTAGTTGTTGCTTCCTGGTTATCATTTTGTCCTATAGTGGGGCTTTGTAAAACAGAGAACTATTTTTGAAAAAAATACACAAGTTATCATCATAGATAAATTCACCATGGATCATCTCATCTTGTGTATATACTTGCAGACATATTAGTGGTCGTTATCGGTGATTTTTGGTGGCAATATTGCATCTGTTGGATTTTATGGCCAGCATGGCCCATAATTTAACATTGAGATTTTCAGGGAATGATAGTGGTGACACCCTGACACCTGGTTTTCAAAGACTAATTACCACAACAGATAAGTTGAACAGGTGTAAATAATTAGTGTACAATGATTTTGGTGTTCAGGACAGCTAGATCACCATTTTTTATACCAGAAATTCGTATTCAGTGTGGTGATACTCTGCCGGTATCCAGTGATATAAAAAATTATGAAGACTTAATCATGGCATTGTATGCTTACAAACTATATACTTTATGTTTTGATATTGTAAAGGTTTAGCCTTTTCGCTAACACAAGTTGCTGAATTTTTATTCGTCTGAATAACTAAAATTTAGAATAAATATATATTGTGTTAAGATAAGTTTTTTTTATCCCAGGAGTAGGATTAGTGATTTATACCCACAAGCCTTTACATGTTGGTTAAATAATCTGTGCAGTAGGACTTTGGTCCTGGGAAGCTTCGAGATTTGATTCGATTCAAAATCATCCCAATGATTTTTTTGAGGTGACCTTTAGGTTGGACTAATTTGGGGACATCGCCTTAAGGGCCTAATTCCAACTTTGATCACATTATTTACTACAAAACAGGTGCCCCTACATGCAGTCTTTGGGCTAACAAACAAGTACCATGGTAATTGTTTTTAGGCAAGTCTTTGCTGCCTATGTAGGCAGCCAAGACTTGCCAAAAAACAGCAGCAAAACCACAGAATGTAGACTATCAAAGTGTAGCAAAATTATGTAAAAATCTCTAGGCCCATAAAGGTTAAAGAAACATTTTTATAATACTAACTGTCTGAAATGCTCTTTTGGGCCTCTCTGGGCTGTATTAGGTGAACAGAATATCTGTAACCCAAACAGAGACTAAGTCTGAATTTTATCAATTTTTTTTGCAACAGAACAGGTGCCCCAATCTTCAGTACCTTGGCAGTTGTTTCTAGACAAGTGTGTACCTTGGCCGTTGTTTCTAGACAAGTACCTTGGCAATTGTTTCTGGACAAGTGTTAGCTGCCCATTTTGGCAGCCAAGACTTGCCTAGAAACAGCTGCAAAGCCAAAGACTGTCATTTTCTAGCAAAAATGTATATAAAATTACCAACCCTCTCACTTTTGGGATTAAATTAATTTTTCTATAATTGGAGACAGAAGAAAAATAAAACAGACTGTAGGCCTAAAAAAAGTTAAAAATCTGTTTCTCAGACCCTACCACATGGTCCTTTTGGCTGCCGCTTGCTGTCTCTTTATAATCAATGTAAACTTAAAAAAAAGTTTGAATTAAATGGTTTATGTCTGATACTTTACCCAAGTTGATAAATTTGTCCCTTCAGTGCAACAAGACTTTGCAATGTTTAGCATTGCAAAGCATTCTTGCACTTAAGGGATGAAATACAAAACCACCCACGCTATTCTGCAGATTATGAGGCCTGAAACATAAAACAAAGAAAGAACATGAACTTTTGATGTCAAAGAAATATTTACAAAAATAAAAACCTGCCTGCCCGCCCACATGCAATTTTACAAAAAATGGCCTGAGAAACAAGATCTACTTTATGAGGCCATATTATGTATTATTTCCTCTAATTTGGGAACATTTTTAGCTTGACTTGACAAAGTCAAGATAAGCTTTTGCCATCATGCATGTGGAAGTCTGTTAGTCTGGTCACATTTTCTTGAGCACAGGCTACACCCTGCAGTTCTTGTTTGGTCATCACGAAATTTCATATGCAGGTTTGAGGTCAAGTCTAGATGAGAACGTCCCCTTTTGTTTGCGATCGGTCAATCGTGACGGCTGACCGACCCCAAAACCCAAAAACCTTAAGCACAGTCTACAGGCTGTATTTATGAAGGGATTTCATTGTAACTTGGTAGAATGACTCTGTATAATATCAAGATGAGAATGTTCCCTTTCGGTCGCAATCGGCCAACCATGATGGCTACACAGGCCCAAAGCCTGAAAACCTTTAGTACAGTCTACAGGTCGTATTTATAAAGGGATTTCATTGTAACCTGGTAGGATGACTCTCTATAATGTTTAGATGAGAATGTCCCCTTTTTGTCAGAGTTGGTCAACCATGATGGCTACACGGGCCCGAAGCCTGAAAACCTTTAGCACAGTCTGCATGTCGTATTTATGAATGGATTTTATTGTAACTTCCAATGATGACTCTGTATAATGTCTAGATGAGAACGACCTTTTTTGGTCGGGTTCAGTCAACTGTGACGGCCACAGGGGCATGTTGCCTAGATTCCTTTAGCACATTCTGCAGCATGCATTTATGAAGGGATTTCATTGCAAATTTGTAGGATGACTCAGTATAATGTATAGATGAAAACGTCCTATTTTGTCTGCGATCGGTCAACCGTGATGGCTGCACAGGCACGTGACCTAGATTTGTTTAACACAGTCTACATGCAGTTCATATTTATGAAGCAATTTCATTGTAACTTGGAAGGATAACTCGGTATGATGTCTAGATGAGACTGACCTATTTTGTCACGATCAGTCAACCGTGACCGCCGAGCCGCCATGTGACCTAGATTCCTTTAGCAAAGTCTACAAGTTATATTTATGAAGGGATTTCATTGTAACTTTGTAGAATGACTCGTATTGGAATAATTTTATGGTAACTTGGTAACTTTGGTTGACATATATTAACTGTGAGGGCCACATTAACCCAGGCCCCAATTCTTTAGTACAGTCTACACCACAAGTTATTCTTCTTGAAAACATAGCATGTAGGGAACAGAAATGAACATATTCTCAACTATCACAGTTCTTGTCTTATTTCATAATCCTTTCATAAACATTGAACATTATTCTTTTCATCAAACACTACACACAGTCAAGTTAAGCTACAGTGTCATTAACACTTTCATTGTAATTTGTGGTCGCCAGTTATGGGTGTAGGTTTGGTGGAATTTAACTGGTTGAGTGCTACATTATTTTTGACCTTCTGAAGTTGTTCATCAAAAGTTGTTTTATTACAAATTATTGAAGAGTGCCTGAGGGCCATCTTCAATAATTTGTGATAAAACAAATTTATATTAACAAAATATTATTTGGGTTTGACTGAATATGAGCAAGGAAAGCTTTGGCGTTTGCTCTGGTACCCTCATTTTTTCAAAGCCCTGATAGTGGCTTCCAGCACTCAACCAGTTAAAGGCCTATTTGCTTTGTGTTGATTCGGAAAGTTGTGAATTGTAAAAATGTTCTCAAAATCCTGTCAGCTGTCTCCTATTGAACTCTTGTTCTATCATCATGTCTCCTTTTCAGGATATCTGATGAAAAAAGAAGAGTTAACCCTTTAGGGCCCAGAGATTTTTACATATATTTGCTACACTTTGACAGTATACATACAGCCTGTGACATTGCTTCTGTTTTTTGGCAAGTCTTTGGCTGCCTATGTTGACAGCCAAGACTTGCCTATAAAACAACTCCAAGGTGCTTAGAATGTCATATGTGAATTGAGCCAAAGACTGCGCATGGGGGCACCTGTTCTGTTGCAAAAAATGGTATCAAAGTCGGAATTTGGTCCTTAACCCTTTACCCAACGTAACAGCCAAAACCGGCCAGCGCTATTCTAAAAAATCAACAATTAATTTTCATTATTTTTTTCACTTTTTTGGTCTCAAAAACATAGGTTATGACCCCTCATTGGAACGAGCTCGTTCCAATGAGGGGTCATAACCTATGCTTTTGAGACAAAAAATGAGTTATTCAAGAATGTTTTTTGCAAGTGTCGTCTGCTTTTCATGTTAGGTAAAGGGTTAAGGGTTAAGGAGGCTCTGCTTCTGAAACTTCTTTGATTCCTTTCTGGGATATATCATTTTCTTCTGATTAACCTGCCTAAACAGTCATGTCACTGTTCAATTACATGTATAATACAAGACAATATTTGCTGTATTCCACGTTTGTAAGAAGGTACAATGTTGCCAACATGAAGATCAGTGAGATATGATTTTGAGATTTGATTCAGTTACAGTTACAGTGGACCGGTCACTTTCCACGGGTGGCCAATAACTCCATGGATGCAATAAATACACATTATCACTACAGTGAAGTGATCTGGGTCATCGCATCACGACTCATTGAGCAGGTCAGATCACCGGATCAAACTCGCTGCCTGTGGCAGCTCGTTTCATCTGGTGATCTGACCTCAACTCGAGGTGATACTATGACCCAGATCACTTCACTGTAGTGATAAAAGGTTTATTATACAACTTTTCGTTCAACATCGCATGCCAACCTTTTTTGGGGTAAATTGGATTGAAGTGAAAAAGAACTATTTTTGTTTATACTTATTTTTGTAACAGGTGCACACACTTCTGGGGAAACCCCCGATGCACATGGATACGATAAAAACAATCTCATGAATACGATAAAAACCCAGATTACCGTTCGAGTGCACCCATTCCAGCTCGAAGTAAAGTACACTCTGTGACCGGAACAGCTAATTATGCGAATTTGAACACACCCGTAAATAGTCCGCCATACTATAGTGATATGGAATCAGATTCCACACTGTGGATTTTCCGGGGACCAGGAAAAGATTGTCAAACAGTAGTGATATTTAGCAGTTAAATTACATACTCATATAATAATATTAGATTCCAAACACTAATTATAGGAATAATCATCAAAATTTAATTAATGAAGCACTGGGTAAAACCCGGTGCTTCATTAATTAAAATTTTACTAATGAGTATTTTTATTACATCGCTGCCCACATGTGGATTACGACCAGTTCACAGCAACTGTGCTGGAGAGTCTATTTGAAATCCTCTGCCCAATTTGATTCAAGATATGATTTGATCTGAAATTTGAGATTTGCAGTGTCCCATAATTCTATGTGAGACCTAAAAAATTTATTTTTACACACCATACGTTTATATTGGTTTAACCATAATCACTTTTGTTGTTGATTTAAACTGTTGATAAAAAAATTCAACACTGCACAAAAGAGAATTAAAGATTGACAATTCAACTTTAATCCTCTACTCACTTATATCAAAATATCAACCTCTCAAAGGGCGAACTTTCAAGCTACAAATGTTTTCCATAATGCAGCTAGGAATTTAACAAATTCAGTCTTATTTTTGGCAGAGTTCACTCATTGGACTCTGTCAAATACGATTGAATTGGTAAAATTTTGAGTTGCATTATGCATTAAAAATGTGCTGCTTGAATTTTCACCATTTTGAAATCAGCATGCAAAGGGGTTGATGCAGCACAGCTAAATGTGTCATGATGTTGGTGAGCTATCTTGGGTATAAAATGTTTTCATATCAAATCTATATAGATAGGTGGGAAATTTATTTCATAGAATACGAATACAGAAATATGTATCATGGACTTTTTCACTTAAAAGAAGTTTTATTTTCATTCTTCCAAGTCATAGCCTTTGATTCCTCCCCCCACATTCCTTGCCCACCCAGTAGTGTGTAAATAAAGGAAGTAGTGACCAATCTTAAGCTCCATTCTTTTATTGTTCACCTCATGAAAGGTTCTGGCAACACTTGCATTTTTTTTCCCTCTCGGTAAGAGTCGGTGCTTTGGGGTAAATCGTAAATGAATCTAAATGCTTGCCTCAGCTTTATTCATTAACCCCTTTACCCAATGTATCGGTCACATCCACTTACATAATTCACAAACTGAACTATTATTTTTTTTTTTAAATCTAACAAAACCATATGTGACCCCTCACTGGAATGAGCTTGTTCCTATGAGGGGTCACATGATATAGTTTTGTTGAAAGTTTTTAAAAATTTGAAAAAAAAATATTAAAATAACAAATTTTGATATTGTGTATGTTGAGTAAAGGGTTAATGCTCTAAAGATACATATCTTAAAATATTAAAACAACAAATTTGACGTCTCCCTGCGGGAACCCCGTGAAGTGAAGCAGTGCACATCAATCCCTTGTCTATCAAGACAAACAAAGCTTGCAAATGTTTTTTATATTTTTGATCCTTTGAACCCTGGTAGTATCTTCCATATCAGTTCAATGTTCAATGACAGCAACTGGAAGGGTCCATATTCATTATTTAGGGGTAGACAAATTAATATTTTCAATGTACAGCCACAAGGCTGCACAGTGAAAATATTAATTGGTCTACCACACACATGCACTTAGGATGGATTAATGAAATAATGACATCATGTTCCTGGACGAAAAAGCGTCCGCTCGGGTTCAAAGGGTTAAATAAAAGAAAAGTATTCTTTTTTTTATCCAAAACGGAACTAAAGACTACCAATTAAAAACCGATTACAGTAAGTACATCTTAACTGGTAAAGTGCTAGAAGCCCATATTTGGGCTTTATTCTGAAGGGCAGGTACCACATCTTGAAGGCCCCATATTTTGTTGATATGCTTCATATTATTTCGGAAGTGACATTATTTAGTCTGTTTGGATTTGCCCAGTCACTCTCTCATAAATTGTTACAAGACAAAGACAATGAACAAATTTTGATGACCAAAAATAATTTAGCACTCTACCAGTAAAGCTATGGTTTGGAATATAAAAAAAATTAGAAAAATGGACAAGATTTAAGTGGAGATTTTTATGTAGACTGGATGTTTCGAATGGCCAAGTGTCATTCCTTTATACAAGAATTCTTGAGTGGCAAATGTTCTCCTGATCTCAATCCTCCCTCCCTGTACAACAAAAATAAATATTTGTTGTATTGCCTATAAGCACGCCAGGAAATAAGCAGACTGTTATCTGCAGAATGAGATCCCCAGAGGGGGAAATTGGTGATGCGACCCTGCACAGCAGGGTAGCATAACTAAATTTACCCTCTGTGAACCTGAATCTGAATCAAGGTCTCTGTCCTAAACCGAAAGAGGAATCCAGAGGATTTATTTGGGGATTCTGGCCCACTGTATGTGATAGCATCAACAAATTCACACTCTAAGGGACCTCAATCTGCAAATGACAGATTGCTTATTTCTAGGCTTGCTTATAGGCAATACCACAAATATTTATTTCTGCTGTACAGGGAGGGAGGATTGAGATCAAGAGATCAAGAGAAAATTTTCCACTCAAGAATTCTTGACAAGTTTTTACCCTTTACCTAACGTAATAGCCAAAACTGGCTAACACTGTTCACAAAAATTGCCGTTCAGTTTTCATTATTTTTTCATGTTTAGCGCTCGTTCCAATGAAGGGTCATAAGCTATGTTTTTGACACAAAAAATGAATAAGACTAGTTATTCAATAATTTTGTTTGCAAGTGTCGTCTGCTTTTCATGTTAGGTAAAGGGTTAAAAAAGGCCATAAGAAGCACTACAAAAGTTTCTGCTTATGGACCACTGGATGCAACCCATTGGTCTATGAACCGAAAGTTTACTAGTGGTCCTCTTGATTTGTTCTCAAAATTTTTTGTCTCCTGAGTGCAACAAGGTTCCATCTGAAAAACTTAGTGTTGCACAGGCCTGAAAATAAGCAGTCTGACATTTGCTGACTGAGGTCCCCAGAGGGTTAATTTGATGATGCTATCCCATATAGTGGGCCAGTTTATCCTCTGGGTACCTCTTTCTGTTTAGTTTCGAGACCCTGATTCAGATTGAGGTTCACAGAGGGTAAATTTAGTGATGCTACCCTGCTATGCAGGGTAGCATCACTAAATTCACCCTCTGGGGACCTCATTTTGCAGATGACAGTCTGCTTATTTTCTGGCTCGGTGTTGCACTTGAGGGATGATTTGTTTGATAGAAAAAAATACTCCCTCTGCAATTTAGTAATAAATCATTCTCCTAGTGGGAACACTATGGCTATTATTACTATTATTGACTGATTAGAGCATTGAATTTTAAACAGAAAGGTTCACAGTTTTACCCTGACCAGCAGTAATTGCAGACTTTTTGGTCAAGGCACTTAATCATGATTGTCCATATGGGTGCACGGTGGTACTGTGTAATAAGGTATACTGATCATCAATGATGCACAGGCCTTCAACCAATGCTATACCCTGCTTGTGGGAAGTAACAGTACATTTGCCATGGACTGGACGTAATTCACACGTGGGTAGTGATATCCACGCATGCGTTTACCAGGTAATAGAAATGATCACCAGCAAAATTTTAATTAAAGAAGCACCGGGTTGTACCTGGTGCTTCATTAATTAATTTTTTGATGATTATTTCTATAATTAGTGTTTGAAGTGTAATATTATTGCGTCCGTGGAAAGTGACCAGTTCACGGCGGCCGTACTGTAGAACATTGAGGAGTCTGACAGTTGCTCACCACTGCTCAGTGCTTCTCTCTGGTACTCTGGCTTCCTCTCCCAAAAAAACTGTCGGTCACAAGGTAACCCTGGGTGTCTAAAGAGCCATTAAACCCCAATAAATAAATACTCTCCCCAGTATTGTGTATAACTTTAACACTTAAAGGCGTAATTCTGTTTTTGACACTATTTTTTGCCCAGCAGTGCTTCATTTCTAGCAAAACAAGGAGAGTCAAAATAGTGGAGCTAAATTTAATAAGATGCGCTATTAGGGGAGCTTAAATTGTTACAGCAAACGTTGTGCTGCGTACCAGGTGTATTTTGGGACCGTGTTGGCATTGCCAAGAAGATATGTGGGAACAAAATGTTGCATCTATTTTACAAGTAGTGTCTAACACTACACCTCAACTCAGGCCTACCCATTCTCACACTCCTACAATATCAGCTATGGCATAATGAGCATATCTAGTAATTTCAACAATGAACCCCAGACCTACCTGGGCGCTAATCCTAGGTTGGCCTGACGTGTAGTTTAGAAACTATTATATCTTACTGCTGATATTTTAGGTGGGAGCTCTGGAAAGTGAAGCAGTGCTTGTTTACTGTAGTAAACAAGCTCTATTTTACTGGTAAAATAGGACCTGGTAACCAATGCCTTTGGTACAAGTCCTCTAAAATGGACAAGGGCATAAACAATTGGCTGGATTCGACTTGGAATCCATGTTGTTGTCAAGATTAGATTAACCATTGTGCATAAATATATGACCTGAAATGTTAATAAATAAATAAATTAATAAATAAATAAATTTCAGGTGAATGAAAAAAAAGTGTACCTAAGTTGCAAATGAAGGCCAATTCAGAAAGGAAGTACAGCCTCGGAACAGCTGCCTTAAGTTAAATTCATTGTAGAGGCCTTCCAACAATATAAGTTATGGGGCTTTCAGGGGCGGATATGGTGTGATATAAGGCGAAGTGAGATCAATATTAGGCGAGGCAGAAGGCTGAGCCTAATATTGATCTCGCTGAGCCTTATATCACACCATATCCACCCTTTGAAAGCCCCAGAATG
The DNA here is from genome assembly GCA_031216915.1 of Pictodentalium vernedei. Taxonomy (NCBI): domain Eukaryota; kingdom Metazoa; phylum Mollusca; class Scaphopoda; order Dentaliida; family Dentaliidae; genus Pictodentalium; species Pictodentalium vernedei. The sequence goes on along the minus strand of CM062293.1, from coordinate 79,125,329 downwards.
TATTTATTATGCCAGTCCTTTGAAAGAGACACAACCATAAGTGTAATTTATGTTCAATATCGTTCAGCCTTCAAGTTCAATCACTCAAATCAAAACAAAACAGACGATAAAATTAACAGTCCAGTGGGAGTAACTCAAAAATATTTGCATGAACTGAGAAGGGCAGATTATTCGGGTAAGGTTTCTCGCTTGAGTTCATCTCAGACAGTGCCAGTTGGCTTCTTTACATGTCGTTTTAGTGATTTATTTATTGTATTTATTAGCTCACCTGACTTTCAGTCAGGAGAGCTATAGTGATCACTCACCGTCCGTCGTCCGTGAACATGGTGTTTGCGTCTTCTCCTCCCAAACCGCTGAACCAGTTTAATTGATATTTGAGATAATAGTTTGTTATGACATCGCAATTTGATTTTGTTCAAATCAAGTTGCCCCGCCCGTGGGTAGGGCCACACCCAAAAAGTGTGCTGAAATCTTAAAAAATATTCTTCTCATGAACCAGCAGTAGCAGAGACTTGATATTTGGTGTGCAGCTTCCTTTTGAGGTGTAGACTCAGATTTGTTCAAGAGAAGTTTGTGGGGCTATACTTGGCGTCGTTATGGGAGGGGCAAAATTTTTGGCCCCGCCCAAAATTTCTATTTTCCAAACCGAGAGGCTGATTTGACCAAATTTTATGTGAGGGCTTATTGGGTCATAAGTACCTAATTTATGCTGATTTTTTTTTCCCGTAGCCCCATGGGAACCACAGGAGCTAAAAATAGAAAAAAATTAAAACGCCCATATCTCCAAAACTGCACGGCACCGAGAATTTTTATTTGGTGTGAAGCTTCCTTAGGACCAACAGAAAGAATTGGTAAAAAAAAATTGCCATCGGTTTTATCATAGGGTACAGTTTCGGGACATTGAAAAAGTGCTGAGTCAGCACTTTTTAACACTGTAGGCAATGGGAAAAACATTAAAAAATCTTCTTCTCCAGATCCAGCAGGCAGAATCTTTTGATATTTGTTATGCAACATTGGAGGGTGGATCTGATTCAAGTTTGTTCAAATCGGCCCCCTGGGTTCATATTTGGGCTCAGTATAGGAGCCCGATTTTGAACTTAGTGCATTTCAGGCAAATTTCTTAAAAAATCTTCTTCTCCAGATCCAGCAGGCAGAATCTTTTGATATTTGGTATGCAACATTGTGGGAAGGATCTGATTCAAGTTTGTTCAAATCGGCTCCCTGGGTTTATATTTGGGCTCAGTATAGGAGCCCAAATTTGAACTTACTGCATTTCAGGCAAATTTCTTTGAAAATCTTCTTCTCCAGATCCAGCAGGCAGAATCTTTTGATATTTGGTATGCAACATTGTGGGGTGGATCTGATTCAAGTTTGTTCAAATCGCCCCTTGGGTTTATATTTGGGCTCAGTATAGGAGCCCAAATTTGAACTTAGTGCATTTCAGGCAAATTTCTTTGAAAATCTTCTTCTCAAGATCCAGCAGGCAGAATCTTTTGATATTGGGTATGCAACATTGTGGGGTGGATCTGATTCAAGTTTGTTCAAATCGGCCCCTTGGGTTTATATTTGGGCTCAGTATAGGAGCCCAAATTTGAACTTAGTGCATTTCAGGCAAATTTCTTAAAAAATCTTCTTCTCCAGATCCAGCAGACAGAATCTTTTGATATTTGGTATGCAACATTGTGGGGTGGATCTGATTCTATTTTGTTCAAATCGGCTCCCTAGATTCATATTTGGGCTCACTATAGAAGCTCGAATTTGAACTTAGTGCATTTCAGGCAAATTTCTTAAAAAATCTTCTTCTCCAGATCCAGCAGGCAGAATCTTTTGATATTGGGTATGCAACATTGTGGGGTGGATCTGATTCAAATTTGTTCAAATTGGCCCCTTGGGTTTATATTTGGGCTCAGTATAGGAGCCCAAATTTGAACTTAGTGCATTTCAGGCAAATTTCTTCAAAAATATTCTTCTCCAGATCCTGCAGGCAGAATCTTTTGATATTTGGTATGCCACATTGTGGGGTGGATCTGATTCCAGTTTGTTCAAATCGGCCACCTGGATTCATATTTGGGCTCACTATAGAAGCCCAAATTCGAACTTAGTGCATTTCAGGCAAATTTATTTGAAAATCTTCTTCTCAAGATCCAGCAGGCAGAATCTTGTGATATTTGGTATGCAGCATCCTTGGGGGGGTAAGATTCAAGTTTGTTCAAGCCATGTCCCTAGGTCCATATTTGGGCTCACTGAGGGAGCTTGAATTGTAACTTTGTTCGAAATGAGGAATTTTCTTAAAAAATCTTCTTCAGATCCAGCAGTCGGAATGGTTTGATATGTGGTGAGTAGCATCCTTGGGGGGAGGGGGGATTCAAGTGTGTTAAAGCCAAGTCCATGGGTCCATATTTGGGCTCCCTGTGGAAGCCCAAATTATAACTTAGTCAATATGAGGAAGTTTTCTTTAAAAATCTTCTTCTTCAGATTCAGCAGTTGGAATGTTTTGATATTTGGCATGGAGCAACCTTAGGGGGCTGAGATTCAAGTTTGTTCAAGCCAAGTCCCTTGGTTCATATTTGGGCTCACTATGGGAGCCTGAATGACAACTTAGTTCAAAATGAGGAATTTTCTTTAAAAATCTTCAGATCCAGCAGATGAATGCTTTTGATATTTTTTATGCAGCATCCTTAGGGGGGTAAGATTCAAGTTTGTTCAAGCCATGTCCCTAGGTCCATATTTGGGCTGATTGTGGGAGCTCGAATTGTAACTTGGTTCAAAATGAGGAATTTTCTTTAAAAATCTTCTTCTTCAGATCCAGCAGTCGGAATGTTTTGATATTTGGTGTGCAGAATCCTTAGGGGTGTGAGATTCAGGTTTGTTAAAGCCAAGTCCCTGGGTTCATATATGGGCTTCCTGTGGGAGCCCGAATTATGACTTAGTTCAGTATGAGGAATATTCTTTAAAACTCTTTTTTTAGATCCACTGGTCAGAATATTTGGATATTTGGTTTCAGCTTTTCTTAGGAGGAGCAGATGCAACTTGTAGAAATCAATTCTCTGGGTTGATATTTAGGCTACCATGTCAGGTGAGCGCCCTCAGGCCCCCTGGGGCCTCTTGTTTACATTTGTTTATTAAAATTTCTCAAAGACTGGAAGAATTGTGTTATAGTTGTACGTTGCTCAACAGACACACACGCAAAATTATTTGTTGTTCGTTGGATGTCAAAAACAAAATGTCAGAACTGGCCGTATATAAACTCTACATATGGTCAGCTCGATGATACACAGTCTCATATATGGTCACTAGATACTGAAGCTGATTGGTCAATAACAATTACTGGCATAATAATAGTAAAATTACCCTAGCTGCAATTTCTTGTCAAGACTTGGCTGCCAATACAGGCTGCCAAGTCTTGACAAGAAGTGGCTGTTTAGCCACCAGTCCTACAAATCGCATTTTCCAGGCCTTTAATGGGTAAATTTCCAAATTTTGTTTCCAAAACATAAACATACAGATTATTACTCTGTACTGAATCAAGCACATCAAGTCATTCCAGCAAAGAGGTCCTAAATTTTGTTTTGTATGCATATAACAAAATGTTTACAAACTTTGTATATAGTGCTGACTGGAGTAGGCCAGTTTTTCAGGTGATGCTTTCAATCCAACTTTGTCATTCAATGATGAACTGGACTGAAATCGCTGTTGCAGAAACCTTGGGACGTGGCACACTGATTCAATTGACACAATGTCAATATTCAGGAATATGTGTTCAATTGAAATTGTTACGATTGTAAAAATGTGATTGTTATAATATTTGTGAGTAACAGGTTCATAAACTGATTTTTGTTACCAGATTGTAAACCTACGAATAAAAGAAAACATGCCAAAATAGAATTTACTTGTTTCTATACAGTACTTATTATTATTAACCCTTTACCTAACGAAGACGATATCAAAATTTATTATTTTAAATATTTTGTAAATATTTTCAAAAAATTTCAACAAAACCATATCATGTGACCCCTCTTTGGAACGAGCTCGACGAGCTCGTTCCAAAGAGGGGTCACATGATATGGTTTTGTTGACATTTTTTGAAAAAAAAAATTTTTTCAGCTGCTGAATTTGCATATTATGCGGGCGGATGCGGGCGATTTGTTGGGTAAAGGGTTAACCCTTTACCTAACATGAAAAGCAGATGACACTTACAAAAAAAATTCTTGAACAACTTATTTTTTTCATTTCAAAAACATAGGTTATGGCCCCCTCATTGGAATGAGCTCAATGCGCACGTTCCAATGAGGATTCATAACCTATGTTTTTGAGACAAAAAATGAAAAAAGTAATGAAAATTAACTGGTGATTTTTTACAATAGCTATGGCCGGTTTTGGACGTTACATTGGGTAAGGAATTAATCCATCACCTATCGTAATGGCCATATACGGCCAGCACTAGTCACAGAACTCGCCATTCAAATTTTATTATCTTTTCATTTGTTTTGTCTCGGGAATGTGTTGGTATGGTATTGGACTTCAACTGAAAGGTTCATGGTTCAGTCCATGCCGGGGGTAACTGCGTTGTGTCCTTGAGCAAGGCACTTCATCCTGATTGCCCATCCATCAGCAGTTCAATACGGCTCGGGCTAGAGGCTGTATTTATGAACCGATCTTTACAAAACTTCTTGGGTACCTTTGTTATCACCTTGGGATGAGAACGAGTATTTTTGGGTGCGGTCCAAAATTCAAGATGGTCGCCGTCAGCCATTTTGTACCGAAATTAGTGCACTCAGTATTTTGTATAGAACTTCTGTATAAAAATTCTGATTTGAATAAATTTTTGTAACATGGAATACATCACATATAATACAGGTTTTTTTCTCATGCATAAATTATGCAAATTAGATGAACTTTGATTTATTCAGTGCTTCTTATTCACAGTAAGTGCTCATGTCAATACGGCTCGGGTCTGGAGGCTGTATTTATGAATCATTCTTCACGAACTTCTAGGGTACCTTTGTTATCACCTTGGGACGAGAACGAGTGTTTTTAGTTGTGGTCCAAAATTTAAGATAGCTGCAGGTGGCCATTTTATACCGAAATTAGGTACAATCAGTTTTTTGTACAGAACTTCTATATTATGCAAATTACTTTACCTGTACATGTGTTACAGGCTACGGCGGTCAGTATTTATGTACAGACCTTTACAATACTTTACATGTACCTTTGTTATCAGGTCATTACCTAGATGTGTGTCATTGATGTGTCACATACTATACATGGACTTGTCTTACACAAGTTGAGCTACAGTGTCATTGACACTTTCATTTTTGTCATACATTGGCCAACCTGGTCTATTTAAATATTCAGGATCATGTGGTTTAGTATTGTGCCTTCAGATACATATTTACCATAGTACTTAATACAACTTGAAAATACAGCACTGTAATTTTTAGTCCCCCAAGGATCTGTTAGTCTGGCTGTCCATCTGTCCTGTTACCTCCTGCATCTCAGAGATGCTTTGCCATTTTTGTTTCAAATTTTCAACATTGATCAGACATTATCAAGGTGGCCAAATGGTGGCCATTTTTGTTGGAAATTGCATGTAATTAGTTTTCTGTCTACAACTTCTAAACAACATTTCCTATTTCAATAATGTTTGGTATGGAGGTGTCACAGCATAAGGTAAATAACATGTCATACAGGGTTTTTTCTCGTTCATAAATTATGCAAATTGGACAAACTTAAGCTTTTTTTCAGCCACATTTGTATATATCATATTGGTGTGTCCTGTTACGACTTTGTCCCCTAAGTTCCAATGTGTTCTATGTGCCTACTGAACTCAGGGGACGACATGTATCTCAGAGATGCTTTGACCCCTTTGTTTCAAATTTTCAGCATTGATCAGACATTATGTAAAACTGATGCATGTCAATTTTCAAGAAAAAAAAATCAACATGGCCGACTGGCAGCTATTTTTTTTGGAAATTGTGTGTATTTAGTTTTTTGCCCAGAACTTATAAACGACATTTCTGATTTCAATAATTTTTGGTATGGAGTTGTAGCAGCATAAGATAAATAACATATCATATAATTTTTTTTGCCTGCATAAATTATGCAAATTACACAGTCATCTTTGTATATATTACATTGGTGAGTCCTGTTACCACCTGTATCGCAAGAGGCGCTTTGACGCATTTGTTTCAAATTTTCTGCAATGATCAGACAGACATCATGTGAAATTGATGCATGTCAATTTTTAAAAAAAAAAATTCAAGATGGCCAGCTGACATCTATTTTTGTCAGAAATTGCGTGTAATTAGTTTTTTAAGTAGGCTCAAAGTGCTTTACACAATTGGTAACCATCCCTTTCAGGTATTACAAGTACTTATAACTCAAGTTGATTATTGTGGGATGAACCCCGCAGAGGCAACTTCATTGCCTCACTCTTGAATACCAAGAAGGGATATTTAGCATAGCATTCAAGGTATAAACAATTGACTAAATCTAACTTTATCTCCATGTTGCAGTCATGATTGGCCATGGTGCAGAAATATGTGACCTTAAACACCAATAAATAAATAAATACATTCTTGGTTTGACAGTGTTGTGTGTCAAATAATTTTATTCACATTATGTCACTTGGATGCATAACGACCAATCAGATGTATTCTGTATTCTTAGACGACATTCTTACATACCGGATTCCATGCATGCTGTATCTTCACAACATTTCTCAATGTGTATTGAATTGGGTAATATTGAATACACACAGTAATTTTGGTATTATATCCATGACTGAATAACTCAGATGTTTTATTTCATTTTGAATTTTCTGACAAGAAATTTCCTTATTTTTGAAAAGCTTAATCACAGTGTTTGCAGTTCTCAAAAATGAGCCCCTGATGTATTGAAACGTTGATTGAAATGCATTGATACATTATGGCTGACTCCCATGGGAACCTTGAGAAGTGAGGCATTGCTTGTTTACTGTTCTAAACAAACTCTGTTTCACTGGTAAAATAGGACCCAGTTACTATGCTTGGAGAGGAAGTCCTCTAAAACTGGCAACGTTGGTATAACTGATTGACAAAACGTGACTTTATTTCCTTGTTGCGGACATTATTAGCCATTGTGCAGAAAAATATGACCTTAAATTAAATAAAACCTATGTATCCATCCATCCATTGTCCATCCATTCATCCACCCACTCACTTGAAATCATAAACTTGTAATAATTTCACCAATAGTTGACAGATTGTAACAAAATTTAGCATATATCTTCCCCATCACATGCCAAATACTTACAATACAAAATTACGATGCTGGAACATTTTGTTCAACAGTTTTGCCCCTTTGTTGAACAAATTTCTTTGGACTCAATTTTTGCTTGCAAAGTTGGGTACAAAAGCATGAATTGTGCAGTCTTGTAGAGATTGGAGGTTAACCGTAACCACCCATTGGTGTCAGTTGTGGAACAATGCTGAAAACCGTAACAGCAGCTGTCTATCCAGAACCACATTTTTCTTTTTTAAATTTAATCAAATTATTGAAAAAATAATTTAAAACTTGATTTTTATCAGTGGATTGTAAGTATTGTTTGTGATCGATATGGCAGGCAATGTCACTGTAAATACCACCACCGAGTAACTTAACAAAGGCTTTCCTTTGGTGTTGTCAACAGCAGAAAATCAGTTCATATAAGAATTAAAAATATTCAATTTCGTCAATATTTTATCGTTACTTCATAGGACCCAAGACCCCCTCCCCCCCCCCCCCACCCACCCCAATTAACTGATGAGCATTGCTCTGAATGGCCAAAATAGTTCAGGCTTGCTTACGATGATGTCAACCGGTTCATAAATAGAATCAGTCAAGTGCTTAAGTCAATTCAAGTGCATGCTTGGAATTCCATGGTAAATTTAAATTACTAAGCAATCCAGCAGTTCTAGTGGTCAAGAGCCCAAACTGGGCATTCAGTGGCAGTGCCAGGATTTCGATTGTGGGGGTGGGGCTTAGTAAGATAGGGGGTTCAAGGTCGAGATGCCAAAGGCATCTCACAAACACCGCAGACCTGAGTTGGTGGAGGGTACGGGATGGAGTATCCCATTCTGTTAGTATTGGATGGGGGTGTCCCCCTTCTGTCAGTGAGGGCCAGGGAGTGGGGGATCTCCCCCAGAAAACTTTTCATTATTGGACCACAGATTGTGTAGGATAGCAAAGTGAAGTTTGATTTTTTTGGGGGGGGGGGGGAGGCTAGGCCCCTATGGTTCTGCCACTGCTGGGCAAGTGTACATGCTCTTTTCAGAAGTTCCCATCCCCAATTCGTCATTTATAAATGAACATATGTGGCTGTTTGACATTCTGAATTTAAAAACATTTCCCTGTGGGAACCATCCATGGAAAGTGTAGCAGTGCTTGTTTTAGTAGCAAAATAGGACCCAGTAGCCAATGCCTGTGGTGGACGTCCTCTAAAATGGAAACCTGGGTATGAATGATTGGCCAGCTGACTTGACTTTATATCCATGTTGCTCTTACAATTTATTTATTTATTCATTTATTGGGGTTTAATGACACTTTTGACAGGGTCACCTAATGTCACATTTTTATGGGAGAGAGAACCACTGAACAATGACAAGCAATTGTCTGGTCCTCAACACACGAACTCCACACAAACAGGATTAACATTGGTTGAAGACAAGTGCACCATCAATGGGCAGTACTCCTTAGTACGTAATACCAGCGTGCCCCACGTGGGCAATGTGGGTGAAGTGTTGCACTTACAATTGGCCATTGTGCAGAGATATGTGATGCTTAGGGCCTTCACAACTGTCATGAATTCACACCTGACTGGAAGCCTGTACATGTCCAGTGGCTGAGCAGTGATTTCTAGCCAAGACTTGACTAAAAACCAGTGCCTTGGTAATTTGTCTGTTGTCATACCAGGCAGCCAAGACTTGACTAAAAACCAGTGCCTGGGTAATTTGTCTGTTGTCAGCAGGATCTCTTCTTGATGGCATGTTAATGGCACCTGTCCTAAAGTCGTAAAAGTCAGAAATAGGTCTTTAAGGGTTAAACCCTAATAAATAAATTAAAAACATTGGAAAGAACTTAACTAAATGTTATCGGTTAAGATTCAACTTGCCCAAGGACAAGTCAAAACTGTCTTCCTGTAGGAATTTCGGGAAGTGAAGCAGTGCTTGTTTACTGTAAAATAGGACCCAGTTCTCAGGGTGGAAGTCCTCTAAAATGGGTAACATGGGTATAAACAATTGATTAAACTTGGCTTTATCTCCATGCTGTGGTCATGATTAGCCATTGCCCAGAAATATGTGACCTTGAACACCAATAAATAAATAAATCACTGAAGACTGTCTGTTGAAATGAGTGAATATGATACAACACCCATTTGTGATTTAATTGAACAACTGATCAGGCAATCAATCATTTTGTTTGTCCTTGGGCAAGGCACTTCACCCCCATTGTGTACTAAGGCATACTGCACAACGTTAGTGTACTTGTCTTCAACCAATGCTAACCCTGCCTGTGTGGGGTTAGTATGTTGGTGAGCCTGACAGTTGCTTGCCATTGCTCGGTGGTCATCTCTGGCTTCCTCCAGCCGTAAAATTGTCCGACATGAGGTGACCCTGGCTGTCGGATGTGTCGTTAAACCCCAATAAATAAATAATCAATTTGTTGGGCTACTGCTTGTTTTGTTGACCACCTGTCAGCACTAGCATGCTCCAGCTGTTCATTTGAAGACAAATCTTCTTATTACTGTTTATTTAATTATTGGGGACAACCTGAATATAAGCAACCTGTCATTTGCAAAATGGGGTCTCCAGAGGGTGAATTTGCTGATGCTATCCCATACAGTGGGATAATTTATCCTCTAGGTACATCTTTCTGTTGTTGCTTAAGACCTTGATTCAGACTGAGGTTCACAGAGGATAACTTTTATGATGCTACCCTGCAGTGCAGGGTAGCATCACCAGATTCACCCTCTGGCAACCTCATTTTGCAGATGACAGTCCGCTTATTTTCAGGCTTGATTGGGAGCACGGTGGCTCATTGGTAGACTGTTGGCCTGCTATACTAGAAATCCCAAGTTCTATCCACGTTGTGTCTTCAGGGCAAGGCTTTTTATCCTGGTTGCCTACATGGGGGCACAATTACCCTGTGTACTAAGGTGTAATGCATGTCGATGGTGCACATGTCTTCAACTGCTATAACCCTGCTTGAGCGGAGCTTGAACAGAGTTAGAATGTTGAGGAGCTGACAGTTGCTTGTCGATGCTCGGTGGTTCTCTCCGGGTACTCCGGCTTCCTCCACCTGTAAAACTGTCACGGTCACGATAAGCCATTGTGCATAAGTATGTGACCTTAAACACCAATAAATAAATCAATAATAATATTAATCATTGGCCAATTCACAGAATTTAGAAGTGTAATTGTAGGTACAAATTTGCTATTGTAAGGTGAATCAGCAAGGCCTAAGAAAGTTAAGAATCCGTTTCTCAGGCCCTCCCGCAGGGTGATTTTGACTGCCGCATGCTCTCTTTCTATAACAAGTGCAAACTTAAAAAAAAATAAAAATTAAATGATATGATCTGATATTTCACCCAAATTAATAAAATTGATAAATTTGTCCCTTGAGAACAACAAGGTTTTGCAATGCTTTAGCATTGCAAAACCTTCTTGCACTCCAGGAATGCAAATACATCACCACTCAACGCTATTTGTAGATTATGAGGGGTGGGGGGGCGCAGTGGCTCAGTTGGTAGTGGTGCAGGCTGCAAGCCGAGAGGTCGTCAGTTCGAATCCCATCTGCGGCAACCGCGATGTGTCCTTGGGCAAGACACTTCACCCCATTGCCCACGTGGGGGCACTTTGACGCTGTGTACTGAGGCATACTGCACATCAATGGTGCACCTGTCTTCAACCAATGCTAACCCTGCTTTTGTGGAGTTGGTATATTGGGGAGCTGACAGTTGCTCGCCGTTGCTCGGTGGTTCTCTCCGGGTACTCCGGCTTCCTCCACCCGTAAAACTGTCACGGTCATGGTTAGCCATTGTGCAGAAATATGTGACCTTAAACACCAATAAATAAATACTAATAATAGATTATGAGGGCTAAAACAAAAACAACCCAAGAAAATGAACTTTTAACGGTACGGAAATAATTACATAAATAAAAAATTAAAATAAAAAAACAACTACTCACATGCAGTTTTACAGAAAATGACCTGAGAAACAAGATCCACTTTGTGGGGCCCAACAGCAATTTTGTGCTCTTGCAAAATTCCTGTGGCTTGTAGCTATACCCAAACGTTGATTTTTGCAATGTTTTTGCACAAAGCATTCCAATAAAAGAAATGTTAATTTTGGCAATGGAGTATCTTAATGAAATGGGTTTTGAATAGATACTGAAACTTCTGAGGTGGGATATTTATTTTTTGCAGATATCTGAGTGGTGGGGCTGATATTAGCTTTTGTAGAGATTTTTAAATTATAAATCATTGTTTAACCCGGAGGAGGCCCCAAGGCCGAAGTACCTAAAAACCTAGGAACCCGGTCGTGGGTTAATACGGCACTGCAACTACACAATCAAGACATGCCTTCAACGAAGGCATATCTTGATGGTGTAGTTGAAATATTACTCAGATAAGATTATAGTTAAATAGTTAACCCTTTACCTAACATGAAAAGCAGACAACACTTCTTGAATAACTAATTTTTTAGCTCAACTTTGGCGAAGCCAAATTTGAGCTTTTGTCATGGCCCGTCGTCCGTCTGTCCATATGTCAATGGATACGGCTCGGGCTAGAGGTATTTATGAACCGATTTTTACGAAACTTCTTGGGTACCTTTGTTATGATTGTGGGACCAGAATGAGTGTTTTTGGGTGCGGTCCGAAATTCAAGATGGCTGCCAGCCACCATTTTGTACCAGTGATGCAGAAATCTGTTTTTTGTACAGAACTTCCATATGAAAGCTCTGATTTGAATAATTTTTTGTATTAATGTTTAGTACCATGAGATACATTACATATCATACGGGTTTGTTTCTTGTGCTTAAATTATGCAAATTAGACTAACTTTAATTTATTTAGTGTTATTTTCAGCACTGTCAGTGCAAATGCCAATATGGCTTGGGCTAGAGGCCGTATTTATGAACCGATCTTTACAAAACTTCTTGGGTACCTTTGTTATGACCGTGGGACGAGAAGGAGTGTTTTGGGGTCCGATCCGAAATTCAAGTTGGCCTCTGGCAGCCATTTTGTACAAACTTAGGTGCAGTCAGGTTTTTGCGCAGAACTTCCATATGAAAGCACTGATTTGAATAATTTTTTGTATGAATGTTTAGTACCATGGGACACATCACATATAATACGGGTTTTTTTCTCGTGCAGAAATTATGCAAATTAGATGAACTTTGATTTTTTCAGTGCTACTTACACACAGTAAGTACATATGTCAATACAGCTCGGGCGAGAGGCTGTATTTATCAACCGATCTTCACGAAACTTCTTGGGTATCTCTGTTATCACCTTGGGACGAGAACGAGTGTTTCTGAGTGCGGTCCAAAATTCAAGATGGCTGCCAGTGGCCATTTTGTACCGAAATTAGGTCTAATCAGTTTTTTGTAGACAACTTCTATACGACTCAGGCTAGAGGCGGTATTTATGAACCGATCTTTACGAAACTTCTTGGGTACCTTTGTTATCACCGTGGGATGAGAACGGGTGTTTTGGGGTCTGGTCCGAAATTCAAGATGGCCACCAGCAGCCATTTTGTACCAAAATTAGTGCAATCAGTCTTTTGTAAAGAACTTCTGTATGAAAGTTCTGATTTGAATAAATTTTTGTATGAATGTTTAGTAACATGGAATACATCACATATAGTATGGGTTTTTTTCTCGTGCAGAAAATATGCAAATTAGATGAATTTTGATTTATTTAGTGCTACTTATACACTGTAAGTGCACATGTCAATACGGCTCGGGCTAGAGGCTGTATTTATCAACCGATCTTCACGAAACTTCTTGGGTAGCTTTGTTATCACCTTGGGACGAGAACGAGTGTTTCTGAGTGCGGTCCAAAATTCAAGATGGCCACCAGTGGCCATTATGTACCGAAATTAAGTCCAATCAGTTTTTTTGTTACAACTTCTATACAGCTCGTATTTATGAACTGATCTTCACGAAACTTCTTGGGTACCTTTGTTTTCACCTTGGGACAGGAATGAGTGTGTTTTGGGGTGCCTTTGTTATCACTGTGCTATGAGAACAAATATTTTGGGGTTCAGTCTGGGACTCAAAGATTCTTTTCTAGTTTAGCATCTGACTGTCATCCACCTTTACAAAACTTTACCTATACATTTGTTACAGGCTACGGCCAGTATATATGTACCTTTGTTATCAGTTCATTACCTAGATGTTTGTCATTGCTATGTCACATACTATACATGTACATGTCTTGACAAGCTGAGCTACAGTGTCATTGACACTTTCATTTATGTCTCCAAAACATAGGTTATGACCCCATGTTGGTATGATCTGGACGAGCTCGTTCTAATGAGGGGTCATAACTTATGTTTTTGAGACAAAAAATGAAAAAAATAATGAAAATTAATTGGCAATTTTTGAGAATAGTACTGGCCAGTTTTGGGCATTAAGTTGGGTAAAGTGTTAAACCCTTTTCCAAACACGAAAAGCAGACAAAACTTGCAAATGCACTTCTTAAATAACTCAATTTTTTCATTTTTTATCAAAAACGTAGCCTGTGATCCCTCTTGGAATGAGCTCATTCCAATGAGGGGTCATAAGCTATGTTTTTGAGACAAAAAATGAAAAAAAATAATGAAAATGAATGGTGATTTCTGTGAATAACGCTGGGTGTTTTTGACTGTTACGTTAGGTTAAAAGGATTAAACTTTCCTTCTTGGTTGTGTTGTACTCACAATATGGCCATAGATGATAAAAATGAATCTTGAACTTGAAAAAACCCCAAACTTTGATGACGTCCGATTGGTGGGTCAAAAGAGACCTTTTTGAGGCACAAATCTGGCATGAGTGTAATACTTTGGACAGATCACTTACAGGCCTGAAAATAAGCAGTCCGACATTTTGCAAAATGAGGCCCCAGAGGGTGAATTTGATGATGCTATCCCATACTGTAGGCCAATTTATCCCCTTCCGTTTAGTTTTGAGACCCTGATTCAGAATGAGGTTCTCAGGGTGCAATTTTAGTGATGCTACCCTACTGTGCAGGGTAGCATCACTACATTCACCCTCTGGGGACCTAATTTTGCAGAGGACAGTCTGCTTATTTTCTGGCTTGATCACTTAGAGGTTATTACTTTGTTAGTTTCATATCAGCCGAGATATCAGCCCGGGGTAACTTAATATCGGCCTGAGACCAAAGGTCGAAGGCCAGTGTGAGGTCGTCGAAGCCTGATATCTCAGCCGATATGATACTAATCAAGTAATAACCTCTTTATTTATAAAACCAAAATAAATAATTAAATGTGTTCTCATATCTGTGACAGTTTTTTTGATAGCGTTATTGTTTCTCATTCCTTTCACAAAGTCTGAACCCTCCTCTTCCAGTTTAGCTATCCAAATGTCTCCGCTTCCCCATTTGGGAAGCTGTGATGTTCGGATACCTGAATTAACTCTCTATCACTTCAATGAATCTCCGCTTACAACTTTAAATCTTATATTGAGTGGAATTTTCTGTGCTGCTCTCTTCTTTCTTTTCTTCATGCACAAAGTCCTTACTTATTTCCATCTTTAATTCCACACCATACAAACACTCAGCTTCAAGTCACTACATTATGCCTGGTCACACAAATTTACCTGATTGAACGGTGAAGGATTTTGATGTAAACAAACTTGTTTCACTGTGTAATGCATCAAGGAGGACAACTCTAGCTTGGTTCATATCAGCTGAGTTTGAAGTTATATCTACCGAATTTTATATTGCGCAATTTTGAGGGAAAAAATCGTATCTTAACCCTTTACCCAACATAACGGCCGAAACCGGCCAGCGCTATTCTAAAAAAAACACCAATTAATTTTCATTAATTTTTCATTTTTTTTTGTCTCAAAAAACATAGGTTATGACCTCTCATTGGAACAAGCTCATCAAGCTCGTTCCAATGAGGGGTCATAACCTATGTTTTTGAGACCAAAAAATGAGTAATTCATGATTTTTTACTCGTCTTGACAAGGTCAAGCTGAGCTAATCTCATCGCTCTCTGTCCGTCGTCCGTCAACACCATGTTTTGGTCTTCTCCTCCAAAGCCACTGGGCCAATTCTAGTGAAAGTTTGTGTGAGTGATGGTCCCAAAGGGGCATTTCATTTTTGTTCAACTCAACATGCCCAGCCCCATAGGGAGGGAGTGGGGGAAAATGCTCCAAAATATTTTTAAAAATCTTCTCAAGAACCAATGGGTACAATGACTTGATATTTGCCTGGAGCCTCCATATAAGGTGTAGAATCAAGTTTGTTCAAACGAAGTTCGTGAAGTAATATTTGGCTTTGTAATAGGAGGGATAAGATTGGTTTGTGGTATTATTGGGTCATAAGTACTTGACCCATGCAAAAAAAAAAAAAATCCTGCATCCCCATGGGAAACCCTGGGAGCTAAAAATAGGAATATTTTCAAACGCCCATGGTTCCCAAACCACACAGAACAGAAATCTGTTATGGGGTATGAAGTGTCCTTAGGAGCAGTAGAATTGAATGGTAAAATAAAATTGCCATCGGTTATGTTACGGTGTTCTGTAATGGGCATCAAAAAGATGCCGAGTCAAGATATTTTCAAAAATTTAAAAAAATCTTTTCTCCAGAACCAATCATCAGAATCTTTTGATATTTGGTATACATCATTCATAGGGGGGTGGGGTGGGGGGTCAGATAAAAGTTTGTTGAATTAAAGCTCATTGGTATATATTTGGGCTCTCTACAGGAGCCTGTAGTTTTAACATAGGGTAATATGGGGAATATTCTTTAGAAATCTTCTTCAGAACCACCAGTCAGAATCTTTTAATGTTTGGTATACATCACTGTTATGAGGGTCAGATTCAAGATTGTTCAAACCAAGTCACTAGGTTAATATTTGGCTTCCTAGGGAAGCCCAAATTTGAACTTTGTTCAATATGGGGATAATTTTAAAATAATCTTTTTCAGATCCACCAGTCAGAATGCTTTCATATTTGGTATGCAACATCTCTGGGGGGTGGGGGTCAGATTTAAGTTTGTTCAAATCGGATCCCTAGGTATATATTTGGGTTCGCCCAAAATTTTATCTTTGTTCAATATGGAGGGTAATTTAAAAAAATCTTCTTCTTCAGATCCACCAGTCAGAATGCTTTGATATTTGGTATGCAGCATTTTTAAGGGGGTCAGATTCAAGTTTGTTCAAATCAGATCCCTAGGTGTATATTTGGGCTCACTATGGTAGCCCAAATTTTTACTTAGTGCAATATGAGGAAATTTCTTTAAAAATCTCCTTCTTCAGATCCACCAGTCAGAATGCTTTTATATTTGTTATACAGCATCTCTAGGGGGTCAGATTCAAGTTTGTTCAAATCGGATCCGCAGGTTAATATTTGGGCTCGCTATGGTAGCCCAAATTTTAACTTAGTGCAATGTGAAGAAATTTCTTTAAAATTTCTCTTCTTCAGATTCAACAGTCAGAAGGCTTTCATATTTGGTACACAACATCTCTAGGGAAGTCAGATTCAACTTTATTCAAATGGAGAGCCTGGGTTAATATTTGGGCCCCCTGTGGGAGCCAGAATTGGCCATGTTTCTGAAGAATTAAAAATTTTGTATTCAGTACCCTCTGGAGGTGTGTAACTAAGATTAATCCACAAAGGTTGTATCAAGGATTTGAACAAATGAGCTAAAAAGTTATATGTGGAGTCACTTGGTCGAGCTCTGCAGCTCATTTGCTCAATAAGACTTGAGTCGTTTGAGCAGTAACTTTTCCAGTCCCCACTCAATGGCTTATTTGTTGATATCCCGACCATGTTTCTCGGCACCCCATTTGCAGACTCCCTGTTAGGACATAGAACTCCTTTTTACTGAAACGAATTGCAAAAGCATTTGCTTATTGAGCAATTACAAACAATTGCTCTATACCTCATTTGCTCGAAGAGATTCTTGTCGCAAGAGAATTTGCACGTAGCCAGGATATCAAAGTTGGGGGGGGGGGTGGGGGAGTAATATCTAGGGGTGGGGGCATTCAGAATATGTTCGCTGCATCATCCAAGCCCTGCAACAGCAAGATGTGGGCGAGCACAAGAGGTGGGTGTTCCCCCTCTCATTGGAGGGAAAAAGTGTGAAATTCAAGACATAAAAAACCACAATTTCCTTGACTGTGAGTCTGTTTGTATCCATAATTTATAAGTTGTGTCAGACATCAATAATTAGGCCACAATGTGAACTAATAAGTTATGAAAGACATCAATATTGATGCCAACGTGCTCAGAATCAAGTAAATTGCTAGATATGAAAATTTCTTGCCTGATGTTCCCTATACGGGTGAACATGGGTGGTGGTGGGGGGGGGGGGGGGGGCACGTCCCCCCCCCCCCCCCCCCCCCCGACCCCATGGCTACGCCACTGACCCCCACTTCCAGAAACCCCCTTTCACCACTGAATCACCTTTTTCCAAAATGAGTCAAAGTGCCCCAAGAACGTTTGCTCATTGGGCAATTGCGGGCAATTACGGGCAATTGCTTTATGTAGCTCATCTTTCTCGATGAGATTCGAGTGGCGAGAGGATTTGCTCATGGAGCAATTACTCTCGTAGCTCTTTAGTTCATTCGATGAAATCATCAGCTCTGTTTTTTGGCACCCCACTTTTAGGTCATGGAATCCCTATTTTTCCGAAATGAGTCCGAGAGTCGCAAAAGAATTTGCTCATTGAGTAATTATATGAGCAATTGCTCTTTTGCTCATTTGCTTGATGAGATTAGAGTGGTAGGAGCATTTGCTCATGGAGCGTTGAGCTCGTTCAAATGAGGGGTCACGTGATATGGTTTTGTTGAAATTTTTGAAAAATAATTTCGTTTTTAGCTGGTAAATATTTAACCCTCTACCCAACGTAACGGCCAAAACCGGCCAGTGTTATTCACAAAAATCGCCAATCAATTTTTATTATTTTTTTCATTTTTTGTCTCAAAATCATAGGTTATGACCCCTCTTCGGAACGAGCTCGTCGAGCCCGTTCCAATGAGGGGTCATAACCAATGTTTTTTGGGACAAAAAATGAAAAAAAATTAGTTACTCAAGAATTTTGTTTGATGCGGATGATTCGTTAGGTGAAGGGTTAGTGAAGCGAGAGGTGTCAATGACGATCTAAAGGTTTTCGCTATAACTGGTAGATATATTACCGCACAGGGAGCTCAGTGGCTTATTGGTTAGAGCGTTGGACTTCAGTATGAAAGGTCGTAAGATCGATCGCGTCACAAGAGTTATATTCTAGTGCAAGACACTTCATTCCAATTGCCAAAGTGGGAGCACGGTGGCGGAGTGTGCGAATGTGTACTGCACGTCGAGGGTACACGTGCCTTCAACTGATGCTAAATCTTGTGTGTGGGGCGTAAGTGGGGAGACCAATAGTAACTCCAGAACACCTGGAAGTTGAGCAGTGCTTGTTTAATGTGCTAAACCATTTCTTTTTTTTTTACAAGTGAAATAGGTGCCGGTAATCAACACCCGATTAAGGTGGAAGTCCTCTAAAGTGGGCACATAGGTATAAACGATTGGCTAATTTGGACTATATACTAATATTGCGATTATGACTACATACTAATATTGCGATTATGAGATAGCCATGCAATCTGAAAGTGACATTAATCATAAATAAATAAATAAGTGACAGTTACTGGTCACTGCTCGGTGGTACTTTCCTGGTATCCCGGCTTCCTCCACCAGTAAAACTTCCGACGCGATATACTCCTGGGTGTTGAAAGTGTCGCCAGAACCCAATAAATATACAAAGCCTTCTATCGCCCATTATTGACAGACACTCCCTCTGTAAATACTTTCATGTCCTTCAGTCACGTAAGTCCATTACAAAAGTAACCATTTTAGTTTTCAAGATGTTTTATTCATATACTTGCGAAGATTGAGAAAGTCTCAGCCAATTATATTCGGATCTGTTGGCACCTTACATCTTTCGTCAAAGTGGCAGTGGTCTATGTAATCCGCGTATTTATGGCGCACAAACGTGTAAGGGCACAGTTTCGTGTTGCAGCCAGGAAATTCTTTCTCATACTGGTTCGAGAAGAGCTTGACGGCATGGTTGCTGTGGTACATCACTCCATTAGTTGTTGTTCTCACTGGCGTGCTACATTCGTACAGGACCATTGCAATGTTGGAGGCTGCAGGTGAGACTCTACTTATGTAATATTGTCGATTTTTCTGGGTATCGAAATTATCTGCCGTTAACGGGACCTTGTCTTTGTATAGACCCAGAGCTGACGTGAAGGGAATTATGGTTGCTCCGTGCGCAAAGATCAACTTTAAGATCAATCTGAAAAATAGAGAATATAAAGGTGCAAGCACTAAAGATGAACTGTGCGTCAAAACCTTATGCTCAACAAGTCGGTCAAATTTGCTCAACGTCATTTGACTCTTAACCCGCTGAGCAGACCAAAATTTCCTATAGTTGAAAATTCGGAGGGCAAGTCATAAGTAGTTGGAAAATCCATCTATCTGGTTTTTAGAGCTTCTTTGGTGACGCTGATGTCTCCTTTACTTCCCAAATTTTTACCTCTGTTTCAAATCGGCAAAAATTCTAACTTACTATTCACAACTTCAGTGTTCGCAACATCGAGCTTCTTAAGTATGCTTGATGTCAATCGGTATGAGATTTCTGCAATACGTTTACTTATCGTAATAAAAAAAAATCCTCGAAATGCACTTCAATAAAATCGCGTCATGTAAAATCGTTATCCTAAGTTAATTCCATCATTCACCGTTACAAAATGATGAAACATCAAAAATTGATCATTCCTGCATAAGATCTGATTTAATGCTTGGAGAGTGTGAATTGCTCAAAGTTCTTAGCTTGAGCATTTGTTTAGCACATATTCAATTCCCAGAATAATACCAAATAATAACAACCTTATAATTCTATCATAAATGTGTTGGCATTTCAGTAACTAGAATCAATTTTATGCCCCCTTTCATGGCTTCTTTTTCAAAAATTTTCTCTGTAATGAATTTCCAACTAGGGGAGGGACCGGGATGGTGTTCCCCCGCCCCCCCCCCCCCTAGTCGTAAATTCACTACCCTACACCCCAGTCGGAAACCTCTAGCCACGTCCCAGCCGCTGAGTATTTTCAAAATATATTTTATCTAATCTAGTCATGGCTGCTGTGAAGCAGCCATGACTAGATTTGATGAAAAATTTCTCCATATTTAACTCAAGAAATTATTGGTCTAAAATTCTTTCAATTTACAGGAGGAAATTTGATTATTGTGCCCAAATTATACTTATTTCAGTAGCTAGAGTAATACTGTCATGAGCAGGAATATCCGCCAGCAGCATGTGAGGAGTTAAATTCCCTCGTCGGAACAAAATGCCTCTAATCTGAGCCTTGCTGTCGAACAAAGATAATCATGTACCGGGTATCTAGTTGAATGACCAAAGTGAAACATGGAACCACTGAATATAATTCACTGTATCCGAATTATGATAACTGATTTTACATTTCAAGTTTAATATTAGTCTCGAAGTAATTCCAAGATCTCCCGCGGGAACCGTGGTAAGTGGATCAGTGCTTATTTACATAGATATATAAGTTCTGTTTCACTACCGATAAAACAAGACTCGGTAACCGTGGCTCGAAGTGGAAACCCTCTAAAGTGGAAAACATACCGTACGGCCGCCGTGAACTGGTCACTTTCCACGGATGGGCTATTTTCTCGGACGCTATAATATTAGATTCCAAACACTAATTACATGAATAATCATCAAAAATGTAATTAATGAAGCACCGGGTACACCCCGGTGCTTCATTAATTAAAATTTTGCTAATGATGATTTTTATTACCTGGTAAACGCGTGCGTGGACATCACTGCCCACACGTGGATTACGACCAGTCCCCGGCGACTGGTTTGCAGATATAAACGATTGTTTAACATCCCTATGATACTAAATGTAACTTTATTACTTTCTCTAAGGTGCGCTGTGGTAGAAATAAATACTGAATACTGAATTGGCTAACCATGACTTTATCTTTGGTGCTGATGGTGCACTCATGACATAGTCATAAATGCTGAAAGTGACCTGTCTCAATGTTCGTGTTTGTTCTACAGCAAGGCTAAAACGCTGTTATCACCCTGTGTCTAAGTACTAGGATGAGAAATAAAATTTTATAACAAGACAATCACAACTTGCCCGCTGATACCACCGATTTTAACGAGAATCTCAACTTTTACAAATCCATGTCATGTCTCTCTCAAACGAGGCTCGCTTTACGTAACAGTTTAACAAACGGGTGTCATTTTCAATTTTTAAATATTCGCCGTCCGTTAACAAACAAATTGTTACCAGAGTTAATCAGTCTCTCATATTTCAGGGATGGAAGTTTTCGAGGTGTTCCCTGAAATCGGGAGTTTTTTTTATGAGAAAATGATCAGTTTCAGGGTTTATTTTTTGTGACAATTGATCATTTTTTAGTGAAAACCTGTCAGATCATCGAGATTCAGAGTTTTTCATCAACAGTTGCTTACATCGCAATATTCAGTCTCATTCCCAAGACCAGATCGTCCAGATCAAACAAGACGTCATAGGCGTCTTGTTTGATCAGACTGATCTAGTCTTGTCAACTTCGCGGAATCTGCTAACCCCGATCAATACACTGTTGTAACAATCACTATCTATCACTCGCGTACAACCTTCGCGTCGCGTCCACTTGAGAATATACTTTATGGTCTACATATGATGGTTCTGTGGTAAACAAGTTCTGTTTCACTGGTAAAATAGGACCCGGTCTCTAATGCTTGGGGTGCGAGTCCTCTAAAATAGGCAGCATGGGGTATAAACAATTGACTGACCTTGAATTTATCCCCATGCTCTTAGCCATTGTGCAGAAGTATGTGATCTTAAACACCAATAAATAACATATGATGGTTCCTCTTAAGGTCTATATACAATAGATGGGATGCGCACGTTGCGTTAAAGTGATAAGGAATTTTCTTTTCTGTTTGCAATTTCGGCGGAGGTGGGGGGGGGGGGGGCGGTGGCTCAGTTGGTAGAGGTGCAGGCTGCGAGCCGAGGGGCCTCGGTTCGAATCCCACCTGCGGCAACCGCGTTGTGTCCTTGGGCAAGACACTTTACCCCCCATTGCCCACGTGAGGGCACGGTGACGCTGTGTACTAAGGCGTACTGCACGTAGATGGTGCACCTGTCTTCAATCAATGCTAACCCTGCTTGTGTGGAGTTGGTATGTTGGGGAGCTGACAGTTGTTCGCCGTTGCTCGGTAGTTCTCTCCGGACACTCCGGCTTCCTCCATCCGTAAAACTGTCACGGTCATGGTTAGCCATTGTGCAGAAATATTTGACCTTAAACACCAATACATACAAACATAATATTGCAATTTCGGCATAATGTTTTGGCTCTGCTCTTTGATTTCATGCATAACAAAGATAATCACCCGACTAGTGGGTTTTCCACGGTGCATCGAGGGATGATATGAAATGTTTGTAATTTTCAGTGCTCGAACTGGGTTAGGCTGCAACACGGTGTACATTTATTGTGCATGCGCCGTCAGTGTAGTCAGTTTGTGGATCAGGGCTCAAAATAAGCGGTGTCGCGTCGCTTTTTGCTATGCAAAACTTGCAAAAAGCTACAAAATGTTCAGTTATGTATAGCAGTTTGCGATACAAGATAATCAACTGCAGCCTATTAGGCTGCAGTTGATTATCTTGTGTCGCAAAATGTAAATGAAAATTTGAAAACTAATTCACTGATGCTTTACTTCTGATTGTGGAACATTCCAGGCATAACTCAGATTAACTCTCCATCAAGCATCATTAGCAACTTCATATGTAAGATGAATTCTATTGGTTTAAATTCTTCCTGTTTTTACAACATTTTGCATAAAATGTACATTAAAAATAACTTCAAGCCCATCAAATTAAAAATCCCAACTTCCATTTTGAGAACTCTATTTAACAACCAAGACACTATTTGAAAATATCCAAGTCCATGCAACCCTTAAAGGCAGTTCAGTTAAAAAAGACATAGTAAATGCTTCATGTGTTGCAGATCATTTGGAAATGCCCAGAAATGGATGGTAACTAGTCTATCTACTTAGACGAATTCGATACAAAACAGCATAACATAACTCTAAATACAAAAATAGCTATGCAATTTTTACAAAATGCTCTTCATTTTTTTGGAAATTTATAGCATTTTGATACGCAAAGAAAAAAATGTTATTTTGAGCACTGTTGTGGATAAAGAATCCTGATTACTTATCTTTATCTAGTTTTCATTTTATCTCGGTGAAAAAAAAAAAAACGATACACAAAAGTTACATATATGGAGCTGTTAACCCTTTACCTAGTACGAATAGAGGACAACACCATCCCCTCTCAAAAAATATTCTTGAACAACTAAAAATAATTCTCAACTATTTCGTTCCAATGAGGGGAAATAAGCTATGTTTTGGAGGTGGAAATTGAGAGAGAGAGAGAGAGAGAGAGAGAGAGAGAGATTCCTGCGATACCAACCGTCTTGCGAACTATAGCCGAATGATGTGCGTGGTTTATTACAGCTTCGCTATGCGGACCCTGTGACCGAGTGTTGTGCGTGATTGAGGAACTTTGCTGGGTGGTTTGTCACTTAGGACTGCTGGTGACCAAATGGTGTGCGCGATTTCTGTGTACTGTTTCGCTAGGTGGTTGTTGCCGAAGGAAACTTTGTTGGTAGGGGTTCCAACCTCCGCTATCCTTTGCAGTATAATCGACATCCTTTCTTGATTCTGAAAGACTGTGGGGGGGGGGGGGGGGGGGGCACTGCACGTCGATGGTACTCTTGTCTTCAACCAATCTAACCCTGTCTGTGCTGCAGTGCGGAGTTAAGATGTTGGGGAGCTGGCAGCGGCTCGTCGTTGCTCGGTGGTTCTCTCTGGGTACTCCGGCTTCCTCCACCCGTAAAACTGTCACGGTCATGGTTAGCCATTGTGCATAAGTATATGAGAGAGAGAGAGAAAAGAGAGAGATAGAGCTTAGTTCAACGTTTTACATAATCTTTACCAGCCCTTCAAAATGCACATATTTTACAAATTTCCCCACCGGGCCAAAATATATAGTTCCGGCTCGATGGAAAAAAATTGTTAAATATGGGGCCAGAAATGTGCATCTTCCTCAATGTAGACGTGCATGAGACCCGAACATAGCTTTGTGTACTGTCACTAATATATAATATTATGTGGGTGCCTTTGAATGATCGCGACACCACACCATTAAATTCTGAATTCTTCCCGTTTCCCTGCTGTTACGTGAGGTAATTGTTCAACTAACATATAATAATATAATGGGCGCCCTTGAATGATCGGGCCCCTTAAGTTCTGAATTTCCCCTCAAGTTCTGAATTCTTCCCGTGCCCCTGCCGTTACATTAGGTAAGTGTTAAACTGAGCCAGTGTGGGAAGAGTGGATTAGCAATAAAACACCCGTAGAGTGGAGTTTCCGCCTCAACAATAATAACAATCAAAAACTGTGCACAAGCATGAGGAGAAATAAAGTTGCAGCCGGTGGACCTCCAGGTTCGGAGGTCCACTGGTTGAAACTTTATTACTTTTTCTACTTTTTCACAGAAGTCGAGTTTTTCCAGGGCGAAAATCCACTTCCTGGGTGTTTTGTGATAGTCCACTTTTCGGGTTAACTGTTTACCAAATAGTCGTCACGAAGTTGTATTATATTAAAAACTCACCCTCCGCTGTTACCATGGGGAGTCATCGTAAATTTGTCCAAATTGTGAAACCACTCTGACATCAAAGGGCAAGATTGCTCATAGTTTATCTTGTATCCATAACCATAGGCATAATATCTCTAGAAATACACGCAAAAGAATTAGAAGACAATACTGAAACAAGAAGAATGAGAGAAACGTGTTCAGATTTACTGTCTGTGGGACAAGATATAGAACCTGATTAAATCAAATGAGAGGAAGAAAATATGATATGGAAGAATGCCCCTCCAACGTTACCGAGAAACGGAATATTTGTAACTAATCTCCTGGGACCAATACTACAAAACTTGTACAATTGTATTTTCCATAATTGTATTTTCTTCAAGCGAATATATATGACGGAAATGAGCGCGGTGGCTCAGTGGTAAACTGTTGGACTTTCATGCTAGAGGTCCTGAGTTCGATCCCCGTCCAGGACGACCCACGTTGTGTCCTTGGGCGAGGCACTTTATCCCGGTTGCCTACATGGGGGCACGATGACGCCGTGTACTAAGGTGAACTGCACGTCGATGGTGCACATGTCTTCAACCTTTGTAACCCTGCTTGAGCGGAGCTTGAACAGAGTTAGAATGTCGAGTAGCTGACAGTTGCCCGTCAATGCTCGGTGGCTCTCTCCGTGTACTCCGGCTTCCTCCACCCGTAAAACTGTCACGGTCACAATTAGCCATTGTGTATAAGTATGTGACCTTAAACACAATAAATAATAATAATAATTGATTAATAAATTATCACACATCGGGTCTAAACTAGAACGACCGACATGAAAGGGCTAGGACTTTCTGACAGGTAGGCATACTGCGCAGTGCAAAACATTTGGTTGGGAAAGATGTGCCTTTCATTGGCGAGAATACGGACCCCCTCCCACTCCCCAGAGAAAGTTTGTTGAATCGCTCATAAAAAGTACTACCTGGAAGTATTTTGGGCAACTGTTTGTCTTAATTTTGACTTGCAGACGAGCTGAGTTGTGGGATATCCAAATGCAAATCGGGGTCACGTATGTTTTTCTTGGTTGAAAATTCCAAGTATTGATATTTGATCTCTTGATAAAATAATCGTTTTCTATGTCCTAAATCAGCCACCGTACAGATAGGAATTAGACGAAACTATATCTTCCAACAGGCTATATATAGTTCATAGGAGCCCCCCCCCCCCCCTCCCCACGCACACGCGCACACATACACATAACCACTAACATGACAAGTATTATTTACGAAAGCTAAGCAAGTTTCCGAGACAATTAGTAAATCTTTTTTGTCCATATTGAGATTATCGCAGAAACAGTTTTCTCTCTGTCTCCCCAATTCTTTCACTGATCTTAGTTCAAAATCCACCCACCAAACAGGAAAAGTATGCAGCTTCTCACTGTCCTCCAAAATGTATCCCACAAAATGTAGTGGCGTATCCACGGGAGTGGGGTTGAGGTGGGTGTGCTGTGGGCCTTGTGTCAAGGTGATCGCTTGGATTTTCGATTTTGTTGTTTAAAAGTGTGTATATTTTCGATAATCATTCTCACTCGGGCTAATAGTAAAGCGTAAAGCTAGGTATATGACGGACCCCGAAAACCGATTTGTCCCGTGGCAGACAGCAATAATTCAAACGCTGCTAATTAAGCATGGAATTTTATGTCCATTACCGCGTTTCTGTTTAACACTATAATGGGATATGTGGTAAGTGATTAAACGTAGTGGAAGCCAGTGCTCTCCTGTAGTCATTATCTGTGTAATTATGATCAGTTAATAGGTAATTGTGGTGAAAAATGTACATCGCACATGTTCTGGACACACACCCATATTACGCATCTGGCCTGTCACCGAAATGTCAGGGCAGCCGAAATGCGAGTCTTTTAAAGAAACTAGTATTAAATTAAGGTAGATCTGAGCGGCCAAGTTCAAGAGAAGCAATTAAAATGAGAATTGATGGTCTGGCTGTGGAAATAAAAATCGGGGGTTTCTCGAATAATTCCTTCCAGTCGGAAGGTGTGCAAGACTGTGGGACGTTGCGAGTAGATGGGGATGTCCCTATATACACTATAAGTCAGAAGAGGTGCCGCATCGTTGCCGCATCGGTGTGAAAGTATAGGCACGTTGTAGTGTAGGGGAACCACATAGCTCATATTTAGAATAGGAGCAGTCGCGGGCCAAGTCGGTGACCATATATGAGAATAGGATCAGAAACACAAAGTACGAGCTCAGGAAGCTATTTGCATTTAGGAAAACGGCATTACCTGTTTTAGAAGGCAAGCCATACGTGGGCAGAGTTAGCTTTGCCTGTATGAACATTATTCTGAGATAAATGGAGGGAAGCGTTTAACCCCATTGGTGCCGACTGCTTGAGTGAAAAGCGACAAGTAAAGTGACAGTAAGCTAGTGATCGTGCGACGGCAGTGGTAGAGTGACATTCCGTCACTTGTTAGAGGGAATGCGATACAGTGAAGTGACAATGTGTTGGTGGCCGTGCGACGGCAGTGGTAGAGTGACATTCCGTCACTTGTCAGAGCAAAGGCGTCCGGATAAAGTGACAATACGTGAGTGGTCGTGCGACGGCCTTGAAAGGGTGAAGTGAAGAGGCGACCAAAGAACGAACACCAGCGAGAAGGAGGAAAAACTCTCGACAGTAGAGTATGCGGGCCTACAGTGACTCCAAAACTGTGTGGGTAGAGGGTGATTGACGTTTTGTTTATCATATTCATTGGATTCCATGTAAGTCACAAATTACCATATTTATTTATATGTATATGTATTAAAATTGTTGTTTTCAGTGAACCCCTGTTGATTTATGCTTTTCGAGGTAAAGTCATTGACCCCTTCAGGATAAGAACCACCCCAACAAAAGTGAAACGGGTGGGTTCGTCACGGTGAGACATACGTTCACACACGGATTCAGGCGACACTCCTTGAGTTTTGGCTGAATAAGCGGCGTGAATCTATTTCTTCCAGCAGCGACGAAGTCCGGTTTCCGACACCTTGGACAAACGCGTCGTCCTTACATCTGAGCGACCAATGGCAGTCCACCAAAGACGATGTTTCAATGGCATTTTTGTATAATCTTCATCGCTGATTCGACAAAGATGGTTTTACCGGGTGTGTGTGTGTGGGGTGGGGGGTTGTGGGGGCATCGGGAAGAAGACCACAGTTCGGCCTAAAATTTGGATTTTGGATTTTTAAAATTGACGGAACGCTGTTTTCTTTCATCTGAGCGGTCAATGGCAAACAAGACTGGCAGTCCACATAGAGAACATTTTGATATACTGGCAGTGTATGCAAGCAGATCCATTTCGACTTTTGGTCATTTTCACGAAATTTCAGGTACCAATAGGTGTTGCGCTGCATTAGTTTTGGTGGCTCCAATTTTCCTTGTGGACCATACGACCAGTCCGCCTCTGATTGTGCACGCTAACACCTCCCCTTACCATTGTTATGACGTCACAACTTGGTCGTCCTCGCGGATTACTATGGCAGCACATGCGACACTTACTGGGGTATGACGCCATTCACATGAGATCTTCAATGTGATCCCGCAAATATGGCATGAAAAACACATTCCCAATACTACCTCTGACTGAGAGCGAAATGAAACACATAGCTTATGACCCTGGCTGGAACGAGCTCAATGATCTAGCTCCATTGAGGTGTCATAAGCTATGTTTTTGAGACAAAAAATGAAAACTGAATGTTGATTTTTGTGAATAGCGCCGGTCGGGTTTGAGCGTTACGTTGGGTAAAAAGGTTAATCTTAAATGCCCAGGTGGACGCATGGAGGCACAATGCGAAGTCGTGCTGCACGTTGATAGGGATGTTGCTAAGGGGTCTCGAGTAGGGAGGGGATCCGCCTTTATATGCTTCCCCGAAAGACACAATTCCGGTTACTGCTACCTAATTTCTATTTATACACGCCCTCTCTTATTCGTCTTAGGCTCTCGGTAGTCACAAATTCCAACTACGGATCTACATAGAGTATTGGGGGATTTTTATTATTTTCCAATCAATATTTGTAGGACTTCCACCACTTTTCAGTCTAAAATTCCATATTTTGGCCAAATTATAGACATGTTTGTCACTAGCGCCCTGTCTGAAATTTCCAACTTTTCCCAATTTAACCCAACGTAACGGTCAAAACCAAAACGCTATTCTCAAATAATGCAATTCAATTTCTATCATTTTAACAAAAAAATTGCCTCAAAGACATAGCTTACGACCTCTCATTGACACGAACTCATTGAACTCGTTCCAATGAAGGGTCGTAAGCTATGATTTTGACTCAAAAAAATGAACAAAATAGCTATTCAATAATTTTGTTGACAAGTGTCGTCTACTTATCATTTCATGTAAGTGGTTAAGGCTTACAGTTTCCAACTATTGTAAATTTGACGAATGATGTGCAGTGAGCCCCCCCCCCCCCCCCTCCGAACACACACACCCTGTGGCAACATTCCTGCACGTGAATGTTCGCATGTCTTCAGCCAATGCTAACCCTGATTGCGCGTGGGTAGTATTTTGAAGAGTCCGACAGTTTTCTCGCCGCTGTTCGGTGGTTCTCTCCGGGTGCTCGGACGTCCCCCACCCGTAGCACTTCTGAAACTATATGACCCTGACTGTTGAAAGTGTCGTTAAACTCAAATAATTATATATAAAAAATATAAACTGAATGATCAGAATCTATCAATCTGGGGTTTCTTAATACGTCCAAGGTAACACTTTAAAATATTGGCCGAACACATTTAAACACTTACATATAGATCGGTCAAATACTCCTGTATTTCCAGCTCCCAGTCCGTAAATATTGAACACCAGGCAGAAGATCCATAGAATCCCATTTCTCTGGCACAGAACTTCATTATATCTTGAATTACATCTTGAAAAAAGACAAAAGCATATTTATTCAGTTCTTAGTCCTTTACCCAACGCAGACGATATCAAAATTTATTATTTTAAACATCATTTTTTGAACTTTTTCAAAAAATTTCAACAAAACCATATCATGGGGTCACATGATATGGTTTCGTTGAAATTTTTTGAAAAATAATATTTTTTTAACTGCTGAATTTGCATATTACGCGGGCGGATGGAGCCGATTCGTTGGGTAAAGGGTTAACAAATAAAGTATGAATTGTTTGAGCTAAAAGTAGGATGGACTAACAAAAAGATATTTTCGGGGTGTGCTATTAAGTTATAAGACATCTTTTTGTACAACATATCATGTATTAACCCTTTACCCAACGTAACGGCCAAAACCGGCCAGCGCTATTCTCAAAAATCGCCAATTAATTTTCAAAATATTTTCATTTTTTGTCTCAAAAACATAGGTTATGACCCCTCGTTGGAACGAGCTCGTCGAGCTCGTTCCAACGAGGGGTCATAACCTATGTTTTTGAGACAAAAAATGAAAAAAATTAGTTATTCAAGATTTTTTTTTGCAAGTGTCGTCTGCTTTTCATGTTAGGTAAAGGGTTAAGATGAGTCTAATGGTTATTGAACTTGAACTTGGGGCTGTTAGTCGTTTAACTGTTAACGTTCAAAGATTGATTCGAACATCTTTTACAGATTTCATGGACAATGACCTGCGTTTTGAGTGCATGACACTCTGCTGGAAATGGTTCCTTGACACCTTTCCAACAATGCTTCACACAGAAACCCTGGGACAAGAAGGGGGGGGGGGGTAGTAGGGCGGGGGGAGGGGCAGAGCTATTATTTTCTTCTTTTTTTTGGGGGGGGGGGGGGGTGCGTGTGGATGGGAAACCGATCAATATATCATACCTTTAACCCATAGGTCCTAATATTAATTTTATGTAAATAACTACTGTACATAAATGAACACATCTGCAGTAGACTTAACACTGCCGTCTGTGCAGGTAGCCAACAATGATGTTAAAACGCCGTGAAGATAGACACACCCTACCAGTAGTGTTCTAAAGGAAGAATACACTTGGATCAGCCTTTTCATGGTATTATAAGAGGGGCACTTTGTGGCTGTGTGGGGACTTTTGTGTCACGCCATGTATCACAATCGTATACCAGCAAACATAGAAATACCAACCAGCCCATCTCCTTCAACTCGTGTGAATTTTTCAATTTTTATTATTTTTTTTATTTTTTGTCTCCAAAACATGGCTTATGACCCCTCATTGGAACGAGCTCACCCAGCTATGTTTTTTTACGCTAAACATAAAAAAAATTATGTTATTCAAGAATTTTGTTTGCAAGTGTCGTCTGCCTTTCGTTTTAGTCAAAGGGTTAAGAAGCTCTAAAACTGATTTATTTATTTATTTATTTACTTATTTATTGGGGCTTAACGACACTTTCGAAATCCAGGTTCACCTCGTGTCGGACAGTTTTACGGGTGAAGTAAGTCGGAGAACCACCGAGCAACGGCGAGCAACTGTCAGGCTCCCCAACGTACATAGTAGGGTTAGCATTGGTTGAAGACAAGTGCACCATCGACGTGCAGTACACCTTAGTACACATCGCCCCTCCCCCACGTGAGCAATGAGGTGAAGTTTCTTGCCCAAGGACACAACTCGATTGCTGGAGGTGGGCTTCGGCCGAGAACCTCTCGGCTTGCAGCCTGCACATGTATCTACTGCGCCACCGCCACCGCTCCCCATGCACTGGTTCGCGTTATTTCACCATGATATTTCATTTTGCTATAGTTATTGCTTCATTTTCAGCACGGGTACTCAAGACCTTCAAAATGGCATGAAAAGTTATTTTTTTCCGAAGGGAAGTTCCTGGATCTTCTCCTGGGTGGGGGGGGGGGGGGATATATTCTTAACCCACGATGAGGTGAAATGAAGTGTGAAGGGAAATCAGAAGCATGTTTGTCCCCCTTTATTTGTAATTCGATAATAATTTAATTACACAGCTTAATATTGCTACAGGATTAAACTATTACTCATTCTTTGAAGGATCGTTATTGTGGGGGGGGGGGGGGGGGATCTCGTATGGTGGTGGGGTGGAGGTTGAGGATCCGCCTCTAGATTTTTAATTGCACCTGCTACTCCTTAACTATTTGTTCTGTATTATTGTTTGCCCATCCAACAATGACTTTTCATTTCTCTCGAAAATTCATGTTTCTGTTTCAAACTCGAATGAGACCCTTTAATATTTCTAGCCCTGACATAAATTGCCTTCCGGTAAGACGCTTTCCGGGTATCTACATTGGGGGTGGGGTTGAGGTGTTACAGGAATCTTTTATCACGAATATTGGTGTCCTTGGTTAGGGGAATGTAGGGCGGTAATGTCCCTTTTGCGTTGGTGGGATCGGAGGAAGGAGAGATATTTAAAAAACATTTCAGCAAGGGAGGTCCACACTTGGAATTTTTAATATTTATTATGAGCCACATGGCGCCATTTTGAGACATTTTGAGGGCCGAAAGAACGTCAATTTTCATCAACAGTGATATGTAATCTGTTGTTTCACAGGTTGACGCCTAACACAGATCGTAGAAATCAGGATTTTTAGAAGGGGCGTGGGGTAGGGAGGGGTTGTCTCCAGCCCTAGCCACCAATCCCTGCCTACGCCACTGCCCAGGGGCACTGGAGCACTTCAGGGCAGGGGTCATACCCTGGGAAAAGGGCGTTTACTCGCACTAGCAGCCCCGCCATGACATGTGGAAACATGCATGTCTCGAAGGCCGACTGCCCGAGATGAGGGAGTTTGAGAAGACCTCCTCCCAAACTTCCCCAACTCTGAATTTTGAAAGCTCCCAGAACGGATTCTGGGTGTATTTTAGCTTTTCTTCGAGAATAAGTCATTGAAAAAAAACTGAGTGACGAACCTGGGAATGGCATTGACGACCCCCTCTCGCCCCGTGGTCCGAAGGCAGGGAGGACAGCTGCCCCCACCCCTGCCCCCGTGCTTCCAGTGTCCCTGGTTGCCCCAACATTGATCTTATGGAATTACCGTGGTCTAGAAAAGCCAGATCACCGCCAAATAACTCCGAATTCACGCGCTGTGTAACATTGGCAATTAATCTTCCGTATTTAAACTTATTCTCCTCAGCTCTTGCCGTAGCGTTGTTAAGTACGGATGTGATAAACTTCTGACAACTGTACGCAAACCTGGTCACCATATCATCAACCTTGATCGATATATCAGAAACATTATTGCTCCCTGAAAGAATGTGTTCCATCCCCACATGAAAGTTTATGGCACTGTTCTTACTTCGTGGTTGTGAAGACTAAATAAACTGGGTGGAATCACTGGCACTCCTGAAAAGAGTCTTCAAGCGCTTGGCAAAAATAGCTCCTATGCCTCGATGTTGCATCGCCCCAGCCGGAGCCAGATGGTCAGCCTTGTCCAAATCGAACTGGAGGTGCCACTGTTTAATAGCTGGATATTTGTCTACGATGCTGTCTTTGAATGACCTGTGCAATGACTCAAGCTTCACCATGTCCTTTCGTTTGGGATAGTCAATACCATGCCTAAATACCCCCGTGAACTGTACCGCCTTGCATGTTCCATTGTTTTCAGTTGGGAAATCGTTGAGATCATCAGCGACGACTTTGCTCACATTTAGCGATTGGACCCACTCGTAGAATGTAGTCGTGCCAAACAAATCACGCCTCATGGCCGACGAACACCCGAGAAAACAAAGAAAAAAACATATTGCCTTCATCTTTTCCAAGGAGAAAAATTAAGATGGTGAGACGAAGCTGTGTGGACTTCGACATTAATTTTTCTTTTGTCTATGTCGTCTTTATCGTTTATATCTTTTTATCAATAAGCTAGCGAGAAATTAACCGATTTACCCAATGACATTAGGTCACTGCGTAACTCTGGTCAATCGAAACCCGCAAGTGACATATCGAATCGATTCGAATCTTACATAACGAATTGCATGTCGATAGAGACTTTTAATGACTCAATTGACAGAGACTACTTGTCCTAATAACCAATGACTAATTTTTTTCCGTCATTCCTCATGTCTGAAACATTGCTTGTGACTGCTCATTGGAACGAGCACAATGAGCTCGTTGCAATGAGGGGCCATAGGCTATGTTTTTGAGGTATTTAAAAAATAATAATGCAACGTGATTGACGATTCTTGTGAATAGCGCTGCCAGGTTATCGCCATTACGCTAGGTAGAGGGTTTAACCCTTTACCTAACATGAAAAGCAGACGACACTTGCAAAACAAATTCTTGAATAACTAATTTTTTACATTTTTTGTCTCAAAGACCTCTAATTGGAACGAGCTCAACGAGGGGTTATAACCTATGTTTTTGAGACAGAAAATAAAAAAGATAATAAAAATTAACTGGCGATTTTTGAGAATAGTGCTGGCCGTTTTTGGCCGTTACGTTGGGTAAAGGGTTAAGGATGTTTCACAGTGGAGACAACGTGCGAGTTGCGCGGGGTGCGAACAAAACTTCAAACGGTATTAGATATTTGTTTGTTTATTGGGGTTTAAGGACACTTTTCAACAGCCAAGATCATATCATGTTGTGTAGTTTTACGGGTGGATGAACCGAGAACCACCATGAAAAGGCGAGTAACAGTTGGTCTCTCCAACTTACTAACCCCGCACGAGCAGGGTTTGTATCGGTTGAAGGCACTTGTAACGTCGTCGTGCACAACGCTTTTTCACACAATGGCACCGTGCACCCACCTAGGTATTCAAGATACATAGTCTTGCCCAAGGACATAACGCTGATGACGCGAGTCCGGAGAAAACCGTCTACCTGTCGATCTCATCTCAATGCTCTAACTGATGAGCAAACACTCTTCTTAAGTGGAATTAAGGGATATTACACACGATGTGAGCGTTGCGTGCAATGCGAAAAAATAAACTTAATGATTTTTCTTTTCAGTTTGGAATTTATGCATATTTATTTATTTTGGGGGGTTTAACGACACTTTCGATAGCCATGGTCACTTCGTGTCTGACAGTTTTACGGGCGGAGGAAGCCGGAGTACCGGGACAGAACCACAACAGAGCAACGGCGAGTAACTGTCATACTCACCAACGTGACTAAGTCCAATGTCAAATTGAAATATACAACCACTGAATATAAATTTGATGCAACAATTTTCTACGGGAGCGCGGTGGCTCAGTAGGTAGAGGTGCAGGCTGCAAGCGAGACGTCCTCGGTTCGAATCCCACCTGCGGCAACCGCGTTGTGTCCTTGGGCAATACACTTCATCTTCATTGACCGAGTGGGGGCACGATGACGCCGTGTACTAAGGCATACTGCATGTCGATGGTACGCATGTCTTCAACCAATCTAACCCTGCCTGTGCTGCAGTGCGGAGTTACGATGTTGGGGAGCTGGCAGCTGCTCGTCGTTGCTCGGTGTTTCTCTCCGGGTGCTCCGGCTTCCTCCACCCGTAAAACTGTCACGGTCATGGTTAGCCATTGTGCATAAATATGTGACCTTAAACATCAATAAATAAATAAATAAATAACAATTTTCTATAACCCGGGTCACATTGTGTCGGACATTTTTACCGATCGAAGAAACTGGAATTCCTGGGGAGAACCTAAGGCCGTGCGAAGCTTCGAATTCAAATCTTTGATGGGATTCGATTCGATTCGAATCCGTTATCTCGGATTCGACTTTTCGAATCATCCCAATTAGTTTCAGCATACTCATCGAGAGGAAATTGTAACATCATTGTTCCGGTATATTTCACCCGCGAAGTCGGCAAATCGTCATTGCAACGTGTATCATCTGGCCGAAGGTTTGATTAGTTTTGGTGATATAAATTTTCTATTCAAAATCGGTTTTATTAGAAATTATTGGAGAGTGCCTAGCGGCACTCTCCAATAATTTGTAATAAAACAACTTTACATAAATGAAATATTATTTGCGTTTGACTGAATATAGCCTGTTTCAAGTTAAGGGCCGTAAAAGTCAATAGAGTTACTCTCCATTAACAGGCGAAGGAGGGGGTTTTTATCGGCACTATTTGAATGTGATGATGTCGGATGAAATCGCAACGGACAATGCTGAATACCTCTTAATCGGATCTGCCTTTGACCCCCGACGTTATGTCGTAGTACTGAGTTTCCCCTAAACCTCGCAATTAAGAATATTATTTATCCGTTTCGTCTTGGCTTCTTCCCCTTCCCCTACGATAGAGCAAAATGCTGAAATACTTCGATGGCCCCGATGTCCGTTCGTTTCGTCGTCGATCGATGCAATTTGGACATAATGCGCAGAGAATTTCTTGCAGAAACGGTTTCGACTCGTTTTCGAATCTTTTTCAAGATTCGATTCGAGCACAAAACGAGGATTCGCAGGGCCCTAGGAGAACCACAGAGCAACTGTCAGACTCTCCAACATTCTTACTCTGTTAACCATTTACCCAACGTAACGACCAAAACCGACTAGCGCTATTCACAAAAATCGCCAATTAATTTTCATTATTTTTTTCATTTTTTGTCTAAAAAATCTAGGTTATGACCCCTCTTTGGAACGAACTCGACGAGCTCGTTCCAGAGGGGTCATAACCCATGTTTTTGAGACAAAAAAATTTAAAAAAAATAATTATTCAGGAATTTTGTTTGCACGTGTCGTCTGCTTTTCATTTTAGGTAAAGGGTTAAGCAGAGTTGGCAGTGGCTGAAGGCAAGTACACCACTGACGTGTGCTTTTCATTATCACATGTTTGGAAGAGGTTGAGACAATCTGAGGCTACCGGGGTGTATCACATTATACAAAGTGAATCACATGCGCCAGTGTCATTAATAGAGTCCGTCGTGATAACATATCAAGTTAGACATCTATTTCATATCAGTCAAGTGATCAGATGATGTGACTTCTTTTTATGAGCTTATTGTTCTTAACCGCGAAAACGTTGCACTTTAACATTTAGGAAACATTCTATGGAGCCAAGTCAGTTATGGAGGCCGGGAAGTGACTGACGCCACTCTCAATTTATTTCGTTTTTACGAAATATTATTTCGTTTTACGATATATTAGTTCGAAATAATGAAATATTATTTCGAAATAACGAATTATTGTTTCGTTTTAACGAAATATTATTAAGTTATTGGCGGACTGGGGCAAGAAATGTTGCTGAGAAATGTGCAGGGGGTGGGGGGGGGGGGGGGCGGAGAGACCCGGGCAAAATTTTTATGTTTCAAACTTAATAAACTCTGCTTCCTTGCATCTGAATCATCAATGGCGGAGAGACCCTGGCAAAATTTTAATATTTCAAACTTAATAAACGCTGCTTCCTTGCATCTGAATCATCAATGGCAGTCCGCTTAGGGGTCATTTAGATGGCTTTTCTGTATCATCTGTGACACTCATTTGGCAAAAATAGTTGCACCAAGGGGGGGGGGGGGGGGGGGCTGTTACAACCGATAATGTTACAACGCAGCATAATGTTACACCAACGCATAATGTTACAAACAATGTAGTAAACAACCGATAATGTTATGAACTCCGCATAATGTTATAACTTTTTTCAACCCGTTATGTTATAAAAATCGATGCATAATGTTATAACTTTTTTCAACCCGTTATGTTACAACAAATTAACCGATAATGTTATAACTTCTGTATACTAATTCCATTTACAGCTATTGTAGATGGCCTTTACCACTTACCATTTCCTGCCGCATAAAGGTATGTAATATTTATACTAACGGTTTCTGCTCTGGTTAAGGCGAGGAAACACTCCCCCCCCCCCAACTCCCGGGGATTTATCATAGAATGACCTAGTCACATTACATAGACGCGGATTATCCTGGTAACTCAATCGTGTGACATCATTACCATGATCATCCAGGGCCCAACATGGTGAAGGCGGGGTGGTGGAGGAGGGGTGCTATTTTATCCGGTTGGTACGTTTACCAACATGCGTATAGTCTCCGCTTCCAGAAATGTAGTGTACCATAGTCCCTTGACGCCTTTGGGGATGGGCAAATGCCTCTGTTTCTGCTTGTTTTGGGCACCTAAAACTCATTTGTCACATATTTCTTAGTCATAAGAATATCTTATTGTTCAATAATTTGACATTTTAACAACTAACAGTGGTCAAAAATGAGGTGGAGTTAAAAGAGGTCAAAAAGTTGGATGGAGCGAGGTACATATGGTGGATGTGGCGGGTTGGTAGTGTCGCACGGAAGCCGAAGAATAAGATGCGAGACTGGGTATGAAGAGGAATGGGGTTTAGGATTGAAAGGGGTGGGCAGGGATTAGGCTGAGAAAGAGAGGAGGTCATGGATTAGTACATCAGGGTGATTGTGCAGAGAAGGCTATCCGAGAATACTATAAGGCACTAATGTGTCTAGCATTGGTGGTTCTTCCAGAATCGTCCATAATTTGATTTGCGCTTGGTGGGAACATAATTAAAAGGACACAACGCAGATGACGCGGATCAGGCTCGAGAGTTCGAGCCTGATCCGCGTCGTCTGCGTTGTTTCCTTTTAAGTGTCGCGACATTACACTTGTCAAGTGGTATTATTGTAACACCTGTCAAGTTCTGGGATATCTACACTTGAACAAAGTGCTAGTTCAGCACTTGGTAAGTGTTAAATGCAGCACTTCAAGTGTAGTTTTTAACATTTTAGTTTTTAGCGTGAACCGACAATCTATGCAATCAGATCCATTTCGCTTTTTGATCATTTGGAGATTATAGTGACCGGGTCATTGTAGTGATTACAGACGAGAGCAGCTAGTCTTCATATTGTATAGTAGAGATGAGGGTTGTATATATCGACGCCAAAGAGAACATTAGGCTATAGACGCACACAAAACGTTACAGATATGAGTGTTTTGTTGACCGTACAACGTTTAGCTCACGCATCTCTGTGACGTTCTGTTTAGAAATTGTCGATTTGGGTGTGGCCACATACTATCCCGTAACACGGAGAAAGCACTTTTCCTGGCAACACCGTCGATCTGATATATTTGTACCACAGAGATGTTACTATCCCGCTCATCAAGGTACATAGACTCAAGCCCGCCAACATCAGGCCATACAAATATTTCCCAAATCGCGAAAATCACGAAGAACTCGTTCCATTAAGGGGACGTACATGAACTGTGTTTGGCGGAAAAATCGAAAATATTTTATTATTCAAGAAAGAGCTTTTGTGTTTTTTCTTCTTTTGCAAGTCTCTAGTTGATTTAGGATAAATGTGAAATCTTCCCCTAGAAACCATTGCTATTTATTTATTTATTTATTTATTTATTTATTTATTTATTGGTGTTTAAGGTCATATACTTATGCACAATGGCTAATCATGACCGTGACAGTTTTACGGGTGGAGGAAGCCGGAGTACCCGGAGAGAACCACCGAGCAACGACGAGCAGCTGCCAGCTCCCCAACATCGTAACTCCGCACTGCAGCACAGGCAGGGTTAGATTGGTTGAAGACATGCGTACCATCGACCTGCAGTACGCCTAAGTTCACGGAGTTATCGTGCTCCCATGTGGACAATCGGGGTTAAGTGCCTTGCCCAAGGACAAAATGCGGTTGCCGCAGGTGGGATTCGAACCGATGACCTCTCGGCTTGCAGCCTGCATCTCTACCTACTGAGCCACCGCGCTCCCGAAAACCATTGCTAAGAAAATATCGGGTGGAAAGGTAGTTTTCATTTTGCAACTGAGCTTTTCGTCCGACCTTACCCTTCAGACGACCTACAAAGTTCTAAAAGTACTGTTCAGAGCATTGTTTTTAAGCGTCTTTGCGGCTGTTTTTTTTTTTAACGCTCGAGCAAGTCATCAATTTCTTTGGTTATTTGGGGGAGTGGGGGTGGGGGGGGGGGGGGGTAGCCTCTTCAACATAATTTCTCTGCGCAAGCAGTGCAAGAAGAAGTTGAAGGCAAGTGCACCACTGACGTGCAGTTTGCCTTAGTACCCAGTGCCACCATGCATGGTGACGCTGTCTACTTAGGCGAACTGCACG
Source organism: Pictodentalium vernedei (assembly GCA_031216915.1). Classification (NCBI taxonomy): domain Eukaryota; kingdom Metazoa; phylum Mollusca; class Scaphopoda; order Dentaliida; family Dentaliidae; genus Pictodentalium; species Pictodentalium vernedei. Next base: position 79,085,477 of record CM062293.1, on the reverse strand, counting down.
TACTGGCTCCAACACGAGCAATCGGGATAGAGTCTCTTGCCCAAGGACAAAGCAGTGTTACCGCTGATCAGCATCCAGCAGTTCGCCTTTTACTTTAAAGTCCAATGTTTTAACCACTGAGCCACTGTGCTCCGTTCGATTGGCAGTATCAGGCACACACAGATAGTGTGAAGTTAAACAAAAAATACGTAACAAATGTTCAAAGGTTTTGATAACTGTCGTAAAAAGATAAGATATTGAAAAAACCGATACAAACGGACTATCAACAGAAATCGGGCTGCAGTCGACATTCACGGCACGATGAAGGCGTTACTGTTGTTTGTGGGTATCCTGGGATGTGCATCGGCCCTTCGACGGGATTTGTTTAGCACGATCACCGCCTACCAATGGATACAAGCTTTAACCGCCAGTGGTGTAGGCGAAGATGACCTCAACACTGTCGCCAACAGTCAGGGCGGATCATGCAAAGCCGTTCAGTTCACTGGAGTACTTCGTCATGGCTCACGATACCCTTACCACACAGATATTTCTGAGATGAGTGATTTGCACCACTCGATTAGACACAGAATAGTAAGCAAGCACCATGCAATTGAAAGTTGGTCTAACAGATTCCACTCTAGTCAAGGGTACGAACTGACTGCTACTGGCGCCAAGGAACACCAAGGCATCGGATCTCGATTTGCCAAACGACTGAAGACTCTCTTCACGAGTGCTCACTCATCAACCGAATTCGTCTCTTCCAGCAAACAGCGCGCCATAGACAGCGCGAAGAACTTCTACATCGGAATGCAGCAAATTTTAAACTCAGGACACCATTCCCACATTTCACCTCATGTTGACAACAAACGCACCAGATTTTACGACAGCTGTCCAAAATGGAGGCATTCGGTATACCACAACCACTCAGTAATTATTGAGGAGCACAATTTTCATCATGGCAGTGTGATTGCCAATGTAACGAGCCACGTGAACCAAGAGCTATTCGGCAACCATCATTATCTTGATTCAAGTACGTCATTTTGCATGAGATTACTAAGGGCTTTTTTATAGCATTCGGAAAGTGACAACATTTATGGTACCACGAATTAGGATAGGCCCATTGGTGAAGCTATTCCTTAGAAACCATCGGACTAATCTCGTTAGAGGGTCATCCTCTAGGGTGAATCCAGAAATTGTGAAGGCCTGGGCGAGAGGGGGGGGGGGGGGTCCAACCCAAATCGTCTATGGATTCGTGGCCAATTAAATCCTAGAAGGTGAAGGGTTCTGTGTGTCCCGTTTGAAAAGCGTGGCGTCGTAAAGATGACTGACTAGTGGGAAATAAGATGTGTACAACTAATTTGTGGCGACTGCGATGGCTCAGGTTCCGATTGATAAAAAGTTTCAATGCCTTTGCCGAGGGTATGCCTTGATAATACAGTTGGAATAGTAGTAAGTAGGAATTATAGTTAAAAAATTCAAAACTTCTTGAAAATTTATTTGTGGGTAAGTAAATGAACGTATGTTAGTCGACGCAACTTCTTATTCAGCCCTCAAGTCCCCATACAACCACAAATTGCCATTTTTATATTGCCCTGAAAATGTTTTTCCAAGTCTGTTATTATTCCTGAGAACTAAATCTAGCCTATTCGTAGGATGCATTTTTTCTTGACAGCGTGGCTTCTGCCCTTTTCGCTAGTGTATGGCGAGACGCGAGCAAAGATATACCAGCTTCTCAGCTCCATTGCTCTTGAAACACTCAAGAGCAAGAGGGCTTTGAAGTGAAATCACGTGGTTGAGTACGTTTGCCCACTGCAAAAATTGATTGAGTGGAGTGTTCATCATGTTGGCAGTGTACACGTCATGACTGACTGAAGGGTGTTCCGAGAAATACTTTTAACTTACCGTGTCTAAAATGTACTTTAACTTTTCCATTAACCCTTTACCTAACATGAAAAGCAGACGACACTTGCAAACAAAATTCATGAATAACTATTTTTTCTTCATTTTTGTCTCAAAAACATAGGTTATGATCCCTCTTTGGAACGAGCTCGACGAGCTCGTTCCAAAGAGGGGTCATAGCCTATGTTTTTGAGACAAAAAATGAAAATTAATTGGCGATTTTTGAGAATAGCGCTGGCCAGTTTTGGATTTTACGTTGAGTAAAGGGTTAAATTAGAAAAATGCCTTTGTAACTGATATTCGGTCACTTTTGCACAGCTGTACAAGTACCATACAATGTAACTGTTATTATGTAAGGGTGTGGTATATAAGATAGGCCTAGCCTGTTCGTCGAACCCGGTTTCAAATAGTCGAAATGAACGTTTGGTAATCGACGCAACTTGAAAAAAATCTTGGCGGTGTTTTCACATCATTGTTGGTTGCCTGTACAGGCAGCATACAATAATATAGAAATACTGTCAAGTTGCCTTCAGCTGCCCTCGCCTTCCATGTCGTTGGTAAGTGTCCTTGAATAACTAAATAATTTCATTATTTACCCCATAAACATAGCTTATGACCTCTCACTGGAACGAGCTTGTTCCAATGAGGAGTACAAGCTATGTTTTTGATGCAAAGATTAAAAACATAATAAAATTTGAATATCGATTATATGTAAATAGCGCCTGTCGTTTTGAGGCCTTCGGCTCTCGTACTTTCTCTAGGTCAAAGCAATCACATGCGATAATTCTTAACCCATTCAAACGTATGTGCGGTTCTGTATTTATATTTATCTTATACCTGTTGAAGATATAGCCCGTGTGTTATAGATTATCTATAACATATACCCCTATGTCATATAGATTGGAGAACGGACTATAGTCTTTTTCTATATTATAATATAATGATGACATTCGCAAAATTGTTTATAAATCGTGTCAAATCTGGTGAAATTGATTATCAAACATATTTTTGTCATAAATCATAAGAATTGAGGCGTAAGTATATTTTCTGTAATTGTTTTCCCAGTTACAGGGCCACTTTCTAAGGGGAACTATACTCTATCATTCACTTGAATTTGTAGCCTTGTTACGCACCAACAGCTTTTCCGGGCACATCACATGTATTCATGCCCAACAAGAGAAAGCAGTCGGCTCCACTCCAGATGAGTCGACATTTTGACACGAAATCATCCCCAAAACCCTTTTAAAAATGCAGAAAAGAACAAAAATGGTCGGTATAAGATAAATACAACAATACCATAGTGTGTTTTGATATGTTTGATATCTCAACTCGTTGAAAGTGAGTTTTTTTCGCTCGGCAAGCCTCGCGAAAAAAACTCACTTTCAACTCGTTGAGACATCAAACATATCAAAACACACTATGGTATTATCGTATATTTATCACACACCTCCCATGTAACAATCAGTCTACACGAAAATTGAACTATAAACCCTTTTCAACTGGATAATTGCTGCGTTTCCTTCGTTGTTACGAGACACCATTGTTAGGTGGTGGGGTGCCAACCCTAATTTGCTTTTTAATTTTTACGATATTCTATTGGTCGAAACCAATTGACACCGATCAGTGTCACTGTCACGATGATCGTACTTCAAATATCGACTAAACTGAATGACACAACAAAAACTTTTTAAATAGCTAATAAGTTTAGCACACTCCATCATTATATGACCAGTTGTGGAACGTATTTGTCAAGGAACAAGCAGTAAGAATGTTGTTTTTATTTTGTAGATTTTTAACTCGAATCTGATTGTTTAAATATCCCGAGTAAACAAATCTAAACGAGGAACTTGGAATTCCAAGCGATCTCGACTCCGGTGCATTCGACCAATGATGACGTTTTATTTAGATGGGTTCCTTCCCCGTTTACGTTGGAAACGAATCGAACGTGTTTTCTATCACCACGTGTTTTTCTATTTTATTTTGTAGATTTTTGACTCGAATCTGATTGTTTAAATATCCCGAGTAAACAAATCTAAACGAGGAACTTGGAATTCCAAGCGATCTCGACTCCGGTGCATTCGACCAATGATGACGTTTTATTTAGGATGGGTTCCTTCCCCGTTTACGTTGGAAACGAATCGAACGTGTTTTGTATCACCACATGTGCGATACGACTTTATTTTTTCCGTTCAGGCAGAACAGTGGAAATCCCATGTTTTACATTAATAGGTGTGTGATAAAGGGTTGACGAGTACAAAACGTAGTGACAAATCTTGTCCATCCTTTCTGATTTCAGATGATGTACGACTGATGATGAAATATTGTGCATATGAGATGGGTCTGTACGGGTCTTCGGTCTGGTGCGCTCTTTTCCAAGACTGGGAACTCGAGGCTGAAGAATATATGAGCGACCTATTTGTAAGTATTTTGATGATAAAACGTGTTGATAGCTTTACCGTGTTTATTCCTCATCGTCTGGTTAACCCTTTGAACCCGAGCGGCCGTTTTTTTTTCCGGCCCAGAAGCATGATACGTCATAATTTCCTAACGTGGGATGGCTGCTGAGTGAATGTGTGGGGTAGACCAATAAATATTTTCAACGTGCAGCCCCACGGCTGCACGTTGAAAATATTAATTCGTCTACCCCAGCTAATGAATGTGGACTCTTCCAATTGCTGCCATTGAACTGACATGGAAGATACAACCTGGGTTCAAAGGGTTACTTATTTTTAACTCTTTTATCCGTTATCCGTTATGCATAACTGTTCGGGTAAAGAAGATAGCGGCCTTCGGTGACAAGATGAAACATTACACAACAAATCGGCAAGGGTTAATATAGTTTATATGGCTGTGGCTAGGCCTTGGAAATTTTCAGTTGCCTCGAATTTCAAAATAATATTTCAAAGGTCTTAAAAGTCCTTGATTTACAAAGGGCGTCTTTAAAAGTTTTGAGAACAAATTTTCGAGTTGTTGAATAGCAGCAATAAAGTAACACTATCGCCTTTTCTTTACTTTTTAACAAAATCCATGCCAATGATTCTCGTAGAGCTCTTATGGAGAGCTTTCTAAGGATGAGTGCTGGGGCTGTTTTTATAAATAGAAGAAAAATTGATGAATTTTTATCAATAGAAGAAAAATTGATGAATTTTTCAATGGTTACCTTGCATTCTTCATATCAACTGGTACTGTTTGCACTCAAGCGAATTTTCATTGTCGGATAATTGTTTTCAAAGCTTTTTGATTATGGCACCTAATCCTCGACAATGTGTTGGAAAACAAAGCAGAAAGAATGAAATTCCTTGAAATCATTTTTCACCTACGTGGAGGGCCCGGTGAAAAATTAAAATAAATAAAAATATTAATAGTAAATAATAATTGATACAAGAGCATTGTGTTTGTTTTTTGGGGGCTTTGTGTTCGCGTTAACCCTTTCAATGCCACGCTCACTTTAGCCATATATGGAGGATCTCTATGTACGCCTTTATGCGAGGAAGTTTAATAAAAATTATGACATACCTGAAACTCTGTTATCTGATTAATTGTTGAAAAGGGCTCTCTGAGCCCTTTCCAGCAATTGGTCACATGGTAGGTTTGGTCTGTGCATACCAGAACCTACAGATAACCATCATAAAATAGGTTACAACTTACAATAGTCGTTTTCGGCAGCGAAAGTGTTAATGCCTGTGATCAAAGCGGGACTTTTGCTTGTCGAATAAGCTTAAAACGTTTACGTGATTTTAATCTCAGAAATGACACATTGCAGTAAGCGACAATTTTACCTCGCCTGAATAATACGTGCATCGTAGCACTAGCTGCTAAATCTAAGAAGATATGATCATTATTTCGGTTCCATGGTTTTGTGGAAACGACCCAGTCGCATAAACGCAAATCGAGGATCTCCAACGAGTCTCCAGTAACCCTTTACCCAACGCAACGATCCAAACCGGCCAGCGCTATTCACAAAAATCGGCAATTGATTTTCATTATTTTTTTATATTTTTTTCTCTAAAAAATATTGGTTATGACCCCTCTTTGGAACGAGCTCGTCGAGCTCGTTCCAATGAGGTGTCATAACCTATGTTTTTGAGACAAAAAATGAAAAAAATTAGTTATTCAGCAATTTTGTTTGCAAGTGTCGTCTTCTTTTCATGGTAGGTAAAGGGTTAAACTAAATTTACGAAACGAGTTCTATAATTTTAGTCTGGGTCGAGCCTTTAGTGAGGTCCAGAAGGCATGTAGTGGGTGATTTTCGTAAACTCTGCAACACTCTTGGGGCAAGTTTTGTAAAATTGTATTCATCGTGTGACTAAAAACTAAAATACACAAAAATGGATCCAGTAACAAACGGAGCTTCTTCCAATAAAGCCTCGAACTGCGTTGTTAAAACAATTGTTTGGCAGGGCATCCACTCAGAAACATAGTTCTAAAAGACGTAGATATTTGGAAACATTCAGCAACAGAATTTTATTGAAACATTGGGTCAAAGCGTGAATGAGGATGCCATCGGAACTAAATGTAAACGGGCGACCACAGGTCAACGTTGGAGTTTCGCGGAAGAATACAACTGCATACACCTGGGATAACTTCAGAAGGTACTTGCCTGGTCGTGCTTTACCGTTGTTAAATATTGAGTTTAATGACAGGTAAAAGACAGAGCAGAACGAGAATTGGATCGTGGTATAAAAACGCTATCAAACACACTTTACCATGGGGGCACGGTGCCTTCTCATTGGTAAGTGCATAGGACGTCTTATTGAGAAGTGGCGAACCAGTCTTACTTTACTTTCATCCAAATCTGTCTAAAGCGATTCTTGAAGATCGTCTTTCAAATTTTTAGTTTTTTCTTTACTTTTTGTCTCCAAAACATAGCTGATTTCCACTCGTTCAACTGATGGGCCATAAGCTATGTTTTTGAGGCAAGAAATGACAATGTTTAGTTATTTACAAACTTGTTTACTGGTGCCATGCTCTGGTCATGTTTGGTCAAGAGTTAACTTAGTGTTTGGAATTCGATGTTTTTTACCAGTTTTGTAAACTGAACAGGTTTTTAGATGAGCATTAAGAGCCCCCACTCAATGCGTTCATTACCACAAGCCTCTTATAGAAAAATCTTATTGTATAGTGACGGAAAAAAGAAACGTAATATTATGTTTTTATCCGTAGATCAAATGTAGTAAAATTTGACACATAAATTCTGTGTTCTGTCTAAAGAGTTTTTGGTTAAAATTCAGTCAACCATGACCAATTGCGTCGCTGTTTGCTTTCAACAGATTTTTCGACAATGCGTACTGCCATGTGCATTGGGCTTGAAAACCATACCAAATCGAAGTTTGAACAGCGCACTTCGATTGCACATTTCATTTCAACTCGACTGAAAAGCAACATGCCGCGAATGTTCGAAGCTCATGGGTGGGGGTGGGGTGGGGTGGGGTGGGGTGTGGTGGGGGGGATAATAGCCTTTGCTCTAATTATGCAGGACAAATCGCAACGTCTCGACGCCCAGCAATTTTGGGTACACGAGTCAACGATAGTTTAGTTGGGCGTCTCAGAGCCACAGGAAGATTAGCTAACTGTCCCAAGAGAGGACGTCCGCGCGTTACGTCGCCACGTCAAGATATAGGCATACGTCTCTCAGATCTCTGTAACCGATTTCAGGTGGCGACAGAGACGGCGACTCAGGGTGTAGGCACTCATGGTCGCCGAGCGTGAACAAGAACAGTTAGAAATTGGTTGCGGGACTTCAATTTAAGGCGACGACGTCCCCACATTGGTCTGCAACTTACACGCAGGCGACGTCAACGTCGATTGCAATGGCTGAGGGCACATACACCAAATCGGTTTCACTTTGCCCACTGGAGACATGTGTTATTCATTGGCGAGTCTAGGTTTACGCTTTACGGGTCAGATGGACGACAACGTTGCTACCGACGTCGAGGTAAGCGATATTCTGACGCGTGAGTTAAGGAAAATGACCGTTCGGGGAGGGTCTGTTATGGTTTGGTGGTGGTGGGGGGGGGGGGGGGGGTTCTCATGGCGTGAAAACACCTCTCGTGGTCATCCAGGACAATCTGGCAGCCGTAAGATATCGGGATCAGGTCCTCATGCCTCATGTCCTTCCACGTATCCATGCGCGTAACCTGACGTTGCAGCAGGATAATGCGAGGCCGCCTCTTGCTAGGGTTTGACGTGACTTCCTCAACCAAAATAATGTCCCATTTCTCGTTTTGCCACCCTACAGCCCAGATTTGTCCCCGATCGAGCATTTGTGGGACGAGCTGGACAGGAGGGTCAGGAAGCGCGTCAACGTCCCAAACAACGTCGCACAGCTCACGCTGGCCCTTCTTCAAAAGTGGAATAACATCCCACAAAGGAGCATAAACAGCTTGATGGGGTCAATGGTAATGAGAGTTAGAGTAGCGACTGAAGACCGGGATGGGCACACCTGCTATTGATTTTGATCAGAAAATGGCGTTGGGTACCCACGGAACGTTATCCATGCACACGCCGTCTGTGGTAAGACAACAAAACATGTCAAAATTCAATCAGTAATGAAGAAATAACATCAAAATCCAAACAATGAAATAATCATCCATAACACATTTTAAACATTGACCACAGAAAAAAACTTGCGTTTCTTTTTTCCGTTTGTATTTATTACATTGGTTTATTACTTCTGGCGGGTTGGATTAACTGTTCGAAAACCTTTAAATCTGTTTTCTATATTCGTGTATTTTACAGAGGTATTATGTATGGAGTTATGGACATCCGATAGACTATGGTCAGTCATGCCCATTGATGTCAGATATTTTCCATAATATGGACCTGTTTGTAAACAACAATGTTCATGGCAGGTAATAGTGTGCACATGCTATTTATTTATTTATCAAGGTATCTTTCAAAGGGGTGTATCGTGCGGATTAACCCTTTACCCAACTCACATGATATCAAAATTTATTATTTTATTTATTGTTTTTTAACCCTTTAAGCAACGCAGTCGATATCAAATTTTATTGTTTTAATATCATTTTTTAAAATTTAAAAAAAAGTTCAACAAATCCATATCATGTGACCCCTCATTGGAACGATCTCAACGAGCTCGTTCCAAGGGAGCGCGGTGGCTCAGTAGGTAGAGGTGCAGGCTGCAAGCCGAGAGGTCCTCGGTTCGAATCCCACCTGCAGCAACCGCGTTGTGTCCTTGGGCAAGTCACTTCATCTCCATTGCCCACGTGGGGGCACGATGACGCCGTGTACTAAGGCGTACTGCTCGTCGATGGTACGCATGTCTTCAACCAATCTAACCCTGCCTGTGCTGCAGTGCGGAGTTACGATGTTGGGGAGCTGGCAGCTGCTCGTCGTTAATCGGTGGTTCTCTCCGGGTACCCCGGCTTCCTCCACCCCTAAAACCATTTCTATAAAACCATATCACGTGACCCCTCAGTGGAACGATATCGATGAGCCTGTTCCAATGATGAGTCTCATGATATGGTTCTGTTAAATTTTTGCCTAACTGGGGCGCGATGGCGTTGCGGTAACCGGTTCTCGTCAGATCACCGAAGTTAAACAACGTCGAGCCCGGTTAATCCTCGGATGGGTGACCGTCTGAGCGATCTCTCGCGTTGTGTCCTTTGGCAAGGCACTTAACCCCGATTGTCCACATGGGGGCACGATGACACCGTGTACTAAGGCGTACTGCACGTCGATGGTACTCTTGTCTTCAACCAATCTAACCCTGTCTGTGCTGCAGTGCGGAGTTAAGATGTTTTCGTGCTGGCAGCTGTTCGTCGTTGCTCGGTGGTTCTCTCTGGGTACTCCGGCTTCCTCCACCCGTAAAACTGTCACGGTCATGGTTAGCCATTGTGCATAAGGATATGAGAGAGAGAGAGAGAGAGAGAGAGAGAGAGAGAGAGAGAGAGAGAGAGAGAGAGAGAGAGAGAGAGAGAGATTCCTGCGATACCAACCGCCTTGCGAACTATGGCCGAATGATGTGCGTGGTTTATTACAGCTTCGCTATGCGGACCCTGTGACCGAGTGTTGTGCGTGATTGAGGAACTTTGCTGGGTGGTTTGTGACTAAGGACTGCTGGTGACCAAATGGTGTGCGCGATTTCTGTGTACTGTTTCGCTAGGTGGTTGTTGCCGAAGGAAACTTTGTTCGTAGGGGTTCCAACCTCCGCTATCCTTTGCAGTATAATCGACATCCTTTCTTGATTCTGAAAGACTGTGGGGTGGGGGGTGGGGTGGTGGATTCGAAAGATCGGGTTGTCACTGATTCCCAGCGAAGTCTTGTATGATCAGTCAAGGGGCCAGCGCCCCTAATATTTTTTGAAAGTCAAATCTTTTTCACAGCCACTAAGACTAGGGGGGGGGGGGGGGGGGGTGAGGGGGGCTATTACCCTCAATAACACTTGGATATCCATGTGTTATTGCAGATAAAACCGAATCCCGTGCATACCGCTATTGTTCCTTCGTGGGTCTCCTCTGAGCCAGCTTTTACCTTCAGATCCGTGGAAAAACGGTCTGGTTATCTCCCTGGAAAATGTTTTGGGAATTGAAAATTAGCATTACGGATATGGGAAAGTTTTACAATTCCTAAGATTAAATAAAATGTTCAAAAGTTACATTATGGAAGCGCATGGCATCTGAAAGTTCAATATATTTTCTTTATAGTGATTGTTGAATGGTGCCAGTTCACCATCAGAGATTTGTTCCTTCGTCACTTACAGAATGTACTAGTTTCTCCAGTGCAATCATCCTAGAATGTTTAAAAGTTGTGTTTCCCTCGACTTTTGGTCATCTATGTACACATTTTTCGTTTAACAGATGTCTGGGAAGCGCATCAATTCTAAAAATATGATCTTGTGTCTACTGTTTGGTGGAAATATCTCTCAGACCCAAGCCTTGACTTTTGTTCCTTTAATGTCCAAAATTCTGTACAATCTGATTACTTTTCTCACACCTTTGCTGATTGTCTGTGAAGCAATTTGCTGATGGGTTCTGATAGTCGATAAGGGGAGATAACCATCCACTTGAAGTGGGAAGCTGGGTATGTTTCAATTGGTTTCCCTTTTTCAAAACGTGATTGAGTCTCTACAAAATTTCAGGAGTATTTTGGATGGAAAACAATCTGGTCATTTACACAGAAGCCACTGAATGGCAAAAGGTTTCCCTGAGAGGTCCCCGCACTCCACCTACGAGCTGTGGCGTAGCCGAGAGGGTCTAGGGGCCCATGACCCCCTAAAAATTACATTGGCCCCTTCAAAATGGGAAAATTAAAGCACCAGAGAGTCCCAGATTCAGTCTCGGGGTATTGAATTTTCAAACTTTTCTCAGGAACCCCACCAATGGGAGAGGGATACCATAGGCCTGAAGTGGGGGCTGGTATGGCCCGCCCATTGTGGGGGTTCGGAGGAGCCTCCCGAACCTCCACCAATGGGAGGGCCATGCCTACCCTACCTCAGCCCTTTTCTTCGGATATGCCTGTGGCACATATCGACCTGGCACCCCTACAAAAATTACCCCCCCCCCCCCCTAGGAAATCCTAGCTACGCGACCTGCCTACGAGAGTCCTGCCTGAATACTCTACCTCGTGTTTCCCCGTAGCTCGCCACCATGTGCGTTGGAAGATGCCTCGCATCTTGACTCCCCACCCCATACTTAGAATCCTGATCCGATGTATTCCCAATGGTTCAGTGTTGGTCACACTACCTCCACCCCATAATTAGAAATCTGATCCTCCACAGATCTAGTGAGCATTATTACACTTTACGCAACTTACGATATATTCCCAATGTTTCAATGTTTATTATCGCGTATATAACGGTTTACATTGGTTATACTCAGAACACACGTATGAGGTGTAGAGAATGACGGTATTGGACTTTTGAATTCGGTATCTGTATTTTTAGGGGGTATACCAAGGTATCGGTTTTCGGAATTTGGTATATGACGTGACTGAGATTTTACATGCCATCATTAGAAGGTTCTGCTGACAATAGACAAATCACCAGGGCCTTGAGTTCTTCAATCAAGTCTTGGCTATTAGTTACTCGCATTTTTAGAGCTTTTTGGTTACATAGTATAGCTCACGTTTGAACGTCATTAATTAGGCAAAGACGATTCGACCCTGATTACCAGGACTTTCGGGGAGCAACTTGTTTTAAATTACCATAGGAACCGGACTTTTCGGGGAACTTTTTCCTCTGCAAAACTTCGGCTCCATCCTGCTAGATCCGGCAAGTGGTGTAAGTACTACATGTATAGTATGCTATGGTAATTATAGCGATATATGCATGGGTATGGTTAGGTATATTTAGTATGGGTATGTGATGGAAAATTGATGGGAAAGGTGGGTTTCTTGAAAAGTTTTCCCCACGAAACGTGACGTTGCTAATGATGTTGTTACGCCATGATGCGTACGCGACGTCATTGAAACGTTGACCGCGGCTGGTGTCCACTCTACGATACGATATAATGTTGTTCGAGTCAGGGTGTTTGGTCTTGTCGTACTGGACTGCTAAGGTAGTACAGTATGGGCAGTATATACCCCTGTTGATCTACTGTTATGCAGTACGTACACCATTTGCAGGATCTAGCTGGATGGTTTTGCACCGAAAAAAGTTACTCTCCTGTACCAAAAGTCCGGGTAATCATGATCGCAGTGGCGTAGCCATAGGGGGGCCCAGGGGGGCCACGGCCCCCCCTATTATTCTGTCTGGCCCCCCTAAAAGTTTGGCAGGGTCAACTAAAACATGCCCATGTCAGTTGTTAAATTTATGATGGTAAGACTTGTGAATTTTCATTCATTTGGGGCGACACTGTACGCGCGATAACTGCGTGTGTTCACTTGTTGTGTGATGTGTGTCCGGTCATCTTCGGTAGCTGTTGGATGGTTGGAGCCAGAGGCTCGTGGGATAGTCCCCCAACAATCCAACTCATAGTGTAAATACGTTCTAGAGATGAGTGATTTTCTAATTTCTGTTCAATTTTCGATTTCGATTTTTTTTGACAAAAAAAACCAAAAAACACACAATTCAATTTTTTGATTTTATTAATATATCCAATTCTGTCATGAACGTTTCACATAGTTTGGAGTTTGTGAAATGTAGTTTTCACTGTTGAAAAAACCAAGAGGATTTTCACCCCAAAAGCCATCAGAATGCCTCATTTGGTCGCTTGGTTCGAAAATTTTCTGGGGAGAACCAAAGGCAACCGCCCCAACTCACCCAGACGCCTCTCATATTATGTAGACTCCGAAGCCGTCGCAATGAGCCGCCGCCGCCAGCCATATTTTTCGTCAGCCACCGCCAGCCACATTTTTCGTCAGCCACCCGTATTATAAATCAACCACCACAAATTTTGCGCCGGCTTGAGCCGTGTAAATTGTCAAAATTTCATAATTAACTCTTCACATAATGCTAGTAGCAGACGACAGTCGTAAAAAAAAAGTTCTCGTATAACTAACAATTTTCATTTTTTGCTTCCAAAACATGGGTTATGACCCATCATTGGAACGAGCGCTCGTTCCAATGAGTGGGTCATAACCCATGTTTTGGAGGCAAAAAATGAAGATATTTAAAAAACTGAATGGCGATTTTCGTGTCCACCTTCGTAAGATTTATACATCTCCCTTTCTAGCGCATTTTAGTTTTGTTTCATTCTACCAATCTGGGATAGCCATGTTTTTACACCTCTCAGTTAGCTGAGTCGCCATGAGCCGCCAGTCGTTAAAGTTAAAACTTAGCCAGCTGAGCTAGCTAGCCAGCCATATATTCCTTCAGCCAGCCACGAAAATGAATTTACATAGCTTCGGGGTCTAATATTATGACATATAGATCGTGGAAACGCTGCCATCAAAATGAGTCATTTTCAAGTGGATCTCTGGTACAAGACTGGCTCTGGCTGGAAGGGAACTTGACACGGCTGTGGTTGCCCTTTACTCCCCATTTGCTATGTGTTAAAAGAGTTGAAAATGTGTCTTGAATTATCCTTTTTTTTTGCCTGCATCAAAAATCGCAACATCATGGTAAAAAATATCAACTTTTGATACCATGAAAAAATAGACAATATTCACCCCCAAAACCCACCAGAATGCGCCATTGGAGACTAGAATTTTAAAATTTTCCTGGGGGGAGAACCCCCCCAGACCCCCCTTTTAATCCGAGCGCCGATGCCTACAGCATCTGTTAGCTGTGCCCCCCCCCCATATATAAGTCAGGCCCCCCAGGAAATTTTTTCCTGGCTACGCGCCTGCATGATCGTTTTGTCCCTGCTCTACTTTTTACGTCCGTCCATCCATCAACCCGCCCGTCAGTTCTCCCGTCTGCCAGTCAGTCCACCCCTTTTTTATCTTTTCTTGGAAAATAAATAGAACCAAATTTTTAAATAGTGCCCGATACATAAGAAAACATTTGAGTGAAATACAAACTTTTTTTCTCTTTCAGGCTCATCAATAAGTTTCTGTTTGGTCATGGAGAAACCATCCTTCCTCTGTCTGCAGCATTCGGCTTATTTAAAGACAGCGTTGCCCCAAGGGAAGATAATTTTGAGTCAATGAAAAATCGTAAATATTTCGCGAGTAAAATTGCCCCGTTTGCTGGTAACATCGGTCTGGTACTCTACCAGTGCGACAGCCCGGTTACGACGACTAACGTGAAGCAATACCAAAGTAACTATGCCGTTAGAATTTTCTCAAATGAGTTCGAAGACGAATTCCCAGGATGCAACAGCAAACTATGTCCATATACATATGTTCGGGAAAAATACTCTGAATTCATCGACCATTGCAATTTCGATGCCCGCTGCCGAGTTGGTTCAGATCCAGGAGTCATAGGTTAACTCTTACCTAACGAGTCGACCGCAAGGGGTCCGTGTAATTTACAAATTGTGCAGTTGAAGAAAGATTATCTTTAAAAAAAAAAAAACAATATCACGTGACCCCTCATTGGAACGAGCTCGTTCCAATAAGGGGTCACATGATATGATTCTGTTGAAATTTTGTGAAAAATTTGGAAAAATAGTATTTAAAATAAATAATAATAATAAAAAATTTGATATCGTCAGCGTTGGGTAGAGGGTTAACTCTTGATGTTTGTAATGCATCTTTTTCAGAAAAAATATCAAAATCTATTTCCAAATAATTTAAAAAATAAATTTTTTGCTTTTGAAACCTTCTTTATGATTTCTCAATTGACGGAACATGCCGATGATGAACTTGGTCTCCTGAGGCATTATCCAATAAGCTTTGAAAAAGAAATGAAACAACACAGCACCGCAAAATTATTCGGCATTTTCATAGGCGCCAGGTGTAAACTGGGGTTGGTTCGGTAGCGTTAACCCAGACCTTAAAATTTACGCTGGTTCACGAGAATCGAATTTGATTCTAGTGAACTTCTATTGCAAGAATTAATTTCCAGTTTTTAAATTTATTGTTGTTTAAGGTCACATATTTCTGATCGATGGATAATCGTGACCCCACAGATATTAAATATTTTAGAGTGAGAGTATAGTGTTATACCATTGTGAGTTTAACCAGTACATATTCCGTAGTACAAAACAAACCCCATATTTATTTTCTTACCGGAGTTGAGCCCGTAAGGGCCTTTCCCAGTTTTAGCGAGTTTCTTGACTTACATGTGGAACACATCTTCCAACATAAAGGCTTTTGAGTGTCTTGCTACTATAATAATAACAACATAAGTTTGGGGGTGTTACGGTTTATTAACGGTACGGGAGGAATGAATAACAGCCCGAGGGTTTATTATATTATTGCATGACGTCATGAATTACTGGGTTTTACCGCCCCGCTAAACTCCGTTAATATTCTAGAGAACGCCCGCTGAAGTGGTAATAATATTAGTTATCTTTGTGTTTTCCAGGGTGCATGGGAGTTTACACCGGTTTGGGAACTCATACACCCTTCGGCTTCGCCTCAGGGTGTATGAGTTCCCAAACCGGTGTAAATTCCCATACATCCTGGAAAACACAAGGATAACGGATTTATTTCCAAGAATTTTGGAGTACTTAATACTTTAACCTATATTGTGGGCAAAAACTGACAGAACAATTGTGCTTTGTAAGTTTCTTAACAAAACCAGACAAATATGGATGTCATTGGAACTGGCTCAATGAGCCAGTTCCAATGACATCCATATCTGTAATATTTTATTGCACATAAAAATTAAATTTCCTGTATTTTTATTTTTGATCTAACAAAACTGAGCAGAAGGTATGAATTAATAATTAAAAATGGGTACTTTTTACCCATATAGCTTGCTCTTGTGTATTATTGTTTTTACACCGTGGTTAAACACGGTGTAAAAAAGCCACTGTGGATTGCAAGTTACACAGTACCTCTCAGCCAATCAAAATGCAGTATTTTGTTTCATTTGGTAATAATGGAAGTTACAGTACATTGGCAGTGGTGTCTAGTGACGTCTTAGCTGCCTGTATAGGTCGACGTGTCATCTTATTATGGTGGAGGAAAGCCATAAGAATTATCTAGGTTCAAGGACACTTTCAGAATCTATGACAAGAATCAAATAACACTTTACGAGAATTAAAGTTGATTCTCATTGTCTTCCTTGCTAGAAACATTTGTGAGAACGGATTCTGGTTCTCGCATGGATTTTAAGCTCCGTCAGCCGAGAATGAGTTGATGTATGGGGTCGTAAAAGTACTCCCTGAGAAAACCAAGTGGGGGTATTTCAAATAAATAAGTTAATAAGTTAATAAATAAATAAATAAATAAATAAATAAATAAATAAATAAATAAATACTGACACCTACGATTCAGGAAAATGTTTAGCCACATTCCGTGCGAGACTGCCAGCTCACTGGCTCACTGCAGGTTGAATTTCACAGGTGGTTACGATCTCCCCTTTCCGTCCTGTAACATACAATAAAAAGTTACATAAATATATACACAATGTTTTACCATGTCATTACATTGCTTATCTTCATAAACAATACCTCTTTTTCAAAAGCACACGTCTGCTCATTCGCTGGAAACAGTTTCGCCGAAATGTCTGAAGGTTTTATTGAAATGTGATTTATGCAATAAAAATAAACCAGTTGTTATTGTTTTTTGGATAAATACGTATTCTGAGAAAAATCGGATATTTTGCATTTTTGTTTTCAATAAACAAAGTATAAGTTAAAATAACTTTAAGTGCCAGTAACATCATGTGCGAGGAAATGGCCATACATACGCCAGCGAGCCCTTATAAAAAAGTACAATGGCACCTCGTGTATTGTCAAAAAAACCACCTGTTAGAAAGTGAGGGGGATCTGACCATAAAACGGCACCCACACACTGATATATATCAGTAGTGACCCATGCATGTGTTGGCAATATTTCCACGTGCGCAGTAATATTAGATTCCAAACACGAATTCTAGGAATAATCATCAAAAATTTGATAAATGAAGCACCAGGTACAACCCGGTGCTTCATTAATTAAAATTTTTCTGATGATTATTCCTATCAACTGGTAAACGCATGCGTAGACATCACTGCCCACGCGTTGATTTCGACCATTCCGCGGCGACTGTATTGTAGGAATACAAAACACAAACCTATGTTTGGGACTCGCACACCTCCACCCTAAGAAAAATGCACATTTTTTGGCTCTAAAAGTTCCCCATTGTTTCAAAGCATAGCCAAAATGTACATTTTTCTCCACTTCAAAGGCCGCAGTAGAGACTAATCAAAGAAGGGAATTTTTGGTCACATCCATAGAATAAATGAAGAAGCCGTGCACCCCATCCCTGCTAATTCCCAATAAGATTGCAATGATGGGCTGGTAAAGATGATATTGGCCTTAAAAAAAACCTCTCTCTCTCCCCCTCTCTCTGTGTCTCTCTCAACCTTTTCTGGAAAGGACGAGAGGTTACGTGTTCCCCATGTGCCCCCCCCCCCCCCGATTCCTACATCTCTGGGTACACCAAACTGTTTGGAGACAATACCATGGTTTACCGTGCAACTTCACTTTTTGCCGCTCTGTACCCCTCCAGCCCTCGAAGATTTGTGGTAGATTCTCCTACCCACCCACCCACCCACCCTCTAACCACAATTCCCGGGTCCATCCCTGATTTTGGTGAACATTGTGAAAGGCATATAAGCAGTGATCCCCAAATAATGATCCCTTGATAGTGATCGTCCCAACATGACAATGGTCGCCCTGTACCAGATGAGTCGAAGAATCGCACTTGAAATTGTCCGTACGAACAGTCACCCGAAAGACTAGACCTATTTTACTCACCCCTGTTTTCATTTGTAATAGTTATAGCAACACAAAGACCCCATGACCGTGATTCTCCGATAGTACACCATTATATCCAACAATCCACCGCTTGCCAGACGACAGAAAGCGTCGTACGGGTGTGACAGGAATGATAGTCCGTAGGAACGTTAGTCCCTCTGGACTATTATTCCGCGGAATTATAGTCCTAGGTCTAACATTCCTAGGAATAGTAGTCCGGCGGACTACTATTCCTAGGAATGTTAGACCTAGGACTATAATTCCGCGGAATAATAGTCCAGAGGGACTAATTTTCCTACGGACTATCATTCCTGTCACACGGGCAATTGTTCCAAAGAGGAATTCAGTTGCTTATGCGACGGTCCAGTTCTTTCAAGCTTTCATGCAGCTGTAAAGGTCAGGGCATCGTTAAGCCGCTCTGCCTTTGATGCTTTGTGTGTTTATTTTTTTTTTTGGGGGGGGGGGGGTGCAATATCACGTAATGGGTTACTGGTGGACAATGGCCTTTGATCAGTTGAGCATAATTGGTCTTTGAGGCACTGTAGCCTAATTTGAAGGACTTCTAACACCAACCAAAGTGTCGACACTACCCATATGTTCAATATTACATCACCCCCCCCCCCCCCCACACACACACACTCTCCATGAAGTGGAGCTGTGCTTGTTTACTTTGGAGAAAGTAGGTTCTGCTTTACTGATAAAATGGAAGTCATTTACAATGGGTAACACAGGTAGAAACCAATAGCTAGGTTTTACTTTTACCCTTTGAATCCTGGTGGTATCTACCACGCCAGTTCAGTGTTATCAGTTGGAAGAGTCTATATTCGTTACTTGAGGGAAGACCAATCAATATTTTCAACGTGCAACTATCTACTTAATGAAGTCGGGTTATATCACGAACCTGGACCGGAAAAGCGGTCTTTTCGGATTCAAAGGGTTAAACTTATGTTGTGGTCATGACATAGTCATAGATGGTGTCAGTGGCATTAGCCCTTTAAACACTAGTGGTATCTTCCATGCCAATTAGAAGAGTCCATATTCATTATTTGGGGTAGACCAGTCAATATTTTCACGTGCAGCCTCGGCTTCCCCACACATTTACTGAACAGCCATTGTATTTAATAACGTTATGACGCGTCATGTTGCTGAGCGGAAAAAAACGCCGCTAGGGTTCAAAGGGTTACATACCGATAAATAAATAAAACCAGTCCATCAAAATTACACCAGAATGCTCAAAAGACCAAATACTAGAAGTGGTAGCCAATAAGGGCTCGGATGAGTGATGGTAATATCAGCCTTTGACGGGTTGAGGGCTAGATTATTTTTGGAGTTCTGAATTTCTTATTCAAAATTTGTTTTATTACAAATCATCGGAGAGCGCCCACAGGCACTCTCCAATAATTTTTAATAAAACAAATTTATATAAACAAAATTTTATTTGCGTTTCACTGAATGTGAAACATGAGCAAGCAAAACATAGGATTCTGCTCTGGTACCCTCATTTTTTTGAGAGCCCTGAACGTGGGTTCTAGCACTCAACCAGTTAATCCAGGAAAAGGAGATAACAGACGACGACGTTAACCCTTTACCCAACGTAACGGAAAAAACCGGCCAGCGCTATTCACAAAAATCGCCAATTAATTTGAATTATTTTTTTCATTTTTTGTCTCAAAAACATTGGTCATGATCCCTTTTTGGAACGAGCTCTTTGAGCTTGTTCCAAAGAGGGGGCATGACCTATATTTTTGAGACAAAAATTAGTTATTCAAGAATTTGTTTGCAAGTGTCGTCTGCTTTTCATATTAGCTAAAGGGTTAATAATGGCCATAGATGTCAATAGTAGCATTAACATCGGTGTTTAGGTAGCGTGGTGGCTCTGTGGTTATGGCATTGGATTTCAAACCGAGAGGTCCACGGTTCGATCCCCGCCAGGGGCAAATGCGTTTGTGTCCTTGGACAAGGCACTTAATCCCGATTGCCCACGTTGGGGTCACGGTGGCGCTGTGTACTGAGACTTATTTCACGACGATGATGCACTTTTCTTCAACCAATGCTAACCCTGCTTGTGTGATATTGATAATATTGTCACTGTCATAATAGACCTACTTCTCTTGAATCAGACTTCCCGTAAAACAGACCATCTCAGCTGAAAGCCACTTGGCTCCATAAAAGAAACGTGCTGCTATAAAACTCTAAGATTGCGGCCTCCGTTTAACAAAACGTGTCACTTTAACAACACGTGCTTAGCATGCGCACGAACACCAACCGTCACCTCGATACAACATGGCCGCTTACGCGAATCACTATCTCCATGCACTCACGTGCCACCGATTGTGCGGGCGATATCAGGCGTCACCTCTGAAATCCCGCATAAGGTTCTGCTGAATGGAAGTCTACACCATCACCAATTACTCACAACACACAACTAGAGTTTTATGTCAATGTTTGATCAAGGTTTTATCAGTGGTGACGCGGCGTTAACAGACCAAACTAACACACATCAGAAAGTGATTCAGGAAAACTCTTGGACAACCCTGCTTGTGTGTAGTTGGTACATTGGGGAATCTGACCGCTGCTCAGTGGTTCTCTCGGTCACTCCGGCTTCCTCCAGCGGTAAAACTGTACAACGCGAGGTGACCTTGGCTGTCCAAAGTGTCGTTAAACAACAACAATAAATAAATAAATAAATAAATAAATAAATAAATAAATAAATAAATAAATAAATAAATAAATAAATAAAATAGCATGAGTGTTTATGCTGTAGCCCTGCATTGATAGAAGACGGTCCCAGTGGTAGTAGTGGCGGCAGATGATAGTGTTAT
The DNA here is from genome assembly GCA_031216915.1 of Pictodentalium vernedei. Lineage (NCBI taxonomy): Eukaryota > Metazoa > Mollusca > Scaphopoda > Dentaliida > Dentaliidae > Pictodentalium > Pictodentalium vernedei. The sequence goes on along the minus strand of CM062293.1, from coordinate 79,064,520 downwards.
TGGGTGTGTCCGAATGGTGTGGCTATGTAGAAGTAGTAGTAGGCGATTAGCAGTGGCAGTGACTGCCAAGACAAGGACTGCACAATGTTGGTATATGAAGCTGTTTCGCATTAATGGTCCCCTACTCTACCGGAGCACCCTGCAATCTCAAAACAGCAGTAAAACTAGGACCACGAGAAGAAAGATGAGGATCTTGTGCGGGCAAAAAAGGAAAGCAAACATCGGAATAGTGAAATAGATGTTAACCCTTTACCTAACATGAAAAGCAAAAACATAGGTTATGGCCCCTCATTGGAACGAGCTCGACGAGGGGCCATGACCTATGTTTTTGAGACAAATAATGAAACATAATGTTAATTAATTGACGATTTTTGTGAATAGCGCTGGCCGCTTTTAGCCGTTACGTTGGGTAAAGGGTTAAAAATAGAATAAAAGGCGTAGTATTGTATGTTAATTCTCTAGGTAGAAGAACAATACTAATGGGTGTTTGTTATGATGAAATGGACAAAATTAATGCATACTGTCACTGTCATAATAGGCCTACTTCTCTTGAATCAGACTTCCCGTAAAACAGACCATCTCAGCTGAAAGCCATTTGGCTCCATAAAAGAAACGTGCTGCCATAAAACTCTAAGATTGCGGCCTCCGTTTAACAAAACGTGTCACTTTAACAACACGTGCTTAGCATGCGCACGAACACCAACCGTCACCTTGATACAACATGGCCGCTTACGCGAATCACCATCTCCATGCACTCACGTGCCACCGATTGTGCGGGCGATATCAGGCGTCACCTCCGAAATCCCGCATAAGGTTCTGCTGAATGGAAGTCTACACCATCACCAATTACTCACAACACACAACTAGAGTTTTATGTCAATGCTTGATCAAGGATTTATCAGTGGTGACGCAGCGTTAACAGAGTTATCACACCAAACTAACACACATCAGGAAGTGATTCAGGAGCAACTTGGACAACCCCAGTCCTTTTGGGGTCCACAAGAATCAGCGGCTGAACAGGGGGGAATCGTTTACACGTGCTTCAGGGGACGAGATGCAGTGAGACGTTATACGTTCTGTTTTTATTACACGTCCATTAAACTTTGAACCCTTGCATTGAACGGAATCGCCTCCATGACATAAATGTTCCTGTATTTAACTGATTATGTACAAGCCGAAACTTTTCCCTCCAGCACCGTTTAGACAAGTTTCTTTCCGATCGAGTCAAAAGTTTCCAAATTTCGTAAAACAAATTATCGATCGTCTGTGTTTCTCTCAGCTGTTTTGCAAATCCGCCCCAATTTCTACTTAAATTTTTAATATCAGTAATAGCCACCAAATGGTTAGGCGTGAATGGACACCAGCCGAAGAGAAATGAGGATACGAATTTCAACAAACACGCCCAATAGAAAAGATAACGAATGTAATTTAGCCTGGTTCCCAAAAGGTTGTTTTGATTTTTTATCGATCCGTTTACTACCCGCGTTATGTCCTTGGGCAAGGCACTTTATCCCAGTTGCCTACATGGGGCACGATGACGCCGTGTACTAAGGCGTACTGGACGTCGATGGTGCGCATGTCTCCAACCGCTATAACCCTGCTTGAGCGGAGCCTGTACGGAGTTAGAATGTTGAGGAGCTGACAGTTGCTCGTCGATGCTCGGTGGTTCTCTCCGGGTACTCCGGTTTCCGCCACCCGTAAAACTGTCACGGCCACGATTAGCCATTGTGCATAAGTCTGTGACCTTAAAAACCAATAAATAAATCGATCCTTTTGATCAGTACAGCTTCAAACAACACAAATGGACTCTTCACCTTTGTATTTAAACATCGGAATTAAAATTTGTTCATTTAAGTGAATTTTAATGCATAGGATGTGTAACAAACGCAGAACGTGATGTATGTTTGAATCGGTGGGTGTACTAATACGGAAATCTGACTACGCTATTCCAACTCATTATGTAAAACACCCACCGCTTCAAACACACAGCGCGTTCTGTCTATTTATCGAGGCTACAACCAGATATTGCACTTGGGGATCAGGTGACTGGGCATGTGTATTGATACAGGCGCTGCCGTACATGTCGATGACAAAGAGAACGATCTTGCCATAGGCGCACATCAAGCCGATTACGTACGCAAAACAAGAATCGACTGTGCCCGCAAACGAGCCGACTGTGACAGCAGACAGGCCCAGTGTCGATTACGTCCCTCCTACCGGAAGAGTGACATAAGATTAGATGCTTTAACCCTTTACCTAACATGAAAAGCAGACGACACTTGCCAACAAAATTCTTGAACAACTAATTTTTTGTCTCAGAAACATAGGTTATGACCCCTCATTGGAACGAGCTCGACGAGCTCATTCCAACGAGGGTTCATAACCTATGCTTTTGAGACAAAAAATGAAGATATAATGAAAATTAAAAGGTGATTTTTGTGAATAGCGCTGGTCGGTTTTCGCCGTTATGTTGGGTAAAGGGTTGAATTGATTCTTCGATACGATCTGAACCTGGCTGTTGGAAGAGTAGTTAATTCCCAATAAACAAACAACGAATAAAAAATGATTCCCCTTTACCAAGATCTATCACAAGCTCTCAAGCTACCAGGCCAATTCTGCAAGAAAGTCGACGCTGTTATGGTCTGGAACTTGTCTAGCCCTCAAATAGGTATCCTGGGAGCCCGGTGGCTCAGTTGTAACGGCATTGAACAGGGTATAAAATAAGAAAAAATAATCACTGCACAATTTGCGCATCCTATGTTCTGGCCGTGGCTGACTCTCACAATTATTCTAACCAACCATGCATGCTAACAGGTGTCTATTACTGATCGAAAGTATGTTATGATTATCAAAGAAAAACATGATTATGATTGATGGTTACTTTTATCGCTTTAGTCTTAGATGAGTGCATCTTCCAGTTGTACAAGACAGTGAGGGATTACAGTTGATTATCATTTGAAAAAAATATTAAACAACAAGTATAAAATAAAGATACCAGTTTCAAACATTTCTTTATATGTCAGCATTATTCATTGTAATCCTCATTTACATAGAATACAAAAATCTTCGGTCATTTTTACACTATGTACAAAAACTTCGGTAAGTACTTTCGACACTTAACCCTTTACCTAACATGAAAAGCAGACGACACTTACAATCAAAATTCTTGAATAACTATTTTTTTTCCTCAAAAACATAGATTATGACCCCTCTTTGGAACGAGTCCGTTCCAAAGAGGGGTCATAACCTATGTTTTTGAGACAAAAAATGAAAAAAAAAATAATGAAAATTAATTGGTGATTTTTGTGAATAGCACTGACCGGTTTTTGGCCGTTACGTAAAGGTTTTAAAATCTCATCAGACCGAAATGTCGGTCTGATGAGACTTTAAGTGTCGAAAGTACTTACCGAACTTTTTTTTGTACATAGTGTAAAAATGATTTTTGTATTCTATGTGAATGTGGACTTCAATGAATAAAGCTGACATATAAAGAAATGTTTGAAACTAGTATCTTTTAGAATCTTTTTCATATATGATATACTTGTGTGGACAAACTTTTGTTCTATTATAAAGTATAAGAGTATACACTTTAACAAATATATTACACGTATTACGAAATTTAGCCTACAATACCTAAGTTATGAGCAGTTAAGGCATTATAGTAAATTAGAATAGATTTCAAGAAATGTAAAGTACTCAGTTGTTTATATTATTAGGTAATATATTACCTGACGATCCTCATTGGAAGATTAGAGTAAGTCGGTTCTTTCCTTAATATATAGGAAGGGTGATCGCAATGATCCAAATAATTATAGGGCCATTGCAGTAAGTTCAACTATCAGAAAATTGTTCAACAAAATTATAAACCAAAGATTATCTGATTTTATAGATGATAACAATATTATTGGCGAAAGCCAGTTTGGATTTTGCAAAGGAAAAGGGACCACAGATAGTGCCTTTGTTTTGAAAACGGTTATTGACAAATACAAATCTTCAAAAAGACCACTCTATGCTGCTTTTGTTGATTTTCGCAAAGCATTTGATTCGGTGAACAGGGAATTGCTCATGCTGAAACTTCAACATATAGGTGTGAGTGGTGAAGTATTCAACGTAATCAAATCTATGTATGAATCAAGCTTTTATTTGACTAAAACTTCTAGTGGGTTGGGACCAGCCTCCCTCTCTTCTGTTGTAGGTGTCAGTCAGGGGTGCATCTCATCTCCATCTTTATTTAAAATGGTGGTGAGGCAGTTTTTTCATGCAACATGTCTAAATTCATATACGCTACCCCTCACCCTTACCCTTGTTCCCACCCTATCTAAGATACTAACCTCAGCGACCTCAATCTAACCTCAACCTTATTGTCCTTATTTTGCGATATTGGATATGGGCCGGTCAATATTGAATCGTGTAACATCAGATGCCTTCATGTGACATTGACTGTCTTTGAGTGTTCCCACAGATTAGGGTAGTGGTAGTGGATTCAATTTTCTCGTGTTTGATTAAGAGTAGCATTCAGCTTTATATATCTCACCTTTTGGTACACACTACAACCCGTATGGCGTCCACCCAATTCACTTGCATTGAATTGAATTGAATTGAGCAAGTTCTTTGCCTTTGAATACAACATTTTATTTTGCAAAATCACGTGGTATAAGTGAACGAGAAAAGAAATACGGTACATATGAATAGAATGGGGATTGATGAGAAAGAAATGTGTTGTGGCCATAGGGGTTGTGTTCGTTTATCGGAAAATGCTGTTAGGGTACCTATACTTGCAACATATTCCAGACCGGTGATAATTTGGCGTCATTTTAAAAAGATTTTTTGTTTTGATAAGACCTGCCGATAGTAGTAAAGGATGGCACTTGGGCGAACTAATTAACACTGAAATTCCCATAGGGTTTTGAATTTTTTGAAAAATTTATGTCGATGGTACTTATGGCGAACTGATTTACCACTGAAAAAATTCCCATAGACATTGTTTCGCCAGAGTGCCAGAGTGCCATTGGCCGATGGCACTCTTGCAAAAAATGTCTATGGGAATTTTCAGTGTTAAATCAGTTTGCCATAGTACACACGAAAAGATGGCACTCTGACGAAAAAATGTCTAAGGGGATTGCAGTGTAAAATCAGTTCGCTAAAAGTACCATCGACATAATTTTGTTAAAAAAATTCAAAAGCCTATGGGAATTTCAGTGTTAACCCTTTACCTAACGTAACGTCAAAACCGGCCAGCGCTATTCTCAAAAATCGCCAATTAATTTTCATTATTTTTTTCATTTTTTGTCTCAAAAACATAGGTTATGACCCCTCGTTGGAACGAGCTCGTCGAGCTCGTTCCAACGAGGGGTCATAACATATGTTTTTGAGACAAAAAATGAAAAAAATTAGTTATTCAAGAATTATTTTTTCAAGTGTCGTCTGCTTTTCATGTTAGGTAAAGGGTTAAATTAGTTCGCCCAAGTGTCATCTCTTACTACTGCCGATGAGGCAGGTTTCAGCCTTCTGAAAGTAGAACAAAGGTTTAAAGGTTTCGATAACGGCAGTAAAATAAGATAAAATGACATACGTAATCAGCAGAGATCGTGGCTTCAGTGACAAACTGCGACACGACACGATGAAGGTGTTACTTTTGTTTGTGGGGATCCTGGGATGTTCGTCAGCTCTTCGCCGGGATTTGTTCGGCACAGCCACGGCCTACCAATGGATACAGTCAGCTGACATCAATAATGTAACCGAGGACGATCTCTATACAATCGTTAACAGTCAAGGTGGATCATGCAATGCAATACAGTTCACTGGAGTGTTTCGTCATGGATCACGCTACCCTTCAAGTTCGGATATTTCCAAGATGAGTGGATTGCACAGTTCAATAAAGCACAAAATAGTTAGCAAATACCGCACAATTGAAAACTGGTCAAACAGATTCCACACCAGCCAGGGCATGGAACTGACTACTACCGGGGCTACCGAACACAGAGGCCTGGGGTCTCGATTTGCCAAACGGCTGAAGACTCTCTTCACGAGTGCTCAGTCATCGACTGAATTCGTCTCTTCCAGTAGACACCGGAGCATAAATAGCGCCAAGAACTTTCAGGTCGGCATTGAACAAATTATAAACGGGCATCACCATTCCCCGATGTCGCCTCATGTCGATAACAGTCGGACCAGATTTTACGATAGCTGTCAAAAATGGAGGCACTCGGTATACCATAATCACTCTGTCGTTATTGAACAGCACAACTTCCATAGCGAGATTGAAAATACTACAAATAATCACGTGAACCAAGAGCTCTTCGGCAACCATCACTATCTCGAATCAAGTATGTTTATTGGACTTTGATTTATTCAAGCAATTAGTCCTTTACCCAACGTGACGGTCAAAACCGGCCATCGCTATTCACAAAATCGCCAATTAATTTTCATTATTTTTTAATTTTTTTGTCTCAAAAACATAGGTTATGACACCTCATTGGAACGAGCTGATCGAGCTCGTTCCAATGAGGGGTCATAACCTATGTTTTTGAGACAAAAAATGAAAAAAATGAATTATTTAAGAATTGCTGATCGAGCTCGTTCCAATGAGGGGTCATAACTTATGTTTTTGAGACAAAAAATGAAAAAAATGAATTATTTAAGAATTTTGTTTGCAAGTGTCGTCTGCTTTTCATCTTAGATTAAAGGGTTAAACCATAAACAGTGGCAGATTACGAAAAAGAAAAAAATGAAAAAACATTAACAATAATATAATTAAGCATTCAAAAGAAACGCTATTAAAAGTAACTAACAAACTTTTCAAATATCTGCATGGGGAAACAACTATTTTTATTTAGCGAGTTGAGCTCTCCTGTGTTGAAAGAAGCACCGGATCATGTTACAGATGGGATTACATAGTCAGGGGATATTGTTTCTTATTATCAGGTTTCCCTCTTGGCAGGCGCGCAGCTAGCATTCTATAACAGGGGTGCCCTAGTTAGTTTTGGAGGGACCAAACATGATATTTGGAAGGCTTTGTAAGGAGGAGGAGGTTAGAGGCCTCCTCTACTCTTAACTAGGACCCTCCGGTTACTACCTCCCCTCTTCCCACTTCTCTTCAAGGGGGTAACAGTCGGAGCGTCCTAGTTAGGACTTCGCCACCCCCCCCCCCCCCACTCCCCACACACACACTCTAATGTTTGCTCAATGAGTGAATAAAGAGTGTGTAGCGCTGTATTGGAGACCATTTTATGGCTCTACATGCACCCCCCCCCGCCCCCCACACCGAATCAATTGTATCCGCGAGTGGACGTAGAGTCGATTCTGTCCGGAAAAACCAGAGCCGATTGACGATTATGTCTTCAATCCGATTGTGTCCGCATTTTGCCCGCGTTTTGTGGATGTTAACGGCAGGCTGTTGGCATTCTCACTGATCTAGGAAGGCAGGCCATCGTAACGAGGGCCTCCGAGATTATAATTTGTTCTCCTTCATCCAGGAACACAGACAACAATACATGTGGCTAATAACATGGTCAGCCATTCCACCAGATCGTAGGCAGGTTTTCAAAGCAGACGATGACGTTATCGAAATTTGGACAACTAATGTGACCACCAGGTTTTTACTGTCTTGAGTGATGCACGAGACTGATTGATTTGCTACTGCACTCTACTACCCCGAGCCTCTAAAATATTAAGAACATTCCAACTTAGAACAGTACTAGATACAGACGGAGTGGCTGGATACCCCTCCCCTTTTGGTCTAAGATGGATATGTTTTGATGCGATTCCACGTTATACCACGGTCAGTCAGAGGTATTATTACCTGCCGCATACGCCTTATATGTTGCGATTGGTCTTTACGTCCACTGCACACTGACAGTGGCGTAAATCCTGGGGTGGGGGTTCTTACACCCCCCCCCCCCCAAAAAAAAAAATTCAAATCTTCTGTTCGCAGTGCAGCGAGTAGAGCAGGTTACCACGGTCCGCGGCCCACGCAACCACTGCCCTCCCTGCCAAGGAATTATTTGCCAGAATGTTGCCCTCCCTAACAGAGCAGAGCTGAACAGCAAGGGCACCCAAAATGAGGCCAGGGTGTCCTTATATATTCAACAATTCTATTTAGAATATATTAATTTATCTTCCTGTGTGGGGTGCTCTGCCCTACAGGGCACATGATATCATATGGTATGTACTGTTGAAAGCTTTTGAAAAGGTGATATATATATGCAGGTCAACATGCGCTGACAGTAGGGCAGAATGATGATACAACTCCCCCCCCCCCCCACCCCCCCCCCGAATATTTTTCGGTAGTTACGGGCCTGCACACTGGTGTCAAAATTCCGAAAGTTTAAGCAGCAAACGTACCCACAATGCAACTAGGAATTTTACCAATTCAGTCTTGTTTGACAGAGCTCAGTGAGCTCTGTAAAACAAGACTGAATGTGATAAATTTCTAGTTGCATTATGGGGAAAAGTTAGAGCTTGGAATCTGGGGTATGTTCGCATCACTGTTCGGGAGGTTGCTTGTGGCATGGGGATCGCGGTGGCTCTTTGCCTAGAGCTTTGGACTTCAAAACAAAAAGGTGAATGGTTCGACACTGACCTGCGCCATCTGTGCTGGGTGCTTGGGTAAGACATTTAACTCCGATGGCCAACGTGGGCGCAAGGTGGCGCTGTGTATTAAGATGTACTGCACGTTGGTGGTGCACTTGCCTTCAACTGGTGCTAACATACTTGTACCGGGTAAGTAAGTTGGAGACTCCGACGGTTATTCTACGTTGCTTGGTGGTTCTCCCTGGGTACCCCGGCTTCCTCCACCCAGAAAACTGCTCGTCTTCGTGTGACCTTGATTTGTATTGCATATTGTTTTGACAAGAATGGGTAATTCAGACAGGTCTAGACATCGTGTAAGGAGCATATATAGAAAATGTTCAATGGTTTCGATAACCGAAGTAAAATAAGAAATGATAAGATAAAAAACATAGAGTGATCATTAACTGAGATCGTGACAACAGTGGCTAATCGCATCACGATGAAGGTGTTACTGTTGTTTGTGGGGATCTTAGGATGTTCTTTCGCTCTCCGACGGGATTTGTTCAGTACGACTAACGCCTATCAATGGATACAGCCACTTGACATCAGTAGTGTGACAGAGGATGATCTCTATACTGTCGCTAACAGTCAGGGTGGATCATGCAAGGCAATACAGTTCACTGGAGTATTTCGTCATGGCTCGCGATATCCTTCCCATTCGGATATTTCCAAGATGAGTGACTTGCACAATTCAATCAATCACAAAATAGTTAACAAATATCACACCATTGAAAGCTGGTCTAACAGGTTCCACCCTAGTCAAGGCTTGGAACTGACTACTACAGGGGCTACTGAACACCAAGGCCTAGGGTCTCGATTCACGAAACGGCTGAAGACGCTCTTCGCGGGTGCTCAGTCATCGACTGAATTTGTCTCTTCCAACAGAGCACGGAGCATAGACAGCGCCAAGAACTTTCACGTTGGCATTGAACAAATTATAAACGGTCATCACCATTCCCCGATGTCACCTCATATCGACAACAATCGGACCAGATTTTACGATAGCTGTCAAAAATGGAGGCACTCCGTATATCATAACCACTCTGTTATTATTGAAGAACACAATTTCCATCATGGTAGTGTGATTGAAAATGCAACTAATCACGTGAACCAAGAGTTATTCGGCAACCATCACTATTTGGATTCAAGTACGTCATTTATTACGAAATTACGTTGACCTCATGGGGTTTGGAAGTGTATAAAAGTGTCCCAGGCCGTAGGAAAGGGTTGGGGCGGGGCGCTATATACATCTTCACCCACCTTTTGATCCAGATTGTTTGGAAGCACATGGAATTATTATATATATATTGTATAGAAACTGTTTCGCGGTTGCTATGCAGAGCAGCCGAGAGCGAACACGGACCTCGCGGGCAATGTGTATAGAACGGGCGTTACTGGCTCTGCAAGCGCCAAAAGGCGCGAAGCGATAAGTGGAGTGTGTGTGTGTGTGGGGGGGGGTGGGGGGGGGGGGCGTTCTGGGGCCCTCCCGCAGTAACTCTTTTTAAATAGTGCTATGAGAATCATTCTCCCGCATTTTCTTGACAATATCTACTCAATTATTTCCTAACAATTTGGGTAATTTATTACCGGTATTTCTGTGTGTACGGGGTGCACTTTTCCCCAAAGATAATTGTGACCACCACGATGCAGGTAAGACCGATGGAAAACCAACAAACTGGAACAAGTGTTCTTTTATATGAATGGAACCTGGTCAGTAATGCAACTACGTACTCTTGCCACCTCCACCAGCGTCGGAGGCCCGTACTAAAAGCCCCATCTCCAGCGCGACTTTCAGCTCAGACGTATCGATAGGTCATCTAACACTTTTTATAAAACACCAAAATTCCGGGGCAGTTTCCCCCTTAACACCACATGCCCCCCCCCCCCCCCTCCCGGCGCTAGTGGTTATTCAGTCATGACTGTATTTTGTACAAAAGGTATGCTTATGTGATTATGTGTAGGAGGCAGGGTTAAAAAATAAAATTTCCTACGAAATATGATGCTCCTGATACTATTTCCTGAGGATAAAATTTCCTAGGTGATGTCCCGGATACTATTTTACTGTTACAAAAATAAACCCAAGAAAGAACCAGCGTTCAAAAATCAAACTTATGAAGCTTAATTAATAGCTATTGGTTAAAAACGTCGAAAAGTTGCTTATTTTTCATTCAAATTCAAGACCATTGGACAAACAATTAGACTGTGCACAGCTTTCAGTTTTACCATTTCTGAACAGACGATGAGGATGAGATCTGTTCATTTACCTGTATCCGAGGCCACACATTCAACACCACTGATTACGACATGTTGTGACCGGTGGCGAACGCTTTGTCCATATCTGACTGAAAATGTGATCATTTAGTGCCATACTTTAACCGCAAATATATCTTGAAATAACAAACGGAATATGCTGATCTTTTCAACCAAATATTATGACATGCAGTTTATGAGAAACTATGCCTCTTTTCTGTGAAAACGTTGTTCATAAAAAAGGCGAATTACAAAAAAGTAAAAAAATTACCAAACCATCGTTCATTTTTTACCCCCTGTCAATGTTTATATCCATGTACAAAGGCAAACCATAAACCGGACAACCTGATTCTGGAGTAAAGATTTACCTATGCATCCCTTCTATTGTCCTCTTTCTAGTAATATCGGGCAAGCCACTTAAGCGGTACATACCAACAATGACAATGCTTCGCCAAAGTCAGACCGCATAGTTTGAAGGCATGAGACCAGAGCCTTCATTGTCTTTTTCAAGGCTGCGACGGTGCGATCACGTAACGACATAAATATTTATGTGCGCACGGATTGGGTGAAGATAGAGTTACGTCTTTAAGGGAGGGTTTGCAGAATACTGTATTTTATTTTAAACTTCTTTTGGGAAAATGAGGGTCGAGTGGCTGTATCTGTCACAACCAGGCTCCAAACTTTCACCGTGGTGTGTTGTTTGAAACTCATTTCTTTTTCCCCAAGGCTCTACCAGCTTCGCACTACAAGCTAGAACCATCTCGACCATATTTCAACATTCTGCCAACCGGCGTTCTTTCATGGCAGGTGAAAAGTGTAGAGATACTTTTGTATTCAGCAATATCTCCAATGCTTCGGTGTATAGGATTGCGCGCAAATGGGTTGCATTCCGCTTTTCATAAGGAATGATCGTTGTTTCTGTCTATTTCTTGAGTTATGAACCCCCAAAAACAAAGGCCAAACTGTGTAAATGGGCGTAGTTTTGTTGGCGTGAGTGGCGTGAGTTTCGTTTGTGGATTATTATGACCGGCCGTTGTTTACGTTTTATTTGGGTAAAACCGTGAACGCAGACGATCATCTATTGCATATAAACAAATTGAACATTGTATAAAAAGCATAATAATGATTTCATTGTTTATTAAATTTTATTTTATGGTGAGATAAATAATAATTACTTTTCATGTTGAAACAATATGAGCGTGCAGGTGTTCTTTTCCATTCACACTGTGCAACTTAATTTTTAAGGCAGACATTGGGGGCGTGGTTTAGGGCGGGCCTAAGTACATCAACATTTTGATCATCTAAATATTTTTTTTTTAAATCGAACCGATCCGGCTTTCGTTAGAATTAGGGAGTGTCTGAAATGTGCCGAATCCCTGCCCAACCTTGAAAACGAAAGGAAGCCAATTTTAACTCGAATTGCTTTCAAATTTGGTTAAACACATTTTTATTGGGGGTTTAACCCTTTGGGCTCTGATGGTATATTTCATGTCAGTTCAATGCCATCAACTGGTAGAGTCTATATTTGTTACTTGGGGGGAAGACCAATCAATATTTTCTACGCGCAGCCTTGGGGCTTCAAGTTTAAAATCTTCATTGGTTTACCACACAAATTCACTGAGATGTCTGAGCAAGTATCTACTTTATGAATTCAGGTCGCATCAAGATCCTGGAAGGAAAAAGCGTCCTTTCGGTTTCAAAGGGTTAGCAACATTTTCGACAGCTAGGGTCACCTCGTGTCGGACAGTTTTACAGGTGGAGGAAGCCGAAGTAGGTTAAACCCATTGGATTTGAAACTGATTGTAACCATAGTTTAGTTTAGATCGAATAATGGACTTATATATAACCCTTAACTCTTGACCTGCTGAGTATTTTCTAGATATTTTTCATCAAATCTAGTCATGGCTGCTTTAAAGCAGCCATGACTAGATTTGATGAAAAGTTAATATAAGTATAACACAAGAAATCATTGGTGAAAAAATCGATTCAATTTACACGGGGCAAATATGATTAACTGTGCCCAACATATACTTATTTCAGTAACAAGAGAAACCCTGTGCTGGCAGGAATATCCACCAGCAGCATGCAAAGAGTTAAAACTAGACGTAATCTCAAACTAACTCCCCTAGCCTGCAGTGCCTTGCCTCATGTTGAATGTTTGAACCACTGGCGGTGCCAGAAATCTTTAGAGATTGGGGACGGACAAATAAGGAACAGGTTCTCAATGAAGGAGGAGGGGGCAAGCCAGAAAATGGACTTTCAAGAACGTAGCATTGCATTCAGATACCATAGACAACTGCGCGAGGGCGAAGACACAAGCAAACATAGGAGGTTTATTTGGGTGATTTGTTTTTAGAGTGGGGCGGGGGCTTTCAAAAATTCTAGGTTATTCAAGATTTTTTTGTAAGTATCGCCTGCTACTCGGGTTGGTTAAATCACACTACCATCAATACACCATCTTTCCACTCTTTCCTATTCAGATGCCGTACGGTTGATACTGAAGTATTGTGCGCATGAGATGGGTCTGTATGGTTCTTCGGTTTGGTGTCCTCTGTTCCGAGACTGGGATCTTGTGGCTGAAGAGTATATGACCGATCTGTATGTGAGTATTTTCATGATACATATTTGCATAGTTTTCTTATAATAAATAAATAAATAAAAAATAAATAAATACAAACTAAAAACATGAACAACTTAATATTTTCATTTTTTTGGCCTAAAAGATAGCCTATATAGTCCCTTTTTGAACTCGTGCTATTTTTTAAGGCAAAACTAAAAAAAATACATGGCGATGAATGGTCATGACCGGTCATGGTTGTCACATTAGGTGATTGGTAAAAATCTTTGTCTTTGCAATGATTTTAACTGAGACCAAAAGATAAACAATTCGTAATCAAATGTTCGTGAACAAGTGTGACCTTGAACAAACGTGTTCGTGATCAAACGCTCTAAGATTAGAGAGTTATCTGCCTTAGATCGACCACAGGCATGTGGCCAGTCCCCTTTCTTACTTATAATATATATACATATTATTTTCCAGATATATATTATACCTATATATATAATTCTGGCAGAAATTAACCCGCGATAAGCACACAAGGGCCATGCATCTAGTTTCTGTGAAACGTCTAAACACTCTGATACTTTTTATATCTGGGTCTATAAAAACTATCAAAATAGTGTCCGGGCGTTTCACAGAAACTACATACTAACGAGAACAGGTGTGGTTTAAAACAACTTATCCTGAAAGATCGTACTCTCTGTGGCTTAGCCACAGAGATTGTGGTATATAGGGGTAAGTGAGGTTGCCCCATTTTATCAAAATGTTCAAATCACAAATGGGAGATAGTTCCGCAAGTGGAACTCTAATTTTGTGGGAAGGTGCGGTTGTACCTGTCGCACATCTCGTGGTTACCCCCCCCCCCCCCCCCAAAAAAAAAAAAAATAAAAAATAAAAAATAAAAAATAAAATCAAAATTCAAAAAAAATAAAGTGGATAAGTTACAGGCCGATGGAGTTTTTCTTACAGAAAAAAACTCCGAAATCTGTCCGTTGTGTATCGTCACTTTATGGAACTCTTTACTTGATCCATTGAGATGGGAATTAGTAACCGATAACAATCAGAAATGATACAAGTGGTCATTTAAATAAACAAACTTTCCCAAGTCCCACGTGGAGTATTAACGATGTTCGTTTTTGTTCGGGGTATGTTTGTTTTCTTAATACTCCTAAGGGGAGGGGTCACTTGGGTACGATTAATGGATTATAATCGATTATTTAAGACGATTAATCGATTCGGCAAATCAATAACCCTGACACCCCTATGTCGGTTCTAATATCTTACTTTCGTTTTCTTATATTTATAGAGATATTATGTTTGGGGTTTGGGACATGAAATTAACTATGGTCAGTCATGTCCACTGGTGTCAGATATTTTCCACAATATGGACCAGTTTGTTAACAACAGGAATCAGAACAGGTAATAGAAAAAAATTGTTATATATTCTAAGAAATAAATTGACTAATAAAATGATATGTGGCCCGTAATCAGATGACAATGAACCGAGCGTTATAACATACGCCATGAAGGCACTCACATAGCAAAATGACTAAACCTTTAACCCTTTACCCAACGCAGACGATATCAAAATTTATTATTTTAAATATCATTTTTTCAAATTTTTCAAAAAATTTCAACAAAACCATATCATGTGACCCCTCGTTGGAACGAGCTCGATGAGCTCGTTCCAACGAGGGGTCACATGATATGGTTTTGTTGAAATTTTGTGAAAAATAATATTTTTTCAACTGCTGAATTTGCATATTACGCGGGCGGATGCTCCCGATTTGTTGGGTAAAGGGTTAAGCATCTTGTTGCGAAAATATGAGTACAACAACAATCAAAAGGGATTTCTGGGTTTTGGTAGTAAAACACCGTAATGTTCATAGTTTTACATAGTTATTCAGATCAGAGAACTTGGTATTTTATCTTTCTAATTGTGTACATATGATATATATATAATGTATATTGGATTTTGAAGTTTACAAGTGACATTGGCTATAGGATCACCGAATTTCGTCTGTCTTCGTCGCCCGCAAATAATCGGATACTGCTCGTAAGATTCAGTGTTTTGTCATTGATATAGATAAAAAATGGGGGCCAAGAATAAATCCATGTGGGATACCTGTTCTGATTTTATGTCAAGAGGAAAGCTCGCAGTGTTAGACTACTCTTTATATAGTAGGCCAGCATGGGAAATCAAAGGCCGGATATGGCAGGAAAAGACCTTGACATCCCTACCTTCACCAAGAGCGTTGCATCGGTGGACTTACATTGAAGCCAGTCGAGTAAAAGTTCTTATATATTTTGTTATTTATTGCGGATTTGGGCCACTTACTTTTCAATTCAGCAACACTCCGCCGAAAGCATTTGAAAGTAAAGGAAGTAAGTGGAGAGAGAGAGAGAGAGAGAGAGAGAGAGAGAGAGAGAGAGAAAAGTGTCCAGGTCCGGAAGATGGGGAGGTTGCCATAATAATCGTCTGGAAAATTGTTGGTCGCTTGAACATAAACATTCTCCCCGAAAGGCGCTAATTTGAAAAAAAAAACAACCATGACTATTTGGCGAAAACAATTTTCATTATTCAAAAATATCCCTATGTTTCAAATATCTTTTGTAGGCCTATGAAAAGCGCCCGTGATGAGTATAGGCCAATATAACAATCGAGTTATCTAGTAGTCATGTACACGAACTAAATTCGTGTACTGCTATTTTCAAGAATTACTATTGTTAAGCGAAAGTAATTCTTTAATTATTTTTCATACAATTATTGCATCACTTAATTCTACATACAGCACTTCGTGGAAATAAGCGGGAACGTCTTATCTCCTTTTCAAACTTCCTGTGTGCCATAGAATCAGTAAAGGACGCTAGCTTTATTTACAATGTCACACCGAAAGAGTTTCCTTCGGCACCAAACGCCTAGCGAAACTATACTGAACCACGCACATTACTCGGCCACTGAGGGTCTGTCGGTGGCCAGTGATGTGCGTGGTTCAGTATAGTTTCGCTAAGCGGTCAGTGCCGAAGGAAACTCTCCCGGCGTGGGTTCGAACCCCCGCTATGCCATTATAATTCTCTGAAACAATAACAATACACGAACGTTTCCGGCCATGGGGTTTAACGACACATTTGACAACCAGGGTCACCTTGTGTCTGACAGTTTTACTGGTGGAGGAAGTATGAGTAACCGGAGAGAACCACCGAACAGTGACGAGCAACTGTCAGACTCCTCAACGTACTAACTCCTCACAAGCAGGTTTAGCATTGGTTGAAGGCAAATGCAACGTCGACACACAATACGCCTTAGTGCACAGCGCCACCGTGCGTGACCCACATGGTCAATCGGGATGAGGAGCCTTACCAAAGGACCACAGTTATCGCTGGTCAGGATCGAACCGTGGACCTTTCGATTTCAAGATCAATGCTCTAACCAAGAGCCACCGCATTCTTTAGCAGGGAGGTCCAGTGATAATTTAATCCTACAGCTGGGAGCACGGTGGTTCAGTAGGTAGAAATACAGGCTGCAAGCCAAGAGGTCCTCGGTTCAAATAAATCCCACCTGCGGCAACCGCGTTGTGTCCTTGGGCAAGACACTTAATCCCAATTGCCCACGTGGGGGCATGGTGGCGTTGTGTACTAAGGGGTACTGCACGTCGATGGTGCACTTGTCTCCAACCAATGCTAACACTGCTTGTGTGGAGTTAGTACGTTGGGGAGTCTGACAGTTGCTCGCCGTTGCTCGGTGATTTTCTCCTGGTACTCGGACTTCATGCGCCCGTAAAATTGCCCGACACGAGGTGACCGTGGATCTCGGAAGTGCCGTTAAACCTCAATAAATAAATAAATATAAATCCCACAACTGTATAGAGCTGTAGGATTACATTATTGTTGATTCTCATTCCAAAGTTGGTGTTTACTTTGTTGCCTGATATCGGACGGAGAATATTTTTGTTCAGGGAGAAACGTATGCATGACGGTTTTAACCCGTTACCCAACGAATCGGCCGCATCCGCCCTCGTAATATGCAAATTCAGCAGTTGAAAAAATATTATTTTTTAAAATATTTCAACAAAACCATATCATGTGACCCCTCGTTGGAACGAGCTCGCCGAGCTCGTTCCAACGAGGGGTCACATGATATAGTTTTGTTGAAATTTTTTGAAAAATTTCAAAAAATGATATTTAAAATAATAAATTTTGATATCGTCTGCGTTGGGTAAAGGGTTAAAAGGTTAATGCAGGGTTTTGACTCAAATGAAAAGTCCCCGAAGTTCAGCGCATTCCTTGACAAATGCTTGAATTTGTTTCTATCCTTGATTTTTTCCACAAACTTCCTTGAAAAGTACTTAAATTCCGGTTCCTTGTTACCTCGGAGACATAACCCGCCTCATCGTGCAGTGCTCAAAATAACTTTTTTTCTTTGCGTAGCAAAATGCTACACATTTCAAAAAAATGAATAGCATTTTGTAAAAATTACATAGCTATTTTTGTATATCAGAGTTATGTTATGCTGTTTTGTATTGAATTCTTCTAAGTAGATAGAATAGTTTCCATTCATTTCTGGGCATTTCCAAATAATCTGCAACACACGAAACATTTACTATGTTTTTTTCAACTGAACAGCCTTTAAGGGTTCCATGGACTTGGATATTTTCAAATAGCGTCTTGGTTGTTCAATAGAGTTCTCAAAATGGAAGTTGGGATTTTTAATTTGATGGGCTTAATGTACATTTTATGCAAAATGTTGTCAAAACAGGAAGAATTTAAACCAATTGAATTCATCTTACATTTGAAGTTGCTAATGATGCTTGATGGAGAGATAATCTGAGTTATGCCTGGAATGTTCCACAATCAGAAGTAAAGCATCAGTGAACTAGTTTTCAAATTTGTTTGCAAATTTTCATTTACATTTTGCGATACAAGATAATCAACTACAGCCCAATATGCTGCAGTTGATTATCTTGTATCGCAAAATGCTATACATAATTGAACATTGTGTAGCTTTTTGCAAGTTTTGTATAGCAAAAAGCGACGCGACACCGCTTATTTTGAGCCCTGAATGAGTGTGTAGATGCTAGAGTACTGTAGTTGTCACTGAGGAGTTTCTATCAGTAATCTGGTAACAGAGAGCCCTTTCCAACAGTGTGTTACATCACAGAATCCGGGAGTGTGGTGGCTCAGTGGTAGAATGTTGGACTTCTATGCTAGAGGTCGCGAGTTCGATCCCCGTCCAGGACGACCCGCGTTGTGTCCTTGGGCAAGGCACTTTTCCCGGTTGCCTACATGTGGGCACGTTGACGCCGTGTACTAAGGCGTACTGCACGTCAATGATGCACATGTCTTCAACCGCTGTAACCCTGCTTGAGCGGAGCTTGAACAGAGTTAGAATGTTGCGGAGCTGACTGTGTCACGGTGACGATTAGCCATTGTGCATAAGTATGTGACCTTAAACACCAATAAATAAATAAATAAATAAATAAATAAATAAATAGTAATCTGGCAATATGCTGTGATGTAATACACTTTTGGAAAGGGCTCACAGAGCCCTTTCCAACAGTGTGTTACGTCACAGAATCTTATCACCATGTCATAACTGTTCAGTTTATCATCATTATACAGGAGATCATCGTTGTAATAATAACATTTTGTTCGACCGCTGATTTTTCGCGGTGGAAAAGCTAAGAAATGAATTTGAGGAAATTTATCAGTCTAAGATCTAGTAATGCAAGTGAATGAAAATTCTGTCGCTTTATTTCTTTTTAGGGGAACGACAGGCGAACGAAACTAATTTTCACCCAATTTGTACAGCCCTGAATTAGTCACTGGAAATCGTCGTCAAACTCCTTAACCCTTTACCTAACCTGAAAAGCAGACGACACTTGCAAAAATAATTCTTGAATAACTAATTTTTTTCATTTTTTGTCTCAAAAACATAGGTTATGACCCCTCGTTGGAACGAGCTCGACGAGCTCGTTCCAACGAGGGGTCATAACCTATGTTTTTGAGACAAAAAATGAAAAAAATAATGAAAATTAATTGGCGATTTTTGAGAATCGCGCTGGCCGGTTTTGGCCGTTACGTTAGGTAAAGGGTTAAAAAGTATTTAAACAGTGCTTGAATTTGATTCTATGATACCCGATAAAGGCTTTCTCTCATGCTCCTCCCCACCTCACACTTTGAGTGATTTTCCGCCGCCTCAGTGTCTTTGCAGACGTCCATCCTTTTCTTTCTCTCTTTGGAAAATTATAGAAACCAGATGTTGTAAATGGTGAGTGAAGTTCTGTGAAAACTCTGTGTAAAATATTACAATTTTTTTTCTCTTCCAGGCACATCAATAAGTTTTTGTTCGGTCATGCAGAAACCATCCAGCCCCTGTCAGCTGCATTCGGTTTATTCAAAGACAATGTCGCCCCGAGGGCAGATAATTTCGAAATGATGAAAAATCGTAAATATTTCACGAGTAAAATTGCCCCGTTTGCTGGAAACATCGGTTTGGTACTCTACAAATGCGACAACCCTGTTACGACGACGAACGTGAAGCAATACACAAGTAACTATGCTGTCAAGATTTTCTCGAATGAGTACGAAAATGAATTTCCCGGATGTAATAGCAAACTATGCCCTTATAGCTTTGTTCGGGAAAAGTACTCTGAATTCATCGACCACTGTGATTTCGATGTGCGCTGTCGCGTTGGCTCAGATCCTAGCATCATAGGCTAATTCAGTATACACGAGCTGGGTTTTTTTGGTGCAAAATATACACGTTTACTACAGTATACTTTCAAAATTCGTTTTTTCCTGTCGAAACATAGACTGTGACTCACACTGGAGGGAGCTGGTTAAGCTCGTCCCAATGAAACGTTTTATCCCTTTCAACACTAGCGCCATTGAAGGTATCATTTTAGTCAATACTGTCACCGACGAAATGGGCGAAACCATCCTGTGGCGAAACCATCCTGGGGCGATACCATCAAAGGCTAATTCAGTCTACACGAGCTCTTTTTTTGGTGCATAATATCAACGTTTACTACAATATAATTTCAAAATTTGTTTTTTCCTGTCGAAACATAGACTGTGACTCATACTGCAGGGAGCTGGACAAGCTCGTCCCAATGAAACGTTTTAACCCTTTCAACACTAGCGCCCTTGAAGGTATCATTTTAGTCTATACTGTCTGTCACCGGCGAAATGGGCGAAACCATCCTGGTTTGTTGGGAGGTTCAGTAATAATTTAATCCAACAGCTCCATCGAGCTGTTGGATTAAATTAGTGCCGAGCCTCGCTTCCGATTTTTGCTCATCGTATGCTCGTCCACTCCATTTTTTCAACACGCATGTCCAGCTGTTATTTTCTAATTAGTGGAAAAACCGTCTGGTTATCTCCCCTGAAATTATCGTTTCGGGTTTGGAAATGGGGATGGAGAGGTTTTACAGTTTTTCCTAAGATTAAATAAAATGTTCAAAAGTTACGTTATGGAAGCGCATGGTACCGGAAAGTTCAATATATTTTCTTTATAGTGATTGTTGAATATTACCAATTCATCGTCTGAGTTTTTCTCCCTGTCACTTATAATATGTACTGTGTTTCTCCAGTGCAATCACACTTAAAAGGTTTAAACACAGTGTTTCCATTGACTTTTGGCCATCTATGTAAGCTTTTTGGTTTCACAGATGACTGGGAAGCACATTAATTCAGAAAAATATGATCTTGTGTCTACTGCCTGTTAAAAATATCTATGAGACAGAAGTCTTGACTTTTGTTCCTTGATGTCAAGAATCTGTATAATCTGATTACTTTTCTCACACCTTAGCTAATTGTCTGTGAAGCAATCAGCGGATGGGTTCTGATAGTCGATAAGGGGAGATAACCGTCCACTTGAACCAGTCAGGTGAAGTGAAAAGCTGGGTATGCAAAAGTGTATGCACACCGTGTTGAAAGGGCTATGGTGATCGTTATATAAAATTTGATTTTCTTTTGTCAGAGATAAATGGACAATTGATAAGTGACTACTTGTATTTTATTTTAGGGTAATGAGTATGTGCCATCTCTAATTGTAATAGAATAATACATGTTCGAAATATTGATAAATGAAAAATTGAAACTCACCTGAAATTGTGTTTTTTGATTTCCATCAAACTTTCTCATACAGGGTTAATAAATGTCTAAATGTTCCTAAGAAGTATGATACAGGTGTACAAGAAAACATACTATAATAATGAAGTCACAAAAAACTGAAAACATTCTTCAAATGGAATGATGAAGAAATTAGATATTTCTGTATGACCATGTGCGTGGGTGTCATGGTGTCCTTATAAGGGGGCAGGGACGTGGCTAGAGGTTCCGACTGGGGTGTAGGGTAGTGAATTTCCAACTAGGGGAGGGACCTGGAGGGGGTTCCCCCTCCATGGCCGTCCTATAGTTGGAAATTCACTACCGAGAAAAATTTTGAAAATGAAGCTATGAAAGGGGGCATAAAATTGCTTCTAGTAACTGAAATGCCAACACATTTATGATAGAATTATCAGATTGCTATTTTTATTTGGTATTATTTTGGGAATTGAATATGTGCTAAATAAATGCTCAAGCTTGGAACTTTGAGCAGTTCACCTTCTCCTAACATTGATCTTATGCGGGTATGATCAATTTTCGATGTTTCATCATTTTGTAACTGTGAATGGTGGAATTAACTCAGGATAACGATTTTACATGAAGCGATTTTCTTGATGTGCATTTCGAGGATTTTTTTATTACGATAAGTAAACGTAGAAATCTCGTACCGATTGACATCATGCATACTTATGAAGCTCGATATTGCGTACTCTGTAGTTGTATATAGTAAAAGTTAGAGTTTTTACCGATTTGAAACCGAGTTGGAATTTTGGGAAGTAAAGAAGACACCAGCATCTCCAAGGAAGCTGTAAAATGCAGATAGATGGACTTTTCCAACTATAGGAAATGTTGGCTGGGATTGGGGGGGGGGGGGGGGGTGACCCCCTCCCCACACACACACCCCCACTCCCTGTCGCCACGTCCCTGCATGGCCTGTATAGCTAAGTGGTAATACACATACCAACTCTGGTTGAGATTAAATAATCCAAACTGGAGTTATGAGTCGAAAACAAAAAAATGTTAACCCTTTACCTAACATGAAAAGCAGACGACACTTGCAAAAAAACTTCTTGATAACTTATTTTTTTCATTTTTTGTTTCAAAAACATAGGTTATGACCCCTCGTTGGAACGAGCTCGTCGAGCTCGTTCCAACGAGGGGTCATATCCTATGTTTTTGAGACAAAAAATGAAAAAATAATGAAAATTAATTGGCGATTTTTGAGAATCGCGCTGGCCGGTTTTGGTCGTTACGTTAGGTAAAGGGTTAACGGACGTGGACGGACGGATCAACCATTGGTGTTTAGGGGCTATGTGGTTTGCGAGCTTCCCTCTGTCTATGATAGCGGGCTATCATAAAATGCACCAACATAATGGGTTTGAGAGCTGACTCAAGCCTAGTAGTTTAGAGGTGTCCAGCGTTATGTGACATATAATTCCGTCCGTCCGTCCGTCCGGACTACATAAGATGACCGTTATTCAAACAGGCGTATAAAAACAAGTGCGAAGGTTGGAAAGTTGTTACAGTGTTCTTAGTTTTCGTGCAAGGTAAACGCCATGATATTTGATAAAGCGAAAGCTACCACGCAGTGGCGTAGCAGCTTTCACGACATCAAACATCAAGCGTATTGGGAAAATTTATTACACTGATATATTTGACACCATCTTGGAGGGGAAGTCTGAGTGGGGACGTTTTTCGTTGGTATTCCAGCAAACCAATTGTATAGAAATAAGTGATGTGACCAATGCGCGTTCCTGCAATCCATTTGTATTGAGATCAGTGACCAGTCTGCGCACTACCAACAGAACGGGAGCTAAACTCCCAACAATTAACCGAGTCTGTACACTTGCTGTCTTCACTATCATTTCAAAGTTTACACTCGAATCAGCAACTGGAATTACGACGAGACATTCCGTGAAGCAAATTTTTGACTTTTATCTAGAGATGTCTACATTTGTATCTCGAGATCTCAGCTTTTTCTGATCGAGATTTCGACATTTTCTTCAGAGATCTTGAATTTTTAAGTCAAGGTCTTGGCTTTTCAAGTCTAAATCTCGACTTTTTTTTGTCTCGAGATCTCGATTTTTTATCTCGAGAGTTCAGCTTTTTGCCACACCTTAAACTAAAATGTCCAGAAAAAAATCAAGATCACGAGATAAAAAAGTTGACATCTCGCCTTTTCATTTCTAGATCTCGACATTTTTTTATCTCGATATATCGACTTTTTTAAAAGTCGATATGTCGACTTTCTTGTCCGAGAAGTTGACTTTTTATCTCTAGATGCCACGTCGACTTTTTGTTCAAACTGGGCAAAAGTTGAAATATCGAGAGAAAGAAGTCAACATCTCAAAATAAAAAAGGGTCGAGACCTCGAGATAAGAAAGTCGAGATCTCAATTCTGAAGATAAGAAAAAGTCGAGATCTCAACTTTTAAAAAATCGAGATCTCGAGATGAAAAAAGTGGAAATGTGGAAATTAAAAAAGTCGAGAGCTCGAGATAAAAGCCGAGATCTCGGGTAAAAAAGTAAAGATCTCGATTTTTCAGTATCGTCTCATCACTCTTCGTACCTTTTATCGTATCTTTCTTACTATTTTTTCCAAACCCATAAGCATGTTAGTATTTGTTTTTCTGGTTTAAACCTTTCAACACTGGCGCCCTGGAATGTAGCATTTCAGACAATAGAAATGAGCGAAACCATCCTGGTTTGTTGGGAGGTTCAGTAATAATTTGATCCAACAGACTCGGTTTAGATTTTTTGCGCTTTATATCTGCCCGTCCACTCCTTTTTTTTTCACGCATGTCCAGCTTTTATCTTCAAATAAGTGGAAACGGCCTGGTTATCCACTACGTCCACTATCAATTTTTTCTTCATGCAAAAATTTATGCATAATGGGTTGAAAGGGTTAAGATTTGATTTGTGTTGTATGACTTTCCGAGTTAGAATAAGATATATAAATAAAAAGCAGACGTCTGGTACAGATGAGAGTTTTGAGTATCTTTTCTGTGCTGCTTGTGTTTTTCCCCATGTTTTTAGGCTCGAGATATATATAGCATAACATAATATAACATGACATACCATTTATTAGCATAAATAGACAGAACGCGATGTGTGTTTGAATCTGTGGGCGTTTTACATAACGAGTTGGAATGGCGTAGTCATATTTCGCGAGAGCCCGTAGGCTCGAGCGAATTATGACTACGCCATTTCAACGAGTTATGTAAAACACTCACAGATTCAAACACACATCGCGTTCTGTGTTTATTACACATCCCCGTGCATTAAAATACAATTAAACAAACATTTTTTAGGAACAAGTCTAAATTACATTCGTTATCTTTTCTCTTGGACTTGTTTCAACATGTGTCCATTCACGTCCATGGCTACTACTGATAGTAAAAATATAAGTAAAAATTTGGGCGGAAGTAAAAATATAAGTAAAAATTTGGGCGGATTTTCAAAACACCTGGGAGAAACTTTTTTAAAAAAAGTTGGAAGCATGTCTGAAGATTTACCGAAATAAAGATGACCAATTTAGATATAACGAGATTCGAAGACGACACGGCCACGGAACAGGGTTAGTGTTGTGGTTGGAAATGGTCGTTTTTAAATATTATTTCATTTTTGTTAACTTATTTTTCTGTGAACCGACTTTATTTTGCTTCGGATGTTTTCATTTTCACACTACGCGATAGACGATTGATAACTGTATAACGAAATTTGGAAACTTTTCGAAGCGTAACAAATGACTCAGCGGGAAAGGAACAAGTAGAACTGATGCGCAAAAAATGTTCCGGCCTGTATATCACCAGTTAAAAACAGAAACATTTATATCACAGCGGGTTTAAAGTTTAATATATGTGTAATAAAACATCCTCTACAGGTCAGCATGCGAGAATATACAAGTAACATGAACAAAAATATTACTCAAAACATTTAAATTTCATCCACCAATTTTCCATTTTTCATTTTATTTTTATTAATTTGATATGCGAAAGAACATGGGGATGTGAACCAGAATTTCCCATACACATCACTAAACATATTATAATCGTCTGAAGAAAAAAGAAAAAAATTCGGATCGCGCTGCAGGGTTTTTTTTGGCATAAACAGGGGGTTCTATTTTCAAATATAAATTTGAATTGCTCAAATTAGTTCAGGTAACTAAAACCATTGACCTCATTGTTGATCAAAACAAATAGTTCTGATCGAAGCTCGGAATTATGTGTACACGCCATAAGAAAATGGTATTCGTTTCCCAGAGTTAGATTCACAGTGTGTACATACCCTGTCGATAACAGGCTTCGGCGGTTGATAATGCCGCCCTTTCTCAATAGATAACTTATGCTTGCTGATACGAAGCTTAGTGAAAAGTTCGTTTTCACTAAGTACGTTTCCATTGAATAGTCATTTTTAAACAACCTGTAAGTTGTCTGTTTATTATCGCCATTCTTTTTGCAGTCCTCAAACATTGAGTTTTTGAAAGTGTTTACGTGATGCCAGCGCAAATCATACTTGTGCTCACCTATAACATTGGTGTTGGTGATAACTGTATGTTGAGGAATGGCGAGACCATACCTTTCCAGTAATGCGAAAGGGGATTCCGGTTTGCCTTAACGATTTCTCTGTTTAGCTTCCACATTCCACATCAGATCATTATGATTTTCAGGTATTTTGATTGCGAAAAGTAGCCATCCTGTTAACTGCCTCAGTATAGAAGATATCGACCAAGTTTTGCGCGAACCCCGTGGTTGGAAGAAAATCTCCAACGCCCAAGGTTATTTTTTACAAAAGGAAGTGTGTAATTTTTCACAGCCTATGTTGTAGCGCTTACCATACCTTATTTCTGATCCCCAAACGCCACACCCATATAAGGCTGTTGGTTGAATTAATTTATCACACAGCTTTGACATTGTCTTTATTGGAACGCGTGAGGTTTTATTAAATGCACGAAAAAGTGAGCATAAAGCTTTTTGAGCTTTAACAACCACAGCATCTTGAGCGTTAGAGAATGTACCATCTTTTGAGAATTTTATTCCAAGCAGGGCTTATATTTCATCTAAACTTGGGAGAATCTTTTTGGATTCTCGCGGAAATGGCTGCGAGAATCCATACCTGCTATGAGTGTCCCAATATCCCATGAGGCCGCCATGGTTGAACTCTTGTTGTATACTGATAACATGTTAACCTTTTACCCAACAGAGCTTTTTAATTTTTAAAACTTACGGTCATGATTAGCCATTGTGCATAAATATGTGACCTTAAACACCAATAAATAAATAAATAAATAAATATTTTTAAAACTTAAACTGAGTTTGATAACTTTGTAAAAAATAAACAACATTTACCAGTAAAACCTTATAAATATGGATGTCATTGAAACCGACCCATTGAGACGGTTCCAGTGACAACCTTATTTGTACAATTACAAAAAGTGTCAAGATATTTCAGGTCATGATAGCGTTGTATTGGTTAATTTGCTGCTGTTATGTTAGATAAGGGTTTAAGTTGACTCAATTCCTTTCACGCGAATCCTAGCAGAGATGCAGCGAGAATCTTGGTTTTGTTGCGCAAATCTTTGCGTGAATCGATTTTCGGATTCTAATCGAAACGTCATTGAATACCACTAACGAAGAGGAGAGAATTTTCTTCTCGGAACTGTTTATAAGTATTTTTTGAATATTAGTTTTATTTCAGGGAAGTTTTTATATATTTAGTTTTGCATGTGTGTTTGGAGAGGTTCGTAGGGTGTAATAAGGAGGTTTAGTTTATAGGTTTTTCCAATTTTACCTTAGTAACCTTTTTTCGCGTGTTTGTTGCCTTGGTGTTTTGTCGTTTTCGGTCATTAGATTCTTTTTAATATTTATAATCATGAATGGTAAGTGCACGACGTGTGTTCAGACGGAGGTAAGTATGGGTATTTAAGGGAGGTCTGAGGGAGGTGAGTCGAGGGGTGCAGGTGGGGGAGAGTGAGGATACGGAGGCGTGCAGACAGTGTAATATGAGGTATGGTGGTGGTCGGCCAATGGAGAGTAGTGGGATATGTGCGAATTGCAGGGATATTTTACAGTTGTTAGAGAAGTGTGTTGGATTCGAGCGGGAGATTGCAGAGCTGAGAGGGAGGTTGGGGAGGGCCGGTGTATCTGGAGTTACTCCGTTGAAGGTTACCTATCATGGTGAGGTGGAAGGTCGTTGTGGACTCAAGGAGGAAACTGGGAAGCAGGAAACGTGGGAGAAGAATGCTTGATGTGGGGGGGGGGGGTTAACTGAGCAGGGGGGGGGGGGTGTTCTAGTAGGAAAATTCGGAAGGTGGCGTCAGGACAGGGCTGCGTCGAGTCCGGAAACCAGAGTCGGCGTAAGGCTGCCAAGGTTGCTAGGCGGTGTTTAGAAAACAGGTTTAGAGTTTTAGATTCTGATACCCCTGGGGACGAGAGTGAGGGGGAAATTGTGGGGGTGAGATGGTTGTTGATGTTGATAGGCCAGACGGGGTAAGGAGGACGGTGAATAGAAAGAGGGGGCAGGGGCATGCAAAAGGAGAGGAGGTGCAGATGATATAGGAACTGGGGCCAGAAGAAGAAAATTAGTTGTAGCGGGGAGCAGCATTGTACGTGGGATTGACAATGTGGTTTGTGGTCCTGATAGTTCCAATCGAACAGTCTTGTGCTTTCAGGGGGCGAAGGTGGAGGATCTCAGGGACCGGGTAGATGGCATTGTGGCAGGGTCAGGAACGGAACCGGTAGTGGTGGTCCATGTAGGGACCAACAATATCAGGGAGAGAAGGTCAGTAAGTTTGGTGGAGTCGTATAGAGGCTTAGTCGGCAAACTGCTAAGCAGGAATGCAAGGGTAGTCGTATCCGGGGTCCTTCCTGTCCTTGGGGGTGGGGACGAACGGAACTCAATGATTTTGGCGCTAAATGAAGAGTTGGAGGACTACTGTGTTGATCTGGGAATACCCTTTATCGACCATTGGGACACGTTTTGGGGCAATGGGAACATGTACGGGCGTGACGGGCTGCATCTTAGCAGGGTGGGGAAACGGGTATTGGGGGATAAAATTCTACGGGTAGCAGGGCCTTTTTTGGAGAGGAGCGGGGTGGGAGGTCAGAGGCAAGTATAACTAGAGTGGACATAGGTGGGGTGAACAAGAGTGAGGGGGACAGAATAAGTTTACCAAGGCTAGCGCCAGAATACAATGGGCCCAGTAGGCGGAAGCCAATGAACCTCGGTACGCTGAAAGTGGGTTATAGCAACATCCAGGGTCTCCACCGGAAAGTAAGTGAAATTGCTACATTGATCGAGGCAGAGGAGTTTGATGTCATGGGCTTAAGCGAGACGTGAGTAAGACACGAGGAACGGGTAGACTAAGTAAGCGGGCGTGTGTGGATAGGTGTAGGGCGAACGGAAGGCCAGAAAAATGGGGAGGGGTAGGCATGTACATTAAAGATAAATTAAAACTGTCGCTGATTACAGACCTGGAAGATGTCAGCACCCCGGCTGAGGTGTCAAAAGAATTTGGATGGGTAAAGATCAGTCTGAGAAACAAAAGTATTGCCCTTGGGATTGTGTACAGTGCGGTGGAGGGAAGTCAACCCGAGTGGAATGATTCGATATACTCAACACTAAGGTCCAATATCAATGAACTAGAAAACAGGGGGATCGATATAATTCTGATGGGCGACTTTAATGGACACATAGGTGATAAGGAAGAAGGCATAGAGGTTGGGGACGAGAAAGTCAACAGGAATGGAAGGAAGCTGTTGAACTTCACAAATGAGCTCGGTCTTCGGAAGATTCTGAACAGGGACGCGAGACGTAAGGGGAAATGGACCTGGGAGAGAAACGACAGAAAATCAATAATTGACTACATTCTCACAGATATGAATTTATGGAGGGAGGTGATTAGGGTAGAAGTGGATGATGAGGGCAAAATGGAGTTGGATAGTGATCACAACTTGATTACAGTGACGATCAGGGCCGAAAACCTAGATAAAAGCAAAGGAAGCTTCAAGGAGTTTTGGGAACTCAAAAAGGATGCCGACTGGGCGAAATTCGAAGAAAAACTGAAAACAAAGCTTGCAACCGTAACAAGGGGGGCAGAGTCCAGAAGATGGCCGACGCCATAGTTGCGAGCCTAGTGGAGGCAGGGGAGGAAAGTGTAGAAAAGATTAGGGTGCCAACACGGGAACTTGGGTACAGAGTGAACGAAGAACTGAAAAGGGCCATAAAGGATAGAAAAGCCAAAGGTGCTGCATACAGAAGTAGAAAACTTAAGGGGGTGGAAAGCAATGAGGCCATGGTAGCAAAGGAAGAGTGCCAACAAGCACGAACTAAAGTAAATAAGATTAAAGACGACAACCGGGAAGTGCGAAATAGCAGTCTTATTAGGACGATAAGAACGACAGGGGGGTCGAGTTCGAACGTATTTTGGAAATGGGTGAACAAACGTAACAAAGGGAGTAAACCACAGAGTATTAAAGTAGATGACAGAGTTACAGAAGAGCGAGATCAAATCGCATTAGAACTAGTCAAGCACTGGGAAAAGGTAAACGATAGGCGATGTGGAACCCACCAGAGTGACCGAACCAGGTCGAGGAAATCCCTTTTAAAGAATCCCTTTTGGAAAACACCTGTGGCTATGGAATCCCATTTTGGTCGTATGTGCCTATGTGATAGGGCACATTGTGTCACATTGTGCCTTTTCACATAAGCACATATCGGCACATAAAGCATGTGCTTATGTGCTAGGACACATTGTGTCACATTGTGCTTTTTCAGATAAGCACATATGACAAAAAGGGATTCTCCAGAAGGTATCCTAGATAGGTATCCTCAAATAATACAATACTAGGCTATAGGTATCCTCAGATACCCGTATGTGACTATGTGATAGGGCACATTGTGTCACATTGTGCCTTTTCACATAAGCACATATCGTCACATAAAGCATGTGCCTTTGTGCTAGGACACATTGTGTCACATTGAGCTTTTTCACATAAGCACATATGACAAAAAAGGGATTCTCTAGTAGGTATCCTCGAATAATACAATACCAGGCCAAAGGTATCCTCAAATACCCGTATGTGCCTATGTGATAGGGCACATTGTGTCACATTGTGCCTTTTCACATAAGCACATATCGGCACATAAAGCATGTGCCTTTGTGCTAGGGCACATTGTGTCACATTGTGCTTTTTCACATAAGCACATATGACAAAAAGGGGTGCCGAAGGTCATATGTTTTTCAAAAAAGGGGTGCTAAAATTGGGGTGCTTGGGGATATTGCCATTGGATATAGGCTTTTATTATACAGAAGGGAGATAACTCTGCATACAGGTTATGGGAAATCAAGCAATCTGATTGGTTAGTTATTATCTAGATATATGAAACAACAAGAGTACTTGAAATAGGGTCAGAACTAACAAAATAGACCAGACATTGCTAAATATAGCAATAATAAGATAAACTGTTCCAACTAATAGGCTCTTCCACGTTACTGGAGTATACTCTAGAACAAAGAAACATGGCCAGATAGACGTAAACTATTCCATATATAGATAGAAGCAGAGAATTTTGGGTAATGACCAAAGGAACGCGTCTTTTAATGGGAAAAACGGCATGGGATAGGGATCCAAAAAGGGATTCTGGGAGAATTCTAAGCCAGAACATTTCTCCTGTTCAATCGAACGCACCCCCTTGTACCCCCTTAGTATTATAGCACTACGTGCTAAGCCGATAAATTGGGGAAATAAAGTCAATTTCGGTGATTTTGGGTGGATTTTGGTGATTTGGAGGGATTGTCGGGTTGTTTGTGGTAATCAGATTTACTCTTCTACAAAGGAACACACCCCCGAACATACCCCTGTCGTATTATAGGCCATTGGTAACATAGCAACCACGTGCTACCATAGAAACCAAGATGGCGGCCTCCAGTATACAAAATGGACGACGGAAACACGTATCACCCTAACAACACACGTTGCGCATGTGCACTCACATCAGGTATCACTATGGAGATGACGTCACAAGATGGCCGCTCACGCGGGTGACCATGACAACACAACATGGCGCCACTACGTCACGTGACATGACGTCACTTCCGGGGTCCTGCACCGGGGTCCTGCCAATGATCCCTGAAACGTGCGAGCACTACTACTGGTGTGAATGGTCCAAGTGAGGGAGCGAGTAGAAAACTACTCATTGGAGATCTCGGACCTTGACGTTGGGGCAAACCAGGGTAAAAATATCGTCAGAGAAAAGGTCATGGAGGATTGTAACCGTAATTGGCGAGAGGGGGTCAAATCAAAGAGATCTTTGGGTGGCCTTCGTGATAAAGAGAAGCCTGGTTTTGAAGAGTACCTTGATGGCACCTTTTTTGGGGTGGGGGGGGGTGGGGGGGGGGGTCACTGTTGTTCAAGCTGAGGTCGCGGTCCCTGGAGCTGAGGGTAAAAATTGGGAAAAACAGTGAAAAGGAGTGCCAGATGTGTAATTTGGGCGTGGTGGAGACTCTGGAACACTTTCTTCTAGAATGCCCAAAATACCAGTCTAAAAGAACAAGATTCACGGGGAGTATAATGGGGAAGTGGGATGGGAGAGGGTTAATATGCTAATCGGAGAGATTGGGAAGAATGGGGCAAGGGATGTCATCAAGTAGTTCGTCTCCGAGTGTTGGGAGGAGAGAAGAAGCGTGGGAATAGGGAGGCAGTCGGTAGAACAGGGGTAACCAAGGCCTTCTCATACGAGAACCGCGACAAATCAGCGGCCGGCCAAAGTGTTATTATATTATATAAGCCCTGACCTAGATATGTAAATTTCTTTGCAATATCAACACGCTTGCATCCGATAAAAATGTTGGTTGCCTCTGTGCGCCATTAACTGACGCCGATACAAATATTAAACATTTTGTTTTTCAAACGTTCATTTGTAACATGTTGGCTTCAGTATAATTGTATAATTGGAGATATATGTATGATTGACTATAAATCTTGTCTCGTGCCCAGCTGTCGTGTCAATGAATATTTATGAATGCATTATTGGGGCACATCTAATTCTTCACAAGTGAGAATAATTTGCTACCATCCAGCTATACGCGGGATACAAATTATTAGTTTTTCTGCATGTGTATCCTTACTTGCGATTGTTCGTCAGCGGGTTAATTCTGTTTGATCATGAAGCGCTGGTCTCCAGATCAGATGAGACTAAACGTTAGATTTGAACAAAGTTGACAATAAAGTTGTCGACCATCACAACTCTATGGAACTGTTACTGTTGTTTGTGGGCATCCTGGGAAGTTCATCAGGCTTTCGGAGAGATTTATTCGGTGAAACAACTGCATACCGATGGATAGTCCAACAGCTTGCAAACGCGAGTAGTTTAGTCGAAAACGATCTTTACATTGTTGCTAACGGACAGGGTGGATCATGCAAAGCTATACAGTTTACGGGAGTACTTCGTCATGGCTCAAGATACCCTCTTCTGCCGGATATTAACAAGATGAATGATTTGCACAGGTTGATTAAAGACGAAATATTAGACACACATCAAGCAATTAAACAGTGGTGGAACAGATTTCAGTCTAGTCAAAACAGCAGACTAAATGCCATAGGCGCTTTTGAACACAAAGGCTTAGGGTCTCGGTTTGCCAAACACTTCAAATCTCTCTTCTCTGATGCCCAATTATCTACCGAATTCGTCTCTTCCAACGCACAAAGGGCCATTCACAGCGCAAAGAACTTTCACATGGGCATGGAAGAAATTATAAAATGGCGACACGTTTCCCCGATGTCACCGCACATCGACAGAAATTTGACTATGTTCTACGACAGATGTCCAAAATTTATCAACTCTGTGCGCGACAACCGAACGGTCCTCATTGAAGCACGGAAATTCTATCACGGAACAGTGATTAACAATCTTACAAATTATGTGAACAAAGAGCTATTCGGCGACCATCGTCATGTGAATGCAAGTACGTTATTTTAGAAGCAGTGGCGGCGCAGCGGAGTGAGGATGGTGGTGGGGGTGGGAGTTGGGGTGGACATTTGCCACAATTTGCCCCTCCTCCGTCAACCACTCACAAACACACAGACCCCACCCACCCCTCTTCTCCTCCCAATACCCGCCCATGCACACAAACATAGTATCGAAAAATGCAATCCTGGCTACTTTGGATATCGATAGCATGTATACGAACACTGGTATTGATAAAGGTGTTAAATCTGTTTAAAATACCCTTATTCAAAACGCCCAGAACTGAGCTGAAAAGGCAATGACTTTCAATTCGATGGAGAAAATTATTTACAGATAATGGGTTGCCCAATGAGCAAAAGATTCTGTCCTAATTTTCCAAGCATTTATGTAGCGGGATTGAAAGAAATGCTTTAAGGAAATGTGCAAAGCATCCTTTCGTAGATCTCAGATATTTAGATGACACTTTTATCATTTGGTAATATTGAAAAGAAAATTTTGATCAATTTTAGAAATTTTAAACTATCATGATCCACACATCAAGTTGAAAGCTTCTGTCAGTCAAGATTCTGTTGATTTTCTCGGTGTGACCTTGTATAAAGGCAAGCAATTCCAGATGATTTAGATGATAAAGTATATTTTAAACCAACTGATTCGCATCAACTTTTGCACACAAAATCATTTCATTCACTACATACATTTAAAGGTATCATCAAATCACATCTCATTCGTTTACATCGCAATTCGAGTGAACATGTAAATTTCAACGTGGGTTGTCCCACCCAATTTGGCGCTCTCCTATCGAGGGGGTACTCAATGCGCTTTTGCGTAGCCTGAAATATCAAACTCTGAAAAATCTGGAGATTCCTGCATAAATTACTAATTTCGAACCACTGAAAATTGAACACAAAAGGCCGTTGCAGAACTGCAGTGGCGCGGTATTGAATTCTAAAAAGCCCCGCTGTAGTTTGAATACTTTGATGCCTGATCAAAAAGAGGGATTTTCCTTTGACCAAACGAAAAATAATTATCAGCTCCGAAACTCCCTTTACTGTGTTTCACCCAATATCATTAAGTTTATCACTTGTAAACGCTATAGGAAGCAGTATGTGGGGCAAAGTCAATACACAGATCACGCGCGTGTGGGTGGGTTAATCGATATGACACGAGTGCCAACGAGGAAGAATAAAACGAGAGGCCACCGTTTTACCCTTCCGCGGTGGAACAAGTTGACCCATTCACAAAGTGTGCCATTCTGTGTTTATTACACGCCTTCACGTCTATAAAAAAACAAATCATCAGACGGACACTTAGCAATTCAATTGACAACTATCAACAAAAAGAACACATTTTATCGCAAACCAAATTTCCGTGTTACCATTTCGTCCCCTGAATTTCAATGTGTTCTATGTGCCTACTGGCACATAGAACACATTGGAACTTAGGGGACGCTTTTCTGCTATCGCTAGGGATCCAAACTGTAATTGTGTTGCACGATTTGTAGAAAATTCCAGTGAAATTTCGCTTCTATTAAAAAATAGTCCGTCAATGATTTCCATTCTGCACATATGTGCGGAACAGATTTTCATTTTCCCATGGTTTTGTGTTTCTGTAGATGGGGATTATATAAAACAGGCATGTAGTAAAAATCGTTTCCGAATGCGTGCTACGCTGCACAGACCCGATATAAAACATAATGCTGATGCCCCAGTAGCACAACATTTCGGCATTTCTGGCCATTTTTTCCGGATGATTTTGAAATACATCCATTTGAACATCCACAATTAAAGATACGTTAGAAGAAAGAGATGAATCCTGGAAGTCTACTATTGTATTCGTACCAGAACTGATAATAAAATAATATTTCAGGAGAACAACTCGTCGTCAAATGTCCTTCGGATATCCAAGAAAAAGGTAAGCATTCAAAACACTTTACGATGCAGCGACAGGACTACATTTGGGAAAAGGCCAACACTGGCTCCATTGTGTATTGAAGAAGGGTCCCATGTGTTTGTCACGTGATACTACGAATCGTCATCGAAAAA
Organism: Pictodentalium vernedei; assembly: GCA_031216915.1. Classification (NCBI taxonomy): domain Eukaryota; kingdom Metazoa; phylum Mollusca; class Scaphopoda; order Dentaliida; family Dentaliidae; genus Pictodentalium; species Pictodentalium vernedei. Next base: position 79,029,022 of record CM062293.1, on the reverse strand, counting down.
CAATCGCGTAATTCTGGAAAATTCAAACAGGTGGAATGATGTCTTGCAAGTAATATGACAACCGTGCAGTCTCCATACAATAATAGTGTGTAGTATGAAGGCGATCTATCTCATTATTTGATTTTTTTCGGTCCTGTTGACCTTGACCGAAATGTAAACAAGCAGAAAACGAACAAATCCGAGAGGTTTGATATATGCACCACGCAGCTCTGTCGCTGAGTTTTGATGAATTTTAATTTCCTGGCTTTGTTCTTGGATATCTGAAGCACATTTAACTATCTGAAGTTGTTCTCATGAAATATTCAGGGACGTGGCGAGAGGGGTGGGGGGGGGGGGGGGGGGTTACAAAATGATGAAACCTCGAAAATTGATCATTCATGCATAAGAATCTGATTTAATGTTAGGATAGTGTGGATTGCTTAAAGTTTTCAGCTTGAGCATTTGTTTAGCACATATTCAATTCCTAGAATAACAACAAACAATAACAACCTGATAACTCTTTCAGAAAGGTGTTGGCATTTCAGTTACTAGAATCAATTTTATGCCCCCTTTCATTGCTTCATATTAAAAAAAATTCTGCGTGGTGAATTTCCAACCAGGGCCCTACCCCTAGTTGGAAATTCACTACCCTACACCCCCAATCGGAAACCTCTAGCAACGTCGCTGGAAATATTATTTGATTATCTGTTCTGGCACGAATATGGCACCACAAATACCTGTTGTCAAATCCGTGAGTTGATTGCATATATTTTTCGTGTTCTTTACACCATAACGTTCATATTGATGTATCATTATTTGTGTATATTTAATTAAATTTATGGAATGTCAGACTTCGGAATTTCAAAGTAAGCTATTTTTCCTTATTTATGTAGTTCTGTAACCCTTTGGACCCTGGTGGTATATTCCATGCCAGTTCAGAGCCATCAACTGGTAGAGTCTGTATTCGTAACTTTGGGAAATATTAATCAATATTTTCAACGTGCAGCTCTGGAGCTGCACGTTACAAATCTTGATTGGTCAACCACTAAAATTCAATGAGCAACTATCTGCTTTATGAATTCGGATCCTATCACGGACTTTCGGATTCAAAAGGTTAAAATATATGGATGCGGCTACTTCCGATTTCAGGTGACGTACGGTTGATGGTGGACTACTGCTCCTATGAGTTGAATCTGTATGGGTCGTCTGCTTGGTGTTCGCTTTTTGATGATTGGGGACTGGAAGCTATAGAGTATTTGTTTGACCTTGAGGTAAATATTTTCACGACATAATATTAACCATTTCTGGTTACATTCTAGGGCTCTAAAAATCTTAGTTTTTAGCTGAATCGATTCTCGAATCTAGGGACCGGCGAATATCAAATTTCGGCTCGAATCGAATCAGACAGATGATTACGAATCAAATCTCGAATCTTTCTCGCCGTTTTTCACATTGACTGTGCAGGAGACGCGATGGTAGAAGAAGAATTCAAGAGGAGACACTTAGTCTTGGCAGGATTTCGAGATCACCTCGACTGTTCGAAAACATCAGAATCGGAGACACCCAAAGCGAATCGAATCACTGGGGGCTATTCTAATCGAATCGAATCGAATTTGGAAGCTTTGCAGGGCCCTAATCGAACAGGTCTGGCATTCTTAAAAACGTTGAAGGGCTAAAAATCGCTCCCACACGTGACCTAGGGGAGCGATTAGTTCTCTCCAAGCCTACAAAAGCTAAAAGCGGAAACATGGATGTTTTACTATCAAAGAATTCGGCCTAGTAGGCTTTGTACCTTTTATTTGGTGCTGCTAACAAGGTAGTCTCTGTAAGATGGCTACCCTGCCCCTCCCACATCTCCGGTCCTCAGCAAGAACTGGAGGTGTTGGAAGGGCAGTGTGGCCATTTACAGCTGAAAAGATGTGGGTTTTAGGAATGAGCTGTTATGGTAATCATTATTTTCTAAGGCCAGGAGGGCTAGTCTTTCGCCCTCCTTAATTTTTAAGGCGAGCAGTATGCGAGCGAATAAATCTCTCTCCTGAAAATGCCTGAGCTGCTCGAATCAAATGGAATAAGGATTGGAATCGTTGTGGCTGTATAGATTAAACCATTATTGGTCGTCTTTCCCGTAAGAACAGCAGAAATAGAACAGCGCTCGTTTTTATGTGGTAAACAACCCTTTACCAAGGCACAGGATATCAAAATTTATTATTTTAAATATTGTTTTTAAAAGAATTTCAACAAATTTCAACAAAACCATATCATGTGACTTCCTCACTGGAACGAGCTCGACGTGATTTCAATGAGGGGTGGGGGGGGGGGGGGGGGTGGGGGGGGGGGGTCACATGATATCGTTTTTTTAAAATGTTTTAACCATTTATCCAACGTAACGGCCAAAACCGGCCAGCGCTATATTCACAAAAATCGCCAATTAATTTTCATTATTTTTTCATTTTTTGTCTCAAAAACATGGGTTATGACCCATCTTTGGAACGAGCTTATCGAGCTCGTTCCAATGAGGTGCATAACTTATGTTTTTGAAAAAAATGAAAAAAAAAAAGTTATTCAAGAATTTTGTTTGCAAGTGTCGTCTGCTTTTAATGTTAGGTAAGGGTTAAAAAACAATGTTTCAACTGTTTAATTTGTAAATTACGCGGGTCTTGCCGATTTGTTAGGTAAAGGGTTAACTTCTGTTTTATCGTTTTTGCAAAGATGACTTATTGTAGGTGGTGGGGCTGGTGTGTGTGTGTGGTGGGGGATTGAACCTGACCCAACTGAATGTTAACGACCATGTTCGCAATGAGAAGAGTCGGTGTTTGGGCGTGTAGGTAAGATTCCTCCAATAACTTTTTTCCAATCGGGACACATTCGTGTGGACTGGAGTCTTAGATATCGATTCTGTATTGCTAAACCGGGCCGGGGAGAAGGTAGTAACCCCGAGGCCCGGAACTTTGGAGGGCCCAAGCTTGGGCCAGGATTCTTGGATCAAAACTGCTTCTCTCAAAGTTGTGACTCCTGTGCCAAGCCTTTGACCACCCCCGATCCCTGAGAGAGAATCAGCAAGATAAGTTGCCCGTCGTATTGGAATACTAGTTGCCACTCATGTAAAGAAGGAATGGGACTGCCTGGTGTAGAATTTCAATCTGTTAACCCTTTAGTTAACACGAAAAGCAGACGACACATGCAAACAAGATAAGTGAATATCTATTTCTATTATTTTTTGCGTCAAAAACAGCTTATGTCCCCTCATTGGAACGAGCTCAACGATCTCTTTCCAATGTGGTGTCATATGCTATGTATTTGATATTTGGATATTTGGACTCTGTCGAGCTGTTGGATTAAATTATTATCGAGCCTCGCTTCTGATTTTTTGCTTTTTATATCGTCTGCTCGTCCACTACCTTTTTTCCTTCTCGCACAAAGTTATGCACACCGGGTTGAAAGGGTTAAAATTCCAACTATGTACATCATCAAGGCATTCCTTCGACAAAGGCATTCTTTGATGATGCTGTTGGAATCTTTTATCAGTGAGGACTTTAGCCATCGCAGTCGGGTCAAACCAGCCAAACCTCCAATAGACCATCTTCTTAACGACCCTGGTCATGGCGTCAGCAGGAAAAGCTGTGTAAAAGAACGACGACCACCAATGCCAGATCTTTTACCTCTCGTCAAAATATACAGAAGCTTACTAGAATTTGTCTCTATGAATCATATACAAGGGAGTTGCCACAGGGGTGGTGTCTCACCGTGACCTGCTCCCCCAACATTCGTGAAATTTACATTTGGAAATTAAAAGCCCTAAATTGGCAATTTCAGACAGGGCGCTCCATTGGAATTAGCACACATAAAATGTGTTAGAGACGAATACGTGAGAGTTTCTCAGTTACAGTTCTCGGATAGTAAAGTCTCTTCAGCTGTGCAATTCTAGAGAAAAAAGGAACGCGCTGCCCAATTGGTCCTAGCCTCAGGACGAGGGGCAGGTTCCTCCTGTCCCCCCCCCCCCCCCCATCAGCTTTCGGCGCCCGTGTATTCGCTGTTAAATTCGTCTGGCACAGACTAATAGTTTGTCTGAAGTTCGTCATCTAGCATTTGTGATCTTTATTTTTACCTCCAAAATATATCTTATGACCCCTCATTGGAACGACCTCGATGGAGAGTCATAGGCTATGTTTTTGAGGCTAAAAATGTTTAGATACTGACGACATATTTTAGGCAAGTGTCGCCGGCTATTGTTTTTTGGTTTGGAATTAAATGGGCTATAAAATACCCCGAGCCAGTGAACTACACCGAACGATGATGATCCCCCCCCCCCCCCCCCCGATGAAATCTACTTACCCTGGCCCCTGTCATATCTGATGCGTCCCACTAAACGATCGACGCGGACTTTTTGTTTTTATATTCATGTTTTTTTTCAGATGTATTATGTTCGGAGTTACGGACATAAGATAAACTATGAGCAGTCTTGCCCGCTGATGTCAGACATTTTCTACAATATGGATCAGTTTGTTTACAATAATAACACGAATCAAGACAGGTGAGCGAAACTACATGTTTACAATTCTGACAAAAACTCCTAGAAACGCGAATATCACCGTAATCAGCTGCGTGACTTTTTTCAACTCTTTAACTGTGAGTGTAGGTGTGTGTAAGGTGTTTTAGAGTGAGGGTGAGAGGGAGTGCGTGTGTGAGCTAGTAATCACCGTAGAGTTGCCACGATTATTTGTTTTAATAATCGATAATTGGTCAGCAATAATCGACAGTCAATCGATTACTCGTATCATATACCATATGAGGATTTTTCTTGAAACAACCTACGAAATATTTACTTACTGTGTAACTTAGTGAGTTACTACGTATTTAGATGTAGACGGATATCGTTTCTAAGGAATCAGATCGCCTTATATTATACAACCCCTATCAACAGACTCCCTTTAAAAGTTATCAGTTGTTGTCCCCAATGTGGAACACATACAAAGGCAGGAAAGATATTCTCAGAATTTCTTCCCTACCTTAGCGTGTATTCAGCAAATTCAACTAAATTCACATGACAAACCATATCTAATACTGCATCTCCTTTTTTCCAACAGATATATATAGATAGAGAGTAATCGTTTGACTGGACTTGTTGCGTGGAATAATTCATGAGAGGTGAGGGACGTTGTACAAACACGAGTCCGCGAATGCGCACGAGTGTTTTATAATATAGTCCCTCGCCTCGAATGAATTATTTCACGTAACCAGTCCAGTCAAACGATTACTCTGTATTACTTTTCATTATTAACGATAATTATATTATTTAACCCTTTACCTAACGTAACGATCAGCGCTATTCTAAAAAATCGCCAGTTCATTTTCATTATTTTTTCATTTTTTGTCTCTAAAACATAGGTTATGACCCCTCATTGGAACGAGCTCGTTCCATTGAGGGGTCATAACCTATGTTTTTGAGATAAAAAATGAAAATAATAGCTATTCAAGAATTTTTCGTCTGCTTTTCATATTAGGTAAAGGGTTCAAAAAACAAACAAAAACAATGAAGTCCCCATAACATCCACTGCAAAGCGTCTTCGTTTGCGCGCACGAATACATGGCACTGTTGATTGCATAATTCATTTGTGAAGTTATCGTTTATAATCAAACCCGGAAATCACAGTAAATCACACTTTGGAAAGTAGTAAAAATAGATATTTTAGACATGAAAAAGGATACCACTTTTACGAGTAAAGCACTACGTTCTGGTCGACAAAGCCGTCGGTTATGAAACATAAGATGGGCAAGTATTCGACTACACAAAACCCTAATCGATTACTCATGTTATCAACGATTAATCGACTAATCGATTAATTGCGGCATCTCTAAATTACCGACGACCGTGCTAAAACTCGTGATTTTGACCAGGACCGGTCTCCCCGGTTGAATTAACACAGAAAACCCAAAGTCTGAGAGAGAACCCGGTTTGAGTTTTTTTTCAAGACTTCGTGTATTGGGTATGACCATTATAAAAGGGCCAACCCTGTTCGTCAAAAGGGAGCCGGTTAGAAGGTTCTAAGCATTGTTTGTGTCCACGAGAAAGACGTAGACACAATGACACACACAACGGAAACTGATTCAGATGTGTCGGGGGTATTTGCATGTGTGTCTGTGCTCTTGCAATTGCTGTAAAAGTGGTCGGTAAATCGCACACTAAATCGACCCAGAGCCCAAACTTTATTCCAACTACCCAAAGTACAGCGTTTTATTATGGATCCAAGGGTATGCATAAATGATTCTAGCATCCGGTGTGAGCCTTATTTGTGTTGTAGTAGAACTAGGACAAGGACCGTACACGAGCCCCCATTTGACACCATGCACTTGTAAGGGCGTATGTATATGTCAGACAGTCTTCTGTATGTGTATTTGTTTGGTGTGTGGGTGGGTGGTGTTCTCAACTCTCCGTCCCTAATGTGTCATACATCCTGCTTTCTTATAGTATATTGTGCCACAGAAATGATTGGGGTGACGTATATTTCATATGGCATTCTACTGAACAGACATAGCGTCTAAACAGGCATACCATTGCCAAGTTGAAAAAACATGCTTGTATCAAATAATCGTGTAAACAAAACCAGTTTGTTGACGGTGACTTTCTAAATATTCCTTTAACCCTTTACCCAACGTAACGGCCAAAACCGGCCAGCACTATTCTCAAAAATCGCCAATTAATTTTCACTATTTTTTTCATTTTTTGTCTCAAAAACATAGGTTATGACCCCTCGTTGGAACGAGCTCGTCGAGCTCGTTCCAACGAGGGGTCATAACCTACGTTTTTGAGACAAAAAATGAAAAAAATTAGTTATTCAAGAATGTTTTTTGCAAGTGTCGTCTGCTTTTCACGTTAGGTTAAGGGTTAATTTATATAGCCCCAATTAACTTTTTGCCTACGCTTGCAAAAACGTTTATTGAATAAATGAAAAATTTCATTTTTTGCCACCAAAACATAGCTTACTTCCTTTATTGAAACGAGCTTGATGGGCTTGTTTCAATGAGATATCATATGCAATGTTTCGGAGGCAAAAACTGAAAAATAAAGAAATTTGAATGACGACTTTTGTGAAGAGTGCAGCCAGATATGACGTTACTTTAGGTTGAAGGTTGAAATAATTTATAGGTTAGCCTCACGAAGAATTCTCTCTTATTTCTTCAGTCACCAATGATACCCGCTCATAGGCTCATGATATTGTCCATCCGTCTGTCCTTCCGTCCGTCCGTCCGTCCGTCCGTCCGTCTGAGCAATAATACGGGACTTTCTTCAGTCACCAATGATACCCGCTCATAGGCTCATGATATTGTCCGCACGTCCGTCCGTCCGTCCGTCCGTCCGTCCGTCCGTCCGTCCGTCCGTCTGTCCGTCCGTCCGTCTGTCCGTCCGTCCGTCCGTCTGAGCAATAATACGGGACTTTCTTCAGTCACCAATGATAACCGCTCATAGGCTCATGATATTATCCGTCAGTCCGTCTGCCCGGGCAATAATAGGGGACTTATGAGTTTTTTATTTCCCGGACAGGCATTATAAGCTTACTTCCAGATTATGAGCATACGAACAAATATTATGATTATGAGGTTAATATCTAAAATATGAGACTTATGAGGCAAGAATCGATTTGTAGCGATTTTTCGGGGTTTATGTTAAGGTTTATGGTCAATTAACGGCTTGGGTTAGCGTTGCCCCCTCTTCAGGTTTATCTTGGGGGATCTAACCATGTCTGTCCCCCCCCCCCCCCCCAAAAAAAAAAAATTCCGAAGAAACGACTTTTTAGCGGTTGTCCGAACTTTTTAAAATGATCAATTTTTCCGCAAAACACTAAGCCCACAACTCCCGTTTTAAAGAATCTCCGTCCGTCCGTTCGACCGACCGTCCGTCTTCATAAATCACACTGAATGCGATTTTTTGTGTGTGCACAGCATGACATTATGAAACTAAAAACGTGTCGTGTAACTTCTTCCATGTTGTATGACTCGAAGGTGGTGATGGGTATCTATTAATTTTATGTTAAGGGTATGGTTATGGTTTGGGTTAAGGCGAGTAAAGGAAATGGATAAAGGTTAGCTACCTGCTCGAATTCTTTCGAAAACAGTGATTTTATCACCTGATAGAGTGCTAGAAGCCACTATCTTGGTTCTACTGAAAAGTGCTGATAGCCACTTCAGTGGCTTTACAGTGTGCACATTAGCTTGCTGTTTGTGTAGCAGTAGATAAATAAATATTAATATAAAATTGTTTTGTTACTTTTTATTGGAGAGTGCCAACATGCATTCTCCAATAAATAGTAACACACCAATTATTGATGAACAAAACTTGCATCTTGAAAAAACTCTCATGCTATATACAAATTTCCTTTAAAAAAATTATTTAGCACTCTACCAGTTAACTGTCGGAGTATTTTTAGTTACCTCATATTATTATTATTATTTATTGGTGTTTAAGGTTACATATTTCTGCACAATGGCTAATCATGACCATGACTGCTTTACGGGTGGAGGAAGCCGGAGTACCTGGAGAGAACCGCCGCGCAATGGCGAGCAACTGTCAGCTCCCCAACATATTAACTCCACACAAGCAGTGTTGGCATTGGTTGAAGACAAGTGCACCATCGACGTGCAGTACGCCTTAATACACAACGCCGCTGTGCCCCCACGTGGGAAATGAGGGTGGATTGTCTTGCCCAAGGACACAACGCGGTTGCCGCAGGTGTGATTCGAACCGAGGACCTCTGGCCTTGCAGCCTGCGCCTGTAGCTACTGAGCCACCGCGCCCCCTTTAGTTACCTCAATTTTTTGAATTTTTTTAGTCACACAATGTTGGGTTCGTTAAAATGTCCCTCTGTCCGTCGGTGTGTCTCTGAAAGGTTGCTGGAAAAGGGATTGCACAGAGATGTGTCTTGATAAACACTTTTTTTTTATCTCTTTTCAGACTCATAAACAAGTTTATATTTGGCCACACGGAAACTATTCTTCCCTTGTCAGCCGCATTTGGTTTATTCAAAGACGACGTTGCCTTGAGGGCAGATAATTTCGAGATAGTGAAAAATCGTTCATTTGTTGTTAGTGGAATATCCCCGTTTGCAGGAAATATGGCTTTAATACTTTATCAATGCGACAACCCAATTACAACAACGAAAGTGAAACAATACCAAAGCAATTATGCCATCAGACTGCTCACGAACGAGCACGAAAATGAGTTTCCCGGTTGCAACACCAAGCTTTGTCCATACTCTTTCGTCCGAGAGAAATATTCGGAATACATCGACCATTGTGACTTTGATGATCGTTGTCGAGTTGACTAAGAATATGTCACCACTGCGTAACATTTCGTATAAAGTTATTTGTAGAGGAAAAAAATCAACATATGTTCCTGAATATTTTCAGTCTCGTTTTGAAACGATGTCAATTTATATATGGTGTAGAGGTTAGGGCCTTGCGAATCACACATTTTCGATTCGAATCGAATCTCGAATCAAATCGAATCTATTATTCGAAATCGAATCGAATCTAATCAGGGGCGCCTTGACTAGTGTTCAACCGATCACAAAAAATGGTCGCTGACCGTTTACCGGTTATTTGAGCTCACAATCGGCCGATTCTGATGCAGATTCCGATTGTGATACCGTGTACTACTAGACAAGTTGAGGCTCGAAAGAACTACATTAAACAGAACATTTTTCACAGTGTTAAACTTCGTCGAGTGGGGTCGCAGTAAAATTACCAGTCGCGCACACTTGGGCGGTAAACGTGGCTCAGAGCCACGTTTACCGCCCAAGTGCGCGCGACTGGTAATTTTACAGCGACCCCAGTCAATGGAGTGCAACCTTCACTTTTCCGGTATGAACTGGCGATTGCCGCAAGTACGCTCAATTGTAAGCTTTACATGTCATTTAACTTGTATATCCCGTAAAGGGGCGTCAAGAGAGATTAAGAATACACATTGTGGTTGTTTCTCAACTTTATTGAATGGTATCATTGACATCATTTTACATTAATAATTGAACAATTGCAGAAGATAATAAAATGCGGTTAATGGATCATCACAAAATGCTTGGCAACAATCGGTAGAACCGATGTTTCACGAGACGTTACCTTTGCCACCCGGTTGCCCACAATCGGCCGATTGTGGTGACCGGTTCCGATCATCGGTTGAACACTAGTCTTGACGATGACCGACTGGTGAGGAGGTGCTGTAAACCAGATTTGTTCAGGCTGTGATGGCTGAAGTCTCAACTGACAAAACCTTCCAACCACATCATCAAGACATGCCTTCGTCGAATATTAACCACCAAGGATTATTGTTAAAAAAACAGAAACGGTGCGAGAATTATATGAACTTGGCACTGCACAGGGCTAGCCGTTGGCAACAGCTCATCGGTGACATTGCCTGGAAACTTTAAATTTGCTTTCAACAGTGGTACTGACTAGTGAGACTTGAATTAACATAGCTGGTGCCGATATTGTCCAATGTTAATATAGCGGAAATTACACTCAGTCTTTGTTTTCAATATTATTTATGTTTTTATTTATTTATAGGTGTTTAAGGTCACATAATTCTGCACAATGGCTAATCATGACCACGACAGTTTTGCGAGCAACGGTCAGCTCCCCAACATACCAACTCCACGCAAGCAGGGTTAGCATTGGTTGAAGACAGGTGCTCCATCGATGTGCAATACGCCTTAGTACACAACGCCACCGTGCCCCACGTGGGCAGTGGGGGGTGAAGTGTCTCACCCAAGGACACAACGCGGTTGCCGCAGGTGGGATTCGAAGGGACCTCTCAGCTTGCAGCCTGCACCTCTACCCACAGAGCCACCGGTCACCCAATATTATTTATGTACCATTTCCATTGAAACTATACGTTTTGTCAGACGATGATGATGACTGATATCAAACTATATTCCAGTGAAAAGATTTGAATGGAAACGAATCGGGCACCTGATTTCGAAACGAACCGAATAGCAGCTTAACCCTTTAACTCTTGTGGTATCTTCCATGTAAGTTCAATAGAAGCAATTAGAAGAGTCCATATTCATTATTTGGGGTAGACCAATCACTATTTTCAACGTGCAGCCTCGGGGCTGCACGCTGAAAATATTGATTGGTCTACCCCACACATTTACTGAACAGCCATCCCATTTAATGACGTTATGACGTATCATGTTGCTGAACGGAAAAACGGCCGCTAGGGTTCAAAGGGTTAATATTCGAAATCAAATCGAATGTCGAAGCATTGCGGGGCCCTTGCAGAGGTGTAAAAAGGATAAAAAAAAGAGAAAGAAAAAAACCCACCAAACTACAACAACAATAAAAACAACTCATTTGAAACCATAAGTCAAAGGGCACATGTCTCCCCAGTTTTTTCCCCTACAAATACGTCGCACGATTACACCATGATTTACAAAATACAGAGAATTCATATCTGTCGATACCCAGATATTCCTGTAATATCTGCAAATGGGAACAGAGCTAGTTGCATTTGAATAAATTCTTTCACCTCCGGCTAGTTTGGGCTGTTTCTTCTACTTTAACCCTTTACCTAACATGAAAAGCAGACGACACTTGCAAAAAAAAAAAAAAAAAAAAAAAAATCTCAAATAACTAATTTTTTTCATTTTTTGTCTCAAAAACATAGGTTATGACCCCTCGTTGGAACGAGCTCGACGAGCTCGTTCCAACGAGGGGTCATAACCTATGTTTTTGAGACAAAAAATGAAAAAAATAATGAAAATTAATTGGCGATTTTTGAGAATAGCGCTGGCCTGTTTTGGCCGTTACGTTGGGTAAAGGGTTAAAAGACATTCCAACCCGAAGGCTTCAAGCTGAGTGACGTAGAAGGAAAAGAATGAACCATGGCCAGACTGTGACTTGCACACCTAAAAGAGAGACTACCAGTATTCATACAGTTGGTGATGTACAATACAATACAATACTTTTATTGTCTAAAATCAAACAGGAGATACATGACAAAACAGGTCATAGACACACAACTATCGATCACAAAACATGGAGACAAGTACAAGTGACAGGCTGGTATATTAAATAATATTCATTACATGCATATATATGATGAAGCATATAAATTATATACGGAGTCAAAACAGAAAGTATATTAAACTTTTGAGGAGCAATAATTTTTAGTATTATCGACTTTGATCCCACACAAATTATTGTAAATTCATATTTAGAGTCTAGCTGTATGAATTTGCATAATTTCATGTTCTTACTGTTGCCAGCGTCGAGTCAGGACGTCGCAATTCAGACATGGGGTGAAATGAGAAGTTCACACATGCAGTCAATAGAGTGTATGTCCACCGTTTGTCTCTTGGATGGCAAGACATCGACGGCGCATGGACCTGGTAAGTCTCTGGATGTCACCCTGTGGTATTGCGTTCCACTCCTGCCTTAGAACATATCGTAAATCGCCTAACGTCTGAAGATCATGAAGTCGTACCCGTCGGTCAAATTGGTGCTCGATTGGCGACAAATCTGGCGAAAGTGGGAGCCAGAGAAGAAGTTCGATGCTCTGCTCCTCAAGAAGTCACGACAGATACGCGCCACGTGACATCGGGCATTGTCTTGCTGGATTAACTGCAATCCTACGTTAGCGTTGAACAACGGGACAACAACATCGTTAAGAATTTCGTCCCTATATGGCTGTCCATTCAGATTACCATCGAACAACGGGACAACAACATCGTTAAGAATTTCGTCCCTATATGGCTGTCCATTCAGATTACCATCGACGAAGATCAACTGCGTTCGATGATGCAAGGACATTCCTGCCGAAACCATTACACTACCCTCGCCGAAACGGTCGCATTCCCGCATGCAAGCATCAGAAAACCGTTCTACTCGTCGGCGATACACTCTTGCCCTACCGTCAGCGCGCTGTAGACAAAATCGTGATTCATCACTAAAAAGAACTGTGCTCCAACTCTGCTGAGTTCAGCGAACACGCTGACGTACCCATTCCATTCGGACGGTGCGACGACGTTGGGTAAGGATTGGTCCGTGGTATGGGCGCCTACTTCGGATGCCGTGTTCAGCGAGTCTGTTGAGGACAGTCTGTGCACTGATTCTATTGTTAGTTCTACCGGGAGTAATAGCTGCTGTCCTCGTCGCCGGAAGGAAGCGATGAGACGTCCTGATGTGTCGGTCTTGTGCAGGGGTCGTAACTCTTCGTCGACCTCAACGCGGTTGGTCGACAGTAGATCCAGTGGTTCTATACCTTCCAATGAGACGGTAAATAGTGGCTACAGTTACTCCGAACTCAGCAGCGAGCTCATCTGGAGGTATCCCAGCCCCATGCATACCATTGGCACGCAACCTCTGATTTTCGGTTAATCTTGGCATTTTTTAAAATGTCGAAAGACAAAAATGAGCGTGTTTTCTCAATAACACAGGCTCTCTAGCACACAACACAAAGAAAATCGTCGGTCATCCATCCAATTTTACATTCTCGGGAAGCACGTGCTATTTTGAAATCCGTAGCAAAATTGTATACAGTTGGGTGGGTAACAACAACATGTCATTAAACTCTCTCCTTGCACGACTTCTTGTCCACAAACATGCAACATTAGAACTATTATATTTCATCCTTTATGATATTTTTTCACATGTTTTTCTATTATACTTTCTTTTTTGACTCAGTATATATGATGAGCGTGCTTCCAACTCGAGTAATTTTAATTCTTGCCTAAACAGCATTTTTATTCTCAGCTAGACCCAGCGGTGTTGTTCCGTATACAGAGGGAATTACACCATCTCAACCAAAGCAGCACAACACCACCTGGGCTTTTTCACCAGCTCATTCAAGCCTCATGTCTGTACTGAACGGTGGGGGCGCTGGCGAAAAGGTTCTTACGGCGCTGAAACAGTGTCGCACTCTTTCCAAACCAACCTTCCTACCATATATATATAAATACACCAACATACACCAGTATTAATATTTCGTAGCAATGGGAAAGCTTATGCTCTCGCAGTGTAAGCGCATCGACAACGAACTTGAGGGTTAAAGGTGTCAATTCTGAGTCAAAAGACTCTACCGGGTAGAATGCTTATAATGCGTGACACATTGGGCGAATGGACGTTTGTAGCTGTTTCAAATGTATAGCACATTTGTAGGGGCCCCACACCCTCATCCCACACAGACTCACATTTGACATCTCCTGTCTCACTGGTTAAGACCTAAAAATCAATGAAAGGGCATTGCGGTGGATTCATTGTTCAACCTACCCCCAAAACGAGCCGAACAATGGTAGCACCACTTGTATATTGAAAGCTTGTGCCCCTACACTTTCATCGATCTTCCGTCGGCTCTCTTCAGACCTCAGTCATAACGAATGATTATGTTTCTTGTTCACACAGATTCCAGTTTTAACCCTTTACCCAACGTAACAGCCAAAACCGGCCAGCGCTATTCACAAAAATCGTCAATTAATTTTCATTATTTTTTTCATTTTTTGTCTCAAAAACATAGATTATGATCCCTCTTTGGAACGAGCTCGTCTCCTTAATTTTCTGAAACTTTCACCCCACGTGGGCACTCGGGATTAATTGCCTTGCCCAAGGACACAACGCTGTTACCCCAGGCGGGGATCGAACCGTGTACCCCTCAGTTTGAAGTTCAATGCCATAACCAATGAGCCACCACCACGCCCACATCCGTTTCATTAACCCTTTACCTAACATGAAGAGCAGACGACAATTGCAAACAAAATTCTTGAATAACTAATTTTTTTCATTTTTTGTCTCTAAAACATAGGTTATGATCCCTCTTTGGAACGAGCTCGTCCAGGGTATCTTACATGTAAGTTCAATGGAAGCAATTAGGAGAGTCCATATTCATTATTTGGGGTAGACCAATCACTATTTTCAACGTGCACACATTTACTGAACAGCCATCCTATTTAATGACGTTATGACGTATCATGTTGCTGAACGGAAAAACGGCCGCTAGGGTTCAAAGGGTTAATATTTGAAATCAAATCGAATGTCGAAGCATTGCGGGGCCCTTGCAGAGATGTAAAAAGGATAAAAAAAGAGAAAGAAAAAACCCCACCAAACTACAACAACAATAAAAACAACTCATTTGAAACCACAAGTCAAAGGGCACATGTCTCCCCAGTTTTTTCCCCTACAAATACGTCGCACGATTACACCATGATTTACAAAATCCAGAGAATTCATATCTATCGATACCAAGATATTCCTGTAATATCTGCAAATGGGAACAGATCTAGTTGCATTTGAATAAATTTTTTCACCTCCGGCTAGTTTGGGCTGTTTCTTCTACTTTAACCCTTTACCTAACATGAAAAGCAGACGACACTTGCGAAAAAAAAATCTTAAATAACTAATTTTTTTCATTTTTTGTCTCAAAAACATAGGTTATGACCCCTATTTGGAACGAGCTCGCCCAGGGGGTCATAACCTATATGTTTCTGAGACAAAAAAAGAAGAAAAAAATTAGTTATTCAAGAATTTTGTTTGCAAGTGTCGTTTGCTCTTCATGTTAGGTAAAGGGTTAATGAAACGGATGAGGGCGTGGTGCTAGCTATATTTTTGAAACATAAAATGAAAAAATAAAAAAATAAAAAGTAACGAAATTAAATGGTGATTTCTGTGAATAAGGGTGGCCGGTTTTGGCCGTTATGTTGGGTAATGGATTAAGCGTAAAATTAAACTATACTATTCAAAAAAAGTAGGGGATATCCAAGCTGATGTTGATATTTTCGGAAAATGGTATTTGGATACGCGTGATTGGACACATCAATATGTTACCACGTTTAATGAATGATCATGAATGTCACTAGCCCACGAAAGCGTAGTGCAGGGTTTTCGCATGAGCGCGGCGTTAATGTCTGTGGGGTACGTTTTGAAATTTTCATTTGTACTGGACGGGCTTTTTTAGAGGTCACATCGTTCTTTTCTTGGTATAAACACGTTCATCAATGGTTTCTGATCAAAACGTAACTTTTGAGATACGCGAAGACTGACACGTAACGAACGTTTTCGTGCCGTTGGCATGTTGGAAGCGGGCAACAGAAGACTGCAGTGGCTCAAATTCTCAACGCTACTCAATCGCTGATTAGCAGGTTGTGGTCACGCTTCCGTCAGATAGGCAATGTTGATGAAAGACGTCGGTCACGTCGTCCAAGGGCGACAACTGCTAACAAGGATTGTTTCATCCGAACCACAACATTACGTAACCGCCATCAAAGTGCCTCAGAAATTGGACAGCAGCTGCACCGAGCGTGAGATGTGCGAGTCAGTGGTCAGACTATTCGAAATCGCCTACACAGCTGGAATTTGTACGTTCGACGACCTCGATTAAGTCCACGTTTGACTGAGTGTCACGTCGCAGTAAGGCGTAATTGGTGTGGAGCGAGCTCGACAGCGCTAAGACAATCGTCGGTGTAGCAACGTCATGTTTTCCGATGAATCGAGGTTCACTCTCGACTTCCATGACAGGCGAAACAGGGTGTGGCGGCGACGGAACGAACGGTGCCATGACGTAACCGTTAGGCAACACGATCGTTTTAGTGGTGGATCGATTACGGCGTGGGAAGGCATAACCATGACAAGCAGAACAACATTACATGTCATCAAAGGGCGTGTCACAGGGCAGTATTACCATGACAACATGTTAGCTCATGTGGTGCCATTTGCGCGACGTTGCGGCCGTCGATTCATTTCCAAAATGACAATGCAAGAGCACACAGGGCCCGTGTCGCTACGGAGGTCCTCCAGGAGCAGAACATCACTACGGCGCTTTGGCCAGCACTAAGTCCAGACCTTTCACCAATCGAGCACGTCTGGGATATGCTTGGCAGGCGCATACGACAACGCCAACAGGACCCTACCACAATGTCCAGGGACTCGTTGCTGCCCTGCAGGAAGAATGGAATAACATCAGCCAAGCTGATATTGGACGTTTTTGGTGAGGAGCATGCCACGTCGGATCCGCGCTTGTCTCGCGAATCGAGGAGGATTTACAAGGTATTGAGGTCTTGGACTGAATGTGGTAAATTCTCTGACTGACCGTTCGTGTCTTATTCTTGTCAGACACCCAACCGTCGCTGAAATCATTCACCAGATGTCACTGTGCAATGCCTCAATACCTCAACTGTCTTTTTGATGAAAATATAAATAAATTTCTTCATATATCTCACTTTTATCAAATATCTCCTACTTTTTTGAATAGTATATTAAAAAAATATTCACTTCGTAGATCTGAGACAACCAATTTCTCGAAGATTCTTAACCCTTTACCTAACATGAAAAGCAGACGACACTTGCAAAAAAAATTCTTGAATAATTAATTTTTTTCATTTTTTGTCTCAAAAACATAGGTTATGACCCCTCGTTGGAACGAGCTCGACGAGCTCGTTCCAACGAGGGGTCATAACCTATGTTTTTGAGACAAAAAATGAAAATATTTTGAAAATTAATTGGCGATTTTTGAGAATAGCGCTGGCCGGTTTTGGCCGTTACGTTGGGTAAAGGGTTAAAGGGCCTTAGTTTAAACATATTTTATTTTCATTATTAGATTGCAAACTGACAAAAGAATTGGGACACAAGTTATTAAACCTATATAAGTTCCTCTCCTTAAAGGGACTTTTTCTTACTTGAATTAGCTCACTGCCGTCACGTATCGTTTCTATACTCCAAGACAATATAGATGTTTGTTGCACCGACTGTTAATACATTGACTTCTAGAAAGCCCATGGCACTTATCCCCATGTCTCTGTATTGCTCACAGTCCATTACGGTACCAATGTGATAGTTTTTTTGCAAGGAACGGGCAATATACCGAAAAAACGAACCGAAACCGAAATCATGGCGATGCCGAAAAATCGAAATAAACCAGTCATTGAATAACGAAACCTTCGGGATTTTTAAATTTCTATACATTCGCTATTTATATGGCCTTACAGAGGCTTGATAGCATTTGAACTTTTCATTTTCATGAAAGGAGAGATTGATTTTCTTTTTTGCTAACCCTCAGGGGTCTGGACAGTTGTTCTAAATTTTCACTGCGCTACCGCCTGTACATGTCCAGTTGCTTAGCAATGTTTTCTAGTCAGTCGGGTGCCTGTTCACGCGGACAAAACTAGACTAGAAATCACTGCGCCCGTGATTTGTCTATTGTCAGCAGAACCTCCTAATAATAACATGTCAAGGGCACATGCTCGCTAAACCTGTTTAAGTCTTTACCAAACGTAACAGCCCAAACCAGCCAGCGCTATTTACATTGTTCCTTTTCCTTTTTTTTGCCTCAAAATGATAGCTTATGAGCCCTCATTGGAACGAACTCGTTGAGCTTGTTCCAGTGAGGGGTCATAAGCTACAGTACGTCGAGAGTGTATTATCATTAAATCACCCGCAGAGTGGCGATTCCACCCAAACAATAATTGCTAATTTGTTGCAAAGCATTACAAGCACAAGCAAAGTTCCAGCCAATGTACCTCCGGGTTATACCCGGAGGTCCATTGGCTGAAACATTGCTTGCGTTTTTTGTTCACACGTACAGAATTTGAAAGTGATACTTTGGGTGATAACTCCACTCCCCGGGTGATTTAGTTACAATCCACTCTCCTATGGAGACGCTCGGATATCGTCACTGTGCCCCCATACTATTTTAAATGCGAGCCATACCCTTCTCCGAGAACTAGTTTTCATCGAAAAGTGAAACGAGAAACGGAAACGAAAAA
This sequence comes from Pictodentalium vernedei, assembly GCA_031216915.1. NCBI lineage: Eukaryota > Metazoa > Mollusca > Scaphopoda > Dentaliida > Dentaliidae > Pictodentalium > Pictodentalium vernedei. The sequence continues at coordinate 79,010,303 of CM062293.1, read as the reverse complement.
CCATCTTTACGAGCTTTCCAAATATTGTGCCTCCTGAAATCTTCAGTGCGCACAAGAAAGGTGATTAGGCCTATAGATAGTTAGGCCTATAGATAGATGAAATGCTGCTAATTTGAAAGATTCGTTCAGTAATTAATAGAGGTATGTATAAAATTATGAGCTTTTAATATTTCCCCTGCACATTTTAATTAAACGTGAGAACAGTAGCGAACATAAAATACCGTAAATTCCTCCTTTCTGGAAGTTTGTGGCAATCACTGAACGCATAAATACACAAGCAAATAATCACATTCCTCTTGTATTCTCATATTCATCAAATTAACACTGCGTAGAACTTAACGGTATAGCCGAAATAAAAATAAATGATAGGATATCTGACTGCTCATCCCCCTTAGACGAAAAGTTGCCTTCTCCCTTCCACCTCAGTCATCCGACAGGGTGTTTATGATTTTGTTTATGATCGGCAGGGATAACTTAGAGATGAGAGTGGACGATGTTGTCCGAGTTTGCCGAATGTGCTCTAAATTTGTGTTTGGAAAATACAGTTAAAAAGTTATCTGCTATCATTTATGCAAGGGGGCGCGGTGGCGTTGCGGTAACCGATTCTCGTCAGATCACCGAAGTTAAGCAACGTCGAGCCCGGTTAGTCCTTGGATTGGTGACCGTCTGATCGATCGATTCGGACTCCCGCGATGTGTCCTTGGGCAAGGCACTTAACCCCGTTTGTCCACATGGGGCCACGATGACGCCGTGTACTATGGCGTACTGCACGTCGAAGGTGCGCATGTCTTCCACCAATCTGACCCTGCCTGTGCTGTAGCGCGGAGTTACGATGTTGGGAAGCTGGCAGCTGCTCGTTGTTGCTCGGTGGTTCTCTCTGGGTACTCCGGCTCCCCCCCCCCCCCCCGTAAAACTGTCATCGATATGACCTTGGATATTAAAGTGTCGTTAAACCCTAATAAATAAATAAATAAATAAATAAATAAATAAATCCCCTCCCCCCGAATACCCACCCTGATAGTACCTACCCGGAGTCTTGCCACCCAGAATGTATATGTATATATTTAAGGCTTTTGTGCCCAATACTGGGATTCATGCTGGCCTGTTCTTATACCCGCTTGTCATAATATTATAATGATTTATTAAAGCAACTACGCCCATCCATCCACATCACATGAGAGATACGCGTGAATTATATTGTGTCCATCGTATCGGCAATATAATACCACAGAAAAAACAACATATATACTGCGTTCGTAGCATGTACAAGGTTACAAAAAAACACTTAACAGCCAATTAAATTCCGATTACCCCCACCTACACTGAAAGTGTCTCGAAACCGCCTTCGGCGGTTGGGTTTCTTCTATGCTTTCACCGTATCCAAACAGACAAGCAGAGAGAGAGAGAGAGAGAGAGAGAGAGAGAGGGAGAGAGAGAGAGAGAGAGAAGAGAGAGAGAGAGAGAGAGAGAGAGAGAGAGAGAGAGAGAGAGAATACCTCAGCTTGACTGTCAATTGAAAACCCATATTGAGCATACAAATCAGTGTTTTTGGATTGAGAAAACTATGTTTTTCATTTTACAACTTGTTTCTGTAATTAAATTGCAAAAAAAAATTACCATGAAGAATAGTTGCCCCTTCCCTCCAACCGCCCTTTTAATTAAATGAAAAGTACCACGGTATACCATGCTTGGTATATATGGTAGGCTTACACCAATGTTTTAACTTGAGCGCCAGAGGATACCACGGTTTACCAACACTTTCGTGCGGGTGCAGTGCTCCAAGTGAGTACCCATCCTGATAGTACCCCTCCATACGAGAGTTCTACCCATAGAGACTTCCACCCCCTGGAGAGACTCCCTCTCCCAAAAGCATCCCAGTATATCAGCCCCGGAGAGTTCCCCCGTAGAGTACCGCCGCATCAGAGACAATTCCCACCGGTATGGTACCCGTCTGTGCCACTACCCACCGAGAAAGTAGCAAACCATAACTCTTTGTTTTATTGTGAGGACATGGCGAGAACAAAGAAAAACCTTGTGGAGACACAAACACTACTGTCTAGGTACCCGCAACATCGGGAAGACACTCCCACCCAAACACAAGTTTGAAGCTTATTGTCCCTGTCTCTCTCCATCTGTATCCCCCATCTCAGTCTATCACTCTTCCTCTCCCTGTCTGTCTGGGTCCGGTGAATGCATGGCAAAACCCAGCCGCTGAAGGAGATTTCGGGAAAGTTTCAGTGTGGGTGAGCCTGGGGGTTAATCTTACCACACTGATCTGCATACTACACAGCTTAGTCTCTCTTTGTCTCGCACATTCTCCCCTTTCTCTTACCCTCCGGCCCTCCATATCACACAAACACACACATAACGAGAGGGAGGATATAGTCCTAAGTACCTTAACCACGTCTTGTGTTAAATCTCTAGTACTCGACAGCGTTCTATGGGGGAAATCGACGAAACGGAGTTTAATTTGCAGTTTTTGTAACCTTGAACGCTCTATGAACGCAGTATATATACTACTCAAAGTTTGCTACTCAAAGTTTGATATCTATCTCACATGACCTTCTCACACGAGACACGCATATCTTGCATAGGAAGTGGGGGGAGAAATACGAATCGGGTAAATTGAATTCAAACTGCAACTGTGGTTTAAAGACAGACATATACTACTCAAAGTTTGCTAAGCCCCAAATATTTGACACATCATTGTGAAATTTGCTTGTGACATATTTGCGATATTTTTGGTAGATATGATTGAGAAATGTATTGAGATTGTCCCCAGTGTTTACATTAGCTTTCTTGACAGGCAGACTTTTCGTGGCAGTTATGGAAAGCATGTACCCCTTGATTTTCATGATGTTTTCGTGTAATGTCTACATGTACATGACATGTGTAGGGTATTCAGTCTTCATTTCAACACAAACCCTTGTGATTTAATGATTGAATATGGCAAATGCAAATGTAAGAAGACATTTGCCTGAAGCAGAAATGTGGCGAGGTGCAGGGATGGTGGTGCAAGGGGCTACACAGCGTCAGGTTGGTGAAGCCCTTGGTGTGCACCATACGGTGATCACCAGAGCCTGGGCAAGATTTCAGCAGTATGGCACACCAGTAAGGCAGCATGGTGGTGGCAGAGACAGGGCAACATCTGCAGCTGAAGACCGGTTTTTGATCATTCAGGCCCGTAGGAACCGCTTTGCCACAGCAACCCAGCTTCGCAGTGACCCCTAGAATGCATCTGGGGTAAACGTTTCGAAGCAGACTATCCGGGCAAGGTTGCACGAAAGTGGTCTCCGATCGAGAAGACCATGTATTCGCATTCCGCTGTCCCAGAACCACAGTCAGGCACAATATGAATGGGCCATGGACCACGTTGGATGAACCAGAGAAGGTTGGCGACCTGTCCTTTTTACAGATGAGTCAAGGTACTGCCTAGACCACACATGTAGGCGTTCTAGGGTATGGGGAATACCAGGAGAGCGATTCCATGCAGCCGACATTGCTGAGCATGACCGCTGTGATGGAGGGTCAATCATGGTCTGGGCGGCATCAGCAGGGATGGACGTACGGAGCTCTATGTCATTGAAAGTGGTACATTGACTACACAGTGGTATATTGATGAGATCCTGGATGTCCATGTCAGATTGTATGCAGGTGCAATGGGTGATAGATTCATTCTGATGGACGATAATGCCCGTCCTCATGTTGCCCATGCTGTCGGGGAGTACCGACAGAGGGAGGATGGGATTGAACGTATGGACTGGCCAGCAAGATCCCCTGACCTCAATCCATTCGAACATGTCTGGAATGAGTTGCAGCCTGCAATTTCAGCCCGTCCAGTCAAGCCAAGAAGTGTCCAGGAGCTTGGTGCCATGATGGTCCAAGAATGGAACAACCCACAAAGGGCCTGGTGGAACAACATCCCACAAAGGACCACCAGGAACCTGATTAGGAGCACGAGAAGGCGTTGTCAAGCTGTAATTAACAGTAATGGGTCTCATACTCGATACTGAACCCATACCAGTTCGCTCCGTCAACTTTTTGGCAAATTGAAAAATTTTCTCTTTTACCAATAATATCCATTTTCCATGGTTATCGTATTCAAAAGCTAAACAATAATGTCAAACACAAATAAAATCTTAATTTCTGTACTTAAATCATTAAAGATATAATTAAGTAAGAAATATATACACTTTTCATTACAATATTTCAACTAAAACGTAAAACAGGCAGTGGGATATACTTGGTGCTTAGCAAACTTTGAGTAGTATATGAGCAGTATAGCATGTACCCGATAGTGCCTTATTATCCGGAGCTTTCCCAGTGCAACTAGTATTACATTCCCATAGGAGTCGGAGTCGTTTGCCGGACTTTTCCGGTGCAAATCTTCGGCCCCAACCAGCTAGATCCGGCAAGTACTTCACGTATTGCATATATAGTATGCTGTGGTATATAACGTGATATATGTACACACAGAGCTATGGATATACAGTATGGGTATGTGATGGAAAATTGATGGTGAAGTTTTTCCCGCAAAACTGCTGAGGTTGCCAATGACATCGTGACGCCACGATGCGCACGCATATATATACTACGTTCGTAGCATGTACAAGGTTACAAAACAACACTTAACAGCAAAAATTCCGTTTCATCGATTCTCCCACAGAACGTTGTCGAGAACCATAGATTTAACCCAAAGATGCGGTTAAGGTTCCGCAGAACTATATCCTCCCCTCGTTATGTGTTTGTGCGATAAGGAGGGACGGAAGGTGAGAGAGGGGAGAATGTGCGAAAGAAAAAGAGACTTAGCTGTATAGTTTTTTTTTGTAGATCGGTGTGGTAATATTTCCCTCACCCAAATTAAAACTGTCCGAAAATCGGTTTTTCTTTGTTCTCGCCATATCCTCACAAATAAAACAATGGGTTATGGTTTGCTACTCTCTCGGTGGGTTGTATCACAGACGGTTACTGTACCGGTGGGAGTTGTCTCTCGGTATTCTCTGGGGGAACTCTCCGGGGTAGGTGGAACTCTACGGAGAAACACACCAGATCTGATATACCGGGGTGCTCTGTCGGGAGAGGGTTTTTTCCAGGGGGTTTCTATGAGGAGGACTGTCGTGTCGAGGGGTACTATCAGGATGAGTACTTACTTGGGGAGGGGGGGGGGGAGGGGGGGGCACTGCACCTGCAAAAACATTATACTATGTATCCCACGCATGATATACCGTGGTACTTTTCATAATAGTAAAGGGGCGGGAGGAGGGAAGGGGCAACTATTCTTCATGGTATAATTTTGCAATTTAATAACAGAAACAAGTTGCAAAATGAAAAGCATAGTTTTGTTAATTTAAAAACACCCTTTTGTATGCTATATATGGGTTTTTAAAAATAAATATAAAGTCAGGCTCAACTTGACAGTCAAGCTGTGGTATTGTCAATGCTCGTCTTCCGTCCGTCTGTCTGTCTGTACCTTAACACGCTCCGGGCTATAGGCCGTATTTATGTATCGATCTTTACGAAAATTCTCAGGTACTCTTGTTATGACCGTGTAACGAGGACGAGTGTTTTGGGTTTGATCCGAAATTCAAGCTAAAAGTGACCATTTTGTCCCAACTTGTGTGTAATTATTATTTCCTTCAAAATTTCTAAAGGACATTTAGAATTTCAATAATTTTTGGTAAGGATGTGTGGCAGCATAAGATACATTTAGATGAACTTAGGTTTAGGTGGGTAATATACCTGGGGGTATTCTCGGAGGGGGAGGTGAGTCTCCGAAAGAGACACTGTACGGGGGACTCTCTCGGGAGGATACTATTCAGGGTTTATTCTCGGGGGGGGGGGGGGGCGATTGGGCCGCCACGACCTTGTACACATGTATATATATAGCACCATTGTACTTCATTGTTGACCACCATACAGATCATGTCATGATACCATGGTGTAACAAACTTTACCATGGTATACCTTGGGTGTACCAGGGTGTATTATGGTACCCCATGATATCATGGATTACAGTGGTACACCGCGGTATAGTACCATACAATATCATGGTCTAGAATTCTTGGGGGAGGGTCTCTACCCCATTGTTTTACTCATGGGGACACAATTAGAACAAAGAAAAACTTTGTGGAGACACAAGAAGTATTGTCTAGGTACTCACAACATGGGAAGATTTCCCCCACCCCGCTCTCACACACACACACGTTTGAGGCTTATTGTCCCTGTCTCTGCCCCCCCCCCCCCACACACACACACACTCTCTATCTCTGTGTGTCTCTCTTATCTCACTCTCTCGCCTTGTCTGTCTGGATCCGGTGAATTTATGGAAGAAACCTAACCGCCGAAGGTGTGGGGGGGGGGGGGGGCGGAGGGGGGGGGGGGGGGTAATCGGAATTTAATTTGCTGTTAAGTGTTTTTTGTAACCTTAAACATGATATGAACGCAGTATATATGTTATTTTTCTGTGGTATTATATTGCCGATACGACGGACAAAACATCTTTTACTTACGTGATTTGGATGGATGGTCATAGTTGCTTTAATAAATCATTATAAAATGTATGGCAAGCGGGTAAAAGAACAGACCAGCGTGAGTTCCAGCACTGGGCACAAAGGCCTTAAATATATACATACACATTCTGGGTGGAAAGAGTCCGGGTGCCTATCAGGGTGGTTATTCTTCTCACGGGGTGGAGGAATTATCGCGGTGGAGAATCTCCGGTGGGAAAAATACCTGAAGGTATTCTCCGGAGGAGTGGGGGGGGGGGGGGGGCACTGTGTGGCAGACTCTGAGGGGTACTATCCGGGGGTTATTCTCTGGTGGGGGGGGGGGGGGGGAGGTGGGGTGTTGGACCGCCACGACCTTGTGTACATATGTATAGCACCATTGTACTGCATGGGTGACCACAATACACATCTTGTCATAGTACCATGGAAAAACAAACTTTACCACGGTATACCTTGAATGTACAATGGCATTTTACGATACGCCATGATACCATGGATTATCGTGGTACACCGTCATATAGTACCATGCAATAGCATGGCTTAGTACCACGGTACACCATAGTACATACTTTGCGAAATAACGCAATACTTAGTTATTGCAAAATAATGCAATAGTTATTGCGAAATTACACAATACGTTTGAGAAATAACGCAATACTTTTGCGAAATGACTCAATACTTTTTTGCGAAATAACGCAATACGTTTGCGAAATAACGCAATACGTTTGCCAAATAACGCAAAGTTATTGTGAAATAATGCAATACTTTTGCGAAATAACGTAGAAGTTATAGTGAAATAATGCTTTTGCGAAATAACTCAAAGTTATTGCGAAATAATACAAAGTTATTGCGAAATAACGCAATACTTTTGCGAAATAACATGGAGCAGTTTAATCAGAGCAAGTCTCAACAACAGCAATTAACCAGTGAAGCCACTCCCAGAAACCCAATTAAAGTAAAACGATAAAGATACAAAACCAGAAATTGGGAATGCTGTTTTGTCATAACGGTACTTGAATCTCATTGAGTGAGCATTCTAAGCCGTTTTGCGGACCTATTTTCTGACCTTTCCATTGTACTATGACATTTTCTTAACACTTCCATAAAAGCACAGTCGCCGTGGACTGGCCGTAATACACGCGCAGGTGGTGATGTCCACGAATGCGTTTACCAGGTGATAAAAATTAACATCAGCAAAATTTTAATTAATGAAGCACCGGGTTGTGCTTCACTAATTAAAAGCACGACCCGATTCTTCATTAATGCATTTATTTATTCCAATTACTTTATTCATTTATACCAAATTTATTTATTTATACCCCCTTTTGCTTCACGTAGTGTATCTTTTCGCCAATTCTTTTTGCATTATTCATCAAAGATTTAGGCGATAAACTCCTGCATAGCGTCGAAGGGGTGGCAGTTGCGGACCTGAAGATCCCAAGCTGTTTGTCGCAGACGGCACGGTACTATAGTATCAGAAAGGGAAGAGGGAGGGGGCTAGAGAAAATGCTGGCAATTGTTGGGAGATATTGGAACAAATGAAGACTCGAACTAAATGAAAGCAAAAACAAAGTTATACCCGTCTATGGGTCGTAAGGTGGAACCTACTCGAAGGAGGACAGTGGGGAAGTTATGTTCCGGAAGGTAGCAGCAAACGTTTTAGTGTAGGAGAGACAGGTGACTACGATTGGGTTCTATTTGGGCGAAAAGATAAAACATTACGGGAAGAGGCATCTACCGAAACCGCACGAATAAACTAACCTTGAAGGGGAAGCGAACCCTTAATCAAATGAAACTTAAGGGGAAAACAGCTTCAATAAGGTTTTCTTGGGGGAAACCATTTCTGAAATGGTGGGTGTGCCAAGTATAACGTATGGCACGGAACTGGTGTCTCTAAACCAAACGGCTTTAAAGAGCTTAATTGGAAACCCCGCAGAACGATGCAGGCCGGTGGATAACGGGGTCGAGTAATGCCGCAGCAATAGAAGCCATCAGGGGTGGGATTGTGGGGATGAGGATTAAGCACAGGATAGACTTAATATCTTAACTATTCGGTAAATCTCCCGACAGACGATGGTGTAAACTAATGTTCCAGAATACTTGAAATTCAAACACAAAGACAGGGTGGATGGTCCAAGTGAGGGAGTTAACCCTTTACCCAACGTAACGGCAAAACCGGCCAGCGCTATTCACAAAAATCGCCAATTAATTTTCATTATTTTTTCATTCATGTCTCAAAAACATAGGTTATGACCCCTCTTTGGAACGAGCTCAAGAATTTTGTGTGCAAGTGTCGTCTTCTTTTTATGTTAGGTAAAGGGTTAATAGACTACTACTCAATGGAGATCTCGGACTTAGAAGTAGGGACAACCAGGGTAAAAAATCGTCAGAGAAAGAGCCATGGAGGATTGAAACTTTAATTGACGAGAGGAGGTCAAATAAAAAAAGGTCTTTGGGTGGCCTGTGTGATAACGAGAAGTCAGGTTTTGAACAGTATATTAATTGATGGCACCTATGGGATGGGCGGGTGGATCACTGTTGTTCAAGCTGTCGCAGTCGCTTCAGCTAAGAGGGGGGGGGGGGGGGGGGTAATTGGGAAAGACAGTGAAAAGGAGTGCCAAATGTGTAATTTAGGCGTAGTGTAGACCCTGGAACACTTTCTATTAGAATGACGAAAATACCAGTCCAACAGAATAAGATTCACTGAGAGTATAATGGGAAAGTGGGATGGGAGAATGAAGGACTTGTGATTAGTGGGTGACACAAAGGGGAGGGTTAATATGCTTACCGGAGAGATTGGGAAGAATGCGGCCCTTGATATCATCAATCACTTCCCGGTGTTGGGAGGAGAGAAGGGGCGTGGGAATAGGGACGCAGTTGGGAGTACAGGGGTAACCAAGGCTTTCTCACGGGAGAACCGCGACAAATCAGCGACTGGCCAAAGTGAAAACCCACATGGCGGTAATAACCTTTATGTATTTGGAAAAATAAACACGTGATCACTGAACACAAATAAGCAAAAACTAGACCATAAGGGTCACGTATATATTTTAGCATTTGTTTATAGAAATTTGGGCGCAGATGACCGTTGATGTGATGTGTCTTTACTTACAAAGATGCACAGTTATTCTTTCCTGTCCCGTTATACTTATTCCAATCAATAAGCATTTGACTCCCCTTCAAAGCATCCAGATATTAATATAATTTGTGGAACTACCCGAGTAGTATGTAATGTGGTTTTGAGGACCCATTGGCCGGATCTCATTGCCGGATCTCATGTGACGTCATAGTCACGTGACGTAGTGGCGCCATATTGTGTTGTTATGGTAACCCGCGTGAGCGGCCATGTTGTGACGTCATCTCCATAGTGATACGTGGTGTTAGTGCGCATGCGCAGCTCGTGTTTTTAGGGTGACACGTGTTTCCGTCGTCCATTTTGTATACTGGAGGCCGCCATCTTGGTTTCTATGGTAGCACGTGATTGCTATGTTACCTAAGGCCTACAATAGGATAGGGGTATGTTCGGTGGGTATTTTGGATTGAATCGGAGTAAATCTGATTACCACAAACAACCCGACAATCCCCCAAATCACCAAAATCCACCCAAAATCACCGAAATTGACTTTATTTCCCCAATTTATCAGCTTAGCACGTAGTGCTATAGTACTAAGGGGTACAAGGGGGTGCATTCGATTGAACAGGAGAAATGTTCTGGATTAGAATTCTCCCAGAATCCCTTTTTGGGTCCCTATCCCATGACGTTTTTCCCATTAAAAGACAGGTTCCTTTGGTAATTACCCAGAATTCTCTGCTTCTATCTATATATGCAATAGTTATCGTTTATCTGGCCATGTTCCTTTATTCTAGAGTATACTCCAGTAGTGTAGAAGAGCCTATTAACTGGAATAGTTCACCTTATTATTGCTATATTTAGCAATTTCTGGTCTATTCTTGTTAGTTCTGATCCTATTCCAAGTACTCTTGTTGTTTCATTTATATAACTAACCAATCAGATTGCTTGATTTCCCATAATCTGTATGCAGGGTTATCTCCCTTGTGTATAACAAAAGCCTATATCCAATGGCAATATCCCCAGGCACCCCAATTTTAGCACCCCTTTTTTGAAAACACCTGTGGCTATGGAATCCCTTTTTGTCATATGTGCTTATGTGAAAAAGCACAATGTGACACAATGTGACCTAGCACAAAGGCACATGCTTTATGTGCCGATATGTGCTTATGTGAAAAAGCACAATGTGACACAATGTGCCCTATCACATAGGCACATACGGGTAATTGAGGATACCTTTGGCCTGGTATTGTATTATTTGAGGATACTTATCGAGGATACCTACTGGAGAATCCCTTTTTTGTCATATGTGCTTATGTGAAAAAGCACAATGTGACACAATGTGCCCTAGCACAAAGGCACATGCTTTATGTGCCGATATGTGCTTATGTGAAAAAGCACAATGTGACACAATGTGCCCTATCACATAGGCACATACGGGTATTTGAGGATACCTTTGGCCTGGTATTGTATTATTTGAGGATACCTATCGAGGATACCTACTGGAGAATCCCTTTTTGTCATATGTGCTTATGTGAAAAGGCACAATGTGACACAATATGCCCTATCACATAGGCACATGCTTTATGTGCCGATATGTGCTTATGTGAAAAGGCACAATGTGACACAATATGCCCTATCACATAGGCACATACGGGTATTTGAGGATACCTATGGCCCGGAATTGTATTATTTGAGGATACCTATTGAGGATACATATCGAGGATACCTTTTGGAGAATCCCTTTTTTGTCGCATTAGGCTATGTAAAAGCCCTCAATGGGTCTAATGTAGTCTTACCAACCGCTTCCATCTTGTCACCAAAGCTCCAAGGTCATTACAGGTCTATGGCCTATCTGTCCTATCATTAGCTTCTACAACAGTCTTGTTCCATTGCGGCCTTGTACCAGTACTATTGGCTTCTATTATTCTGCCCCATATCTCATCCATTACTTCCTAGCTATACCTATCTCAGTCTCGACTATAACATTGATCAAGGTTGAATCAGATTTTCCCTGTATACGTATAAGGCATTCCGTTATTGAGATTCCTAGCCGAGTCCGTAAAATTTGGATTCCGTGTTTTAACATCAATACTCGAGGGTATGGAAAGAGACTGGTAATACCCAATTCAGCATTGACAACAAGAACCTGAACAGAGACAACCAACCACTACAAAATAACAAAGGTACAGAACGGAGATCCAACACAACCAAGATCGAAGTAAACAGAACTGATTTATGAACAGATACAAGACACCTGTTCGAATGAAGTCGTAGTGAACGAAGATCCAACAGAACCAAGATCGTAGTGAACATAACAAAGTTTTCACCTGAATGAACTGTAATCCCTAAATATAACCCAATGTTAACCCCCTTGAATTGAACAAACCTGAATGAACCCTTTGAACTGAACAAAGTTTAGAACTATAACCCCTAATGAAGGTATTAACACCCTTTGAACTGAATGAATGAACTATAACCCTAATGAAGGTATATATAATTAACCCCTTTGAACTGAATGAATTTTTTGAATGAACTTTTTATATCTAATATAAATAAACACCCTTTGAACTGAATGAATTTTAAACTTAATGAAAATATAACGAAAGGTGATCTGAATTTTTAAACTACAACCCATTGAACTGAATTCTTCTAATAGGGGAGGGAAATACCCTCGAGTATTGATGTTAAAACACGGAATCCAAATTTTACGGACTCGGCTAGGAATCTCAATAACGGAATGCCTTATACGTATACAGGGGAAATCTGATTCAACCTTGATCAATGTTATAGTCGAGACTGAGATAGGTATAGCTAGGAAGTAATGGATGAGATATGGGGCAGAATAACAGAAGCCAATAGTACTGGTACAAGGCCGCAATGGAACAAGACTGTTGTAGAAGCTAATGATAGGACAGATAGGCCATAGACCTGTAATGGCCTTGGAGCTTTGGCGACAAGATGGAAGCGGTTGGTAAGACTACATTAGACCCATTGAGGGCTTTTACATAGCCTAATGCGACAAAAAAGGGATTCTCCAAAAGGTATCCTCGATATGTATCCTCAATAGGTATCCTCAAATAATACAATTCCGGGCCATAGGTATCCTCAAATACCCGTATGTGCCTATGTGATAGGGCATATTGTGTCACATTGTGCCTTTTCACATAAGCACATATCGGCACATAAAGCATGTGCCTATGTGATAGGGCATATTGTGTCACATTGTGCCTTTTCACATAAGCACATATGACAAAAAGGGATTCTCCAGTAGGTATCCTCGATAGGTATCCTCAAATAATACAATACCAGGCCAAAGGTATCCTCAAATACCCGTATGTGCCTATGTGATAGGGCACATTGTGTCACATTGTGCTTTTTCACATAAGCACATATCGGCACATAAAGCATGTGCCTTTGTGCTAGGGCACATTGTGTCACATTGTGCTTTTTCACATAAGCACATATGACAAAAAAGGGATTCTCCAGTAGGTATCCTCGATAAGTATCCTCAAATAATACAATACCAGGCCAAAGGTATCCTCAAATACCCGTATGTGCCTATGTGATAGGGCACATTGTGTCACATTGTGCTTTTTCACATAAGCACATATCGGCACATAAAGCATGTGCCTTTGTGCTAGGTCACATTGTGTCACATTGTGCTTTTTCACATAAGCACATATGACAAAAAAGGGATTCCATAGAAACAGGTGTTTTCAAAAAAGGGGTGCTAAAATTGGGGTGCCTGGGGATATTGCCATTGGATATAGGCTTTTGTTATACACAAGGGAGATAACCCTGCATACAGATTATGGGAAATCAAGCAATCTGATTGGTTAGTTATATAAATGAAACAACAAGAGTACTTGGAATAGGATCAGAACTAACAAGAATAGACCAGAAATTGCTAAATATAGCAATAATAAGGTAAACTGTTCCAGTTAATAGGCTCTTCTACACTATTGGAGTATACTCTAGAATGAAGGAACATGGCCAGATAAACGATAACTATTGCATATATAGATAGAAGCGGAGAATTCTGGGTAATTAACAAAGGAACCTATCTTTTAATGGGAAAAACGTCATGGGATAGGGATCCAAAAAGGGATTCTGGGAGAATTCTAATCCAGAACATTTCTCCTGTTCAATCGAATGCACCCCCTTGTACCCCTTAGTACTATAGCACTACGTGCTAAGCTGATAAATTGGGGAAATAAAGTCAGTTTCGGTGATTTTGGGTGGATTTTGGTGATTTGGGGGATTGTCGGGTTGTTTGTGGTAATCAGATTTACTCCGATTCAATCCAACATATCCACCGAACATACCCCTATCCTATTGTAGGCCTTAGGTAACATAGCAATCACGTGCTACCATAGAAACCAAGATGGCGGCCTCCAGTATACAAAATGGACGACGGAAACACGTGTCACCCTAACAACACGCGCTGCGCATGCGCACTAACACCACGTATCTCTATGGAGATGACGTCACAACATGGCCGCTCACGCGGGTTACCATAACAACACAACATGGCGCCACTACGTCACGTGACTATGACGTCACATGAGATCCGGCAATGAGATCCGGCCAATGGGTCCTCAAAACCACATTACATACTACTTACCCGGCATACTCATAAAACTACGGCTGTGGTGAGGCTTCATTTCTAATTGTAATGTCATCAAAATGTAGATCAAATCAAGTCTCGATTGAGCAACATTTCTAGCTTTGATTCGCGGAAAATGAATCTTTATGAATTTTTTCAGATTAAATCGTCCGGAATATAATAGTTGGTCTGAAAAGGGGTTCGGTTTTCCATCCAACTGAAGTATTCTAGACGCTGAATCTGAAATATAGGCGATGACCTATTTGAGGGCTAGACTGCTTCCGGGCCACAACAGCGCCGAATTTCTTGCAGAATTAGACTGGTGCCCCGAAAGCTTGATATGCAATTAGAAAAACAGTGTAAAAACTATAGAGGGGTCGTACTCCGGGTCAGCCATCATATAATATTTTACAAGTATCTCGTTTAAAAATCCATTCGGGTGGAACGTCCGTATTTTTTGCACTTCCATTATCACGACTTCGATAATTTGTACCTGCATCAGACTATAGGTTTGGGAAACAAATGTCCAACGTTTGTACCGACATTAAACGATTGCTTTGGCTTGAAGAAAAGTTGGGCTGTACGTCATGGCTTACGTCAAAGAAGACCACAACACTGCTCGTCTCCTATCCTTATGATGACCACTTGGTTTCAAAATGTTGAATGCCCACCCCAAAGCTTCTAAAAATTAGAGGAAGCTCATGGTTGGAAATTTTACTGGCTTTGATTGGGGTTTTAACCCTTTATCCAACGTAACGGCCAAAACTGGCCAGCGCGATTCTCAAAAATCGCCAATTAATTTTCAATATTTTTTCAGTTTTTGTCTCAAAAACATAGGTTATGACTCCTCGTTGGAACGAGCTCGTCGAGCTCATTCCAACGAGGGGTCATAACCTATGTTTTTGAGACAAAAAAAAAATGAAAGAAATTAGTTATTCAAGATTTTTTTTTTGCAAGTGTCGTCTGCTTTTCATGTTAAGTAAAGGGTTAAAGTACTTTCAACTACTAGAGATGGGCAATATACCGAAAAACCAAACCGATTCCGATATCACGAGGATACCGAAAAGTGGAACCGAATCAATCATACAATACAGAAATCATCTGCATTTTTAAATTTTCCTGCATTCGCAATTTATAGAGCCCTGTTGAGAGTTGATAGTGGTTTAAATCTTCATTTTCACGAAGAAGTGACTGATTTTATTGAGCATAGGCAATTGTTTTGAATTTCCGCTAAACTACAACCAGCACATGTCCAGTTACAGTTGCTTAGCAGTGATTTCTAGTCAAGTCTTGGCTACCCTAACTTGCAGCCAAGACTTGACTAGAAATCACTGCCTAGGTGATTTGTTTATTGTCAGCAGGACGTCCTAATGGTGGTATGTTCAAGATACACGTTCTGAGATCACAAAAAACCTGAAATATACTCTAAAAAAACCCAATACATTTTGGTATTCCAGGATACCACCAGTATATGAGATACACCGATTATGGATAACCTCCCCCAAATTGCGTATAATACCAGATGGTTGGTTGTGGAATACCTAACTATCGATATACGGGAGTTACATCCCATGCATATCCACCACGTGAGCAACTTGGCTGCCAAGCGCGCGTCATCTCTGTCAACAATGGCGGTTCCGGTCGAAGCCCGAGACCTTGAAAACGTGAATGAATGGCTCATGTTTTGGGAGCGGGTTGGATGACTTGGAGCAAACTGTATTTGAAATATGTGAGTTGCAGTGTATGCCTTTAATATCTGTTGAAGGTTATTAAAGGAACTGCATAACTCAATGTTTCTTCTTTCATTTTTTTTCATAGCAACATGATTTATCTGCACAATAAATGTATCTTGGCCCGTGAGAAAGATTGGTACTTCTGCAGCTTTTCATACTTCGGTCCGGTTCCTTGGATCCCTCAATGGAGTAATATTTGACCCTACCCCTCCCATGTATACGTTGTGTACATGGAAGGGATGTGGGGGATGCTAACTAAGTACCAAACTTTGGGTTTCTTGGAGCACCATGTACAGTTACTTGAGTTGAGTTCTCTGGAGAACCACAATAAAGTACCAAACGTTTGGTTTTCTAGTGAACCAACACGAAGTACCAGACAGTTTGGTTTCTCAAAGTACCTTTACGGTTTGGTTTCTTGGAGTATCAACAATGTTTTGGTTTCCTGGTGTACCATAATTTTGGCGCCCCACGCGGGACAAGGTGCGTTCCACATCTGGTATCACAGAGTACCTATAGTTTTTAGAGTGTATATCTTTGAAGGTTAAGGTGTGTTTGGAACAAGTCACAAAATTTCTTTAGATATAATTTGTATTGGGAAAAGAATACCCGTGTTGAACTCATTGGTAGTGGCATTTGTGGCGCTTTGGTCTTTGGTATAATGATACAAGAACAATGTCTTCTGTTGTTTCCTGGTATGAATTCCCCTTTGATTCTATCGGCAAATCTCACTCAAGGCAGATACCGAATACCGAAACCAATACCGAACACAAAATTCCAATACCGCCCTTCTCTATCAACTACCAGCGACGGATGTGGACTTCGAGGTATCCGGATGAAACAATCGCTATCTACACCAACTATCAAACTCACTAAACAACTAACCTAACAATACAGCAGTTGGAGCCCGGGGAAGCAACCGTTATAGGTAATATCTAAATGACAAA
Organism: Pictodentalium vernedei; assembly: GCA_031216915.1. NCBI lineage: Eukaryota > Metazoa > Mollusca > Scaphopoda > Dentaliida > Dentaliidae > Pictodentalium > Pictodentalium vernedei. The sequence goes on along the minus strand of CM062293.1, from coordinate 78,993,441 downwards.
TTGACAGAATAGTAGTCTGAGAGCAGGTCGTTTTGGTTTGGTAGAAGACATATATGACACTCAGGGCCCTGCGAAGCTTCAAGATTCGATTGGATTTCGAATCTTAATATGGTATTCGATTCGATTCGATTCGAAATCGTATTCGTTTTTCTTCGAATCTCGTCACTGAAATTTCACCTGGTATCAGTCATCTTAGTCGTCTCACAAAACGTATAGCTGAGATAGAAATTGTACATAAATAATGTTGAAAGACTGAGTATAATTTGCGCTATATTAACCCTTTACCTGACGTGAAAAGCAGACGACACTTGCAAAAAAAATTCTTGAATAACTAATTTTTTTCATTTTTTGTCTCAAAAACATAGGTTATGACCCCTCGTTGGAACGAGCTCGACGAGCTCGTTCCAACGAGGGGTCATAACCTATGTTTTTGAGACAAAAAATGAAAAAAATAGTGAAAATTAACTGGCGATTTTTGAGAATAGCGCTGGCCGGTTTTTGGCCGTTACGTTGGGTAAAGGGTTAACCCTTTGATACTTTTGTACGTTTTATGACGTACGAGATCAAACAGCGCGTTGATACGTTATGGTCATTTGTTTTGTTATTATTTTTCGATTTTTTTTTAAGTTTTAACCTCAATTACTATTTTCTCCGGAATAGTACTCAGTGACAAGCGTTGAGCCAAATGTTATCGCGGCTTAAAATACTAATAAAATCCTGCTGTCAAGACTTCTTAACTAGTTGAGTGCTAGAAACCACTATCAGGGCTTTTAAAAAATGAGGATACCAGAGCAAAAGCTTACACTTTCCTTGCTTATATTTCATATTCAGTTAAACACAAATAATATTTTGTTTATCTAAATCTGTTTATTACAAATTATTGGAGAGTGCCTGTGGGCTCTCTCCAATAATTTGTAATAAAACAAGTTTTAAATAACAAATTCAGATCACCAAAAATAATCAAGCCTTCATTCAGATATTCACTACTGTGAAAAATATCTTGTTATTTTACTTTCTGACGTTTGACGTCGCATTTTGAAAAACGCTGATGAAACTGAATTCCCAGTGACGTTTGAACGTCTGGATAATTAAGGTTCCGCTCCACAGTTTCGCACTATTGCACAGGGGACATTCTAAACATAGGGCATATGTTGAAACTAAGGCCATGTAAAATTGAGATATATTTTTAGTATCAGATATATGATTACATTAGGCTTTTTGTTGGACAAGAGAATTTGAAGTTTTGATCCCAAAGTTGGATTCTGATACATGGGGGGTAAATTACCAGATGAATTATGGGAAACAGTGGCTTCGAAAAATTGGCTATTTTTTAAAATGTAATTTTTACACGGGTTTGTTACCAGACAGGTAACAAAAAAATGAGACGGAAACATATAATTTTTTTTTTATTTTAGAAACAGGGGATGCTCTGTTCCAGAGGTGGGTAGGTGGGGTTGGTGGGAAAATTCTGCTTTTGAGGCTGCTAGGTGGTTGAAAATGACTGGTTTCGGCATTTTTTCATACAATTTTTCAGGTTGAAGTCTTGCCTTTGACAATAAATTAATCCACCCATATTCAGATTGTTTATTTCTACTCAGTCAGATAGTGTTATATGTTTTTTTGTGGATTTGGGAAATGTAATACATGTTATGAGTTAGATAACTAAGCTACAGAATATTTGCATTTGAAGAGAGTGTATGGCATGTCATATTTGGAAATGCCTGGAAAACTGTGGAGCAGAACCTAAAGTCTCAAAGAGTTAACATAAAAACCCCATCTGTACCCATGTCACCACCCATGCTAATTCACGTTTTACTAGTCACCACTACTGCTGAAAGCAAATTTAAAGTTCCCAAGCGATATCGACGATGTGCTTACAGTTGCTGACGGCTAGCCCCGTGCAATGCCCAGCACAGAATTCTCGCACCCGTTTTTGTTTTTGAACAAAAATCTTTACTGATAATATTCCAACTACATCATCGTGGCATGCCTTTGACGAAGGCATGTTTTGATGATGTAGTTGGAATATTTTATCGGTATGTAGGGACTTCAAGACGCCCGTATTCGATTCGAGGTTCGATTTGGTTTCGTGTAATAGACTCAATTCGATTCGAGATTCCATTCGAATTGAAAATAGGTGATTCGCAGGGACCTAACAGTTTGTTCATGTAACGGGTAAACAGAATTTTGTCTTTCAGGAATACAGGTATAGGAATTGCAAAAGGAAAATTTGTACAACCGTATTGGTATGCGAAGTCTGGAGTCGACCTGTTGGGAGACTATTTGCCCATGGATCTGTTGCGATTTCCAAATGGCAAAACTGATGAACTCCGTTACAAAAGAGCTGGAAGTTGCAGTACAGCAGAAGAAATTCGTAGTGAACATGTTTGAAGAGAACGTCGCAAAGAACCCGAAGAAACCCATGATTATTTACAATGACACCGAGTTCACCTTTGAGTTTGTGAACGATCAAGCCAACCGCGTCGCAAATATAGTAAAATGCTGGAATGCCAATCTGGGGGATACTGTCGCCATCATGATTCATAACGAACCAGCCTTTGTTTGGACTTTCCTTGGTGAGTACTCGATATATTTTTCAACTTTGTGAACTACGGGTACCTCCTCATTCTGGTTCTAGCTAAATCGGCGTAAATCTGGGGGTGTAAAGGGTGTCACTCCAACATTAAAAAGGTTTTTGTTGCGTCGTACAGTAATTGTGCAGAGCGCTGGCATAAAAGGGACTTTTATTGTGCTAGCCTGCGAATTATCGCAAATAATCTGAAAGATATTTCTTGATATTAGCGGGGGAGGAATTCGCTAGAATTGTGCACTTGGTGATACCTTCCTGAAATTTGGCATGATGTAAGGGTAGGCATCAGAGATTTCAAAATCGATCGGCTACAAGTTGGCACCATCCTCTAGCCACCACTAGCAGCGAAATCCAAAATGGCCGCCAAGCGGATCGAAAAAAAGCTATTTTCGCCGATCGCACAACTGAAGCTCCAAACCTAACACCATACATGTGCTGTAATTGATGTGAATGATGGAGTGAAGCCCTTGGAACAAGTTGGGGGGAAGATTAATGGATAATGGGATCAGAATTTCCGTCGATGTGTGCGTCTGTGTGTCTGACTGTCAGTATGATCGTCCGTCCGTAGATAAATTAGTGTTGAATGTTTCTCGGGAATGCAATGGTCAAATGAACATGGTATGAGAGATTCCTGTCAACACATGAACAAGGGTACTCGATAGTATGCAGCAGTGGGGATACTTGGACATTTGATAATCCAATTAAAGTGACAGTCTATTCTCAACTTCCGGCATTTTCGATAGATTTATTTTCTAAGAAAATAAAACTATCAAATTTCTAGAGGAGTTCTGGTTCAATCTCAACACCATAGCGACACGTCTGCCAGCAAGGGCAGTGCTGGAGTGAACTCGGGATGCATTAGTTCCCGTTGTTAATTATACAATGTTATCTTGCCAGTATAGAACATTGGCAAAATGGGACTAGAAGGGGTGAGTGTATGTTTGCAGTCATTCGAGGTACAGGAATATTTTTTGACTACAAGTAGTATTCTTCATTTTCGGCCAGTTAAGATGTGGTGTGTTCCAAGTCAGGATTAATGTTGCCGACACTTAATGCCCATCCCTCATGGTATGCTACTTTACCAGGGATATAGAGATATAGCCACCACTGGGAGCCAAAACATGACCTTTGATGTCGATGAGTGGTCGAAATGTTTTAGCGAATAACTTATCGAAATATGATCCGGTATGGCAATTTGATACCTTACGTTAGATTTATTAGATCAACTCAGGTATGGATTCATTGAGACATGAGTGCGCTACAAGATGAAGGATTTCCAAGTTGATTTGCTATGGAGTAGGAACTGACTAGTCACATGTGGCCTATGGCCAGAGAAAGACAAGGATACCATAGATGAACACACGGGTGAACGAAGGTATCAACTGTTGTACAGAGGCAAAATAGTTGGGGATATTGTATCATGCTATGCATGAATTAACACCGTCTTGTGCAGTAAATAACAGACTATTTTCCGAAATCTAAAACTGTATTCCTATACCCCGGACAATGTAGCAAGCCACATGGGATGAACATTTGTTAGCAAAATCAACTCAACTAGAAACATGACATGTGTTAACTGGCCGAAAATGGAAAAAAAAATACCAGAATAGGAGATGACTGGTCCTAACATGACAGTATACTACTCAATATTGTTACAACAGCCACCTTCACACTTACACAAAGGTGTGCACCTTAATCCAGCTTTCAAGCATTTGCAATTGCCCTTGCAGGCCTTGGCACAACTACAGTGGAGCATCAGTGCACATGCAGCACTTGCGTCTCCTAGGTGAGTCCAAAATGGGACCAGAATATTGAGACGTGGATTCCACTCCCATCCGTACTGTGATGGGTCTGGCACACATAAGTGTTTCTGCAGAGCACGATGCCAAATGAAAGATGACACAAGAATTACCCTTTTTACATGTTGATACAGAGCTGCTTTGGTGGGCGGGATGTTTTCCATAGACTTAAGGCCATGTGTGAACATATGCCGTCTCGCACCATTGACACGTGTACTGACACAACTGTTACTGTACATCTGTATGGTGAGTTTTTCGATATGCTGCATATGAGGGGAATCCTCTGAAAAGACTTGCGGATTCTCAGTCAATTCTATCATCATTTCAGTTGATGCGGGAAAATTCATCCATGCATTCCATCCTGTCTTCTTCCCAATGCCGAGCATGCTGGATGTTACATCACAACCTGTGAAGGCGTGGAAGAAAGTCAGGGCCTTACAGTAATCAGGTCCAAGTTGTGAAGCTATCTCATGAATTGGCATATCTTTATATGCCTTTCCAATTCCAAACCCAATCCACAGCTCACTGAGTCCAAGGTCACGGAATGTTGCGAAATGGTGCAAAGACAGAATGACGACATCAGAATCAACCGTGCGAAGAAAAGCTATTTTGTGACCTTGTGAGACTGCATGGTTGAGATGAAGCATCATGCGCGTGTCTGCTTCCTCGTGGTTCGATGGAGATATGTCACATAAGCTAACATCCTTATTGCATAGTACATATTCTCCTGATGTCGTTAACAACTGGTACTCGGATGTTGATGTTAATTTCAGCAGTTCAGCAGACAGGAACTTGAAAAATTCGTCTTTATTCTCACTAACTTTCAAGAATGCCTGCCAATTCTTCCCTTTAGGTAAAGGGACGTTCTCGGACACCCGTATCAACCTAACTGCTGTCTCACCGAGGCGTTTTGCTCGCGTCTGATTCTTCAAACTGCCTTCGGGGTAACAGTCATAGATCGCATCAACCCTTGTGGTGTTCGTGTTAATCAGAGATTCGATGTATGGCAATAATTGCAATCGAGCATATTCTCCAAACAGATCCGCTTTCTGTGGTTTGATTACATGGACTACAGCAGGCATATCCAAGATGACAACTGAAGCTTGTCTAGCTGCTGAATTCTTCCCTTGTGCAGGAATAGCTGGTAAACAATTGAGAATTTGAGATTTTGTCCCACTCCGTAGCTTACCTCTATCGGATAATGCTGGCGGATCACGTGCATTCTCGTGCATGAAAAACTCATCCATGTTTGAATCAGGCCGGGCTTGCAGTGAAACGAACATCTGGGTAACTATTGCGGCAGTTGCTTTACTTGACATGAGTTTGTCTCGGCCTTTGTCCAGGTTGGCTGGGGGTGGGTTAAGGAAGGTATATATATTTGCCTTGGGAATAACATCATTCAGGGGTACGGTGCATTCCACAAGCCTTTCCTTCAAGAAAGTGGAATATAAATGCTTGCCCCTTTCGGGTAATGACCGTAAACTCTTACTAACTTCGGGGTCCATATATTCACCAGTATCTAATGTCACCAGCTGACCACTAGTTTCATCATAAGGGTTGATAATGAGTCCCTGATTCACCAGATCGAGGAGAGATTTCAATTGATTCAGAAATTTTTTCTGCTCTGATACCGAACTTTCCGGGTGTTCCGTGTTATCTGATGATGTTGTGTGGAAACTTGCATATTCATACTCATCTATAACACGCAGAACTTCTGACCTTGAAAGCTCAATAACGACTTTCTCTTCAGCCTGGCCATAGAGACCTTTTGGACCACTGTCTTCTTTGAGTAGTTGGATACTATGTTCTTGGCTCTGATCTAAACCCATCATACTGAACTTCCTCTCACTACGCTGGACCACAAAATGGCCTTCCATGAATTTGTTGTGGATTGAAGGATGCCGCCTGGGTAGCTGAGACATGTCTCTCAGAAATACGGGGACCCACCGACAATAATTTGTATGTCCTAGGGCAAAAAAGTAACTGCACAACTCATCGATAGAACACAGTGTACCAGGCCAGTTACCGATTCGTTGGTTCCGAACGAATTGACAGCTTGTCAAGAGAAAGTTCCGAACGATTTCACCCCAATAGCGCGCAGTTGGAGATTGTGAAAGAATCCTCTGTTCCCACATTTCAAATGACTCATGGGGCCCAGTCTGCTGACAGTAAATCTCATAAGCATTCTTTCTGAGGATCTCAAGCCAAGCTAGAGTGAGAAGATATGCCTGTCGCGTCCTCTTGACATGTTTCCCACCAAGTAGGGATGATGCTACACCGGGTGTGAATATCTTTGCGAGGTGAAACATTCGCTCCCAACCAGAACCACCCATAAGCTTACCACCAGCTTCTTGGGTGCACATTTCAAGATGCAGGAATCCAATCATACACACCATTCGATCCTCACCTATCTCCTCTGGGAACAGCCATTGACATTTTTTCTGCCTGGCATACAACGGACAGTCACCTTCAATGACAGGTATCTGGCCGGGGTTTACGAAAGCAGTAGCTTCCCTGACCACATACATAGCATGCTTCTGCATACTGAGTGAGTCCGCTTTCTGCTCACTGAAAACAGGGAATACCCCAATAACTGCACGAGGTTTGACATTGTCTTGATCTTCATGTTTTGAAAAGAAGCCTGAAAAGGTCACAGGGACTTCATCAAGCTGCCAGCTGCCATCAACCTTCCCTTTATTGCTGATCTGTGACACATGAGACAACCAGTCATTCTCTCCCACGTTCAAATCTGCATATTCATTGGGCCGTACATTACATTCATCTGGAGATTCAAGCCTGATGTCCCCACCAAAGTCTTCAACGAAAGGAACAAATGCATAGTCGTCTGGGAGTTCAATTTGTGTGTCTTCTGGAACATCTAAACTCAGTGGTGGGGGATCAGTACCCACATTGTCCCTGCTCAGTTGACCAATGAGTGTGATGGACGTACCATGCATATCAGATCTACCAGATACATCAATGTTATCAGTGGTTCCTATCGAGAAAACATTACGTTTGCAGTTAGCTGGGACTACAACACCTTCGTTCTTGAACCGCAGTGAAACAGCTCTCGCGAAACTCCTGCGAACATCCATTACGCGATCATAAGAGACAGAGAGTCCCATTTGATGAAAATCTCTGATAAGATTTTTCATACGATCATGGGCATGCAACTTCAAACCCACATAAAGATGCATTGGAGTTTCTCTGTCACGTCTCTGGTGAACATTTTGTGCATGTTCGGAGCGTTTCGCTGAATTGCTGATCAACATCTGTGAAATAGTACAAGCCACTCGAGTCTTGGCATTAACAGTCTCATCATCGCCTAAGTTCTGTATACTACATGTGCCCTCAAGTAGAACTCTAAGAAGAGTCAGGAGTGAGTTGGGTACAGGCTCGCTCAAGCAATAAGATGAAAATGATCCCGTGAAAGGAGCTTGAGATATGAGTATGTGTTTACGCAGAAGAAGACCCACATCAACTATCTTTTTTGCCTCTTCCTCAGACACTATACGAGTTAAAGATTCGGACAACAAGGAGCCAACTCGAAACCTACTTGAAATAAACACATCTCTACCCTGTGTGAAGGCGTCCCAGCCATCGCCCAATTTCTGCAACAAATGTTCTTTGAATCGAGTGGAATGTATTTCTTCACTAAGCCAATCAGAACCGACTTGCTTCAACCTCCGACTGTACAGATTCTTGAGATCGACAAGCTTCATCGCGGAATCGTTGTGTTCAACAAATGTTATGAGCTCTGCCATAACGAGAGGGTCATAGGGCAGGCCTGACGCGGAATGTTCGGCGTTCTTCGACTTTTTAGATTTAGCCGCTCGTGCTTCATTGGCAAGCTTACAATAACAGGTTTTGTGATAGTAAAGATCACTAGCAGCGGAATCAAATGCTGCATTGACCCGAGAAAAAACAACCCAGTTCTCGGCTTCCTTTGCCATAATTTTGAGTTTATTGTTATCAGACATTGATCTGCAAATAGGCTCACTGCTGTCACCTTCGCGTTTGTGACAATAAACACACTGGGGCAGTTTCCTGTCACAGCCAGATTCAAAACTTGTCCGTGTTCTTTTAGGACTCAGCGTGGAGCAGGATGCCACTGCCTCATTTCGCTCTCGCTTGTGTAGCACGCGCTGTACGATGTGAGTCCGAATACTGTCACGGCATGTCTTATGATATATTGCCTTATTCGTCAACAGTGACATCGACATACACTCATCACTCTCTCTCATCAAACAATCAATGGTCAAATTATATGGAAGCTCAACGCCATTATCTAGGAAGCGCGTTATGTCTTCCTCAATAGCTTTATAGGCGTCATGAAAACGAGATTCTCTATACGGACGCATCAATTTCTTGGAACTGTCTTGCTGGAAAAAGCAACAACGTTCCCAGTCAGTACTAGTCCGTACACGAAGAGGATTCTCACTCATTCTGTGAATGATTTTTGTGAACAATCGCGTTCTCGAATTAATTTCGACAGACAAATCAGAATTGCTTGCGGAATTACGCCAAACAAGAGATTGTATGGCAAAGAGACTGCTTCATAAAGAGCGTTGTTTCTCCGGGATCAGCGTCATTCAGGTTTGCCTGAATGACGCTGATCCCGGAGAAACAACGCTCTTTTCAAGTTCCAAGAAATTGATGCGTCCGTATAGAGAATCTCGTTTTATTCTACATCATCTCCCACGTCTGTTTCCAACACGTGCGTGGATCAGAGTTCACTTTCGCGCCCTTACAATCGGATGTATAGTCGGTAGACCGTCGAAAAGGAGGTTCCCTTCAGCCGCTGGCGGCCATTTTGGATTGTGCCGCTACTGGTCGCCACCGGTCGGTGTCAACTTGTAGCCGATCGTTTTTGAGAACCTCATAGCCTACACTAACAGTGTGCCAAATTTCAAGAAGGTATCACCAAGTGCACAATTCACCTGTATGTGACGAATTCCTCCCCCGCTATATCCATCGAGTTGATGGATGACGCGGAATATCCCTCAGTATTGTCTTGAATGACGTCACGCTTCGGCGCATCACTTCGCCTTTGATACTGTTACAAGCGATTCAGTGTCGGCTTTACCAGCAGTACCAGAAGTTCATGCTATTCCAAGCCGTTCTGGTGATTCTCTGAGTGAAAAATTAGATGTATAATAAAAATATAATAATAAAGTAAAAGAATTGGACGTCTTGAAAGTGACTCCGTGAGTGACATTGAGCCTTGAACCGGGTAACTTTTCCGAAAAACCTTGCTGATCGATTTGCCCAGGAAGTTTTTTTCGGATGAGTCAGCGTATTCAATTCCAAATTTCTTGACATTTAAAATGTTCTAAAAATTAATATTAATGAAAAATATGAGAATATTCTCATTTATAGTATTATAATTATTAAACTTCATCTGTGCGCTGAACAATTAGTTGCTTAAATTATCGTGGGAAAGTGGGACTATTTTTATATTTGAGTGATTTGGATTGTACAGGCTTGAAAGAACGATCAGCTGATCTCTGTTATTGTTTTGAAACGCACGTGTGTGCATTCGAATTGGGTTGAATATTGCACAGTAAAATGTCACGCAGCATATAGGAAAAGAAAATGCTATTTGAGTGAATGTCGGGAATTATCTCATGGGTGTGGACCTGAAAGTTTTATTTTTCACGAGCCCTTCACTGAGAGGGGTCACATGATATGTTTTTTTTTCAAATTTGAAAAAATTGAAAAAATAAAAAAATCAAAATAACAAATTTTTATATCGTTTACGTTGGGAAATGTGTTTAAATGGTCAACCTTTTTAGTGGCTTTCAGAAAAGGTGTCGGTATTCGATCGACACGCAATTTTTTGACGAACAACAAAACTGGCTGACTGACGGGGCCATGGTGTCGGACCGCTCTGGCACCCCAACTAGCTTCGGACCTAGGCCATTATGCCTTTCGCGACCAGATATGCCTTTGATGGGTACTTGTTTTCAGAACACTGCACAACGTATAATATTATACTGAGTCAAAGAAGAAAGTATAAAAGACACAGATGTGAAAAATAGCATAAAGGATGAAATATAATAGTTCTAATGTTACATGTTTGCGGACAAGAAGTCGTGCAAAGAGTTTAATGACATGTTGTTGTTATCCACTCAACCGTATACAATTTTGCTACGGATTTCAAAATAGCACGTGCTACCCGAGAATGTCATATTGAATGGGTGATCGACGATTTTCTTTGTGTTGTGTGCTAGAGAGCCTGTGTTATTGAGAAAACACACTAGTTTTTGTCTTCCGACATTTTAAAAAATGCCAAGGTTAACCGAAAATTAGAGGTTGCGTTCCATTGGTATGCTTGAGGCTGGGATACCTTCGGAGTCACTGTGGCCACTATTTACCATCTCATTGGAAGGTATAGAACCACTGGATCTACTGCCGACCGACCGCCTTCAGGTCGACCTAGAGTTACGACCCCTGCACAAGACTGACACATCAGGACGTCTCACTAGCGTGATCGCTTCCTTCCGGCGACAAGGACGGTAGCAGTTACTCCTGGTAGAACCAACAATAGAATCAGTGCACAAACTATCCACAACAGACTCGCTGAGCATGGCATCCGAAGTAGGCGTCCATACCACGGACCAATTCTTACCCACCATCTTCGTACCGTCAGAATGGGAAGGATACGTCAGCGTGTTCGCTGGACTCAGCAGAGTTGGAGAACAGTTCTTTTTAGTGATAAATCACGATTTTGTCGACAGCGCGCTGATGGTAAGGCAAGAGTGTATCGCCGACAAGGAGAACAGGTTTCTGATGCTTGCGTGCGGGAATGCGACCGTTTCGGCGGGGGTAGTGTAATGGTTTGGGCAGAAATTTCCTTGCATCATCGAACGCAGTTGATCTTCATCGATGGTAATCTGAATGGACAGCGATATAGGGACGAAGTTCTTAACGCTGTTGTTGTCCCATTGTTCAAAGCTAAGGTCGGATTGCAGTTATTCTAGCATGACTGTGTCCGATCTCACGTGGCGCGTATCTTTTCGTGACTTTCATGAGGAGGAGGGCATCGAACTTCTTTCCTGGCTCCCACTTTCGCCAGATGTGTCGCCAATCGAGTATCTTTGGGATCAATTGGACCGTCGGGTACGACTTCATGATCTTCAGACATGAGGCGATTTACGTAATGTTCAAAGGCAGGAGTGGAACGCAATACCACTGGGTGATATACAGAGACTTATCAGGTCCATGCGCGGTCGATGTCTTGCCATTCAAGAGGCAAACGGTGGGCATACACGCTATTGACTGCATGTGTGGAGTCTTCTTTTCACCCCATGTCTGAACTGCGACGTCCTGACGTGACGTTGGAAACAGTAAGAAAATAAAATTATGCAAAATCATACAGCTGGACTCGAAATATGAATTTACAATAATTTGTTTGGGATTAAAGTCGATAATACTAAAAAAAAATGCTCCTCGGTGTTTATTATACTTTCTTTTTTGACTCAGTGTACTTCAAACAGCTGTAACCCCATGTTTGGTAGTCATCATTTATAAGAAGTCCAAGACAGATGGTTTGTACATGAGTTAAATTTTTTTATGCATGAATCATTTGTATATTATTTTTCAGGTCTACAGAAGCTTGGGATAGCCGCTGCTCTAATTAATTATAATATTCGGAAGAGATCCTTAACGAACGCAGTGGAATCAAGCGAAGCAAAATATCTCATTGTTGGGCAAGGTATTTTATTTCTACGATTTTTTTCTGGTTGTCTTCAGGATCCACCGAAAGGACCCTCCCCAATGCCATTTAGTCTATTTCCCCCAATGATCGACCACTAATTGTCAACTTTCTAACGTGTACGAAATATTAATAATGATAAAAAAATGTATATATCCTTAAATTCACACGTGGTACGCTCTGGCTGTACGCAATTACAAAAAGCCTTGTGTAAAAGATACAACCCAACACCCGACCTTAATGATTCTTGAGAATCCATTTCTTTAACCCTTTACCTAACATGAAAAGCAGACGACACTTGACACAAAAATTCTTGAATAACTAGTTTTTTTTCCATTTTTTCTCTCAAAAACATAGGTTATGGCCCCTCATTGGAACGAGCTCGATGAGCTCGTTCAAATGAGAGGTCATAACCTATGTTTTTGAGACAAAAAATGAAGAAATAATGAAAATTAATTGGAGATTTTTAGATAAGCGCTGGTCGGTTTTGTCCGTTACGTTGGGTAACGGGTTAACAGGGTGCTGGTGGGTAAGTATCGATTAGAGTTTGTTGCTGTGACAAAACTCTTGTTGTTAGTCGGTCGGGACAGGGTCAAGCCACGAACAGCTCTCAGCAACATGTTTGCATCTGTTTTGGTACCCGAGGAGGGGGTTGAACAGTGTTTATACTGTTCTTATCCACTCTCACCTGAGAGTATGTGTGTGTTTGCAGTTGTTCTGGAGTGGATGTGTTGTCGAAGTGTGTGCGGGTGTAGTCTGATTTTGTAGTGTGACTCTTTTGAGATGGACGGTGTAGAGAGTCAAGCCTCGAGTAACACCAGAAGGAATGCTGGCATCTGTTCTGAGGTGTGGGGAATGAACAAAGATTATGCAGTTCGTCGCCATTATCTCTCGGTATCCACTCTGGTAACGCTGCCTGTGTGTGTTTGTAGTCTTTGGAAGCACTGAACATTCTTCTAGAAACTCTTCACCACCACGTTACGAATGTCTCCATTGCCTGGCAGTAAATTCTAGTCAAGTCTTGGCTGCCCAGAGAGGCCGAGAACAGGCTATAAAACTAGGCTTTTTTATAGCAAGCTAATTGGAAGCAACTGATTAAATGTCCACTTGGGCTCTTTGTTTAGCGAATGTGTTTTACAGTAATTTGTAAGTTTTTATTCTTCTCAGGAAAAAAATGGCAAATCTTACTGTCTAAACTTTTACAATGATGGAAAGAATAGTGTCTGTATTATATACTAGTCAAAAAAATGTTGGGGATATTTGATAAAAGTGAAATATATGAAGAAATATATTTATATTTTCATCAAAAAGACAGTTGAGGCATTGCACTGTGACATCTAGTGAATGATTTCAGCGATGGTTGGGTGTCTGACAAGCACACATTCCACGCACTGAGCTGTAGAAGACATGGACGGTCAGTCACAGAATTTACCACATTCAGTCAAAGACCTCCATATCTTGTAAATCCTCCTCGGTTCGCGAGACAAGCGCCGACGTGGCGTACTCCTCACCAAACGTCCAATATCAGCTTAACTGATGTTATTCCATTCTTCCTGCAGTGCAGCGGCGAGTTCCTGGACATTGGTAGGAGGCTGTTGGCGTTGTTGTAGGCGCCTACCAAGGATATCCCAGACATGCTCGATTGGTGAAAGGTCTGGACTTAGTGCTGTTTATTATTTATTTATTAGGCTTTAACGACACATTAACAGCCTGGGTCATATCATGTCGGTAACAGTTTTACGGGTGGAGGAAGCAGGAGTACCCGGAGAGAACACCGAGCAACGACGATCAGCCGTTAGGTCTCCAACATCGTAACTCTGAACTCCGCACCGCGGCACAGGCAAGGTTACATTGATTGAAGACATGCGCACCATCGACGTGCAGTACGCCTTAGTACACAGCGTCATCGCCCCCCCTATGTAGGCAATCGGGGTAAAGTGCCTTGCCCAAGGACACAACGCGGGAGCACGAATCAGTCGCTAAAATGGTTATCCATCCAACTACAAAACGCGCTCGATGCTGCTCAATTTCGGTGATCTGACGAGAACCGGTTACTGTGACGCAACCGCGCCCTCGGTGATGCTGGCCAAGGCAGTGTAGCGATGTTCTGCTCCGAGAAGAACTGTGTAGCGACACGGACCCTGTGTGCTCTTGCATTGTCATCTTGGAAAATGTATCGACGGCCGTGACATCGCGCAGATGGCATCACATGAGCTGCTAACATGTTGCCACTGTAGAACTGCCTTGTAACACGCCCTTGGATGACATGTAATGCTGTTCTGCTTGTCATGGTTATGCCTCCCCACACCATAACCGATCCACCACTAAAACGATCGTGCTGCCTAACGGTTACGTCATGGTATCGTTCGTTCCGCCGCCGCCACACTTTGTTTCGCCTGTCGTGGAAGTCGAGAGTGAACCTCGATTCATCGGAAAACATTACGTTGCTCCACCGACGATTGTCCCAGCGCTGTCGTGCTCCACACCAATTACGCCTTGCTGCGATATGATGTTCAGTCAGACGTGGAATTATTCGAGGTCGTCGAGCGTACAAATTCCAGCTATGTAGGCGATTTCGGATAGTCTGGCCACTGGCTCGCACATCTGTCGCTCAGTGCAGCTGCTGTCCAATTTCTGAGGCACTTTGATGGCGGTTACGTAATGCTGTGGTTCGGATGAAACGATCCTTGTTAGTAGTTGTCGCCCTTGGACGACCTGACCGACGTCTGTCATCAACATTGCTTGTCTGACGGTAGCGTGACCACAACCTGCTAATCACCGATTGAGTAACGTTGAGAATTTGAGCCACTGCAGTCTGTTTGTTGCCAGCTTCCAACATGCCAACGGCACGGAAACGTTCGTCACGTGTAAGTATTCGCATATCTCTAACGTTACGTTTCGACCAGAAATTATCGATGAATGACTTTTTACCAAGAAAAGAACTTGAGACCTCCGAAAAAGCCCGTCCAGTACAAATGAAAATTTCAAAACGTACCCCACAGACATTAACGCGGCGCTCGTGCGAAAAACCTGCACAAAGTTTTCGAGGGCCGGTGACATTCATGATCCACACTGAACGTGGTAACATATTGATGTGTCCAATCACGCGTATCCAAGACCATTTACCGAAAATATCAACATCAGTTTGGATATCCCCTACTTTTTTTGAATAGTATATGTCACGATGCGCATACTGTTGACTTTATGGACAGAAAAAAAGTTAAAAACATCAAAGATAGTGATTTTAAATAGGTTTAAACAGAGAATTATAGTCAAACATTCAAACTGATTGTGAAAAATACTATTCTACAGAAAAATGGCTGAAGTTTGTGAAATGTGTGGTCACATGATATGGTTTAGTTGAAATTGTTTGAAAAATTTGAAAAAATGATATTTAAAATAATAAATTTTGATATCGTCTGCGTTCGGTAAAGGGTTAAATTTACAGACAACTTTTGGATCGCGGTGGCTCAATGGTTACGACACTGGGCTTCAAACCGCACGGTCGACGGCTCGATCCCCGCCAAGGGAAACTGCGTTGTGTCCTTGCAGAAGGCACTTAATTCCGATTGTCCAGGTGGGGGGGGGGGGGGGGGGGGGGGGGGGTAGGCACGGTGGCGTTGTGTATCAATGTGTACTGTAAGTCGATGGAGCACTTGCCTTCAACCAATACCAACTCAACTCTGTTTTTGCGGAGTTGGCGCGTTGAGAAGTCTGACATTACTCTTCGCTGCTTGCGGTTCTCTCCGGGTACTCCGGCTTCCTCCGCCCGCAAGTGTCCGACACGAGGTGACCCTGGCTGTCGAAAGTGTCGTTAAATCACAATAAATAAATAAATAAATAAATAAATAAATAAATAAATAAATAAATAAATAAATAAATAAATAAATGTTTGGAAAATTAAGGGGAGCTAACTTTCTTTTAAATCTCTTCCAGCCATGACCCGTGCCCATGCTGATGATATGGTCGCCAGTCAGAGGCTGCGGAACCAGGGGGCACAGGGGACACGTGTCCCTCCACTTTTTTCTGCAGGCATGTTGCACAGTTACACAATGACTTAAAATGGGCGCAGGCAGACGTCAGTATACAGGCATTCCAGTAATATATAATTTGAAAATCCAAGCCACATTTGGCAAAAGAATCCCACCTTCGGTCGCTTCGGTCCATTTCTTCTATTTCACCCGTCTTCCAACCCGAAGGCTAGCCTTCGGATTGACATATGATTGAAGTAAGAGAAATGGACACAACAGTGACCACACCGCTGCATGCTCATCTAAACGAGAGAGTATGCCATGTCACTATTCATTTACTGCTATACGATTGTAACTTTTCTCCCACTGGTCCGAAACATGGTAATTTTGAAAAGTTGTGCCCCTCCACATTTATCGAGCGTCCGCTGCCTCTGTCGCCAGTGAGTGTCTTTACGCCTCTACTCTAGGAGTATACTTTTGCTAAGGGTTCCCTGTGCTTTGTGGCCACAAAAATATGATCAGTGTTGGCCAGGTTTCTGTTAATATACAGCATACACACTCTCCATGCTGAAGAACCCAACACAGGCTTCAATTTGTACAAACAAGTCGATAAATGGCCCAGATACGAGTTCTCGACATCAATACACCATCTCTGAACTCCCGGGGTGGTAATAACCAATTTGACTTACAATATCGCCTTTAAAAGTGACAAATTTGTCATTTTAACGAGGAACTATTTAAATGTGCGCAAACCACTGTTGTCATAGGTGGTTGGACCATTCGTGGATACACATTAACTTCAGTTGGGTTCAAAATTAACCCAAATCAACTGATTGGGTTCATATTCACCCAACCCAGTTGATTTGGGTCGATTTTTAACTCAGTGATCTCAGGGTGTACACATTGTGTGGATTAAAAACAATGTCATTGTCAACGGCGTTTCTATTTAAGTTGAATGTGGGGTCGAGTAATGCCGCAGCACTAGAAGCAATCAGGGGTGAGCTTGGGAGGGTGAGGATCAAGGACAGGATTGAATTATTGAAACTCGGTTATCTTAATTATTTGATAAATCTCCCTGACAGCCGATGGTGTAAAATAATGTTCCAGAGAATTTTCATCTCAAATATTAAGACAGGGTGGATAGTCCAAGTGAGGAAGCTAATAGAGAACTACTCATTGGAGATCTCGGACATAGACGAAGGGGCAAACCAGGGTAAAAGAATCGCCAGAGAAGGGGTCATGGAGAATGGTAACCTTAATTGGCGAGAGGAGAGGTCAAATCAAAGAGGTCTTTGGGCGGCCTGTGTGATAAAAAGAAGCCTGGTTTTGAAGAGTACCTTGATGGCACCTTTGGGGGTCACTGTTGTTCAAGCTGAGGTCGTGGTCCCTGGAGCTGAGGGGAAAGTTGGGAAAAACAGTGAAAAGGCGTGCCAGATGTGTACTTTGGGCGTGGTGGAGACCCTGGAACACTTTCTTCTAGAATGCCCAAAATCCCAGTGTAAACGAATAAGATTCACTGGGTGTATAATGCGGAAGTGGGATGGGAGAATGAAGGACATGTGGTTAGTGAGAGACTCAAATGAAAGGGGTTAATATGCAAATCGGAGAGATTGGGAAGAATAGGGCAAGGGATGTTATCAAGCAGTTCATCTCCGAGTGTTGGGAGGAGAGAAGAAGCGTGGGAATAGGGAGGCAGTTGGGAGTACAGGGGTAACCAAGGCCTTCTCACCCGAGAACCCCGACAAATCAGCGGCCGGCCAAAGTTATTATATGTAAAACAATTCGTGTCGGTGTGCGCTTGAAATCGTTATGCCTATTAAATCAGTTAGCTTTATTAAGTTAGTATTACCAAAAACAGCGAACTCAACAGTGTACAAATTGAACTATTTAATTACAAATCATGACTGTGCGAGCGGAACTGATTTTCGTTCAGGAATTTTTACTTTTATTGCACGCCTGTTCTATGTAATCCCCCCATCTACAGCAACACTAAACCATGCGGGAAATAAAAATATGCGCGGAACGGAAATCGTTGACGGAACTATTTTTAAATAGAAGCGAAATTTCATTGGAATTTTCTACAAATCGTGCAACGCAATTACAATTTGAATCTCTAGCGATAGCTGAAAATCGTCCAATGAGTTGGAACTCAGGGGACGAAACAGTAATACGGGCTGCACTCGCAAATTTGGTTGGCGATAAAATGTGTTATTTTTGTTGATAGTTGTCAAATGAATTGCCGAGTGTCCCTCTAATAATTTTTATATACGTGAAGGCGTGTAATAAACACAGAATGACACACGCGTGTGAATGGATTTTTGGCCTCTCGTTTTATCCTTCCGCGCTGGCACTCGTGCCATATCGATTAACCCATTCACACGCATGTGTCGTTCTGTGTATTTGTTTGGAGAGGAGTGGTTAGAGTATTTCCCTTCCAACCGAAAGGTCCATGGTTTGGTCCTGACCAGCGGCAACTGCGTTGTGTTCTTGGACAAGACGCCAAATCCCGATTGTCCAGGTGGAGGAACGAAGGCCTACTACACCTCGACAAAGCACTTGCCTCCAGCCACTGCCATCCCTGCTTGTGTATATTTAGAACGTTGAAATGCCTGACAGTTGCTTACCTCTGCTCGGCGGTTCTACCCGGGTAGACCTACTTCCTCCACCCGCCAAACTGTCCGACACGGCGTGACTTTGGCAGCTGAAAGTGTCGTTAAATCCCAAAGAAACAAACAACTTTGGAGAAAATGTACGCTTGTAAGATAAAATAGTCAATTCGAAGCCCATTGACAGTATATGGAAGGGGATGAGGTCTCTGTCAGGGACATGGTTAGCGGGTCCTGATT
Organism: Pictodentalium vernedei; assembly: GCA_031216915.1. Lineage (NCBI taxonomy): Eukaryota > Metazoa > Mollusca > Scaphopoda > Dentaliida > Dentaliidae > Pictodentalium > Pictodentalium vernedei. The sequence goes on along the minus strand of CM062293.1, from coordinate 78,974,518 downwards.
TGGGTTTGTGTTCCCTCTAAATCACCCCCACCCCAGCTAGGGAAATCCAACTTTAAAAAAAAAAACATTTGCAATATCCCCCCCCCCCCCCCACCCACCCACCCACCAAACCACCCACCATTGAACGTGAATTTTCCAACTGCAACCTGCGAATTTGCAACTGCTGAAGGATCCCAAATGAAGCCCCTTTCCTTGTATTGACAATATATGGCCATGATCTGGAGCGCGGTGGCTAAATGGTTAAGGCTAGTACTTCAAACCGAAAGGTCCACGGTTCAATCCCGCAGGGGGTAACTACGTTGGGTCCTTGTGCAAAGCACTTAATCCCGATTTTTCCTATACTCCATGCATTAAAATCATGGTGAATTGTTGTCATTGATTGGTGAGCCATTATCATGTGGGTGTGGGATGTAACCTTTATCCTCAACTCATAAGCTCCTCTAGGCGATAAACCAGTGCATGTCCAGTTACAGTTGCTTATCAGTGATTTCTAGTCAAGTCTTGGCTGCCCTACCATACCGAAACCATCTGTATTTTCAAATTTTCCTACATTTGCTATTTATAAGACCTTATGGAGCTTTGATATATGCTGACGTCTTCATCTGTATGAAAGAAATGACTGATTTTATTTTTAGTTTTGTTAACCCTTAAGTGCCTGGGCAATTGTTTTGAATTCGCAGTTGACTATTACCTGTACGTGTCCAGTTGCTTAGGACTGATTTCTGGACAAGTCTTGACTGCCTGTAAAGTATGACTAGAAAACACTGTTCAGGTAATTTGTCTATTGTAAGCAGGACCTTCTAATGACGGCATGTTAAGGGCACATGGTGTGAGATAAAAAATTACTACTACAAAAGAATGCCAGTGTTGAACTCATTGGCAGTGGAATTTGTGGTGCTCTGGTAGAATGATACAAGAACAACTTTTTCTGTATTTTCCTGTGTGAATTCCCCTTTGGTACCAGCTGGTACTTTAATAAAATCTCAAGAGGATATGGAATGAGTGTTTTTCTCATATAATATTTATGGAACTCGTCTAAGAATTTTCCGTTTGGGCGAGCCTCTGGCGAGCCCAAACGGAAAATTCGGACGAGTTTCATAAATATTATATGAGAAAAACACTCCTTTCATATTCTATTTATCATATGACACACACACGCACAAATTAGCTACTTAGTATTACTTTTTATCCCATCACCTAACTTGAGTTGCAGACGGCACTTGGAAAAAACATCCTCGTATAACTAACAATTTTCACTTTTTGCTTCCAAAACATAGGTTATGACCCCTCATTGGAACGAGCGCGACACGCTAGTTCCAATGAGGGTCCATAACCTATCTTTTGGAAGCAAAAAGTGAAAATATAAAAAAAAATTAATGGCGTTTTTCTTGTATTGCGCGAGACGGTTTTTGCCGGAACATTAGGTGAAAGATTAATACAATATAACCCACCCGAAATAGGACAGATAACGTGAATTCTCCCTACTGAAATTATGCAAATATGACCCAGTTGTATTTTGTTTAGCCAATCAAATTGTCCAGTTTTGAAATTGACCAGTGAAAGCTCCCAACTCTAATTATGCAAATTATGAAAATGTGGCCCAGTTGTATTTTGTTCAGCCAATCAAATTGTCTAGTTTTGAAACTGACCAATGCAATTGACGGAAGGCTTTATTTATCACTGATTAATATGAAAACAAAATATCAAATGTTTTAAAGTGAACAAAACGGACGAGTCATATGATAAAGTCAGATATCGAATACCCAACCGACACCGAATTTAAAATTCCAATACCACCGATCTCCAATAACAGTTCAAAACTCAAGTGTTCGTGCAAATGAACTTGAGAACAAAATACATTGCATAACTCGTGACGCGTGGATTTCCAAATTTAATCAGAACATACCGTGCTCTCAGTTGACCGTGCTGCCCCCCCCCTCCCCCCATCAGTCCAATTATAGTATCACAGCCCTTCATTTGTATGACCGATTCTGTGTGGCATTAACCCTCTAGCTGGGGAATCGAACGCATCCACCCGTGTACTATACAAAATTATTACCGCGAAAATAGGGCATTCTCTAGTGCATTAACATTGTTTCGTTGATCAAATTGTTTCGCGCACCGAAGGCGCGCAGGGGCGGCGTGTGACAAGCTCCCCTTTCGACCCTTTGTAACAGCATATTTTTTCTCTATGCCTGAATGTCTGAGCGTGATAAAGGGGGAGAGGGTTGAGGTACTTAGCGTCGCTTGTGTTTTTGGATGGAGGAGGCTGAGATGAGTTGGCTGCTTTTTCTTTCTCAACTTCGCTTTGAACCATTTGTGGAAGTTTGGGTTGCGGATCTTCATGGCCTCTAGCTTTTCGCGACTGTTGGAGTTGAAATCTTTGCGGTAAACAGGCTCCGTTTTACTGGTAAAATAGGACACAGTCACCAATGCTTTGGAGGTGGAAACCCTCTCTAAAATGGGCAACGTGGCTTATTAACGCTCACCCCTGGTCTTGAGTTGATACTCATGTTGTGGTCATGATTAGCCATTGTGCAAAAATATGTGACCTTAACCACCAATAAATAATAAATAAATGGTTGATGCATCGTAATGACTTGCTTGGCTGTGGATGAATTCGATGAAGTCTTCGATTGTGCCCATAAAGTCCAGTTTTAGTTCTCAGTGATGCTGTATGCATATCCTGTCTACCCGATCAATGAAATCCCCTAGCGATTCTTTCTGAGTTGGTGGCGGTGGTGGTTTGGTTTCTGGTCCTAGCTTTCGGGTACCGAAGGGAGAGGTGAATGGGGATCGGGAAGTGGCGAGAAAGCAGTTTCCATTTCCACCTCAGTCGCCACAGGACGTTCCACATCCAACATCACCGGCTCGGAGCCGGCAGTTGATTGGGTTTGCCTGTGGGAGTGGGAGGGGAAGTGGTGGCTGCTTCTGGCTCTTTCCTTTCCTCACCTTTCTCTCTCTTCTTCTCCAAAAAGGCCCCCAGAGGTCGGGCATCCCTTCGCTTGGTGGATGGGCTCTTCTTCCTCTTCGGTATCTTTTCAGGGCCTCCGGACTCTCTCGGGTGAGGACCAGTGTGAGAATGAACAGTAATGTTAATAACGTATCATTGACTGGGAAATTGTTGGCGACGGAGGGGGGGGGGGGGGGGGTTCTTACACCCCCTACTCTCCCAGTTTACGCATCAAGCCTTAAGCACATCTTAACGTATAACTCGCGAAAGAACAACAGCAGGTTATTGAAGCTAAATTAGGCGACTTGTGTCCTTTTCTGAAATATGGGTATGGGAATCGCACAATCGATTGTTTTCACAACTCCAGGGACTGACGGGAAAGGAGAGTGAGCACTCTCACTTGCCATCACTCTCCTAAACATTTCACTAGTGGAGCAATTGTTCACTCGCCTTCATGATGTGTGTAGAAATCATGTCTGAACATCAAGTTATACTGCATTTCAATCACCAGTTACTTGATCCAACTAGCCTTGGAGATGATACTTGCAAAACATTATCATTGCATAACGTAAATCTTTTATTTCTTGCTTAAAACATAGCTTATGACACCTCAATGCGATCGTTCCAATGAGGAGACATAAGCTATGTTTTTGGAGCAAAAATGAAAAAATAACAAAATTTGTATGGTCATTTCCGTGTGTAGTGTTGGCCAGTTTGGGCTGTCATGTTAAGTAAGGGGTTAAAATCACTCTCCTGAGATTTTCACTCTCGCAAAATCAAATTGAGGAGAGTGATTATTCACTCGCCTGCATTTTCTTCCCGGCAGTCACTGCAACTCAGTCAAAAATGATTGATAAATATAATTATTTCAGGTGCAGAACTGTTGGAGGCTGTTCGAGATGTAGTGTTTCAAATGCGGATTCCTATATACGTCCAAGGTCACCGTGACAGTCTTCCAGAAGATTACATCTCATTTGATACTTTGATGTCCAGATCGCATCCGATGCCTATCACTAAAGATCGACGTAAAGGACTAACAATGAGTACCCCGATGGCTTATATCTACACATCTGGAACAACAGGTAAAGCTCAATAAATTGTCTATCTCGTGTGGAATAGAAAGCAGTATATAGTCATGTTCAGAGACGTCAAGTGTGCGGGGAACGGGGTAGTAACCCCGAGGCCCAGCACAGGGACGTAGCTGGAGGGTCTTCAATTGGGGTGTGTGATCAGTTAGATTTCCGAAGCCATGTCCCGAGGGCTGCTGGCCCGTGTTGAGGAGAGTTCAAGAAGGGGGTATTCCCCTCGATGGTCGGAGTCCGGGTGCCATCCTGGGGACAATTTTTAATTTTTGAACCTCTGAGATGGCATCCCTCTGGCTTAAATCTAGTCATTATGTATCAACATGAAAAAATCATTTCCTAGGTCGGTCCATGAGTTTGCCCGTGCACTGACCAGGCTATTCAGGGACTATGGATTGACAGCTATTCAGCCAATACCTACTCCTTCCAACTGACTGGCAGTCAGTTGGTGGGAGTAGGTATTGGCTGAATATTTGTCATTCTCCAGTTCCTGTGTAGCCTGGTCAGCGAAATGGATACGGAACGATGAATTTGAAAAACAGGACCTGTCAGATTCGATTCGTTATTTCGGAAAATTTGATCAACTGATTGGAAAAACAAGCACTGCTTCACTTCCCTGGGTTCCCATGGGGAAATAAAGCTCGTTGCAATGAAGGGAATATGAGCTATGTTTTTGAAGCAAAAATGAATTTTTTCAAAGAAATCTTTACAAGTGTTGTCTTCTACTCGTGCCAGCAATCAAGTATTGCATTTTATCTGAAAATCGACGAAATTACATCTGACGTCTGGCGTGTAAAGACTAACGAGCAAGTCGTTCCGACATTTTACTACGGAGAGATTGCCTCATTGAAATGTATTTTCAATTTGTTTTTTAGGCTTACCGAAGGCGGCTATCATTCGGCAGTCGAAAGGAATTGGGTTTTTGAAATTTCTGAAAATGGCAGGCGTAAAAGAAAATGACATCATTTATACTACGTTACCGCTATACCATGCAGCAGGAGGGGGTATTGGATTGTATACAGTTTTGAGTTCAGGTAAGCTACTCCGAAGTTTAAAATATAAACCTTTTAACACCATGTTCGTTTTATGATAAGAGTCAACACAGTAGATATTTGAACTTACAGCCTCCGAGGACAGGTGGCGGCAGGAGAGGATGTATATGTTTCCATGGTACATCCCAATAATCAAAGTGGTTTGACGTCGTACATGTCAAATTAAGAAAAATATAGTACTTTGATCATGGAAAATTGGTGGATGAAATTGTAATATTTTGAGTACTATTTTTGTTCATGTTACTTGTAGATTATCGCATACTGTCCTGTATAGGATGTTTTATGCTAATAAATGTTATGTTATGTTATGTTATGTCAAGCAGTTTGGAATTTGTGTATCCGGGTTTTGATTTTATAATCGTTAAATAAATTCCGTGTAAAAAGGTCAAAACTGTTGATAAAGCAGAGATTAAAAAAAAAACGAAGTGAGATGACACTTTTCTCTCCCTCTCCCCCTCTGTCTGTCTCTCTCGCTCTCTCTCAGCGACCAAGATACTAAAAGGTGTCACCGCCGCCGCCACCAACGCCTTTCAATCTCTGATCGATTTTTAAAGAATATAATTTGATTTATGCTGAAAATGAATATGTTGAGGATGTTTATATTTTTCGTGGCAATGCAAATTGAATATTTACAACATAATTTAGTTCTTATTTACAAAAAACAAATGCCGAGATTGGAAACTTATTATAAGCTTTCGTGTAAGTTAAACACCATCAAATGTTCTGGCTTGGGAGGAGTACCTTCCGAATTCTACCCTTTCACCCCTAACTTTTTTCGTCATGAAAATAGACTTTCGATGAAGTTATCTCCTCGAAATGTTTAGATTTGTGAAGAACGTCTAATTAAGCCTTTACCTAACACGAAAGGCAGACGACACTTGCAAACAGAAATTCTTGAATAACTAATTTTTTGGCATTTTTTGCGTCAAAATATAGGTTATGACACCTTATTGGAACGCACTCATCGATCTCGTTCCACCAAAGAAGGGTCATAAGCTATATTCTTGTGACAAAAAATGAAAAAATAATGAAAATTGAATGGTGATTTTTGTAAATACCGCTGGCCGGTTTTGGCCGTTACGTTGGGTAAAGGGTTAAGAAGAAAATAATTCCTGAGAAGACATCAGCACAAAAAACTATGTTTTCTTTTGTTACTTTGAATATATGAAAACAACAGATAGTTAATTAGAAGTAACTAGTTCACAGAAAATCCGTCATTAACCCTTTACCCAACGTAACAGCCAAAACCGGCCAGCGCTATTCTCAAAAATCGTCAATTAATTTTCATTAATTTTTCATTTTTTGTCTCAAAAACATAGGTTATGACCCCTCGTTGGAACGAGCTCGTCGAGCTCGTTCCAACGAGGGACCATAGCCTATGTTTTTGAGACAAAAAATGAAAAAAATAGTTATTCAAGAATTTCTTTTGCAAGTGTCGTCTGCTTTCCATCATAGGTAAAGGGTTATTCATTTATTTATTTATTTATTGGTGTTTAAGGTCACATACTTATGCACAATAGCCAATCGTGACCGTGACAGTTTTACGGGTGGAGGAAGCCGGAGTACCCGGAGAGAACCACCGAGCAACGACGAGCAGCTGTCAGCTCCCCAACATCGTAACTCTGAACTCTGCATCGCAGCTCAGCAGGTTTAGATTGGTTGAAGACATGCGCACCATCGAGGTGCAGTACGCCTCAGTACACAGCGTCATCGTGCCCCCATGTAGGCAATCGGGATGAAGTGTCTTGCCCAAGGACACAACGCGGTTGCCGCAGGAGGGATTCGAACCGAGGACCTCTCGGCTCGCAGCCTGCACCTCTACCAACTGAGCCACCGCGCCCCCAGGTAAAGGGTTAAGAATATCTATCAATATCACACCTACCAACGCTAAACGTCCACTTTGGCTCTTTGTTTAACGAATGCGATTTTACGGTAATTGAAAGTTTTTATTCTTCCCGGGCGAAAAATGAGCAAATCTCACCTCCTAGACTTTTATATTAACCCTTCACCCAACGTAACAGCCAATACCGGCCAGCGCTATTCACAAAAATCGCCAATTAATTTTTATTATTTTTTTCATTTTTTGTCTCAAAAACATAGGTTATGACCCCTCTTTAGAATGAGCTCGTTTTTGAGACAAAAAAAATGAGTTATTCAAGAATTTTGTTTGCAATTGTGTCTGCTCTTCATGTTAGGTAAATGGTTAATGGAACGGATGGTGGTAGGTCAGTGGTTACGGCATTAAACTTCAAAGATTAATGGTTCGACCTCCACCAGGGGTAACTGCGTTGTGTCCTTGGGCAAGACACTTAATCCCGACCGCCCACGCGGAGTGAAAGTTTCAGAAAACTAAGGGGAGCTAACTTTCATGTAAATCCACTATGGCGCCTTGTTTGGCGAATGTGCTTTGGAGTACTGCAATTTTTAATCTTCCCTGAAAAAAGTAGCAAATCTTACGTACCGAGAACCTCTCGGCTTGCATTCTGCACCTCTACCTACTAAACCACCGCGTCCCCATAAAGTAGATAATTACTCAGTGAAATTGTGTGGTAGACAAATCAAGTTTTTTTTTTTTGTTTTTTTTTTCCCCGTGGGAACCCCGGGAAGTGAAGCAGTGCTTGTTTACTGTGGTAAACAAGCTCTGTTTCACTGGTAAAATAGGAACCAGTCACTAATGCTTGGGGTGCAAGTCCTCTAAAATAGGCAACATGGGGTATAAACGATTGACTGACCTTGACTTTATCTCCATGTAGTGGTCATGATTAGCCATTGTGTAGAAGTATGTGACCTTAAACAACAATAAATAAATAAATAATCACGTTTTTCAACGTGCAGCCCTAAGGTTGAATGGGTTTGAACAGTCGTAAAAAGTCAGCTTCTGTATTTTTGTTATATTAACCCTTTACCTAACATGAAAAGCTCGTTCCAAAGAGGGGTCATAACGTATGTTTTTCAGACAAAAAATGAAAAAATAATGAAAATTAAATGGCGATTTTTATGAATAGCGCTGGCCGGTTTTTGGCCGTTACGTTGGGTAAAGGGTTAACCCTTTACCTAACATGAAAAGCAGACGACACTTGCAAAAATAATTCTTGAATAACTAATTTTTTTCATTTTTTGTCTCAAAAACAGAGGTTATGACCCCTCGTTGGAACGAGCTCGACGAGCTCGTTCCAACGAGGGGTCATAACCTATGTTTTTGAGACAAAAAATGAAAAAAATAATGAAAATTAATTGGCGATTTTTGAGAATAGCGCTGGCCGGTTTTGGCCGTTACGTTAGGTAAAGGGTTAAACTACAGGGAAATACCTGAGGTTTGTGAAATGACGTGAACATCGATAACACAAAATCGACAACACTTCGAAATTTCAATTTTATATGAAATTCCCATACATTTAGTATTAAATTTGCTGACTGCTTCAGGGGCTCAAGGGGAGCTAACTTTCTCGTAAGTCTCTTCGAATGACGAAACTTTTCAGCCATTCCACTAATTCGGACAGTGGGACGAATTTGACAGGTACGTCTGGGTGGTGGTACTCAGTTCGAAATGTTGTCCGTTTACCCGGCATACCCGTGGAATTTGTCCATCTGTCTGAGTTAAACGGTAACGATTTTCCATACTACATGGTTAACATTTTGTTTTCCATTCACAATTTGGCAGTCGGAACAGCGTGTTCAGCTATTCATACTTTTCAGTCTTTTATGTTTCAGGTTGCACGATGGTGTTAAGGAACAAGTTTTCAGCGAAACACTTCTTTGATGACTGTAGAAGGCACGATGTGACAATTGTGCAGTATATAGGGGAGATATTCCGTTACCTTCTCTCTCAGCCAAAGGTAAGAAAACAATCATGTATTTCAGCCTAGTTGTACTGTAATGCAGTGATATGCACTTGTGTGAGAGGGAAGAGGGAGAGAGAGGGATGGAGAGGAGGACAGAGATATTTTACTCAGTAAAAAAGAACAATAACTTGATACACAAAGGTTGCACGTATGGAACTGTTGACCATTTACCAAGCACCAATGGAGGACACCATCACCCCTCCGAACATATTCTTGAGCTACTGAAAAAAATTCTCATCAACTTCGATCCAATGAGGAGCCATAAGCCATGTTTTGGAGATAAAGAAGAGAGAGAGAGAGAGAGAGAGAGAGAGGGAGGGAGGGAGGGAGAGAGAGAGAGAGAGAGAGAGAGAGAGAGAGAGAGAGAGAGAGAGAGAGAGAGAGAGACCTTGTATAAATGCACACTTGACGATGCTACTAATAACAGCAACATTCGCCACACACTATGAACGTTTTCAACATTTTGTCTCTGGTATACTCATATCCGGTCCTAGTGGAAGCAGGTCCCTTAAAGGAGTACATACCCAAAGCGATGTTATCACGACCTTCAAAATATATCACAAAGCACGGATTTTTCATTCTCTGGTAACCTAAAATATCGTCCCATGGGTGTAAGGCGCCATCTGCAATGTCAAGGTGGTGCACTCAAAGAACGACATATACAATTTCACGAACTCGATGTAAGGCTAAAGAAAATTAATCTTTTGATTCTCAGGCACCGGCGCATTCGTTCGTGATTTTATTTCTAAGACAAAATTCAAATTGTACAAAACTACCATGTGATTTCAGCGGTATCACATCGCGATTTCCGATGCATTATGTCATATACATTGATACAGTATTATTATTCTCTTCGCGAAATGCGACACGATTCTCATATGTATGTACAAAATAAATATTTATTTAATTGGTTGAGGACTAGATTGTTTTTGGTGGTCTGAATTTGTTCATCAAAAATTGTTCTATTACAAATTATTGGAGAGTGCCTGTTGGCACTCTCCAATAATTTGTGATAGAATAAATTTGTATAAACAAACTATTATTTACCTTTAACTGTATACGAAAGATGGGTAAGGAAAATTTTATTTTTGCACTGGTACCCTCATTTTTTTGAAAACCCTCATTGTGGAACATGGCTTCTAGCACTCAAAGAGTTAAAATACTCTTCATTATTTTTGATCTCCATTTTATTTGTTCTATATTGATTTTGTGTTGTGTGATCGCTGTTGTAAAAAAAAACAAAAAACAAAACAAATCAGCGAAATCAACTTGGAAGCTCTAGTATTTAATTTTAGGCCCTCACAACTGGATTTTAGGCATCGGCGACCATTCCATCAGGAATAAAGAGTAAAAATAAAAACCGCCCTCCTTCATTCGTTAAAAAAAAATGCGTGAGAATCGAATATTTAATTTTGCTTGGCCTAATACGTTTTGGAAATGACACCCCCCCTCCTGCTCCCCAATCGAACTAGAACCGCCATTGGGAAAGGTCGAGTAACCCTTTATATTTTCAATTTTAGTCACCTCTTGACAGGGAGCATAAAATTCGAGTGGCTGCTGGAAATGGATTGAGAAAAGACATATGGGAAGTTTTCCAGAAACGATTTCAAATTCCTCTCATTGCTGAATATTTTGGCGCAACAGAAGGTACCGGCATGTATATAAATTTAACCAACAAACCTGGAGCTGTGGGTAGGCATTCGACTGTTCTGGTAAGTGAAGTTTGTTGCTTTTTACCACCATTTAGACTAATACGCGAGAATACACTACGAACAGCGAGACTTGGAAGTCAACTACGCGGCGGTGGCCATCAGCCCATACACTTGTGTGCTTGTATGTGTATCGCCTGATATCGACTCTTTAGGCAGCCTTGGTGTTGGTTTTGACATTTTTTTCCAATCAGTTTGAACTATAGACTATTATTCGTTAAAGCCATTTTTTAAAAAATAGTGATAATATATTGGCATAATTATTTATCTAACAATCACATAGGTTTTGGCTTGAAAACCCCGAAAAAAGCTACGTATCATATAATGTGTTCCGATTCCGTATCATATAGTCGACCCATTCTGATTCCGTATCATATAGACGACTCGTTTCCGGGAACGCAACGGGCGATCATAACAGGCGCATGAATACATTCTATGTGCGTTTGAGTGATCGACTCAGCTAATCGCTTACAAAACAAAACAAAATTCCTTACAATTAGCGACAGGACTTAATAGCCAATCCCCACCCCCACAGTAAATAGAAACTGTACAATTAAATATTACACACTTGTAAATTCAAGCGTAGCATCATAGGAAGTGACATTGAGAGTGAATAATTTTTCAACGCAATTTTGAAAATTTGCGGTGGCCGCGTTACTCATTGTTTGTTAAGGTGATTCTAAAGTCGTGGATGCCAACATGGAAGCCAGAAACATAGAAAAATGTGAACATTTCATTGAACAATAACTTGGCAACGAAACAGCCTTGCCCTTGGATACCAGAGTTGGGGGGAATTGTCATGTCACATAGAACGTAATGGGACCCGCAAAATATGCCTTTAACAAATTTGGAGACATTAGAAAATGTGTACTGTCAAAAAGTCGGAAATGGCGTGGTCAGGTTTTCAAAAAATAGCGAGACGCCTCACCTTCCAATGAATAACCAAGGTGAGCTATCAGTAATGTACTGCAGCAGTAGAGTCTTAATTTTTGAATAAAACACATCGAAGAAAGGACTAAGCACGTTGTCAACCTGGGTCGTTTCAGTCTCAAAAGTGTCCGCCATGTTTACGGTGAGAAATTCAAAACACTGAAGGTTGTGGGCAACATTGCGACGAAAGATCTCGCCATATGTCCCGTAAATTCTCATGACAATGCCACTGCTGAAATTCTGATTGTCGATATATCTCAACGGAAGCAGACTAATAGAGGCAAATTGCATTGATTGTCTCTTCTATGTAAATATTCTTCCCTCACCAACTTAAGCAATCAATTTGTTCACATGGATCGACCTTGCCATTATTTGTATTCATTCGCCAAAATTACCAATAGAGAACAAAAATTTCAGTTATGTTTAATTAACAAAACTGTGACATATAGTGGAATTAGAAACCCATGTTGTATTCTTTCGGTGTTGAAATATTCGTAAACTGGTTGCTTTTTCACTTCTTTTAAATGCAAATCGGGGGAACTATTGTTCGTCATGTAATATTGATGGAAAAACTTTATTGGTCTGTCATTCGGCATCGTTTCGGTCTGGTTTCGGTGAGTTCCAGAAATAATGCTCCTAATTTTGCGATCTGGTGTGATTTACATTGCGAATCATTGTAAATGATGTATTTCATTAAATTTGTTTGCAATCCACAAAGATCATCGATAATTTCGAATAATCTGTGGGCTATTAGACTCATGTCTGCAAGTATTTGTTGATCGAAGTTGTTGTCACCGGAAAGTCACATGCGTTGGTAAGTCGCTTGTTCAAAGTGCGAAAAATAATATTTTTTCTTTCTATCCACCTCGCTTGACCTCCTAATCACTAATTAAAATATGACTGAAGTGTGAACATGCAATTTTTCTCTAGGAAATTATTTTATCAGTCGTTGCATAGAAAATTTTAACGAAAGTGAAGTATGGCAACACACTCAAGGCACAATCGAGCTTCAAATTTTTGAGTATTTGCCTAATCGAAATATTGGCTCACAAATCCTCATTTTCACAAAAAATCTCTGCACAAAGTTACAAATAGGGCCTCTAAATAATCAAAAATCCAGAAAACGGAATTAAAAAACAGTAATTAGATAACCAAAATACCAAGAAGATTAGAAACGAATTCATTGTCAATGCTCGTCCACTCTGAATAGCACAGGAGTCTAAGACATCCACACACACACAAAAATAAATTTACGTAATCTTCACAAGAGATACATTCCATAAATCAGGCAATATATTTTCAGGCAAAGTATGTCTGTCCATCTGTCCGTTGGTTTACTTTTTGCATTACACTCTTATTTGCCTCATAATAGTGATGGCTGAAAAATGGTGAGGTCTTGCACATTTGATAAAAGTTATTGAAAATTAATAATAGTGATGGTATTTTCACCTTTGGGCTCTTTTAATAATAGCGTTGACTGAAATTTTTCTTCAAATTTTCATGTATAATAGTAATTCAGCTCTATTATTCAACAGGTCAAGGTATTCAAAAAGTCTTACTAATAACACAGGATGGATGTATGAATTCACAGTATTAGGAAAAAGGTTAAAAGAAGTAAATTATAGCAAACCTTTTTCATATATTCCCGTGTGTTCGTTTAACCTGGTGGCCATGGGTAAAACGCAGCTTTTTAAATGTATTAACTTGACTGGATATGAAAAGCACTGTATCTAACCTACATGTACAGTTCAGGGTTTGATCCAGGTAAATTGGGAAAGGGGCCTTTTTCGTGGTCTTGGGGAAATTATTCATTTAGTCATCTAGACATAAACCCACCTGGAAGCTTTTTTCCAGAGAGAATACAGGTTAAAATGGGTATCAGTTTATTAAAATCAACTGTCCGAAAAACACTGGTTTTGTAACCTGATAATGCTGTATAAGTTAAGGAGTAATAATGTTTTGTGCCAGATATTAGGAATTTTATTGCATGTACCCCATTGGGAATGAGGCCTCAATATGGCTACACGAAGCTCTGATGTAGTGGGCATATCAAAGCAGCACCATTCCCCAACATATAATTGAAAGGTTTTCTTTTTTTTTATTTTCTGTACCTCAACCAACACTTCATGTGAACAAGCTTTGGTTGGAATGGTAAGGATTGCTTATGGGAGGCAAACGATTAACACTTTCTGAGTTTCAATAATGCAGAAGAAAGGTGGCACTATTGTGATTTTTTCTCGTATCACAGAATATATTCACTTTCTGCTTTAAAAAACAGAGCTCATAACCTCCCGTTGGAATGGCTCCAGTAAGCTCGTCAGTTACCGTTGAAGATCATAATCACTTGCTATGTTTGTGTTGCAAAATTTGTACAAATAATGAAATCTGAATGGTCATTTATCTGTGCAACAATAGTGATTTGATCAGTGTGTTAGATAAATACATGTACTTGAAAGAAAGTTTTCATAAATATTGTCTTCCAGTTATATTAAATACAAGCACATAGTGATAAAGAGGTAAGAGATTGTCATTTCATGGGACTCTTCGACATCTTGAATGGGTGTTTTGGGGAAACAAAATGTTTTCATGAAAACATTATGTCAAGCAAAATGGTTGAGAAGAATGCATAACTGTATCATTCCACATGGAGTGTGGGTGTTTCTAGTCTGCAGGTCATAGACTGAATCAGAATAATATAGTCTGTCAACACTAGAGCCTAAAACCTGAACTCACTGTTTACAATATATACTGCACAGGTTTCACAGTCTACATACTAGTAAGAGGGCACAACAATCAAGAGAAAACCTTTATGACAAAAATACTGAATACAGGTGAAAATTGAAGATGGCTTGGGAATGCTGCATGATTCCAGTCCAATCTGGAAATGTGCCACTGTTAAAGGGGTCTCTATTATGGATGGGATGTGAACCACAATCAAATGCTGAGTTGGTCTATTACTGTTGCAGGCACTATTAATGTGTACCTTTTTTCCCTGTACAATTTTTTCGGGGGGGACTATTAAAATAGCCGGTGCCCGTCCGTTCGTGTATCCGTCCCACTGTGGGTTCCCTATGATAACTTTAGTTATAGTTGACCAAATCAAATGAAATTTGGTATGCAGGTGTATCAATATAAAATACAGGTCCAGTTTGAATCGTGCAGTCCGACAATTTTTGGCAAAGTTATGTCCCTTTTGCAACTTTGAAAACTCCATTTTTTTTAGTTTCCAACTAGTAACTTGAGCTGTACTTGACAGAATCAAATAAAATTTGTTGGTTGTGTAGGTGTATCAACATAAAATGCAGGTCAAGTCAAATCAGGGTTTGATCCGACAATTTTTGCCAGAGTTATGTTCCTTTTTCAATTTTGAAAAATTCAATTTTTTTTTATGGGGGTGGGGGGGGGGGGGTGGCGGGGTGGCCACGCAATCTTTTGTTTTCTATTATTGGGATTTGACGATACCCTTTCAACAGGGTAATCTCATGTCAAGACAGTTTTACTCGTGGAAGAGGGCAGAAAAGATATATCGCTTGTATGGCGAATATTTGCAGGGTAGGTAAACTAGATTACTGATTAGTGTGGTGTGCCATACTTTTGAACTGTAAATAGTTCCTTGTGAAAAAATGGCTGGACCAGTGCATGCAGTGGTCCTTCAAAAATTTAAATTAATATACAATTGGATTTATTTTTTAAAAAGTTATGACTCAACTGTTGTTCTCTAGTGCATAGAGAAAACATATCCTTCAAAGTGAGATTCATATTTTAAGTTTTGGTGGCAGGAAATTGACCGTGAGTTCGGGATTTTCAAAAGCATTTTTTTTGGTGAGTAAATTCTTTTTTTTCAATCTTTATCACATTTTTGTAATCTATTAGGTAGGAAGTAATCATTCGTGTATTAAATAACCATTACTATTGAAAAGTAATGAAAAAAAACATCATGTTTTCCACCTGTCCACTCAAACTGCAATCTTCAGTTTAGAATCACCTTAAAGTGCACAACAATATTGTTCCATAAAATATGTTTTTTTTTTTTTAAATCCTCGCCCAACATTATGTCCCAAAGCTGTATTAATAATTTAAGATTTAATCTGTTTATCTGACAGAATTGTTAGATAAATGAATTATCATGATAATGTGCATGGCCTGTGATTTGCATCACATTCTCGGTGGGGTCCAAAAATGGGATCACAACTCGCCGGCAAAGCCGGCTCGTTGTGATCCCATTCTGGACACCACCTCGAATCTGATATTAATCACAGGACATGCACATTGTCATGATAATCTGTATGAATCAAGAGGGATTGAAACCAACCCTGGGTCATCTATAAAACTCCTTTTATCGATTAACCCTTTCAACGCGGGAGGTATCATTTCCAGAGCTGGGGTCAATTACATGTACATGTAATTAATTACAATTACAATTACTTTTAATTTCAAAGTAATTAATTACAATTACAATTACTTCATGAAATGTAATTAATTACTTTTCAATTACTTTTAATTACTTTGGCAATATTTCTTTAAATGGAAAGCTTCATAACCAATATGTGTATGTATGAACTTTGCTTTTTTGCTAGTGTTAGCAGGATAAATGCTTAATATAACCGAAGAGGTGAAAAATGTTCAAGTCAAACTCCCTATTATGAAATTAAGAATTGCTTGATTCTTAATTTCAGAACATTCTTACTGGGATAAATGTTGTGGGAATTATGAGGGGTTACACTCCAACATAATCAACTGAAAACAGTTGAGGAAAAAATAACACACACATTTTATTCATTTCCCAAGGAACTACTGTAGGAAAAGGAATAGAGACCAAAACCACATATTGCCTATTTCTTGCCACGACAAGTAGTAAATTATTACAAATACAACCAAATGTACGTTGCTTTCAATTACGACACTGGGGTATATGGTTATTACATTTTATCATCATAAAATTTTGAAAAGTGTCATCCTTCAAGGAACATCTATCTAGTGTGTATACCTTTCCTGTAATACTGAAAAGCCTTATCACTGGGGCTGAAGAGACAAGCATAGTAAAATATCTTACAGCCAGTAATGATAAAGATGGGATAATTAGAAGATTCTATTTTCCAATAATCCAGTGGATCACACGACATGTAAATACAGGGTTCATTTATATAATTATTAAGCTCAGTCAAAGATGATGTTTCAGTTAATTGTTTATTTTGTTTCCTTTCCATAAAACTAAAGATGTCCTCTGTGGATTCTAATTGTTCATGTACATCACATTTAACCTTTTTAGCAGGCATGCCACTGTTATCAAATTTGTATGTTTTTTAGGAACTATAATAAATCTTTAATACTTCACACAAGAAGCTCATAATATTTCTTAATAAACAGAGAAATATCATGCTTTATCATGTTGTTTTAAGATCAAGATAACCTTTATGTTCCACTGTATCTCCTTAAAGCTGGTCAGACAAAAGGCAGTTAATTGTATTGTTTGAAGATGTCAAATTGGTTTAGCTCAATCAAAGGCCACCAATAAAGACAAAGTTTTCAACAGTTTCTATGAAACAGGTTGTGAAAACAATTGAAATTCAATCTATTTTACTTGTTAATAATGCTTGACAATTTCCTCTATTTAAAATAAAGAAAAAAGTATATGAAATGGGACTTCTTATTTCAAATCCAATACCTAAAAGCACCAAGTTTGAAACTTGAAAAAGTGACCTCAACCATGAATCAAAAATTAATAATAATAATATGGGAGGCCACACATAATCTTTCTTTTAAGCCCCACCCCCTTCACTCCATTGAGTAGTTCTACATTAACTCCCTTGCTCATAAAGTTGTGCAGTAATGGAAGTTTTGAAACAATAATGGTAAAGTTTCATGAAATGGAAAGATTTTTTAGAAAAGTGTCATTCCGTTCTGATTTTTGATGTAAAGATTCTTTACACTCATGTTTGTGACTAAAAGTAATTGAAAGTAATTGAAATTACATGGTATTTTCCAATGTAATTAATTACTTTTCAATTACAAGTAATTGACAAAGGTCTCAATTACACATTACACCCAATTACTTTGAAAACATGTAATTAATTACACTCATTACAATTACAAATTACAATTACCCCAACCCTGGTCATTTCAGCCAAAACTGCCAACGACGAAATGCGCGAAGCTATCCTGGTTTGTTGGGTGGCTCAGTAATAATTTAATCCAACAGGTCTGTCGAGCTGTTGTATTAAATTATAAGCGAGCTTCGCTTCCGATTTATTGCTCGTTATATCGTCTGCTCGACCACTACCATTTTTTCCACTCAAACATTTATGCACACCTAATTGAAAGGGTTAATATAAATGTTTCATAAGCAAAAATGAATAATAAAAAAAAATTGCGTTACCTTAAATTTCATAAGTAAGCTACCATTGGTCTCAAAACTGAAGATTTAAGTAACTAATTTATTGTATCCTGGTTGATAAAGCTTCTTTTTCTAGTGTCCATGACATTTCTTTACAGAATGCGCTGAGTCCACATCCGAACGTTCTGGTGAAGTATGATAAGGAAACAGCAACCCCTATCAGAGACGAGAATGGGAGATGTATCAAAATCAATCCCGGTATGTAAAAAATATATACATATGCACAACATCTCTCTAGAAATATAATATTTAATGTTCCGATAAGACTAAAATCTTTACCCTCAGATTGGACGAGAACTTGCGCAGTTTCTTCCGTGTTTACGGCATGGTAGCACATGTTACCATCTGACGCCACCACGCGAAATATTTAAACCGCTTCATTCTTCTAGATTTTCCACGCAGCAGACTATATTCCGAAAAAAATATTGTTTAAATTACAAATCATTTCACGATTTGAAGTAAGATGGAGTGACCTTGACATTTATCTGTTTTATTGATTATTTGTCCAGTAACGTCGTGGTTCATTGGTGTCTTCCCACTAGACCAATTCCCTTTAGACCAATTCCCTTTAGGCCAGTTCCCAAAAGACCAATTCCCCTTAGACCAACTACGTACTGTTATTGATTAAGGGTTGATTAAGGATAATTAATAAAACATTTATTTATTGATAAGCACTTTATTTGATAAAAAAAAGTAATAAAAAGAATCACAGCCTTTGAAAGTGTGTGATTACTATAACAATTGTTATGAAAAAATCTGCCCAACATCTATAAAATATCAACAAGCCAGAAAATAAGCAGACTATCGTCTGAAAAATGAGGTCCCCAGAGGGTGAATTTGGTGGTGCTACCCTGCACAGCAGGGTAGCATCACTAAATTTACCCTCTGTGAACCCAACCTGAATCAAGGTCTCAAACATAAACAGAAAGAGGTACCCAGATGATAAACTGGTCCACTGTATAGGATAGCATCAGGAAATTCACTCTCTGGGGACCTCATTCTGCAAATGACAGACTGCTTATTTTCAGACTTGAATATCAAAAACATTAAATACATTTATAAATATTTATAAATATATCAAATTATTGATATAGAATTATTTTAAAAGTAGAACACATCACTTGGTCTAAGGGGAATTGGTCTTTTGGGAATTGGCCTTGTGGGAAATGGTCTAGTGGGAATGAACCGGTTCATTTACTGAACTTGTTATTCTTAAAACGTATCTATTTGATGTCATTATGTGGGTTTCTTGGATATGGGTAGGGTCTTATTGGAACATACACATTATTCTGATGAACTGACGGTAACATGATCTGAGGTTTACGACTTAAAGCTTATGTTCAGCCTCGACGCTCTGCATATCGGTTAAACATAAGCTCCGACCCGCAAACCTCAGACCATGTTACCGTCATTTTATCACAGTAACATATTTTCTTTAAAGTGGACACTTGCAAACATTTATATGAAGCAGAATTTCTCGTATACTTCACCAAGCATATCATAATCGTCTGACATTATGTGATCCGAAGTTAACCAGATGAGAATGTACTCGACACGTCGTCGACAACCTTTCCTTTACTTCGGACTTCAAAGGTGCACATAACTGCCACTCAGTTTTGAAGAGGAGATCAAAGCAACTCTGTAGCATTATTAAATATACCCTCTGTGAACCCTAATCTGAATCAAGGACTCAGGCCTTAACAGAAAGAGATACCCAGGGGATAAATTGGGGGATTCTAGCCCACTGTATGGGATAGTATCGGCAAATTCGCCATCGGAGAACCTCATTCTACAAATGAAAGATTGCTGATTTTCAGGCTTATTAAAAGGGTGCTGAAAAAATCCTTTCAGGAAAGTGATTATGTTTTTCAGGAGAATGCGGACTCGTGTTAAGTGCTCTCCCCCAAGAACTGATTGCAGATGGCGCTACATTCTATAATGGTAGACCAGAAGAAAACGAGAAGAAGCTTGTTCGCAGTGCATTTGCAGAAGGGGACATGTACTTTAACTTCGGGGATGTTTTGTTTCTTGACAGAGATCACTTCCTTTATTTTCACGACAGAATTGGAGACACATTCAGGTATTAGCAGGAACGTATGAACCGGGCTCACTGTGTCCCTCCCCAACTTTTTCTTTTTCCAGGAATAGTTGAGGGAGAGAGAGAGAGAGAGAGAGAGAGAGAGAGATTTGTGTCTGCTATGGAGGTTAGAACTTTGGAGTAGAGAAATATGCACATTTTCCACTCCAGATTTAACAAAATTTGTAAAATAAGAAGCCAAAAATGTGTAATTTTTCTCAATGCAGTGGTACAGGAGTCCCAAACATCTGTCCCCTGGGTATTAGTTCATTATTTATATATTTAGTGGTGTTTAAGGTCACATACTTTTGCACAATGGCTAGTCGTGACCGTGACAGTTTTACGAGTGGAGGAAGTCGGAGTACCCGGAGAGAACCACCGAGCATCGACGAGCAACTGTCAGCTCCTCAACATTCTAACTCTGTTCAAGCTCCACTCAAGCGAGGTTATAGCGATTGAAGACATGTGCACCATCGACGTGCAGTACGCCTTAATACACGGCGTCATCGTGCCCCCATGTCGACAACCGGGATAAAGTGCCCTGCGCAAGGACATAACGCGGGTCGTCCCGGACGGGGATCAAACTCGGGACCTCTAGCATAGAAGTCCAACAGTCTACCACTGAGCCACTGCGCTCCCTCGCGAAGAGTGAAATGAAAGTGGCAATTTTGTATTACGTTTTTAAATGAGTTTACCCCATAAGACACCAAAAATTAACAAACATGCATTGTTTCATGTTCATAAAGCATCCATAACTCGAAATAGTATGTTATTATGTTATTAAAATGAAAAAGGCCACGTTTCTTTTTCCATTTCGTTTCTAAAATAAAACTGACAGCTAAAGTACCACCCACCGATACTTCTGCAAACGAAACAGATTCGCACGTTTGTACGTCTGCTGCTCAGTAAAATCGAGAAAAAATAAAAGCGACTCTTAATAATTTAACGATCATGGTACAAATAAAATATATCCAAAGTAGCTTGGTGTTCCAAATGTTCATCATTCCCGGTGAACATTTGGTACACCAAGCTACTATGGGTATATTCTATATCTCCAGTATTATTTGTCCACAGTCTTCACGGGAAGCTGATGAGCAAGTTGCATTGAAAAAACTTCTGCAAAATATGGCGAGTGTTCTGCAAGTTTGTGGTCTATGTACTCATATTTCCTGTCACAGTATTGAACTACAGTTTGGATCATAGAGCAAGGGCAGTCAAATGATGACAGTTGATCAGATGTTGAAAAACAATTTTATTTTCACAAATCCTAACTTTCAGAATTGAGCATAGTATTGTCTCTGCTTGTATTCATGTTAAACAAACATGGAGTCTGAAATACCAAATAGATCAATGTATTTATCAGGCTGTCCAGATAGTGTTTTCCACTAAATATTTTTGATAGTATGCTACTTAAACAATTAGATCATCATTAGATTTTCCGAAGAAGTTCGGATCAGCAGGTCCAAAACATCACGCTAAAAACTAAAGTGTTACAAACTACACTTGAAGTGCTGTATTTAACACTTACTAAGTGCTGAACTAGCACTTTGTTCAAGTGTAGATATCCCAGAACTTGACAGGTGTTACACTAATACCACTCGACAAATGTAATGTCGAGACACTTAAAGGAAACAACGCAAATTACGCGGATCAACTCTCGAGCCTGATCCGCGTCATCTGCGTTGTGTCCTTTTAATTATGTACCCACCAAGCACAAATCAAATTATGGACGATTCTGGAAGAACCACCAATGCTAGACACATGGGAAGTGCCATCCATTCAAGTTTCAGATGTCTGACGATTGTAATGTATAAAGCATAAAGCATTGTACTTTGAGTGTTAAAATCAAACACTAAGAGTTAGAATGGGTTTAACACCTTGAAAGTGTCAGTTTTAACACTTTAGTTTTTAGTGTGATCTATCTCGATCTGATCATTATTTAATCAGCGAGATTAGACTTTTCAAATTTTATGGTTTTTATATATTATAATTGTTGTTTTTGTTGGAAACAGTTTTAAAGAAAATATGTTATCAACTTACTACCCATGACTTTCATTAATTTTGAGTACCTATCCACTGACCTGTCTTCAGTTCTTGTCTGTTCATGGCCATGTTTCAAATCAAGAAAGTCAGTTGAGAATAATCAGTCTGAAGGAACACTATATATAGATATAAAAGGCTCGCCTGTTTTCATCCAGCTGTTCTGTTTGGAGATATAAATGTCGTTACTACAGTTCGGTTCACATTGTCGAGTAAAGAGCTAAAAAGACTCAAAGTAGTTGAAGAAGGTGACTAATGACTCGTTGAATGATTGTAGAAAATCTCAAAAAATGACAAAGTCAACATAGATGTATCTGTCCTGAAAAGCCTATAAAATCATTAAAAATGAAAGGAAACAAAAAAAAAATTCTGACCACTCCGACCATCCCACCTCATCATACGTTTCTGGGAGAAAATGTTTGACCACTCCCTCCCCCCTTCCACTCCCCTGGTGAAGCGAAATAAAAGTAGAGTAGTTACGAAGCGTGGCCTCAAGTTTAATCCTTTACCAAACATGGAAAGCAGACGACACTTGCAAAAAAGATTCTCGAATAAATATTTTTTTTTTTTTTTTTGTCTCAAAAACATGAGTTATGACCCCTCGTTGGAACGAGCTCGTTCCAACGAGGGTCATACCTATGTTTTTGAGACAAAAAATGAAAAAAAAATAATGAAAATTAATTGGAGCTTTTTGAGAATAGCGCCGCCCGGTTTGGGTCGTTACGTTGGGTGATGGGTTAAGGAATGGAAAAGGGGGAGGGGTGGATGAAATTCCTAACTAGATTCTAAAAAATGTGAGAGAGGAACTATGTAAAAGCCCCTGTCCTAAAAGGCCTATAAAAACATCAAAAGAATGAAAGGAAAGTGGTAGTATGGAGCCGAGGACAGGGTCCCATTAGGGAATCGATATAACTTCTTCGAAATAGAACCTTCTGGTAACAATCCCTTGGTCTAAAGTGAACACAGTCGATTTCGGACCATCTCAAATACAAATGGACGTGGTCTTGGTTTGGGGGTTTATTCTCTCTGAATATAAATCTGTACCTCTTCCTCCGGGCTACCGAACATTGAACATTTGAAAAAAAACATTTGCGCGCCCCCCCCCCCCCCCCCCCACCCTCCAATCCTTGAGTTGAAGTTCCGACCACTGAAGAAATCTGAATGCACTCTCTAACCTTGTTGTCGAAATATCACCATGGCCTTTGAGTTTTAGAGTGGGAAATCTTCTCGTGTGTGCAATAAGGCGCCATCTGCAATGCTAAAACATTACTGACGGTGCCTTATCGGTTTGTTTCACTGAAGGGACGAATATTTACTCCAGTTAGAAAATCACATGAAATGTGGTCAACAAAATCACCTGTTAGAAACGGAAAATTTGGCCGGGGTTGGGGGAAGTGAGACCCCCCCCCCCCCCCGACCCCCCCCCCCCCCCGTCGCCATATCCCTGCTAACACATTATCCCACAAAACGGTACATCTCTAGAAATATTTTACAAAGCTCAAAAATATTGTACAAAGCTCAAGCAATGTTCCCACCGACGGACATCCAGGTCTCACCCGGAGGCCCATCAGATGAAAGTTTGCTTGTCCAGTGGAGTGGGTGGTTGAGCCCTTGGGGTCTGGCCCCTAAAATTAATAATTCCATCCCCCCCCCCCCCCACACACACACATACAAAATGTGATGGAGGGTAACAGTTAGAACTGGGGGAAACGCCTCTTCCACACTGGCCTTCCCAATTTCATAAAAAAACTTGGTTGGGTACCCCCATTATAGAATCCTGGCTACGCGCTTACCTTTTCTTACCTTCTCACTGTTTTATCATATTAGTTGTATCTCGGTGAAATTCCATCAGGTGAGTGGTTTCTCAGCAAACTAATCTACCTCAGACGAGGCACTAGAAAAACTAACTGCTCCCGCTTCTAAAGACTGCAGACATTCAGGAAGACAGTTAATGGGTTTTACTACTTATGAATATCGGCCCGATATCTTTTTCTACAGCTCGGCTGTATTAGCCATAAATCGGGCTTGGCTGAATGAACTGTCATAGGATTTCACGATACAGCTCAGCTCCAGATTAATACAGCTAGTTGTATCCTATAATACCTCATTCACACAGCTAACCTGCATGAACTTTTCCCCGACGAGAGTTCCCCGTCAAGGGGGCGGGGTGGGAGTGGGGGGGGGGGGGGGGGGTTAGACATTCCCGACAGACTGACTGTAGACCACGCGTGCTCCACGGTACCGCCACACCAGCTCTACTCGTACTGAAACTATAATTGTTTATCATACCACAAGAAAGTATTTCCCCCAATACAAGTAAAAACCTATCATGAGGGTAGCAACCGCATGCGCAAACATTCGATTTAGGAAGAGAACGATTTTTTACCTGCACTCAATTGGCTTCGAGTTATTACACATGTCAAGGCCACCGTTTTCATAACAGCAATTAAATGATAAATAAATCATCAGCTCAACGAAATAAATTAGACTAGATCATTTTAAATGATGATCATTTTATATCGCCCTACTATGCGTTAAACATGAAAAATAAAACAAAGAAACACACAACGGAAACACTGAGCTTCAGCGGTTCAAGTATACTGCAAGTAGAACAAACGAATAGGGATTACGTCATACACAGCACAACAACGCAATATCATGATGTCATGATCTTCATTCATAAAAAAACCCAATTCGTAGACGCTGAATGTTTGTCAAAACAAACGCCGCTAAAAACTGTACCCAATCCCTTCATTATGCAAATAAGTCAACAAAGGGAAGAATATTGTAAGATAAATTGGTTATTACCAGTCCTAACGCACTCGTCAATATATGACTCAGAGACGAGG
This sequence comes from Pictodentalium vernedei, assembly GCA_031216915.1. Taxonomy (NCBI): domain Eukaryota; kingdom Metazoa; phylum Mollusca; class Scaphopoda; order Dentaliida; family Dentaliidae; genus Pictodentalium; species Pictodentalium vernedei. The sequence continues at coordinate 78,949,590 of CM062293.1, read as the reverse complement.
TCTGGACTTCAATACTGCAATAACCGATAAGCCTGTATATTTTTATCTTACAACAAGAACGTATTTCCCCCAATGAATGTTAAAACGTCTAGACAAAATACTAATCTATATTGGGGGTAGCAACCGCCCGTGCGATCATTCGATTCAGAACGATAACGTTTTTAAGCCTACCTGCATTCATCGAAAACTGATTTAGTGATTACACATGCCGAGTCCACCTGTTTCATAACAGTAATTAAATAATAAATAAATCACAACTCAGCGAAATAAATTTGACTAGATCACTTTTTTTGCCATGCTGTAGACCTACCATGCATTAAAACTGAAAAGTAAAACAAAGAAACACACAGCTGAAACACTACTATAGACTTCGGTGGTTAGAATACAAGTGGAACAATAAATGTGGAATACGCCATGCACAGCTCAGTAACGTAATACCATGACGTCATGATCTTCATTCAAAGAAAATCAATTCATAGATGCCAAATGATTGTCAAAATATGTGCGAACAAGTCAAGAAAGGGGGGTGTTGCATGATATATTGCTTATTACCTCCAAGTGGTTTTCCGAGATGGTGTATTGAGGTCTCGATCTCGCCTCTGAGTCATTTATCGACTCGTTCTAACGGACTCATCGATATATGCACAGAGATGTGTTCTCGACTCCAACATACCATCTCGGAAACCCACATGGTGGTAATAACCTATATGGATTTCTTTTCTATATTTAGGTGGAAGGGACAGAACGTTTCAACAACTGAAGTAGCCAATTGTCTGACGAGTATACACCTTATAGAAGATGCCAACGTTTATGGTGTAAAAGTTCCAGGTTGGTTTGTTAAATAGTTGCAGAGAATGTTTTCTTCAAATTTGTGAGTCAGAAGTAAATTTGATTCAATATAAACACTTTATGCAGTGTAAAGCCGTACGAGTGCACAGTGGTTCATTGATTAGTAAACTGGTCTTATGTGAGCGCTTGCCTCAGTGGTAGACTGTTGGACTTCTAAGCTAGAGATCCCGAGTTCGACTACCGACCGGGACGACCTGCGTGGTATCATTGGGCAAGGCACTTTATCCCGGCTGCCTACATGGGGGCATGATGACGCCGTGTACTAGGACGGACTGCACGTCGATGGTGCACATGTCTTCAACCACTGTACCCCTACTTGTGCGGAGCTTGAACAGAGTTAGAATGTTGAGGGGCTTCCAGTTGCTCGTGGGTGCTCGGTGATTCTGTCCGGGAACTCCGGCTTCCTCCACCCGTAAAACTGTCACGGTTAGTATGTGACCTTAAACACCAATAAATAAATAAATGAATAAAATAAATAAATAAATAAATAAATAAATAAATAAATAAATAAAAAGGCATGGGTTTGGTCCTTATTCGTTTTCTCATGGCTGACAATTTTCGTCATTGGAAGAGATTTACTAGAAAGTTAGCTCCCCTTAATTTTTTAAAGCAGTCTATAAATTTAACACTAAGGCCAGGGGGGGGGGGGGGGGGGGGGTCTTCCCAAAAATTCCGGACACAAGGCCTAAAATATTTTTCTCCACCTTTTGACCACCACCCACCCACCCACGTGCAAAAAAAATATTTTTTTCCTCTGACCACTTGGACACCCACCCCACCACCTATATTGTTTCAGTGTATCACCACAGTGGGTAATGAAAAATTATTGCACTGAGCTTCCAGTTGTCAATCCTTGCCTTAATTTGAATCCTAATCTGATAACTGTTTTTTTCACATCTTTATGTTCTGGTGGTTCTAATACCTGATGACAGAACTTTCAGTTGAGCATTTGTAATTCATGCATTTCAATAATATGCCTATATACCCTATAGCGTAGTGTATACTGGCGTATTATTGAAGTGCATGAATTACAAATGCTGAACTGAAAGTTCTGACCTCAATGCTCTCATAATAATTATCATTCATGTGTTAAGTTCCGAGACTGAAGAAACAGTTTAAATTTAGTGAAGAAGTTTTAATTTTAAAGACCTAACTACAGGCTAAGTGTCTAGGCTTGAGGCTTCATCCAATTGTCATTACTCAAAAGATAGTAGATAGCGTAGGAAAGCTGAAAATCTGTCACCTAACACTATTGTAAATCTCACTGTCCGTCCTGGTCCGTCTCCGAAAAAATGTCAGCATTGATTTCTGCATATAACAGCATATAATGTAAGAATTAGACTATTTTTGTGAACATCAAATTGAGGATTAAAATAATCTTCTTTTGCTGCATAGTATTATGCTCAGCTACTCATCTATATACTCTGGCTCAGGGTCAGTTTTCAATTCAAATATTAACTGTAACTTTTGTTTCATGTTTTCATGAGATAGCCAGACAAACGCTATGTGAAAACCCTGGTACGTTCACTGTGAGCTTGAATTAAGTAAGTGGGGTTTTATATCAAAGATGCACAGTGAGAATTTTCATTAGTTTAAGGTTACAAGAGCTCTACTCGGAGAAACTGGGCATTTAGATTATTTTCCGTAAATTTTTTACATTATTTTAGATGTTCTGCTAAACACATTGCTACTCATTGTAAAATCCAAATTGTGCCGTGATGATTCAGCTATGAAAGTTATGTTAACCATTCCCAAATTAAAATTCATAAATTTCCACTGATTGTTTTTAGTCAAACTGGAGTACACAATTCTTTAATGCATCTAATTTAATTTACAAAAAAGAGAACAAATCCCCTAATCAGCCTAGTGGGGCCTTATTCACTAACTCTACCTGACAAACAGGTGCCTATTAGACTACTAAACAACAATATAGCCTTGTTATGTGAAAATAATTTGAAAAAAAAAACAGCAGGAAAAAAATTGCAACTCCAGGAAAAAAGGTGTTTTGGCTCCCATCCTACCACCCACCCACCCCGGCCTTGTGTCCGGAATTTTTTGGAAGACCCCCCCCCCCCCCTGCTAAGGCTGTGGAAATTTCATGTAAATATTTAAATTTCGAAATGTTAGCGACGTTGTGTCTTCGATGTTCACATCATTTCACAAACTTCAGGCATTTTTCTGTAAAGTAGTATAACAATACAGTAGCTGGATTTTTACAATTTTTTTTCCTAATCAGTTTAAATGTTTGACTAATATTCTGTTTGAACCCATTTAAAAATAAGAAAACGGCGTTTATACCATCTTTTGATGTTCTGTAACCATTTTTTCTGTTCATTATATCAATAGTGTCCGCATCGTGACATATAATACAGGCACTATCCTTTCCATTAATATACATGTCTAGGAGGTAAGATTTGCTAATTTTTTCCCTGAGAAGAATAAAAACTTGAAAATTACTGTAAAAATACATTCGCTAAATAAAACCGAAGTGGACAATTATTTAGTTGATTCTAATTACCTTGCCATAAAAGTCAAAGTTTCCTTTTGTTACTTTTAATAAACGAAAACAAAAGGCAGCTCGTTTATTAAAAGTAACAAACGGAAACGTGGATTTGTTTTCTATTGATGTCATATGTGTTTTCTTAACAATTGCATACTTCTTAAATACCCTTCCTCGCCCATCCTTTTATTTCAAGGGAGTTAATTATACACCTGGAACTTAACTGAGCACCCCTGTTTTTTCACAGTGTTGTTAATAGAAACTGCCATTACTTTCATGCTATCTTTCAGATGGCCAAAAGTGATTGTTTCCGCAAAGAATGGTCTTTTGACAAATGCAAGACAACACAATGATGAAAATATGCAGTATTTTCATGGCGCTAATTACACATATCTGTCACTAATGTTTTAGATGGAAAAATGTTCTCTCGACAGGTGTGGTGCTGGAACGGTCCATGATGAAACAATGCCGGTTACTGGCCAAAAATGTAATTTGTGATTTCCTGAACACAATAGCAGTGTCTGACCTCAGTGGCGAGTGTATCCACCACGTGCCCAGATTACAACCCCCTCCTAATGCTACGAGCGAGCCTTCTGATACAATCCGGAGGCAACTGCTGTCACTCTTCATGCAATGCCAACGGGTGGTTGTCAAAATGAGGCACGACAACCGCATTGATAATGTCCCGGATGTACTGATGACCATTGAGATTCCCACGTACAATCACCATATCAAGTTTACAAACGTTAGAGCGGCATCCCCAGATCATTACTGGTCCTCCACCATAAGGAACAGTATAGGTATGATGTTCCTGGGTACGTACGCAGTATTTCTATGCCTCCACACTCTCACGCGACCATCTGTGGCGTGAAGAGGAACCTACTCTCGTCTGACCAATGAAATCTCCTCCACGTCCTTGGATTCCAATGTTGTCGTGACATACACCACTCCAAACGTCGTCTTTGATACTGATCGGACAAAGCTGGTCGCTTGATGACCCTTCTGGACCTCGTACCCAGTGCTTTGAGGCGGTTTCGGGCAGTTCTGTTGCACAAACGCCTGTTGGAAAGCCAAAGGCGTTTCAGAACCCCACTTGAAGCAAAAGGTTCACGCCTAACGAGGCGTGGCAGACTCCGATCTTCTTGAGGAGGAGGTCTTTGGGGGTTTTCCAGGCATTGGCCGGTCCTTAACATCGTTGGTTTGTTGATGTTTTCGGACAAGTCTGCTGATGATAGAATGACTCTAGCCAAGTTGCCTTCCAACAGCTTTGAATGACATACCTGTTGCATGTATGCCAACGATTTGCCATCTTAGTGCCTCTGACAGTCTCCTCCTTGCCATGTCAACATATATTGATAAAATAAGTGACAAATGTTCTTGTTTTATACCCAGATATTGCATGTGGATGATAGTGTTTTCTGTGACATTCGTGGGAACCATGCTTCATGTGGACGAGGGGATGTGTTTGGGGTACGCTATCAACCAGAATCATCATGTTTCACAAGATGAAATGCGCTGCAAGACATAGCAATCATTAAAACATAATAATCAGTTACAGTAACTTCACTGTCATAAAACATTTCAGGTGTGCTTAATTTAGTTTCGGGTGTTTATATCGAAAGTCGATTTTCGTGACGAGATAAGGCAGAGATGTTGAGCAAAGGACTTACTCATCGCTTTCGCAAATGGGAACACAGGGCATAAAGTACTTTCAATCGATGCGACTAGGGGTTCGAACTCCAGCTGAACCCGGATATGACTCTGGGAAGTCTGACAGCTGATTAATGTTGGTCGGTGGTTCTTTTCGGGGACTTCGATCCACCAAGCATCTAGATGTCCCAGGGCGGTAACTAACATTTTGTTTTTGGTGGAGGCGGGTGTAGGACGTCGGTGCCCGACGGCTCGGCCATATCGCCTAACTATTTGGAACATACCCGATTGCTTTTATCTAAGACCTATTCTCTACAAATATACCTTCCATTGATAAAATATTGTGTTTTAAACATATAACAACACACCAGCTAGGAAGAGGTACCCGACCATCTGGGTTCTTTCAACAGGCCATGGCCATAAAAATCATTTGTTATTAGTTGCTCTCTCCCTGGATGTGAAGTTCTACCGAGAAAGTGAGTCGGACATTTTTAGCATTTTCAAATATGTGTATATTTTTGTCGGGCAAGCAAGAGATTTTGACCCACTGAGAACTCCAAAGCGTGTGTATATTTTCGTCGGGCAAGCAAGGACGTCTGCCCTATTTGGTATTGCATAATTTCTTACCCAGCCTCTGCCCGACGAAAGCCATAATCTAGAGTTTTTAGGGGGGGGGGTGTCACCTCTTCTTCCCCAGAACTTACGCTCATGAGCTGTCCAACTGAAAACTGTAAAGCAAAAAATATCACCAATGGAGGTAGCAGTGTTCTTGGCTCGACATCTTCCCACGCGGGCATGTATCCCCAAAGCCATTCATTCGAAACCACAGTCCGTTTATAAAACACTGGTGTTATGAGATTGTTATCAATGAACGTCCACGCAGATTTAGAATGGATGGATTCCCCATTTGAATTTCCTTTAGCTACTATGCATGGTGTAAGGGACCTGGTCGACTGAGTTACGACACAGCACAGAGATTACAAACGGCACATTTCTGAGCTGTGCTGTGATTCAACCAGAACGGCACAGTTCAGTCACAATTACGGAGTTCAAGGACAAATCACCCTGACATAAATATATCTCTGGCGTCCGAAAAAAACTAGCCGGTCCCCATATGAGCACTGTTGAGCAGGTGTCAAACTTTAAGATCACCCTTGGAGTGGCAATGCTTTGGAACGAGTTGAAACAGCTTATCCTAAAGGGTGCCACGTGATTTACTTTGAATGTCAACATAAAAACAACTCCGAGTTTGCAGAATGATTTGAGGGTTTCGTTGGGTAAAAGGAGTGTTTTTATCCATTGTTCTATGTTCGTAGCACTTTTAAAGAAATCCCATAGATCTTTTTGCAAGGATCTCAAACATTAAGTTTAAACTTTACATTTGTTCCACAAATGTTAACTCGACAGTTGTATGTTTGCGGTCTTTCTATGTTTACTGGCCGATTCGGGAGTTTCGTTGTGTAAAAGGACCATTTTTAATCACTAATTCAAGTTTCTACCACGTTTTAGAGAGTGCCCATAAATATTGTTGAATGGATTCTGAAACGGTAAGCTCCAACTTTACATTTGCACTGTAAATTATTGTTTTTAATCAGTAATCGCAGGGGAACAACTTTTTGGCGGGCTGCAGCCATGTTGAAATGACGTCACAACACTTCGGCGAAATTCACAGAATTCACAGTGCTGTCACGGCTCATGTTTTGTCCTGGTTGATTCGGAAATTTGCTGTGACGGAACAAAACTGTGCTGCGCCGTGAGTTAATCAACCAGACCCCGGGGGGGGGGGGGGGGGGTCCCATTCAGAACGTTAGGCTTTTGTTGGACTGGAATTAAAAAAAAATTATTTTATTTGTCAGGAGCTGAAGGAAAGGCCGGTATGGCGGCAGTATTTATGACCAACAGACATAAACCAGTTACGGAAGACCTACTGAGTGTTATTCACAGAACATGCGCAGAAAAACTTCCAAGATACGCCTGGCCGATGTTTTTACGGTTTCCAAAGGAAGTTAACTTAACTGATACATTCAAACATATCAAAGCTGCGTTTCAGAATGAGGCTTACGACCCCAGTAAAGTGAATGATCCGCTGTTTGTCAGAGATGATCACCTGAAGAAATATATTGCATTTACACGGAAGCTGTACGATAAATTGATTACTAAATCCAAATTATAGTAATCGCAGTATATGTTAATTCTTTTGTATGTTGTGCGTCCAAAATTGTACTATCGAAAAATAATAGAATCCGCTTCAGTCGATAAATGAAATAAAATGGAATCAAAACAGACCCGAAGTCAGGATCTCAAAGTTTTAGTTTAACCCTTTACCTTACCTGAAAAGTAGACGACACTTGCAAAAATAATTCTTAAATAACTAATTTTTTTCATTAACTTAACTGATACATTTCATCAAAAAATGAAAAAAATAATGAAAATTAATTGGCGATTTTTGAGAATAGCGTTGGCCGGTTTTGGCCGTTACGTTAGGTAAAGGGTTAAACAATATTTATTTCCAGTATCATGTAGTAATGTTCAATAGTGGGCAATATTTAAAAAATAACTCTAACCGACTGACCGCTCACGTGGGTTGGAGATGGCTAACCGAGTGCTCGACTGTGTAAAAATTCTTGGGAAACTGCTTTTTTATCATTAACAAGTATTCATACACGCTAAAAACTAAAGTGTTAAAAACTACACTTGAAGTGCTGTATTTAACACTTACTAAGTGCTGAACTAGCACTTTGTTCAAGTGTAGATATCCCAGAACTTGACAGGTTTTACAATAATACCACTTGACAAGTGTAATGTCGCGACACTTAAAAGGAAACAACGCAGATGACGCGGATCAGGCTCGAACTCTCGAGCCTGATCCGCGTCATCTGCGTTGTGTCCTTTTAATTATGTACCCACCAAGCGCAAATTAAATTATGGACGATTCTGGAAGAACCAGTAATGCTGGACACATGGGAAGTGCCATCCATTGAAGTTTCAGATGTCTGACGATTGTAATGTCTAAGTGCTTAAAGCATTGCACTTTGAGTGTTAAAATCAAACCCTAAGAGTTAGAATGGATTTAACACCTTGAAAGTGTCAGTTTTATCACTTTAGTTTTTTAGTGTGTATATTGCATGGAATTGAAATATATATAGCCTCTCACGACAAGAGTCTAAAAATCTATCAAGACACAAGAAAGGCTGCTTAACAGGTAGAATGCTAGAAGCCCGTATTTCGACTTTATTCTGAACTGCAGGTACCTAAAGCTAAATATTTATATTTATATTTATTGGTGTTTAAGGTCACATACTTCTGCACAATGGCTAATCGTGATCGTGGCAGTTTTACGGGTGGAGGAAGCCGGAGTACCCGGAGAGAACCACCGAGCAACGACGAGCAGCTGTCAGCTCTCCAACATCGTAACTCTGAACTCTGCACCGCAGCACAGGCAGGGTTAGATTGGTTGAAGACATGCGCACCATCGACGTGCAGTACGCCTCAGTACACAGCGTCATCGTGCCCCCATGTAGGCAATCGGGGTGAAGTGTCTTGCCCAAAGACACAACGCGGTTGACCTAAAGCTAAAGGCTTCATACTCTGTGGATGTCCTTCACATTATCTTGAAAGTGGAATTACTTCATCTCTCATCTCTTTGATTTGCATTGTTATAATTTATGATAGAGTGCCTATAGGAACTCTCACATAAATTGTAACAAGACAAAAATGTGTGAACAAATCTTGAAGCTGAGAAAAAAAATTAACACTCTACTAGTTAAGTGACTCAGACTTCACCACTCAAGATGCAACTTTTGGCTAACCGATCATCTGTTCGCGTAAATTTAAAGTAACCACCACGCGAACGAAACGAGCCTCCTCGTCAAATTTTGCACACTGATAGTATATGGATTGGATACGCCATAAGCCAGAGGCTTATTATTGTCGTTTCCATATACAAAATAATGTTACAAACACAGATTAGATCAGATATGACATATGTATGCAATTATGTATATTGCTGAATAAAATCAATCAATCAATCAAAATCAATCAGATATCAAGTGTATACCAATCATTATGTTTGCCAAGGAGCTGGGACACTGTGTGTTTATTCGAATATATATCGGAAATATAGGTTTTAGAGAAAGAGAAAATAAATATTATTGATAATGGTGAATAGAGAGAAAATACAAAACAACAACAAAAGAGGCATAATAATAACACTTTGGCCGGCCGCTCATTTGTCGCGGTTCTCCGGTGAGAAGGCCTTGGTTTCCCCTGTGCTCCCAACTGCCTCCCTATTCCCACGCTTCTTCTCTCCTCCCAACACTCGGAGACGAACTGCTTGATAACATCCCTTGCCCTATTCTTCCCAATCTCTCCGATTAGCATATTAACCCTCTCCTTTGAGTCACTCCCTAACCACATGTCAGTAGTAGGAGGGGGATGGATCGTGCCACATTAGAGACACGTGGTGTGAGTGCGCATGCGCAGCATGTGTTGTTAGGGTGATACGTGTTTCCGTCGTCCATTTTGTATACTGGAGGCCGCCATCTTGGTTTCTATGGTAGCACGTGGTATCACTGGAAATTATCAATTTGTTCTAAAAACGTATAATGAAAAGAAAATCTAGTGTTTTTGAGTGGATACCGATCATTTCCATCAATAATTCAACACGTACTCACCTTGAATGGATGCATGAAGCCCGACATCGCAGCGCGAATGGGAAGCGATCAGCTGTTTACTTCCATGCATCAATTCAAAGGTGAAACGAGTGGAATTATAGGAATGATCGGATTCTTATAAAAAGCGTGCAATAAAAAGAAAATCTAGTGTTTTTGAGTGGATACCGAAAATTATTGCACTTGCACTGACCGAGATAAATGGCTATTTTCGCTCGCGCATGCGCTTGAGAAAAATAAACATTTGTCTCGGCCACTCATGAGATAATTTTCGGTTTCCACTCAAAACACTAGATATCCTCTATTTATTCACATAATTTAATCCATGCATTCCACTTCGCCTTTGAGGACATAATGTCAGCTTTAGCAAATTTCAGCACTACGGAACAGGTGGTATTACATGGAGTCCTACAGGAAACTTGTAGACAATGATAAAGTTACCATGGCAATGGTTTCTAGTTAAGTCTTGGCTGCCTGTCTTGGCAGCCAAGACTTGACTAGAAGTTACTGCCAGGCAATGGAGACATTCGTAACGTGATGGTGAAGAGTTTGTAGAAGAATGTTCAGTGCTTCCGAAGACTACAAACACACACAGAGTGATACGGATAGGCAATGGCGACGAACTGCATAATCTTTGTTCATCACCACCACCCCAAAACAGATTTCAGCATTCTTGGTAGGTGCTGCTCGCGGCTTGACTCTGCGCCGTCCGACTCGAAAGAGTAGCACTGCGAAATCACACCACACTTGCGCACACTCCGACAACACATCGAATCCAGAACAACTGCAAACACACATACACTCAGATGAGAGTGGATAAGAATCGGCAAGGGCGACGAGGAGCATAAACTCCGTTAACTCCCTCCCCGGGCACTAAAACAGATGCAAACATGTTGCTGGGAGCTACTCGTGACTTGAGCCTATCCCGAGCCACTAACAACAAGATCTTAATCGCAGTAGCAAACTCTAATCTACACCTGTTTCACAGGGTTTCCGCTATACCGGCAGGGGATCCTCTCAACAGCCCCATTCCCCTCGCTGACTTCTCCTACCCAGAAGGCATCCTTATGACTTGCATCAAATGCACTCGCAAGTGTCATAATCAAAGGTATAAAATTATATGGAGCAAGGAACACCAAAAATCAATAGGATCTGGTTAGATAGCACAAAAGCCCGATTTGTGCTGGGCCCCATTGTCAAACATTGAGAGGTTTTGTGTACACTCTGGGGACAGTCATATTATCTTTTTTAGACATATTTCCTCCACTTGGGTGTCTGGAATATTCATTTCAGACAGATGAAATCTTGAGGCTGGTAATGGGGAATTCCAAGATCCGATTGGGCGAAAAACACGGAAAACAATTTTACGGAGTCGAATAAGAATCCCATTTATGGAATCCCTTTTTGGAAAACATGTGTGGCTATGGAATCCATTTTTTCTGAAATAAGTCGAAGAGTCGTATGTGCGAGTCACCCGATCGAGCAATTGCTCTATAGCTCATTTGTTCGATGGGAGTCGAGTCGTTCGAGCAGTATGTGGAGTCACTTGATCGAGCAATTGATTTATAGCTCCTTTGCTCGATGGTATTCGAGCCGTTCGAGCAGTTGCTCATGGAGCAATTACTCTCTTGGCACGGTAGCTTAAGGAAAATCATCAACCCTGTTTCTAGGTATTCCACTTACGGAACCTCTTTTTGAAAAAAACGTATGGCCTTCGGCGACCCTTTTTCTAAAATGAGTCGAAGAGTCGCATGTGGAGTCACTCGATCGAGCAATTGCTCTAAAGCTCATTTGCTCCATGGACTTCGAGTCGTTCGAGCAGTATGTGCGAGTCACTCGATCGGCCAATTGCTCTAAAGCTCATTTGCTCGATGGGCTTCGAGTCGTTCAAGCAATGACTTGTCAGTAACTGCTCGATAGCTTATAAGGGGAATTTAGGATAGGTATGTCTTGGGGTGGCCTAGAAGGTTGGGCCAAATAGGTAATAGTATCCTTAGATAAGTATCCTATAAAAAGTATCCGCGAATAATACAATACCAGGCCATAGGTATCTTCAGATACCGAAATGCGCTGAAGAGCAGTATGTACGAGTCACTCGAACGAGCAATTTCTCTATAGCTTCTAACAAGACAGGGGTATGTTCGGAGGGTGTGTCCAAATTTTACGGACTCGGCAAGGAATCTCAATTACGGAATGCCTTATATGTATACAGTGATAATTTTACTCGTATTCACCTTGAAGTGATGCTTTGAAATCCACCATTTTGATACCGTGAAAGTGAATATTTCTATATCTTCACAGTGGGTGATACGATTTCTACCTTTCCGCAATTTTTTCGATAATCTATCGTTTAGCGTATAATAAATTTATTTTCTGACTGTGTAATTTAACCGTTAAATATCACTACTGTTTGGCGATCTTTTCCTAATCCCCTGAAAATCCACAGTGTGGAATCCGATTCCGTATCACAATAGTATGACGGAGTTTTCGATGATACGTTTCAAGTGTACTAGAATCCCTCGGGCATGAGTCAGTTTCGATGATACGTTTCAAGTGTACTGGAATCCCTCTAGCATGACTACGATGCAATGTGGAAGCCTAAACACCAATAAACTTCGCACTCACTTCTCAGCCGCACTTCCATATTTTTCATTTCCTAAACTGTGGAATGGCCTTGATACAACGATTAAAACCGTTACCCGAACATCTTTTAAATAAATATTAACTGAACAATATCTGAATACATATATCGCCAATATCAGTTGTTCAAACCCAAGATGTACCGACTGCCTCGGCTAGTTACGACTCTCGGTGTTTTGATCATATTCTCCTTTTTTCTCCCAGCAAGTTGATAACCTGGTTTGTACTGTCATTTATAGTCATTTACTTCACTCCTTTAGCGTACGATTATTATAATGGTTTACCGACGGACGCTAATTTACTTCATCCATTCAGAAATACGGTTAAAACACGGTTAAAACACGGTTAATCCACAACCCACAGATCTTAATAACCAGAGTCAGAACATCTGGAAGTTTGATCCACAACGAACTAATAATCAATACATATCTATACAATATTAACAAAAAAAACAAAAACAAAAACAGTGTTCTACCTGCTGTCAAGATTTACCTTACTTGAGTCCATCATTTGCCATTTTGTTGTTTAGTCTTTATTTTTATTGTCTAGGGGGACAGGAAGACAGTCATAAGGCTATGTAATTCCCCACAGTATACATTTGTACATCTACCTTTGTTTTTTTGTAACCTTGTTTCTTTCCTTTGTATATGTATTCAGTGAAATAAATATTGAATTGAATTGAATTGACGGACTATTTACGGGTACGTTCGAATTCGCATAATCAGCTGTTCCGGTCGCAGAGAGTACTTCACTCCGAGCAGGAATGGGTGCGCTCGAACCGCGGTCCGTATTTTTATTTTTATTCACGCGCATCGGGGTATTCCTCTGAAGTGTGCACCTGTTACAAAAATAAGTGTTAACAAAAATTGTTCTTTTTTACTTCAATCCAGTTTACCAAAAAGAGGTTGGGGGAATTGTTAGTGCTGGCGTTGGTATGCGATGTTGAACTATAAGTCATATACTACTCAAAGTTTGCTAAGCAACAAGTACATCAATTACCTGTTTTACGTTTTATTTGAAATATTGTAATGAAAAGTGTATATATTTTTTTATTTAATTTTTCTTTAATGATTTAAGTACAGAAATTAAGATTTTATTTATGTTTGACATTATTTTCTAGCTTTTGAATACGATAACTATGGAAAATGGATATTATTGGTAAAAGAGGAAATTTTTCAATATGCCAAAAAGTTGACGAAGCGAACTGGTATGGCTTCAATATCGAGTATGAGACCCATTACTGTTAATTACAGCTCGACAACGCCTTCTTATGCTCCAAATCAGGTTCCTGGTGGTCCTTTGTGGGATGTTGTTCCATTCTTGGACCAGCATGGCACCAAGCTCCTGGACACTTCTTGGCTGGACTAGACGGGCTGAAATTGCAAGCTGCAACTCATTCCAGACATGTTCGATTGGATTGAGGTCAGGGGATCTTGCTGGCCAGTCCACACGCTCAATCTCCTCCCTCTGTCGGTACCCCCCGACAACATGGACAACATGGGGACGGGCATTATCGTCCATCGGAATGAATCTATCACCCACTGCACCTGCATACAATCTGACGTGGACATCCAGGATCTCATCAATATACCGCTGTGCAGTCAATGTACCACGTTGAAGGACACAGAGCTCTGTACGTCCATCCCAGCTGATGCCGCCCCAGACCATGATTGACCCCCACCATAGCGGTCATGCTCAGCAATGTTGGCTGCATGGAATCGCTCTCCTGGGCTCCTCCATACCCAAGAACGCCTATCTGTGTGGTCTAGGCAGTACCTTGACTCATCGGTAAAAAGGGCAGGTCACCAATCTTATCTAGTCCATCCCACGTGGTCCATAGCCCATCCATATCGTGCCTGGCCGTGGTTCTGGGGCAGCGGAATGCGAATACATGGTCTTCTCGATAGGAGACCACCTTAGTGCAACCTTGCCCGCATTCTGCGAACCTGGGTTGCTGTCGCAAAGCGGTTCCTACGGGCCTGAATGATCAAAACCGGTCTTCAGCTGCAGATGTTGCCCTGTCTCTAGCAACACCATGCCGTCTTACTGGTGTGTCATACTGCTGAAATCTTGCCCAGGCTCTGGTGATCACCGTATGATGGACACCAAGGGCTTCACCAATCTAACGATGGGTAACCACCATCCCTACAGCCCGCCACATTTCTGCTTCAGACAAACGTCTTCTTACATTTGCATTTTCCATATTCAATCATTAAATCACAAGGGTTTGTGTTGAAATGAAGACTGAATAACCTACACATGTCATGTACATGTAGACAGTACACGAAAACATTATGAAAATCAAGGGGTACATGCTTTTCGTAACTGTCACGAAAAGTCTGCCTGTCAAGAGAGCCAGTGTAAACAATGGGGACCATCTCAATACATTCCTCAATCATATCCACCAAAAATATCGCAAATTTGTCACACGCAAATTTCACAATGATGTGTCAAATATTTGGGCTTGGCAAACTTTGAGTAGTATATAATAAAGATCGCCGGACCAAACGCGCTGCCACAGGCAGCCTCAACTCGATGTGATACTACGACCTATATCACTTCACTGCAACGATAAAATGTATATACTACAGGTGTATGGCAAAATAATTAAACAGTAATATAAAATGGATAAACGGTAATACCAAATAATTAAACACTTATAACAAGTAGCTGAACAGTAATAAATTGCTTTGGGTCGTATACCTAGAGACCACAGCTGTCTCGATTGGCATTTGCTTTTTGCAAGGGGTGACTATGGCAGCGTATTGGCGCCATTGAAATTTAATATTCCAAATTGTTAAACTGTTATAACAATACTGGTACAAAAGTTTAACCAATCTGCAGCGCATTAGCGGCATTGTAATTTAAGATGTTAGAATGCTATAACGATTTAGTTCACTAAACTGTTATAGCAGTTTAACTAATCTGGTAGTTTCACATATTAATTACAATGGCGCTAATACGCATCCAGATTAGTTAAAGTTTTATAACAGTTTAACATATTAAATTACAGTTATAATAGTTTAGTTAAACTGTTATAACACTTTAACCGAACTGTTATAACAGTTTACTAAACTGTTATAACAATTTAGTTAAACTGTTAAAGCAGTTTATGAAACTGTTATAACAGTTTGTTTAACGTTTATAACAGTTTTACTAATCTGGAGGTTTTACATATTAAATTACAATGACGCTATTCAGGTCAAGCTCTGGAAGTGCATGAGACAGACGCTTTATACGAGTCCAGAAAATTGTTAATCATTTCCCTTTTAATATAATGTCTAGGGTACCTTAATTGGCGAGAGGGGTCAAATCAAGGAGGTCTTTGGGTGACCTGTGTGAGAAAGAGAAGCCTGGTTTTGAAGAGTACCTTGATGGCACCTTTGGGGTCACTGGTGTTCAAGTTGAGGTCGCGGTCCCTGGAGCTGAGGGGGAAAATTGGGGGAAACAGTGAAAAGGAGTGCCAGATGTTTAATTTAAGCGTGGTGGAGACCTTGGAACACTTTCTTCTAGAATGCCCAAAATACCAGTCTAAAAGAATAATATTCATTGGGAGTATAATGGGGAAGTGGGATGGGAGAATGAAGGACATGTGGTTAGTGAGTGACTCTAAGGAGAGGGTTAATATGCTAATCGGAGAGATTGGGAAGAATGGGGCAAGGGATGTTATCGAGCTGTTCGTCTCCGAGTGTTGGGAGGAGAGAATAAGCTTGGGAATACGGAGACAGATGGGAGTACAGGGGTAACCAAATCATTCTCGATAGGTATCCTCAAATAATGCATACCAGGCCATAGGTATCCTCATATACCCGTATGTGCCTATGTGCTAGTACACAATATGTCACATTGTGCATTTTCACATAAGCACATATCCGCACATCCAGCATGTGCCTATGTGCTAGTACACAGTGTGTCATATTGTGCCTTTTTACATAAGCACATATTGGCACATCCAACATGTGCCTATGTGCTACCTGTAATGTGTACAATAGAACATAAACATGTTTAGGGAAGTCAGAATAAATAGAACAAAGAAGTCATATAAAAGGGATTCTGGGGAATCCGTTCCAGAAAAACCTACTCTAATTCAATCGAACACACCCCCAGGGGCTCCTCTGTACTATAGCACTACGTGCTAAGCCGATAAAATGGGGAATCCGTACTAAATAAAAGCCAATTTCGGTAGTTTGGGGTGGATTTTGGTGATTTGGAGGGATTGTCGGGTCGTTTGTGGTAATTTGTGATACTCCTATTCAATCAAACACACCCTCCGAACAAACCCCTGCCCTATTATAAGAACATAGCAACCACGTGCTACAATAGACACCAAGATGGCGGCCTCCAGTATACAAAATGGATGAAAGAAACACGTATCATCTAACAACACGCGCTGCGCATGCGCAATTAGACCACGCATCACTATGACATCACAAGATGGCCGCTCACGCGGGCTACCATGACAACCAAACATGGCGCCACTAGGTGACGTGACTATGACGTCACTTCCGGGGTCCTGCCAGGGTCCTGCCAATGTGGCACGTTTCATCGCTCTCCTACTACTAATCTACTTGCAAATGTTCAATGTGATTTCAGACTCCAGGGAAGTACTGTGGATCATTTAGTTAGACTTGAAACGTTTATAAGAAATGCCTTTGCCAGGAAAGAACACGTGGTCGCCATCTTCTTTGTCCTGGAAAAGGCACACGATACAACGTGGAAGTATGGAAATTTAAAAGATCTTTTTAACATGGGGTTGAGAGCGCGTATTCCACTTTTGTATTGATTTTTTTAAAAGACCGCCAATTTCAAGTTTGTGTCGGGTCAACGTTATCCGATCCACTAAAGCAAAAATTGGGAGTTCCCCAGGGTAGTATTTTATCCGCTACCCTTTTCAGTTAAAATCAATGGCATCATCGACGCAATTGAGAATATGATTGATTCTTCATTGTATGTTGGTGAATTTTTAATTTGCTATAGCAGGAAAAATATGAATGCTATCGAACGCAAACTTCAGCTGTGTTTAAACAGAATTCAGAAATGGGCCGCAGAAAATGGTTTCAAATTCTCCAAGTTTAAAACAAACTGTGTTCATTTCTGTAAGCTCCAGAAGCACCACCTCGATCCGGAATCAAAATTAGATGGGAGTCCTATTAACCCGTTGAACACTAGCGGCCTCTTTTCCGGTCAGGAACATGATACAACATAACGTCATTAAATAGGATGGCTGTTCTGTAAATGTGTGGGGTAGACCAATCAATATTTTCAACGTGCACCCCCTAGGAGGCTGCGCATTGAAAATATTGACTGGTCTACCCTAAATAATGAATATAGACTCTTCTGATTGCTGCCATTGAACTGGAACGGAAGATACCACTAGAGTTCAAAGGGTTAATGTTGTAAAAGAAGTGAAACTCTTGGGTTAATTGTTTGACAATAAACTGAATTTCGTTGCTCATATAAAACAACTAAGAGTGAGTGAGATGTAAAAAAGCACTTAACCTTCTCAAGATGGTTGGTAGCACTGAATGGGGTGCTGATCAAAAACATTACTCCGTCTGTATAGATCACTTGTTACAACAAAATTAAATTGCGGCTGTGTGGTTTACGGTTCTGCGAAAAAGTCATATCTCAAACCACTTGATGCAATTCATAATAGTGGTATAAGAATTAGACTGGTCGTATTTAGAACTTGGCCAATTGATTCAGTGCTTGTTGGGGGAGGAGACCCTTCTCGTGAGAGGCGCAGGATTGAACTGTCACTCCAATATGTTTCCAAACTATTGGCTAATCCATCAAACCCTGCTTATAACTGTGTCTCACATCCTCAATTGAAGACTTTTTTAACCGACACCAAAAACATGTTCCTACATTGGGAAATATAATTAAACCCCACTTGGGATCCCCCACATCTGCATATGATGCAATAAAAGAGAACCGTACACCGCATATTCCTCCATGGTATCTTAGAAAACCTATTGTTATTTTGGACCTTTCTTCCTCAAAAAAATCTGAAACAAATTCTTTGCAGTTTAAACAAAAACGTGCTGAAATAAATTCAAAGTATAGTGCATAGAAAAGGGTCTATACAGAGGGATCTGATGATGGTGACAAAATATCACACGTTTAAAACTTGAAGTCCTGTCCCGTTTTGTGCGCTATTTTGAAGTAATAGCGCGTCAGATAAGCGCACAATATGTCAATAAACCCTATCATAAATGATTAAAATCACGTTAGACTATCGCGATTCCTGCAGAATCCTAACGCGCCAGAAATTACGTGGAAGTGAATGCCATAATCGGTATTCGTCAATACATGCTTGAAACACCAAAGTCATAATTATGACCAACTGAAATAATATTAATTACAAGGTCTAACTCTGAAGTTCATCGACATCAGTGAAGATCGAATTCTATTACGTTTTTGCATTTCGTATCCGACGTGTTCTGTTCCTTTGTTTCGCGATAGTTTTTTCTTCGAATTTTGTGAATAGCGTACGGCCAAAAAAACAGAGAGAGTTATAATCATTTTTTGTGAAAACCGTTACTCGGGCTGCAGCTTCACTTGTGCATGGGTTTTTCAAGTACCATCTCATAAAGCCTGTATGTGTATCGGCTGATGTCAACTCTTTTGGCAGCGATAGCGGCTGTGGTAATGGCGATCTCGACAAAGTTCCATCGTTTTTACTACTGCAGCTATAACTACTATTACAGTCTCGTGTAAAGTAAAAAAACCGTAAAACAAGAAATAAAAACATACGTGTATACTATTAACCCTTTGAACTATAGTGGTATCTTCCATATTAGTTCAATGACAGCAACTGGAAGAGTCCATGTTTAATTATTTAGGGGAAGACCAATTAATATTTTCAACGTGCAGCCTTGGGGCTGCACGTTGAAAATATTGATTAGTCTACCACGCACATGCACTTAGCATTCATACTTTTTAATGAAATTATGACGTATCATGTTCCTGTCCGTAAAAACGGCCGGTAGGGTTCAAAGGGTTAAAATTTACTCGAAAAGTTAGCGAAGTTGTATCACCGATGTGGGCATCATTTCTCAAACTTGAGACATTTTCCAGTAGAGCAGTGCAAAAATATAGAAGCTGTTTTTTTTAATTTTTACCCAATCAGTTTGAACATTTGACTATTATTCCTTAAATCCATTTATAAACGAGAAAACGGCGCTTTCATCATCCTTTGATGTGCTGTAACATTTTTTCTGTTCATGATATCAACAGTGTGCGCATCGTGACGTATAATACAGACACTAGCCTTTCCATTAAAAATAAAAGTCTAGGAGATAAGATTTGCTAACTTTTTTCTGGAAAGAATAAAAAATTACTGTAAAAACACATTCCATGAACAACGAGCCAAAATGAACAGTTATTTAGTTGCTTTAAATTAATTAATTAATTTATTTATTTGTTGGTGTTTAAGGTCACATACGTATACATTAGGGCTAATCATGACCGTGACGACAGTTTTGCGGGTGGAGGAAGCCGGAGTACCCGGAGAGAACCACCGAGCAGCCGCCAGCTCCCCCAACATCGTAACTCCGCACTGCAGCACAGGCAGGGTTAGATTGGTTGAAGACATGCGCACCATCGACGTGCAGTACGCCTTAGTACACGGCGTCATCGTGCCCACATATGGACAATCGGGGTTAAGTACCTTGCCCAAGGACACAACATGGGAGTCCGAATCGATCACTCAGACGGTCACCCATCCGAGGACTAACCGGGCTCGACGTTGCTTAACTTCGGTGATCTGACGAGAACCGGTTACCGCAACGCCACCGCGCCCCCTGTTGCGTCTAATCAGCTTACCATAAAAAGACAAGTTTCTTTTTGTAACTTTTAATGAACGAGAGCTGTCTGTTGTTTTTCGTTTATTAAAAGTAACAAAAGGAATAGTCGCTTTATTTTATTCTGATGTTGTAGGTGTTTTCTTAACTATTACATGCTTCTTAGTTGGTCTTCCCCGCCCGTCTAATAATTTCAGGGGAAATAACTTTAACACTTTGAACTCCAGAGGCCGTTTTTCCGGGCCGGGTCATTAGCAATGCCATAATGTCATTAAGGGGGATGACTGCAAGTTAAATGTGTGGTGGTCTACCCCCAAATAATAAATATGGACGCTTCCTATTGCTACCATGATGGAACTGACATGGAAGATGACATGGAAGATGACATGGAATATACTACCAGGGTTCAAAGGTTAAAGGTCGGCGGTTCGATCCTGCGTTATGTCCTTGAGCAAAGCACTTAATCTCGATTGCTTTCATGATGGCGTGGTGGCGCTGTGTATTAAGACGTACTGCACGTCGATGGTGCACTGGTCTTCAACCAATGCTAACCCTGCTTGTATGGAGTTACTACGTTGGGGAGTCTGGCGGTTGCTCGCCGTTGCTCGGTGGTTCTCTTCGAGTACTCCGGCTTCCTCCACCCGTAAAACTGTTCGACGCGAGGTGACCATGGCTGTGCAAAGTGCCGTTAAACCCCAATAAATAAATAAATAAATAAATAAATAAATAAATAAATAAATAAATAAATGAATGAATGAATGAATGAATGAATGAATGAATGAATGAATGAATGAATGAATGAAATTGTGACGTCTGTGTGTGTCGCCAATAAGATTCGACGCATTCGTATCCGTATGATTGATTAATCGTTTATATAACACGATCAATGGACATTTGCAAAATATTTTCTTAAATAATTTTTAAAATTAATATTTGCCTCCGAAACACAGCTTATGATCCCCACTGAAACGCGCTCGATGAGCTCGTTAAGATGAGGGGGTCAAAATCTATGTAATAAAACTAAAGTTAATCAATTAATTTCAGGGGAGATAACGTTATCGAAAGTCGATTTTCATGACGAGTTTAGTCAGTAATGTTGGAAACCATCAGCCGACCGTATAATACTTCTACCATGAAATATTGAAACAAAAAATCTTTCTTTTTTTTGGGGGGGGGGGGGGGGGGATGGGAGTTCTTTGGTGTGGAAGCAGAATCAGGGATCTAATATTTGGCTTAGTTCCAATGCATCGTCGTCGTCAAGAGAAGATTAATTAATATTTTGAATGTACAGCTGTATGGTAGCAGGTTCAAAATAGCTATCAGTCTACCTTTAGAATGGACTCTTCCTGGATAATTCATCTTTCGACATGGAAAAGGCCGTGTTGTGAGAACAGGAATTAAAAAGCTGACTACGTTTGTTCAGGAAAAAGCTGAACAAAACTACTCCTTCCTCGATTAGTATCTCGTATGATGACAATTTAAGTTGTAATGGTTGCTATAAATTTTACTGTGCTTTTAACTGTATTTTCACAGTCCATGTACTCCTTCCACCATGTCATTTGGCTGTGTTTTAAGTTAATTATGATACCATAATTGTTTGTCCATAAACGATTCAGTAAGGACATGTACTCCTCTCAACAGACATCCTTAAAATATATCTGGAAACTGTCTTCATCGTATAATAAGTATTTATTGAGTCCGTAGTTACCTAAATACGGCATGTATCATGGGTCTCCTGTACAAAATCTGTATCTTGCAGCTGCACAATAAAAGTGCGCACGGCGTTATGATTTGTTTCCGTTGGTATTTATAGAACATAACACGCTTCCAAAAGGTTTTTACGACAGACCGTATAAGTTTCAATACAGGAAGTTGGGAACAGGGAAAAATTCTTGTCACATGGATAATGATTAAATTGTTAAGCCAGAATACTTTTCTGTTTTTGTATCTGAATCATTGAAAGTATTCAAGTTGAACGCGCCATTTATAACGCGTAGTCTTTTCGAAATGTTGAACAAATGCACTCATTAAAGTGCTAAATAAGTACGGGAAATTTCTTTACTTGGAACATCACACCTCTGGTATTGCATAAATTCAATTTAAATATATACAAATTATTCATCAAAATGTAGGTTGTGTTGAAAAGAATACGAATAATATATTGCAGTCAACTCACAGAGACATTTGGACAGGAGTTGTTCTCCTGAAAAATTATTTTGTTATCAGTTCTGGTACGAATACGGAAACAGACTTCCAGGAACAATTGGTGCCTGCTGTTCACTCTGAGTTGATGGCATATAGTTTTCGTTTTCTATTCATCACAAACGTCATTTTGATGTATAATTTGTGGATATTTAATTTGCAGAGGCGGACTGGCCGCCGTGTGGAGGACCACCGAGAACATTCTCCGTGGGCCCCTATTGGGCACCCCCGGGGGTCCCAAAATTGATGCAGCCCAACACCTGTTGGTACGTGAAATTTCTTGAAAATAAACAAAAAACACAATGGATCTGATTGCATAGACTGCTTGTATCTCGAAAAGTCCTCTATATGGACTGGCAGTCCACACGGAGGACTTTTCGATATACCAGCGATCAAGTCTGCCATTGATCGCTCAGATGAAAGGAAACAGCGTTCCTTCAGTTTTAAAAATTAAAATTTTCTCCGATTGGGCCGAACTATGGTCTTCCCGATGCCGCCCCCGGTAGAACCATTTTGACGAATGATTGATGAAGATGATACAAAAATGCCGTCGAAATGACCGACTCCCATTCATCCCTCAGATGCAAGGAAGCCGCGTTCGTTCAGTTCGCAAATTCAAATTTTTCTCCGAGTCGACCAACCCTGGGTCCATCTGTAAAACTCCTTTTAATCGATTAACCCTTTCAACAGTGGCACCGTGGTAAGTATCATTTCAGCCAATACAGTCAATGGTGACATGGGCGAAACCATCCTGGTTTATTGGGAGGTTCAGTAATAATTTGTCGAGCTGTTGGATTAAATTGTTACGGAGCCTCGCTTCAGATTGTTTTCTCTGTATATCGTCTGCTCATCCACTGCCATTTTTTTCCTCGTGCAAAAATTTAAGCACACTGTGTTGAAAGGGTTAATATAAGTGTTTTATACATCAGTACTTAATAACAAAATTATCAGTTTCCTGAAATTTCAGCAATAAGCTACCATTAGCCTCAAAACTGAAGATTTAAGTTATTAATTTATTGTGTCCTGGTTGATAAAGCTTCTTATTCAAGTGTCTGTGACATTTCTTCACAGAATGCGTTGGATCCACATCCGAACGTTCTAGTGAAGTATGACCAGGAAACAGCAACCCTTGTCAGAGACGAGCATGTTGTGTACGCTGCTCATATGAACTCAAAAATTGAGACCCCACTAATTACACTTCGAGGTGGGGGTCTCAAAACACCACCACGTGACTTCAATTTGTCTATAATTAACTTGTGTTTTTTTTTTTGCAAGTGCGATAATCAGGTTTATTCTTCCACCAAAAATAGTTTCAGTTCATTGTTGTTTAGTGATTGTTAGGTATTGCACTTAAGTATAAATTGAATACGTGTACTCCATACGTGTTTTTTGATAATAAAACACATTAATATGGCAGAAAACACGATCAGAATGTGGAGTTTGATTCGTGTTTTAATCTCACAAGAATATGTCAAACTGTGTGATGGGATGTTCGCCTGTCGTCGGTTTATCTTTTGATCTCTCGGTCACCGGCTCTTAATTAGATCAAATTTTTTCACAGTCAGTGAAAAATTACTTTTACTTGAAACATTAAAAAGACAGTTCAATATTTGAAAAAAGTTATTAAAAGCTATTGCGATTCCGAAAGTTGTTCATCAAAATCGATTGAGAACTCGAGGATTTACGAAAAAATAAATATTGTACCGTACTGAAATCATGGATGTGAGCTGAAAAAATTATAACTTGACCAGCACAATATCTGGACATTCCCCCGACGGTCTTTTACCTAACTGTAACTATTGACAGAGAAGAATCAGGTTACCGGTACTGAATTTTGAATAAATTGTGGGTTGGGGAGGAAGGGAATCCAATTTAAGATTTTAAAAGTCAAGTTCAGAGTGGAATGTTAAAATGTACATGTTGAGAGTGGAATTAACATAAATAAACTACATTAACGAAAAAGGAATGATTGTGGTGGCCCTGGGACGTTCCAGCCCAAGACGCTTCGGAATCCATATATTGAAGCACCTGCATGCGCTAGCAAGGAAAACTGACCAAGGTTGGGGAGGGGGGGGGGGAGGGGCAGATGGGCAAGCAATCAATGATCTAGGCCTATTTGTGCGTGTG
This sequence comes from Pictodentalium vernedei, assembly GCA_031216915.1. Lineage (NCBI taxonomy): Eukaryota > Metazoa > Mollusca > Scaphopoda > Dentaliida > Dentaliidae > Pictodentalium > Pictodentalium vernedei. Next base: position 78,925,147 of record CM062293.1, on the reverse strand, counting down.
GGTTTATGGGAGTCTGGGGTCCAATTGCCTCGTTTCAGGGATGAGAAAGGGGGGGGGGGGGGGACTTATTTACTTCACCATTTAGGAGTGGTATGGATGACTGAATCGTACACTGCCAAGACACTGAAATTTTTGATGTGCTGGCTGCACGCAAAAAACAGGGATGGCGCCAGAAAATCTCCGATAGAGGAACTAAAATCTCCTGCCTGCCAGTGAAAGACCTATTTTAATTTTTGGGGTTTCAAGACACGTGTAGGGGGGACAAAACCAAAAAATTATAATACGAAATTTCGGGGCATGTTTGAGCTGGGGTTATGATGTGTGGTGGTCTGGCTTGTCGATCGGCATGTCATTATTGAAAAATAAAAAAAATATTATTTTCTATTGATTTTATTTACATTTGGTTATAATTACGATTGCTGAATTAATAAAAAGTAATTGAAAATGTTGATTTTTCTCTTATTTTTTCTCAAGCTTGTCATGTGCAGAGGTGTTAAAACAGATGTTGGTTTACAGCTCTGTGCTTTGTCGCGCCACTCAAATGTTATTTCACACCTTGTGCAGGTGGTAGTTTAACCTACAAAATTTAATTAATCACTTTAATCCTGACTACTTTAATGTTGTTGTAGTAGTAGAATATTTTATTCAAGTGTCACATTTCAATGATGTATGGGGACTGTCGTTCGATGGGATATGGAGAGGTATGTGCAAACTGTCAGGAAATCCTCCGCCTACTTGAGACAATTGTTAAGTTTGAGGGGGAGATTGCTGAGCTGAAGGGAAAACTTGGTAGGGCGGGGCTGTCTGGAGTTACGCCTGTGAAAGTAGCTTTCCGAGAAGGATGGATGGTTGTCGGTGGTTCCAAGAGGAAACATGGGGGTAGAACCTTTGATGTGAATGAGGTAGGTGATGAGGTGGGGGCTGCTAGAAAAGTACGTAGGACAGATGAGGGGGGCCCAAGCCGGAGCAATGCTGTAAAGCGTTTGGCGTGGACTATCAAAAGTGGTAGGAAAGGGGGGCCAGAGAAGCAGGTAGATAGGAGTGTAAAGCCCAAAGGCAGTGGGGAGTGCAGCACCAGAAACAGATTTGATGTGCTCGATTCGGAAGAGTCAGAGGAGGGGATGGAGGTAGTTGCAACAGATAGTAGCTTGGGGTCTAGGCCAGGAAAAAGGAGGAGGGATCCGGGAGAAGACCAGGGGAGTAGTCCAGGTAGTTCAGGGCCTGGAAAGAGACGGAGGGACAAGGATAGGAGTAATCCTAGGTCAAAGATACCGATACCGATAGTGATTCCGAGTGGGGCTGTTGGAGAGGAAGAGGACGCTGTAAACAATAGGAGACTAGAGGAGATAAATAGGGCGAGGGCCAAAAGTAAGTTGGTGGTTGCGGGAAGTAGCATAGTTCGGGGGATCGACAAGGTTGTCTGTGGTCCGGACAGTAAAAATAGAACAGTTCTGTGCTTTCCGGGGGCTAAAGTGGAGGACCTGAGGAATAGAGTGGACGGTATTGTAGCTGGGTCGGGGCCTGATCCGGTAGTGGTATTACATGTGGGGTCCAATAACATCAGGGAGAGGAAATCAGTTCGTTTGGTGGACACATACAAGGACCTAATTAGTAAGCTACTTACCAGGAATGCTCGGATCATCGTTTCAGGGGTGCTCCCCGTTATGGGTTGTGGGAATGAGAGGAACTCGCGGATTATGGCACTAAACGAGGAGCTGGAAGAGCACTGCAAAGACTTGGGAATACATTTCATTGACCACTGGGATTCATTCTGGGGACAAGGAGAGTTGTATGGGCGAGACGGATTGCATTTAAGTAGGATGGGTACAGACCTGTTGGGCCAAAAAATTTTACAGGTGGCTGGGCCTTTTTTGGAGAAAAGGGGGGTAGGGGACCACAGCCGATAACCCAGAGGGGCACAAATGCTGGGAACATAGGAAGAACAACAAACATGCACAACACAGGGACATACCAGGGGTATAATAATGTGCCAGTGAGAACAAAAAAACAAAGATTCATTAAGTTTGGGTACTGCAACATCCAGGGTCTGCACAAGAAAGTAAGCGAAATATCAACAATGATGGACGAAGGAGACTTCGATATAATGGGTCTAAGTGAGACGTGGATACGACGGGATGAGCGGGTTGATCAGATGAAGGGTTGCGTGTGGATAGGAGCTGGGCGAACTGAGGGTCAGAAACGGGGTGAGGGTGTTGGCATCTACGCTAAAGAGGAATTACAGCCCTCATTGATTACAGATCTCACAGAAGCAAGGACTCAGATTCCAGTATCCAACGAAATAGTCTGGGCAAAAATCAAGTTAGGAAGCAGGAGTGTTGCCGTTGGTGTTGTATACTTAGCAGTGGAGGGAAGTAAGCCCGAGTGGAATGATTCAATATATACAACTCTTAGATCGAATATCACAGAGCTTGAAAGCAGAGGGTTCAGTATTGTCCTAATGGGGGACTTCAATGGGCACATCGGGGATAAGGAGGAGGGCATACAAGGAGGTGATAGGAAAATTAACACGAATGGGAGGAAGATGTTGGACCTATCAAAAGAGTTTGGTTTAAAGATCCTGAACAGGGATGCGAAATGTAAGGGTAAATGGACCTGGGAGAGGAACGATAAGAAAACAATAATTGATTATATACTCACTGACGTTAGCGTATGGAGGGAGGTTATAGATGTAGAAATAGATGACGAGGGAAAAAATGACTTGGGTAGTGATCACAACCTGATAACAGTTAAGATTATGGGCAAAAAGACGAATAGAGACAGAAATACCTTCAAGGAAGTTTGGGGACTAAAACAAGGAGCCGACTGGAAGCAGTTTCGGGAAAAACTAAAACCAAGTCTTGAATGTATACCTAGGGATGCAAATGTCCAGAGTATTTCAGATGGCATAGTAAATAGCCTAACAGAGGCAGGGAAGGATTGTATAGGAAGGGTGAGGGTCCCAACGAGAGAACTCGGATACAGGGTTAACGAGGGACTGAAAAAGGCTATAAAAGAAAGGAAGGTAAAATGCGCTGCTTACAGAAGAAGTAGGAAGCTTAAAGGGGTGGATAACAATGACACGAGACTAATGAAAGGAGAATATGAACTGGCACGGAAAAAGGTGAATGAGATAAAGAATAATAATAGGAAGGAGCGCAATTGCAGTCTTGCCAGAACAATAAAGAAAACGGGGGGTTCGAGCTCAAACGTATTTTGGAACTGGGTAAATAAACGGGGGAAAAGTAGTGTGCAGAGTATCAAAGTGGATGGGGAAAGTACAGAAGATAAAGGCCGTATCGCTTCAGTGTTAGTCAAGCACTGGGAAAAGATAAACGATAGGCGATGGGGCAGTGGGTCCCCACCAAAAAGAAATACACTGGTGGAGAGGAACCTATCCAATCGTGTATGTAGCGAAATAACGGCAGAAGAAGTGCGGAACGTGGTCTCGAAATTAAAAAATGGTAAAGCGGGAGGGACTGATGAAATTCCGAACGAATTCCTCAAAAATGGAGGGGAGGCACTTATTGAAGTCCTGACAAACCTTTTCAACCTGGCTCTGCGAAAGCAAAAGGTCCCCAGAGAGTGGAGGGAAAGTAAGGTGTCGTTCATACACAAAAAGGGGGATAAGGAAGTTCTAGATAACTATAGGGGGATATCAGTTAGTAGTAACATCGGAAAAGTATTCTGTAAGGTCATATACGGTAGACTTGAGGAAGTTATTGAAGAGAAAGGTTTTTTAGGAGAAATTCAAAATGGTTTCAGGAAAGGTCGAAGAGTCACTGATCACCTATTTACACTCACCCAACTGATAGAATCAACAAAGGCTGAAAAGAAAAAGATGTTTCTGGCATTTCTAGATGTGAAAAAAGCGTACGACCGAGTGTGGAGGGAAGGTATGTGGCGAAAGCTCGAGGGCATCGGACTGGGGGGTGACTTTGTGGGAATCATGAAAGCACTGTATACAGATGTGCAAAGCCAACTCAGTCTAGGGAGTATCACTACAAAACGAGTCCCTATGGATATAGGCCTCAAGCAGGGGTGTATCTTTTCACCGATTTTGTTTGCATTGTATGTTAAAGATTTAGGGGACGAACTAATTCAGAGTGCGGAGGGGGTAAATGTTGGAGACATAAAGGTACCAGGCTTATTCTTTGCGGACGACATGGTGTTAATGTCTAGAACTGAACAGGGGCTAGAGAAATTGCTGGAAATTGTTGGTAGATATGGGAACACTTGGCGGCTCGAACTAAATGAAAATAAAAGCAAGGTAATACCCGTTGGACGCAAGGTAGATATGACGAAGAGATGGAGAGTGGGGGAGTTCTCAATCCCCGAAGGGGAAAGCAAACAAATCACTTTAGGAGAAACGGGAGAGTATGAGTATCTAGGGGTAAGCATAAATATAACGGGAAGAGGGGTGTACAGAAATTACTCAGCCAAACTGATTCTGAAGGGGAAAAGAATTCTGAACCAACTAAAACTTTTAGGGAAAAATAGTTTCAACAAGGTCTTTGTGGGGAAAACACTGTGGGAGAGGGTGGGTTTACCAAGTATAACGTATGGCACGGACGTGATTCCATTAAACCAAACCGTTATTAAGAAGTTGGAAAGTACTCAGAATGATGCCGGCAGATGGATAACAGGGTCGAGTAATGCTGCAGCTTTGGAAGCAGTAAGGGGGAGCTTGGGTGGATGAAAATCAAGGACAGGGTAGATTTGGGAAAACTGTGTTACTTTAACTACTTGAGAAACCTGCCTGACAACCGGTGGTGCAAACTGATGCTCGATACCATTTGAAATTCTAATATAGATACGGGGTGGTCAAAACATGTGAGGGAACTAATGGACAATTACTCTATAGAGGTCACAAACACAGAAGTAGGAATGAAAGAAGGCAAAAGGTTTGTCAAAGAGAGAGTCATGGAAGATTGCAATCGAAACTGGCGAGCAGGGGTTAGCGTGAAAAGATCACTGCAGGGGTTACAATATAAAGAAAAGCCAGCTTTTGAGAAGTACCTAGATGGCACCTTTGGAGGGTCACTGCTGTTCAAACTGAGATCAAGATCACTGGAGCTTCGGGGGAAAATTGGGAGAGATGGAGAAAAGGGATGCCAAATGTGCCACTCTGGAGTAGTGGAGACCCTGGAACATTTTCTCTTGGAATGCCCACAGTATACACCTCATAGAATAAAAGTTATTGGAAGAATAATGCAGAAGTGGGGTGAAGAAACAAAGGATAGATGGCTGAAGGGGGACACGAGGGAGAGGGTAGGAATGCTTATTGAAGAAATTGAAAAAGAGGAAGTGAGGGACACTATTAAGCAGTTTATATCTGAATGCTGGGAGGAGAGGAGGGGAAGAGGGGGTGGGGTGCAGGGGGAATGATGGCCTTCTCTTATGAGGACCGCGACAAATCAGCGGCTGGCCAAAGAGTTATTATTATTATTAATACACATACATAATATACTTAAGAGTATTTACAAAATATATATATATGAAATCCAGTCTATGAAGGCTTATGAGACGCATTTTCATCAGAGGTAGGTCTTTTTTAGTAGTTCATAAAAGAAACACACAAAAAACAAAAAACCCAAACCCGAAAAACTAAAACACATGCACGCACACCAACACACACACGCACCCTTGCAGACATTTTAATTCGGTATCTCCTTTATATTCATCCACGTATTATTACATACACACAGGCTTAGCTATTTCAATTGATAATACAAATAACAACAATGCAGAGGAACGTTGAAAAATCTGCAAATGCAAAGAGTATAAAAGTATAACAGGATGTACAAACCCCTACAGAATTGGATGAAGGATATTTGTTTCGGTATGCAAATATGTCCCGTCCACCCCACCCCTCCCCCCCGCCCCTGTGATATAATCATTAGTTTCAGTCACGAGTGAGATAATTTTTGGTATCCATTCAAAAACACTATATTTTCTTTTTACTGCATCCTTTTTATAAGAATCTTTAATTGCGTAGCCCGACACGAGTAAGACAGGAAATAGGATGGGCTGATCGCAGGAGGCTTTTTCGCCCCCACTTCCCACCCAAGAAAAACACGGTTCATCACATGTTGGCCTACAGCTGTAAACAAAATGTGAAATTGGGAACTTCGCGAATATTAGTTGTTTTTCTCAAGTCTGGTTTATTTATTTCCTCGACCAAATCGATCGCGCAAACACAACAGTTTAGTTTCGAAAGTGACGAGGACTTTGTACTTAACCAAATGGAACTGACTGTTCTATTCCCAGTTTACAATTTCAAACCACAACAATAGTCTCCGTCTGCCTCCTCCACATTCCAATTTTAATTTAAAACTAGATTTTTCGATTTCAAGAAATCGAGAGATTCACCTATTCCGCTTGTCTTTTTAGGCAGCGGCGAAATAAGATTGCATATAGAGCTGGTAGTTTTTTAGGCTATATTAAGTGCATAGCCGATAGAAAACTCCCTACAGTGTCTAACAATTCTTTCCGCAATACTCTTTCACATTGGCGTGAATGCTGTATGGTTAATCTCCAAGTTAGGGCTAAATAGCAAACCTGTTGAACACATCGTACCCGTCCAACCCCCTCCTTCTAGATTTTTCGATTTCAAGAAATCGAGAGATTCACCTATTCCGCTTGTCTTTTTAGGCAGCGGCGAAATAAGATTGCATATAGAGCTGGTAGTTTTTTAGGCTATATTAAGTGCATAGCCGATAGAAAACTCCCTACAGTGTCTAACAATTCTTTCCGCAATACTCTTTCACATTGGCGTGAATGCTGTATGGTTAATCTCCAAGTTAGGGCTAAATAGCAAACCTGTTGAACACATCGTACCCGTCCAACCCCCTCCTTCTAGATTTTTCGATTTCAAGAAATCGAGAGATTCACCTATTCCGCTTGTCTTTTTAGGCAGCGGCGAAATAAGATTGCATATAGAGCTGGTAGTTTTTTAGGCTATATTAAGTGCATAGCCGATAGAAAACTCCCTACAGTGTCTAACAATTCTTTCCGCAATACTCTTTCACATTGGCGTGAATGCTGTATGGTTAATCTCCAAGTTAGGGCTAAATAGCAAACCTGTTGAACACATCGTACCCGTCCAACCCCCTCCTTCTAGATTTTTCGATTTCAAGAAATCGAGAGATTCACCTATTCCGCTTGTCTTTTTAGGCAGCGGCGAAATAAGATTGCATATAGAGCTGGTAGTTTTTTAGGCTATATTAAGTGCATAGCCGATAGAAAACTCCCTACAGTGTCTAACAATTCTTTCCGCAATACTCTTTCACATTGGCGTGAATGCTGTATGGTTAATCTCCAAGTTAGGGCTAAATAGCAAACCTGTTGAACACATCGTACCCGTCCAACCCCCTCCTTCTAGATTTTTCGATTTCAAGAAATCGAGAGATTCACCTATTCCGCTTGTCTTTTTAGGCAGCGGCGAAATAAGATTGCATATAGAGCTGGTAGTTTTTTAGGCTATATTAAGTGCATAGCCGATAGAAAACTCCCTACAGTGTCTAACAATTCTTTCCGCAATACTCTTTCACATTGGCGTGAATGCTGTATGGTTAATCTCCAAGTTAGGGCTAAATAGCAAACCTGTTGAACACATCGTACCCGTCCAACCCCCTCCTTCTAGATTTTTCGATTTCAAGAAATCGAGAGATTCACCTATTCCGCTTGTCTTTTTAGGCAGCGGCGAAATAAGATTGCATATAGAGCTGGTAGTTTTTTAGGCTATATTAAGTGCATAGCCGATAGAAAACTCCCTACAGTGTCTAACAATTCTTTCCGCAATACTCTTTCACATTGGCGTGAATGCTGTATGGTTAATCTCCAAGTTAGGGCTAAATAGCAAACCTGCTGAACACATCGTACCCGTCCAACCCCCTCCTTCTAGATTTTTCGATTTCAAGAAATCGAGAGATTCACCTATTCCGCTTGTCTTTTTAGGCAGCGGCGAAATAAGATTGCATATAGAGCTGGTAGTTTTTTAGGCTATATTAAGTGCATAGCCGATAGAAAACTCCCTACAGTGTCTAACAATTCTTTCCGCAATACTCTTTCACATTGGCGTGAATGCTGTATGGTTAATCTCCTAGTTAGGGCTAAATAACAAACCTGTTGAACACATCGTACCCGTCCAACCCCCTCCTTCTAGATTTTTCGATTTCAAGAAATCGAGAGATTCACCTATTCCGCTTGTCTTTTTAGGCAGCGGCGAAATAAGATTGCATATAGAGCTGGTAGTTTTTTAGGCTATATTAAGTGCATAGCCGATAGAAAACTCCCTACAGTGTCTAACAATTCTTTCCGCAATACTCTTTCACATTGACGTGAATGCTGTATGGTTAATCTCCAAGTTAGGGCTAAATAGCAAACCTGTTGAACACATCGTACCCGTCCAACCCCCTCCTTCTAGATTTTTCGATTTCAAGAAATCGAGAGATTCACCTATTCCGCTTGTCTTTTTAGGCAGCGGCGAAATAAGATTGCATATAGAGCTGGTAGTTTTTTAGGCTATATTAAGTGCATAGCCGATAGAAAACTCCCTACAGTGTCTAACAATTCTTTCCGCAATACTCTTTCACATTGGCGTGAATGCTGTATGGTTAATCTCCAAGTTAGGGCTAAATAGCAAACCTGTTGAACACATCGTACCCGTCCAACCCCCTCCTTCTAGATTTTTCGATTTCAAGAAATCGAGAGATTCACCTATTCCGCTTGTCTTTTTAGGCAGCGGCGAAATAAGATTGCATATAGAGCTGGTAGTTTTTTAGGCTATATTAAGTGCATAGCCGATAGAAAACTCCCTACAGTGTCTAACAATTCTTTCCGCAATACTCTTTCACATTGGCGTGAATGCTGTATGGTTAATCTCCAAGTTAGGGCTAAATAGCAAACCTGTTGAACACATCGTACCCGTCCAACCCCCTCCTTCTAGATTTTTCGATTTCAAGAAATCGAGAGATTCACCTATTCCGCTTGTCTTTTTAGGCAGCGGCGAAATAAGATTGCATATAGAGCTGGTAGTTTTTTAGGCTATATTAAGTGCATAGCCGATAGAAAACTCCCTACAGTGTCTAACAATTCTTTCCGCAATACTCTTTCACATTGGCGTGAATGCTGTATGGTTAATCTCCAAGTTAGGGCTAAATAGCAAACCTGTTGAACACATCGTACCCGTCCAACCCCCTCCTTCTAGATTTTTCGATTTCAAGAAATCGAGAGATTCACCTATTCCGCTTGTCTTTTTAGGCAGCGGCGAAATAAGATTGCATATAGAGCTGGTAGTTTTTTAGGCTATATTAAGTGCATAGCCGATAGAAAACTCCCTACAGTGTCTAACAATTCTTTCCGCAATACTCTTTCACATTGGCGTGAATGCTGTATGGTTAATCTCCAAGTTAGGGCTAAATAGCAAACCTGTTGAACACATCGTACCCGTCCAACCCCCTCCTTCTAGATTTTTCGATTTCAAGAAATCGAGAGATTCACCTATTCCGCTTGTCTTTTTAGGCAGCGGCGAAATAAGATTGCATATAGAGCTGGTAGTTTTTTAGGCTATATTAAGTGCATAGCCGATAGAAAACTCCCTACAGTGTCTAACAATTCTTTCCGCAATACTCTTTCACATTGGCGTGAATGCTGTATGGTTAATCTCCAAGTTAGGGCTAAATAGCAAACCTGTTGAACACATCGTACCCGTCCAACCCCCTCCTTCTAGATTTTTCGATTTCAAGAAATCGAGAGATTCACCTATTCCGCTTGTCTTTTTAGGCAGCGGCGAAATAAGATTGCATATAGAGCTGGTAGTTTTTTAGGCTATATTAAGTGCATAGCCGATAGAAAACTCCCTACAGTGTCTAACAATTCTTTCCGCAATACTCTTTCACATTGGCGTGAATGCTGTATGGTTAATCTCCAAGTTAGGGCTAAATAGCAAACCTGTTGAACACATCGTACCCGTCCAACCCCCTCCTTCTAGATTTTTCGATTTCAAGAAATCGAGAGATTCACCTATTCCGCTTGTCTTTTTAGGCAGCGGCGAAATAAGATTGCATATAGAGCTGGTAGTTTTTTAGGCTATATTAAGTGCATAGCCGATAGAAAACTCCCTACAGTGTCTAACAATTCTTTCCGCAATACTCTTTCACATTGGCGTGAATGCTGTATGGTTAATCTCCAAGTTAGGGCTAAATAGCAAACCTGCTGAACACATCGTACCCGTCCAACCCCCTCCTTCTAGATTTTTCGATTTCAAGAAATCGAGAGATTCACCTATTCCGCTTGTCTTTTTAGGCAGCGGCGAAATAAGATTGCATATAGAGCTGGTAGTTTTTTAGGCTATATTAAGTGCATAGCCGATAGAAAACTCCCTACAGTGTCTAACAATTCTTTCCGCAATACTCTTTCACATTGGCGTGAATGCTGTATGGTTAATCTCCTAGTTAGGGCTAAATAACAAACCTGTTGAACACATCGTACCCGTCCAACCCCCTCCTTCTAGATTTTTCGATTTCAAGAAATCGAGAGATTCACCTATTCCGCTTGTCTTTTTAGGCAGCGGCGAAATAAGATTGCATATAGAGCTGGTAGTTTTTTAGGCTATATTAAGTGCATAGCCGATAGAAAACTCCCTACAGTGTCTAACAATTCTTTCCGCAATACTCTTTCACATTGACGTGAATGCTGTATGGTTAATCTCCAAGTTAGGGCTAAATAGCAAACCTGTTGAACACATCGTACCCGTCCAACCCCCTCCTTCTAGATTTTTCGATTTCAAGAAATCGAGAGATTCACCTATTCCGCTTGTCTTTTTAGGCAGCGGCGAAATAAGATTGCATATAGAGCTGGTAGTTTTTTAGGCTATATTAAGTGCATAGCCGATAGAAAACTCCCTACAGTGTCTAACAATTCTTTCCGCAATACTCTTTCACATTGGCGTGAATGCTGTATGGTTAATCTCCAAGTTAGGGCTAAATAGCAAACCTGTTGAACACATCGTACCCGTCCAACCCCCTCCTTCTAGATTTTTCGATTTCAAGAAATCGAGAGATTCACCTATTCCGCTTGTCTTTTTAGGCAGCGGCGAAATAAGATTGCATATAGAGCTGGTAGTTTTTTAGGCTATATTAAGTGCATAGCCGATAGAAAACTCCCTACAGTGTCTAACAATTCTTTCCGCAATACTCTTTCACATTGGCGTGAATGCTGTATGGTTAATCTCCAAGTTAGGGCTAAATAGCAAACCTGTTGAACACATCGTACCCGTCCAACCCCCTCCTTCTAGATTTTTCGATTTCAAGAAATCGAGAGATTCACCTATTCCGCTTGTCTTTTTAGGCAGCGGCGAAATAAGATTGCATATAGAGCTGGTAGTTTTTTAGGCTATATTAAGTGCATAGCCGATAGAAAACTCCCTACAGTGTCTAACAATTCTTTCCGCAATACTCTTTCACATTGGCGTGAATGCTGTATGGTTAATCTCCAAGTTAGGGCTAAATAGCAAACCTGTTGAACACATCGTACCCGTCCAACCCCCTCCTTCTAGATTTTTCGATTTCAAGAAATCGAGAGATTCACCTATTCCGCTTGTCTTTTTAGGCAGCGGCGAAATAAGATTGCATATAGAGCTGGTAGTTTTTTAGGCTATATTAAGTGCATAGCCGATAGAAAACTCCCTACAGTGTCTAACAATTCTTTCCGCAATACTCTTTCACATTGGCGTGAATGCTGTATGGTTAATCTCCAAGTTAGGGCTAAATAGCAAACCTGTTGAACACATCGTACCCGTCCAACCCCCTCCTTCTAGATTTTTCGATTTCAAGAAATCGAGAGATTCACCTATTCCGCTTGTCTTTTTAGGCAGCGGCGAAATAAGATTGCATATAGAGCTGGTAGTTTTTTAGGCTATATTAAGTGCATAGCCGATAGAAAACTCCCTACAGTGTCTAACAATTCTTTCCGCAATACTCTTTCACATTGGCGTGAATGCTGTATGGTTAATCTCCAAGTTAGGGCTAAATAGCAAACCTGTTGAACACATCGTACCCGTCCAACCCCCTCCTTCTAGATTTTTCGATTTCAAGAAATCGAGAGATTCACCTATTCCGCTTGTCTTTTTAGGCAGCGGCGAAATAAGATTGCATATAGAGCTGGTAGTTTTTTAGGCTATATTAAGTGCATAGCCGATAGAAAACTCCCTACAGTGTCTAACAATTCTTTCCGCAATACTCTTTCACATTGGCGTGAATGCTGTATGGTTAATCTCCAAGTTAGGGCTAAATAGCAAACCTGTTGAACACATCGTACCCGTCCAACCCCCTCCTTCTAGATTTTTCGATTTCAAGAAATCGAGAGATTCACCTATTCCGCTTGTCTTTTTAGGCAGCGGCGAAATAAGATTGCATATAGAGCTGGTAGTTTTTTAGGCTATATTAAGTGCATAGCCGATAGAAAACTCCCTACAGTGTCTAACAATTCTTTCCGCAATACTCTTTCACATTGGCGTGAATGCTGTATGGTTAATCTCCAAGTTAGGGCTAAATAGCAAACCTGCTGAACACATCGTACCCGTCCAACCCCCTCCTTCTAGATTTTTCGATTTCAAGAAATCGAGAGATTCACCTATTCCGCTTGTCTTTTTAGGCAGCGGCGAAATAAGATTGCATATAGAGCTGGTAGTTTTTTAGGCTATATTAAGTGCATAGCCGATAGAAAACTCCCTACAGTGTCTAACAATTCTTTCCGCAATACTCTTTCACATTGGCGTGAATGCTGTATGGTTAATCTCCTAGTTAGGGCTAAATAACAAACCTGTTGAACACATCGTACCCGTCCAACCCCCTCCTTCTAGATTTTTCGATTTCAAGAAATCGAGAGATTCACCTATTCCGCTTGTCTTTTTAGGCAGCGGCGAAATAAGATTGCATATAGAGCTGGTAGTTTTTTAGGCTATATTAAGTGCATAGCCGATAGAAAACTCCCTACAGTGTCTAACAATTCTTTCCGCAATACTCTTTCACATTGACGTGAATGCTGTATGGTTAATCTCCAAGTTAGGGCTAAATAGCAAACCTGTTGAACACATCGTACCCGTCCAACCCCCTCCTTCTAGATTTTTCGATTTCAAGAAATCGAGAGATTCACCTATTCCGCTTGTCTTTTTAGGCAGCGGCGAAATAAGATTGCATATAGAGCTGGTAGTTTTTTAGGCTATATTAAGTGCATAGCCGATAGAAAACTCCCTACAGTGTCTAACAATTCTTTCCGCAATACTCTTTCACATTGGCGTGAATGCTGTATGGTTAATCTCCAAGTTAGGGCTAAATAGCAAACCTGTTGAACACATCGTACCCGTCCAACCCCCTCCTTCTAGATTTTTCGATTTCAAGAAATCGAGAGATTCACCTATTCCGCTTGTCTTTTTAGGCAGCGGCGAAATAAGATTGCATATAGAGCTGGTAGTTTTTTAGGCTATATTAAGTGCATAGCCGATAGAAAACTCCCTACAGTGTCTAACAATTCTTTCCGCAATACTCTTTCACATTGGCGTGAATGCTGTATGGTTAATCTCCAAGTTAGGGCTAAATAGCAAACCTGTTGAACACATCGTACCCGTCCAACCCCCTCCTTCTAGATTTTTCGATTTCAAGAAATCGAGAGATTCACCTATTCCGCTTGTCTTTTTAGGCAGCGGCGAAATAAGATTGCATATAGAGCTGGTAGTTTTTTAGGCTATATTAAGTGCATAGCCGATAGAAAACTCCCTACAGTGTCTAACAATTCTTTCCGCAATACTCTTTCACATTGGCGTGAATGCTGTATGGTTAATCTCCAAGTTAGGGCTAAATAGCAAACCTGTTGAACACATCGTACCCGTCCAACCCCCTCCTTCTAGATTTTTCGATTTCAAGAAATCGAGAGATTCACCTATTCCGCTTGTCTTTTTAGGCAGCGGCGAAATAAGATTGCATATAGAGCTGGTAGTTTTTTAGGCTATATTAAGTGCATAGCCGATAGAAAACTCCCTACAGTGTCTAACAATTCTTTCCGCAATACTCTTTCACATTGGCGTGAATGCTGTATGGTTAATCTCCAAGTTAGGGCTAAATAGCAAACCTGCTGAACACATCGTACCCGTCCAACCCCCTCCTTCTAGATTTTTCGATTTCAAGAAATCGAGAGATTCACCTATTCCGCTTGTCTTTTTAGGCAGCGGCGAAATAAGATTGCATATAGAGCTGGTAGTTTTTTAGGCTATATTAAGTGCATAGCCGATAGAAAACTCCCTACAGTGTCTAACAATTCTTTCCGCAATACTCTTTCACATTGGCGTGAATGCTGTATGGTTAATCTCCTAGTTAGGGCTAAATAACAAACCTGTTGAACACATCGTACCCGTCCAACCCCCTCCTTCTAGATTTTTCGATTTCAAGAAATCGAGAGATTCACCTATTCCGCTTGTCTTTTTAGGCAGCGGCGAAATAAGATTGCATATAGAGCTGGTAGTTTTTTAGGCTATATTAAGTGCATAGCCGATAGAAAACTCCCTACAGTGTCTAACAATTCTTTCCGCAATACTCTTTCACATTGACGTGAATGCTGTATGGTTAATCTCCAAGTTAGGGCTAAATAGCAAACCTGTTGAACACATCGTACCCGTCCAACCCCCTCCTTCTAGATTTTTCGATTTCAAGAAATCGAGAGATTCACCTATTCCGCTTGTCTTTTTAGGCAGCGGCGAAATAAGATTGCATATAGAGCTGGTAGTTTTTTAGGCTATATTAAGTGCATAGCCGATAGAAAACTCCCTACAGTGTCTAACAATTCTTTCCGCAATACTCTTTCACATTGGCGTGAATGCTGTATGGTTAATCTCCAAGTTAGGGCTAAATAGCAAACCTGTTGAACACATCGTACCCGTCCAACCCCCTCCTTCTAGATTTTTCGATTTCAAGAAATCGAGAGATTCACCTATTCCGCTTGTCTTTTTAGGCAGCGGCGAAATAAGATTGCATATAGAGCTGGTAGTTTTTTAGGCTATATTAAGTGCATAGCCGATAGAAAACTCCCTACAGTGTCTAACAATTCTTTCCGCAATACTCTTTCACATTGGCGTGAATGCTGTATGGTTAATCTCCAAGTTAGGGCTAAATAGCAAACCTGTTGAACACATCGTACCCGTCCAACCCCCTCCTTCTAGATTTTTCGATTTCAAGAAATCGAGAGATTCACCTATTCCGCTTGTCTTTTTAGGCAGCGGCGAAATAAGATTGCATATAGAGCTGGTAGTTTTTTAGGCTATATTAAGTGCATAGCCGATAGAAAACTCCCTACAGTGTCTAACAATTCTTTCCGCAATACTCTTTCACATTGGCGTGAATGCTGTATGGTTAATCTCCAAGTTAGGGCTAAATAGCAAACCTGTTGAACACATCGTACCCGTCCAACCCCCTCCTTCTAGATTTTTCGATTTCAAGAAATCGAGAGATTCACCTATTCCGCTTGTCTTTTTAGGCAGCGGCGAAATAAGATTGCATATAGAGCTGGTAGTTTTTTAGGCTATATTAAGTGCATAGCCGATAGAAAACTCCCTACAGTGTCTAACAATTCTTTCCGCAATACTCTTTCACATTGGCGTGAATGCTGTATGGTTAATCTCCAAGTTAGGGCTAAATAGCAAACCTGTTGAACACATCGTACCCGTCCAACCCCCTCCTTCTAGATTTTTCGATTTCAAGAAATCGAGAGATTCACCTATTCCGCTTGTCTTTTTAGGCAGCGGCGAAATAAGATTGCATATAGAGCTGGTAGTTTTTTAGGCTATATTAAGTGCATAGCCGATAGAAAACTCCCTACAGTGTCTAACAATTCTTTCCGCAATACTCTTTCACATTGGCGTGAATGCTGTATGGTTAATCTCCAAGTTAGGGCTAAATAGCAAACCTGCTGAACACATCGTACCCGTCCAACCCCCTCCTTCTAGATTTTTCGATTTCAAGAAATCGAGAGATTCACCTATTCCGCTTGTCTTTTTAGGCAGCGGCGAAATAAGATTGCATATAGAGCTGGTAGTTTTTTAGGCTATATTAAGTGCATAGCCGATAGAAAACTCCCTACAGTGTCTAACAATTCTTTCCGCAATACTCTTTCACATTGGCGTGAATGCTGTATGGTTAATCTCCTAGTTAGGGCTAAATAACAAACCTGTTGAACACATCGTACCCGTCCAACCCCCTCCTTCTAGATTTTTCGATTTCAAGAAATCGAGAGATTCACCTATTCCGCTTGTCTTTTTAGGCAGCGGCGAAATAAGATTGCATATAGAGCTGGTAGTTTTTTAGGCTATATTAAGTGCATAGCCGATAGAAAACTCCCTACAGTGTCTAACAATTCTTTCCGCAATACTCTTTCACATTGACGTGAATGCTGTATGGTTAATCTCCAAGTTAGGGCTAAATAGCAAACCTGTTGAACACATCGTACCCGTCCAACCCCCTCCTTCTAGATTTTTCGATTTCAAGAAATCGAGAGATTCACCTATTCCGCTTGTCTTTTTAGGCAGCGGCGAAATAAGATTGCATATAGAGCTGGTAGTTTTTTAGGCTATATTAAGTGCATAGCCGATAGAAAACTCCCTACAGTGTCTAACAATTCTTTCCGCAATACTCTTTCACATTGGCGTGAATGCTGTATGGTTAATCTCCAAGTTAGGGCTAAATAGCAAACCTGTTGAACACATCGTACCCGTCCAACCCCCTCCTTCTAGATTTTTCGATTTCAAGAAATCGAGAGATTCACCTATTCCGCTTGTCTTTTTAGGCAGCGGCGAAATAAGATTGCATATAGAGCTGGTAGTTTTTTAGGCTATATTAAGTGCATAGCCGATAGAAAACTCCCTACAGTGTCTAACAATTCTTTCCGCAATACTCTTTCACATTGGCGTGAATGCTGTATGGTTAATCTCCAAGTTAGGGCTAAATAGCAAACCTGTTGAACACATCGTACCCGTCCAACCCCCTCCTTCTAGATTTTTCGATTTCAAGAAATCGAGAGATTCACCTATTCCGCTTGTCTTTTTAGGCAGCGGCGAAATAAGATTGCATATAGAGCTGGTAGTTTTTTAGGCTATATTAAGTGCATAGCCGATAGAAAACTCCCTACAGTGTCTAACAATTCTTTCCGCAATACTCTTTCACATTGGCGTGAATGCTGTATGGTTAATCTCCAAGTTAGGGCTAAATAGCAAACCTGTTGAACACATCGTACCCGTCCAACCCCCTCCTTCTAGATTTTTCGATTTCAAGAAATCGAGAGATTCACCTATTCCGCTTGTCTTTTTAGGCAGCGGCGAAATAAGATTGCATATAGAGCTGGTAGTTTTTTAGGCTATATTAAGTGCATAGCCGATAGAAAACTCCCTACAGTGTCTAACAATTCTTTCCGCAATACTCTTTCACATTGGCGTGAATGCTGTATGGTTAATCTCCAAGTTAGGGCTAAATAGCAAACCTGTTGAACACATCGTACCCGTCCAACCCCCTCCTTCTAGATTTTTCGATTTCAAGAAATCGAGAGATTCACCTATTCCGCTTGTCTTTTTAGGCAGCGGCGAAATAAGATTGCATATAGAGCTGGTAGTTTTTTAGGCTATATTAAGTGCATAGCCGATAGAAAACTCCCTACAGTGTCTAACAATTCTTTCCGCAATACTCTTTCACATTGGCGTGAATGCTGTATGGTTAATCTCCAAGTTAGGGCTAAATAGCAAACCTGCTGAACACATCGTACCCGTCCAACCCCCTCCTTCTAGATTTTTCGATTTCAAGAAATCGAGAGATTCACCTATTCCGCTTGTCTTTTTAGGCAGCGGCGAAATAAGATTGCATATAGAGCTGGTAGTTTTTTAGGCTATATTAAGTGCATAGCCGATAGAAAACTCCCTACAGTGTCTAACAATTCTTTCCGCAATACTCTTTCACATTGGCGTGAATGCTGTATGGTTAATCTCCTAGTTAGGGCTAAATAACAAACCTGTTGAACACATCGTACCCGTCCAACCCCCTCCTTCTAGATTTTTCGATTTCAAGAAATCGAGAGATTCACCTATTCCGCTTGTCTTTTTAGGCAGCGGCGAAATAAGATTGCATATAGAGCTGGTAGTTTTTTAGGCTATATTAAGTGCATAGCCGATAGAAAACTCCCTACAGTGTCTAACAATTCTTTCCGCAATACTCTTTCACATTGACGTGAATGCTGTATGGTTAATCTCCAAGTTAGGGCTAAATAGCAAACCTGTTGAACACATCGTACCCGTCCAACCCCCTCCTTCTAGATTTTTCGATTTCAAGAAATCGAGAGATTCACCTATTCCGCTTGTCTTTTTAGGCAGCGGCGAAATAAGATTGCATATAGAGCTGGTAGTTTTTTAGGCTATATTAAGTGCATAGCCGATAGAAAACTCCCTACAGTGTCTAACAATTCTTTCCGCAATACTCTTTCACATTGGCGTGAATGCTGTATGGTTAATCTCCAAGTTAGGGCTAAATAGCAAACCTGTTGAACACATCGTACCCGTCCAACCCCCTCCTTCTAGATTTTTCGATTTCAAGAAATCGAGAGATTCACCTATTCCGCTTGTCTTTTTAGGCAGCGGCGAAATAAGATTGCATATAGAGCTGGTAGTTTTTTAGGCTATATTAAGTGCATAGCCGATAGAAAACTCCCTACAGTGTCTAACAATTCTTTCCGCAATACTCTTTCACATTGGCGTGAATGCTGTATGGTTAATCTCCAAGTTAGGGCTAAATAGCAAACCTGTTGAACACATCGTACCCGTCCAACCCCCTCCTTCTAGATTTTTCGATTTCAAGAAATCGAGAGATTCACCTATTCCGCTTGTCTTTTTAGGCAGCGGCGAAATAAGATTGCATATAGAGCTGGTAGTTTTTTAGGCTATATTAAGTGCATAGCCGATAGAAAACTCCCTACAGTGTCTAACAATTCTTTCCGCAATACTCTTTCACATTGGCGTGAATGCTGTATGGTTAATCTCCAAGTTAGGGCTAAATAGCAAACCTGTTGAACAGATCGCGTATACTTAATAATAACCACATGTGCATATGTGACACCATAGATTGTGGCGAACGTTTTCGTAGCAGCCATCCCAAACTTTCAGCGTTTGTACCTGAAGCTCGCCCGAACTCGGTCATATTATTAGAAAGTCCCGAAACCAAGCATGGGCCTCGAGGCAGCCGCCCCTCTCTCTCAACCCACACCCCGAACATGCACATACCCTCTCCTGACATTCAACATGATAGAATGGGAAATTGGTGTCGCTCTCTGTGTGAAAAGATGCGGTAACTATTTGTGAAGAATGAGTGAAAAATTTATGGAAATCGGCCAAGAATTGGCCTAGATATAGCGTTTTAATGAGTGGAGGTAATTATTTGAATTTGGTCCTGTTCTAGCCGGTGCGACCTGACGCTGGGTATATGTCTGGGGTTGTGGCACTGTTCCCCCTCTGGGGTAGTTCTGCTTGAAATCGTGGATTCTCAGTTTCTGGTGGAGAGACGGTGGTGACTGAAAGATGCATTGTGTACACTGGCGCCAAATGGACCTCGCCAAACTGGTAACAGTTAGATATTTGTCAGAAATGAAAAGTGGACAGTAATCGCGCATGGGTTAATGGCGAATAGGCGGTAATATGGCTAATTTGACATAAAAATTGAGCAGACAGCAGTGTCGCTCCTACGTCCACTGTGTCCAGACCACCGAAGGCAGCCACACGAAATGTTCAGATGTTGTTCTACTTTCCCTGCTTGACAGGTAAGTACCTTTATCGAGTGGCGTGACTGCCTGGGGACAACGTGAAACCGAGCGGACAATTCGTCCCTACTCTATTCCAAATGCAATGACGTTTCCATTCACTATTTACCTGTCACCAGTCGAGTTTGACTTTATTTCTGTCTATTTGATGAACTGTTCAGCTTTAAATATTAGCACATTTATATGGGACAGAAAGTTTGTATGGTTAATGCCGAATTCAAGGCAGGCGGTGGGTCGAGTGGGCAGGCGTTAGGGCATGCATGCAAGTAGACAGGCAGTCCTGTATAACAACTCTTCCGACCGTACTCTTTTACTCTAGCATGACTGGTGTATGGTTAAAATCGAAGTAAGGGTGGGCTTGCTCTCAGGCAGTTTGGTAGGCAGAAAAACAGAAGGCATTCCGTATTCCATTCATAATTGCTGGAAATCCATATCTACTTCTTTGAAACCACGCGTGAGGGTTAAGTTAGAAATCAACAATGCCAGCTCATTTTTACGAATTCAGTTTCAATAAAAATCAGTAAATGAAGGTTAAAGAATATTTTGAAAATTACAGTTTTTCACACAGTACTCTCAAATAGCTTTTGAATATGAACAGGTTGCAAAGAATATTTTGAAAATTACAGTTTTCACACAGTACCCTCAAATAGCTGTGATTACGAAAGGGTTACACAAGTCACAGTGATATTCAAATCATTTGTATAAGTGATAAAATGAAAACAGTTGTCTGGAGAATGAATACTGGTCAGCTATAAAGGATAGCATAAATAAATAAAGCATCTCAGTTTCCAAAGATCATCAATCACAACTTGACAGAGTTTCTGGTGCATAGAAAACATTCAGCGCTGAATCAATTAGGATATGGAGTAAATTGTCACTTGAACTGAAAATGTTTTTTTTTTGGGGATGGGACCTATCTTTATGATGCTAGAATGGGCATAGGGTTAAACTTTACAACAAATCTTACAACAGAAAATATGCTCAGTAGGCAATTGTGAATACGCACATGCAAATCATTTTCGATATTCCGTTCCAAAGAGGAAGACAAGTGAATGCGCGCAATCAGGCAGCGGGTACGGGCAGCCAGTAGGCAGGTAGGCAAGGCAGGCAGGCAGGCGCAGGCAGGCTCAGACCGAGGCATACAGGGCGCACAGGCAGGCGGGCAACTGTACTCTTTCACACAGGCATGGCTGTTGAATGGTGAATATCGAAGTCAGGACGGGCTTGATGTTAGGCAGGTAGATAGGTAGACAGACTGCGCGCAGTCATCTAGTGCAGACAGGCAGGCACAGACAGGCAGGCAGGCACAAGCAGGCACGCAGGCAGGCACGCAGTTAGGCACGCAGGCGCGCAGGCAGACTCGGGCAAGTGCAGACAGGCGCAGGCAGGCTCGCGGGCAGTTCTAACAACTCTTCCGACTGTACTCTTTCACACAGGCGTGACTGTGAATAGTTAAAATCGAAGTCAGGGCTGGCTTGATGTCAGGCAGGTAGATAAACAGACAGACTGTGTTCAGGCGCAGGCAGGGAGGCGCTGGTAAGCGCAGACAGGCAGACAGGCAGGCTCAGGCAGGCATGCCAGCAGCTGCGCATGCAGGCACGTAGGCAGGCACAGGCAGTCGGGAAGGCAGGCGCAGGCAAGCGCGCAGAAAGGCTGGCGCGCGGGCATTTCTAACAACTCTTCCAACTCTTCTCTTTCTCACAGGCATGACTGTTGAATGGTTAAGGACGGGCTTGCTGTCAGACAGGTAGGTAGACTGACAGACTGCATTTCATAATATTCCAGCCATAATTGCTGAAAATCCATGTCTACTTCTCTGCAACCACGTGCATAGGGTTAAGTTAGAAATCAACAGCATCATAGCAATACTGCTTAGGACATAGTGTCTCCACACATATATCTATTCTGTTGCAATGAAAAAATCAGTAACAAAGGGTTAACACACTGTTCTCTTTCACACTGGCATGACTGTTGTATGGTTATTTTCGAAGTCAGGGTAGACAGGCATTTCTGACAACTCTTCCGACTCTACCCTTTCACACAGACATGACTGGTGAATGGTTAAAATCGAAGTCAGGACGTACTTTCTGTTAGTCAGGTAGGTAGGCCTACACACTCATAGACTTTCATATTATTCCAGCCATAATTGCTGGAAATCCATATCTACTTCTCCGTAACCGTGCATGCAGGGTTAAGTTAGAAATCAACTGCATTATAGCAATATTGCTTTGCTCACATTTATGAATTCTGTTACAATAAAAACCATAAAAGAGGGTTAATGGATATTTTGAAAAGTGCAGTGCTCTATCAAATAAGAGAAAACAGCATCTGGAGAATGCTGGTCAGCTACTAATGATATTGTACAAATAAATAAAATGTTAATCACAGCTTGACAGTTACTGATAACAGCAAGCTTGAGAAATTTTAACTGGCATTAGCAAAGTAAACCACTTTTATAAAGAATTTGAGGGTAGTCCAATTCAAGGCCTGAAAACTGTATGAAGATTAAAACGTTGAATAAAACATATAACAGCAAAATTGTTCTAGGATGTACGCTCTATCTTTTCATGGAAAAAACTTTGAGAAAATATGAGTCCAGTGCTGAGAAATCGCATGTGAAAGTTGGCGAAAACAACAATTATTCCGACAGTACCCTTATGGGAACTCCCAAATCTGGCAAGGGTTAAACTTTTAATAATAACATATAAAACAAAAGTTGTCATACTTTGACTGCTGCATGCAGCCATAGAAAACATTCAGTGCTCAATCAATTAGATATGGAGTAAATTGACACTTAAAGTTACCAAATTCTAAAAAATTGAAGTTTTCTTGGATGGTACCTACTTTTAGGCAACCAGAATGGGCATAGGGGTAAACTTTACAACCAAACTTACTACAGCAAATATGATCAGTAGGCAATTGTGAATGCGGACATGTAAATTATTTTTCGATATTCCATTCCAAAGTGGAAGAAAACTGAACTCAAAATTAGCGAATTTTAGTTAGACTTTTAGGGTCCTCTGATTCAAGGCCCGAAAACTGGGTGAAAGCAAAAACTATGAATAAAACATATAACAGCAAAATTGTTCTTGGATGAATGCCCAATCTTCTCACTGGACGTGATTTGAGAAAATGCGGTTGCATTGCTGAGAAATCGCATGTGAATGTTGGCAATTTTCGCCAAAAATGCATTTTCGGTTGACGTTTGTGGCAAAACAGGGTCAACGTGGGTAATACTGCCTATGCAGACAGATGCAGGTGCACATGCTTCAAAAACTAGGAATGTTTCGGCCCAATCGCCCAGAGCATTTTTGAGAATTGGGGCAAAACGTGACATTTTGGCTACATTTTGTACGATTTTGGCAGAAAACGAAAAACTTCAGAAATGCCATGACCCAGGTGATAAACTTCGCCTTATGCTCTACAGATGTGCCGAATTTCAACAAAATCGTACAGACCGTTTTCGCGTAATCCGTCAGACAAGATTCGGTGAAAGAAAAAAAAAAAAAAAATAAAAAAAAAAAAAAGAAAAATAGCAATAATAATAGATCCACCTATTAGAAATAGGTGAATCTAATAAATTATCTACTACCAGTAACAAACACAGTTGTCTTGCCAGTTTACGTCACAAGACAGTATTTATAAATCAGCAGAGAAACTGACATGCAAAAGCAATTAAGCTAATCCTTAACGCTCGTGACCCGGCGGGTCACAGTGTTTTGAAAACTGTCTTCCACTAATCAAACACTGCGGTCCACTGGAATTCCACGGCAGAAAACACACTGCGGCGGCGTTTTTGTTTCAATCCACGTTGAACGTACTGTAATGTTAGTTATAAGAAATCAAATGAAGTTAACAGATTTAAAAAAGACAAATCATTTATGTAAATATCTATGTGCAAAAAAAAAAAAAAAAAAACTTATTTAATATTTATGTGCAGTGTATTATGTTTCTATAGCTTATCGCTTGTTAACAGTTGAAACAGTTGAAACACTTGAATGAAATAAAATATATCAAAGCCAATGTTCTTGTTATTGTTGCTATTGTTGCTCTGTTGTCAATGAACATAAGTAATTAATTGTACACGCCCACTCATAAATAGTTCCTCTATAAATAGACAGCACTAATCTAAATTTAGCATCAATAACTGGGGTATTAATACAATACAATACAATAAACTTTATTCACTTTTCTGAATAAATACACAGTGGGCTTTCGCCCATAAGTGGAAACAAAACAAAATGTATATGAGTGCCGCATGCGCCGATATGCACGAAACCCTGAAATTCCTTAAATTCCCCTAATTGACCAGTCTCATATGGGCACTGTACACGTAATGAGAATGGGAGATGTATCAAAATCAATCCAGGTATGTAAAAAGTATACATTTGCACATCCCTGTAAAAAAAAATTAATGTTGCAATAAGGTTAAATTCCTCACACCTTCTACTGGACAACAACTCGCGTAGTTTCTTCCATGTTTACTGCTTAGTAGCACATGTTACCGTCTGACGCCACCACGCGAAATATTTGAAATGACGTTGCCTATTTCGTAATTATTCCATCAACGGGGTAACTTGCAAATGATAGCTGTAGGCCTACTGGTTTGAGTTGCCCGCATTGACGCAATGGGGGTGGATGGATTGTCCACAAAGTGCGCTACTTACCGAGTTGGGGGGGGGGGGGGGGGTATATATGAGCGTATAATGAAACGTAATACGACACTCCAAAATCAGTTGTCCCAAAACCCAACCCAAACTGGGTTTGGATCGAGCGAATATGAAACCAGCTGGGTTTATGTTCACTCAACCCAGCCAACCCGGACCGGCCTCCAACCCAACCGATTCCTGAGTGTAGTAGCGCGTACGTGAACACTCCTCAAAGTTTTCCAACATCGTATATGGCGATATTTTAAAAATTCACGGGTCTTTGACCGTCGGTACAAACTTGAAATGCAATTCAATATACTTGTTTAACTCTTTGTATGCTTCTGGTGGAATTTCCTGTCCAGGACAGAATAACCCCTTGTCACTGAAATAAGTATAATTCGAGCACATTCAATCAAAATGTCTGCCTGTAAATTGAATGGATTTGTTCTCCGATAATTTCTTGTGTTAAATTTAAATGAATTTTTCATCAAATCTAGTCATGGCTGCTTCGTAGCAGCCATGACTAAATTTGATGAAAAATATCTTGAAAATACTCAGTGGGTTGAGAGTTAATCTTGTATCCAACAAACCGGCCGCAACATCGTTTTTAATCTACCCATGAAAAAAGATTAGCAAATCTCACCTCCTAGACTTTTTATATTAATGGAAAGCTCTCTGAGTGTCTGTATAGGGGGCGCGGTGGCTCAGTGGGTAGAGGTGCAGGCTGCAAGCCGAGAGGTCCTCGTTTCGAATTCCACCTGCGGCAACCGCGTTGTGTCCTTGGGCAAGACACTTCATCTCTATTGCCCGCGTGGGGGCACGATGACGCCGTGTACTATGGCGTACTGCACGTCGATGGTACGCATATCTTCAACCAATCTAACCCTGCCTGTGCTGCAGTGCGGAGTTACGATGTTGGTGAGCTGGCAGCTGCTCGTCGTTGCTCGGTGGTTCTCTCCGGGTACTCCGGCTTCCTCCACCCGTAAAACTGTCGCGGTCATGATTAGCCATTGTGCATAAATATGTGACCTTAAACACTAATAAATAAATAAATAAATAAATAAATAAATAAATAAATGAGTGTCTGTATAATAAGGCAAGTTATGCACACTGGTGATATAATGTACAGAAAAAAAGTTAGAGAACTTGAAAAGATGGTGAAAACTTCTTTTCTAAACCTTTACCCAACGTAACGGCCAAAACCGGCCAGCGCTATTCTCAAAAATCGCCAATTAATTTTCATTTTTTGTCTCAAAAACATAGGTTATGACCCCTCGTCGAGCTCGTTCCAACGAGGGGTCATAACCTATGTTTTTGAGACAAAAAATGAAAAAAAATAATTATTCAAGAATTTTTTTTGCAAGTGTCGTCTGGTTTTCATGTTAGGTAAAGGGTTCAACCAAGAGTAATATACAAAAGTTCAAACTGACTGGGGAAAATTGTACGGCTCTGCATGAAAATTATACGGCTCTACATGAAAATACCTAAGTTTGTGATAGAGCCTCCATCCGCCTCATAAGTCAAAATTTTCCAGATACAGGCTTTAAGATGCTGAATTGGATTCGTACACCTCCGGGACTGTAAATTATCCAACTGAGGCTCTTGATACTCCCAAATTCCACCCCCAAATCAATATGTGGATAATTTCTACTCGTTTTCAATCAATATTTGAAGGATTTTCAGTACTTTTCAGCCTAAAAATCCAAATTTTGGCCAAATCCTAGACATGTATGGAAACATTCCTCTTGCGTCCTGTCTGAAATTACCAAATCTGTCCTATTTAGGGCCTCGGGTTTCCAACTATTTGCGGCACATCCAGGCCTAGAAATAACGCGCGAACGATCGTTTAGGTTACGTGGGGGTTATACGTCAGTTGTGCAATTCGCGAAACAAATACAGATTGCGACAAGGCAGTGCAACATAACTTAAATAAATGGCTAATCTCGCATGTCTTTCATGAAAGGCTTTACATTCTTTCGGAATTCTCTCGACTCAAAGCCTGAGCATTGCATCCACATATGAATAGAATTGCATGATGTTTACATTTTCAAAGAATTTCCGTCAAAACAAATAGCAACAACTAACGCATGATCTCGCTTTTGCTATTTATTTTGGCGTAGTAGAAACAAAGAAGGCGGACAAGCATCTTTTTTCCTATGGGTTACCACCATGCTATGTAGCGTAACCTACTACAGGGTTGCGATATATAGACAGAACGCGATGTGTGTTTGAAACGGTGTATATTTTACATAACGAGTTGGAATGGCGTAGTCATATTTTGCGAGAGCCGTACTACGCCATTCCAACGAATTAAGTAAAACACTCATCGTTTCAAACACACATCGCGCTCTATGTTTATTACACATCCCATGCATTAAAATTCAGTTATATAAACAAATTTTAATTCCGATGTCAAACCCAAAGGTGAAGAGTCCATTTGTTTTGCCCGAAGCTGTACTGATCAAATGGGTCGATAAAAAATCAAAACAACCTTTTGGGAACCAGTCTGAATTACATTTGTTATCTTTTCTATTGGGCGTGTTTGTTGAAATTCGTATCGCTGTTTCTCTCCGGCTGGTGTTCATTCACGCCTAACCATTTGGTGGCTATTACTGATAGTAAAATTAAAAGTATAAATTTGTGGGCATACTTGCAAAACAACTGGATGAAACCTTTTTTAAAGTTTGAAGCATGTCGGGATGTCCAAAGATTTACCAAAATAAAGTTGACCAATTTAGATATATGGGGATCCGCAGATGAGACGACCACGGGACAGGGTTAATGTTGAGGTTGTAAATGATTGTTTTTTAATATTATCTAATTTTTGGGTAACTAATTTTTTTATGACCCGACTTAATATTGCTTTGAATGTTTTCATTTCCACGCTACGCGACAAACGATCGACAATAATAGCCCTAGTTAATCCAACTCACAACTTTGGGTGTCAAATGCTCCAAGTCACGTGTTCACTTATTTAGTGGTTCATAACCAAAAGAGATTCCAAAGTTGATTACAATATCTTATTGTATAACGAAATTTGGAAACTTTTTGAAGCGTAACTAAAGACTTGACGGAAAAGGAACAAGTATAAACGTTGCTGGGAAAAAAAGTTCCGGCTTGTATATCAGCAGTTGAATACAGACACCTTTCTGTCATAGCGGCGGTACCGTTGATTACAAGGGTTTAAAGTTTAATGGATGAGTGATAAAAAACATTTCTTTCCAGGCCTGCACCCCCCACCCCCACCTCTGGCAACGTCCCTGATGGGAGCCTAGTTATTTATTTATTTACTATTTATTTATTGGTGTTTTCTGCACAATGGCTAATCATGACCTCGACAGTTTTACGGGTGGAGGAAGCCGGAGTACCCAGAGAGAACCACCTAGCAACGGCGAGCAACTGTCAGCTTCCCAACATACTAACTCCACACAAGCTGGGTTAGCATTGATTGAAAACAAGTGCATCATCGACGTACAGTACGCCTTAGTATACAATGTCACAGTGTCCCCGTGTGGGCAATGGGGTGAAGTGACTTGCCCAAGGACACAACGCGGTTGCCGCAGGTGGAATTCGAATCGAGGACCTCTCGACTTGCAGCCCATACCGCTACCTACTGAGCTACCGCGCCCCCAGAAGCCTAGTTAGTCCACCGACCGGACAAAATCACTACGTGTGTACTGTATATAAACCGTGTAAAGCTCCATGCGCGATTTTATATTTATTTATTGGTGTTTAAGGTCACATACTTATGCACAATGGCTAATCATGACCATAACAGTTTTACGGGTGGAGGAAGCCGGAGTATCCCGAGAGAACCACCGAGCAACGACGAGCAGCTGCCAGCTCTCCAACTCCATGCGCGATTAAATGCTAAAGTTTCAGGGGCATAACGGGTCCTCTTGACTTCTGTCAGTAATACTTCCTTTGAACAAGGCGTCATCTGCAATGTTGTAGCATTGCGAATGGCGCATTATGTCACGGAATAGGGGGATTAATTTAATGTCTTATGGGGGTGGGGTGTCCACGTTTTCACAAGTGGCACATCCAACATCTAGAGGCGTCGTCTGAACCCCTGTTCGAACGTTAGTCTCACAACTTTATAAAACCCTATCTGTTAGTTTATGACTGTTCGAAGGGGACAATGACTTGACTAGATTAGATGAAACAATATTTATTTTCAATAGCAAGCGAAAACAAATCACATTGATATTTTATACATAGGTATACCTATAACAAGGAAATGGAATCAGCAGGAAGCTAGAAGCTTATACAAGGCTGTCTCCATTGAGTAATAATATTGCATTTGGTAATATCAGCAGTACAAGGAGTTTGGTATTTTGCCATTGGCTGGTAAGTATATTTTGTCACCAGAATTAAGAGCGGTAGAGTTAGAATATAATATGGAATGTCCAGAAGAAGAATAGGAGTTAGGCAGTGTAGAAATGAAGAGGACAGACCCAGAATATTGAGTGGTCAGTGCTTAATTGGTCCAGTTGTGCACCTCGAAGTTTCTGAGAGTAGTGAGTGAACTGGCGAGTTGGTGGTGAGGGTGGATTGTCAGTCAAACCATTTGGTCAGAAGTATAAATTCGCGAGCTTTATTGAAAATGGATTTATTGATTTCAGAGCTGTAGTGTTCACTACCGTTATTACCTGACTATATTCAAAGATGAACGATGATAACTCACAGGTCAGCTAACTTATTCACACGCATGCATGGCGAAATGGTAGAATTTACTTACAAATTGAAAAGCAGCCCGAGAATATAAATGTGTACACACATCTACGTTTCGCAGTATGTGGGCCCACGTCACCTGTCACATATATATATAGCTGTGTCCTCCTACTCACGCAAACATCTCTGGCTTCAATCTCCGACCTCGATCTGTTCACGCGGTTTTAGGTATAGTATTTACGATATACTTTATGCACGTTATTCGCCGCACTGCGTCCACAGGGTAAAACCCACATTCACCTGCAGGGGTCGCTGAACCGAGGGGGAGGGGGGGGGGGGGGGGCTTCAGCCTCACCACTTTTTTGGCCGGGCCATGTTTTTTTTTGTATGCATATATTTTAACACAACAATGACTGGTGAAACAAGGAGCGGATCCAGAGCCTCCCCTTTATTTTCTCTCGTACTGGTTCAGTTTCGATGGATTTCGGATCATTTTTTTTGCAGTAAGTAACAGCAAATGCTAAAATGTATACAGCCTGTTAAAAAATCGGTTAACTTTAATAGATCGTAATCTTACAGACATACAAGTACCAAATCCACCCCAGACAAAATAATCCACAGAGAGTATAACTGCTGTTAACGTCTGGTAAAGCATACAGGTGAGGTCTATTTATCAGCTTTGGTCGTTACGACCAAAGCTGATAAATATACCTCACCTGTATGCTTTACCGACGGTGATTCAAGGGGCGATCCATACCGACGACCATCCATTGCCCGATCCAACCCCCTCATTTTGAAAATCGTTCCGCGGCCCCTGACCTGGACTTACTTTGCTTGCTTAAATTTCTGCTATCATACGCACTACGACGGCGTCTTTACACACAACAGGGCTTATATTTCAACTAAATTTGGGAGAATCCATTTGGATTCTCACGAAAATGGTTGTGAGAATCCATACCTGCTATGAGTGTCTCAGGATCCCATGAGGCCACCAGTGTTGAACCTCTGTTGTATGCTGATAACACATGTTAACCCTCTATCCAACACAGTTTTTTAATTTTCAAAAACACTGAATATTTTTAAAAAAATAAACAATAAAAATTTACCAGTAAAACCTTCCAAATATGGATTATAAATATGAGCCGGTGTAACAGGAATGGAAGTCCGTAGGAAAATTAGTCCCTCTGGACTATTATTCCGCGGAATTATAGTCCTAGGTCTAACATTTCTAGGAATAGTAGTCCGGCGGAGACTGCAGTTATTATTTTATCATCAATGCCTCGTGTAATGACCTCTAATAATAAGACAATGTTGGCACGAAATTATGCCTTGGACCGAAAAATCGGTCTTACAAGTTCAAAGGGTTAAGGACTACCCCAAGGGATTTCCCTGTTTACGTCATAATTTATGTCCCGCTAAAGCTGTGTTGACCAAATTTCTGTACAAGTTCCTGCGAGTTCAGCAGATTATTCCAGTAAATACTGGCC
Source organism: Pictodentalium vernedei (assembly GCA_031216915.1). Lineage (NCBI taxonomy): Eukaryota > Metazoa > Mollusca > Scaphopoda > Dentaliida > Dentaliidae > Pictodentalium > Pictodentalium vernedei. Next base: position 78,894,501 of record CM062293.1, on the reverse strand, counting down.
ATACTGAACTATTTTATTTCGAGTAAAGAATTTGGAGTTGTCCCCCCTATTTTTTCACCTGTGACTGCACACTTGACTGGGGCCGAATTCTCTCTTGTTCTGTCGGACTAATTAAAAAGCCTCATACCTCACTGTGGGACAGCGATGAAGTACTTAATTTCCAGTCGTCCTGAACATACAAATAAAAAGATATATGAATACGAACAATTTGCGACTTGTTGTAACCTGAACATCGTATTTTGAATACTTGTATGTTCGGGATTACGCCTGAAAAAAGTAATGACGACAATAATATTGGTGTGAAATATTTTAACTGGTAAATTTTAAACCCTTTAACAAGAAATACATAACAATTTAGTAAATATACTACTCAAAGTTTGCTAAGCACCAAGTATATCCAATCCAACTACCTGCTTTACGCTTTAGTTGAAATATTGTTATGAAAAGTGTATATATTTTATATTTAATTATAGATTTATTGATTTAAGCACAGAAATTAAGATTTTCTTTGTGTTTGACATTATTTTTTATTTTTAGCTATAGCTATAGCTATACGATAACCATGGAAAATGGATATTATTGGTAAAAGAGGAAATTTTTCAAATTTGCCAAAAAGTTGACGGAAAAAGTTGATATGGGTTCATTATCGAGTATGAGACCCATTATTGTTAATTACAGCTTGACAACGCATTTTCATGCTCCCCATCAGGTTCCAGATGGTCCTTTGTGGGATGTTGTTCCATTATTGGACCAGCATGGCACCAAGCTCCTGGACACCTCTTGGTTGGACTGGATGGACTGAAATTGCAAGCTGCAACTCATTCCGGACACGTTCGATTGGACTGAGGTCAGGGGATCTTGCTGGCCAGTCCATACGCTCAATCCCCTCCCTCTGTCGGAACTCCCGGACAGCATGGGCAACATGAGGACGGGCATTATCGTCCATCAGAATGAATCTGTCACCCACTGCACCTGCATATGTACAATCTGTCGTGGGCATCCAGGATCTCATCAATATACCGCTGTGCAGTCAATGTACCACGGTCAAGGACACACCTCTGTACGTCCATCCCAGCTGATGCCGCCACAGACCATTATTGGCCCTCCACCGTAGCGGTCATGCTCAGCAATGTTGGCTGCATGGAATCGCTCTCCTAGTCTCCTCCATGCCCTAGAACGCTTATCTCTGTTGTCTAGGCAGTGGCTTGACTCGTCTGTAAAAAGGACAGGTCGCCGATCTTCTCTGGTCCATCCAACGTGATCCATGGCCCATTCATATCGTGCCTGGCGGTGGTTCTGTGGCAGCTGAATGTGAATACATGGTCTTCTCGATCGGAGACCACCTTCGTGCAACCCTGCCCGGATAGTCTGCTCGAAACATTTACTCCGGATGCACTCTGAGGTCACTGCGAAGGTGGGTTGCTGTGTCAAAGCGGTTCCTACGGGCCTGAATGACCAAAAGCCGGTTTTCAGATGCAGATGCTGTCCTGTCTCTGCCACCACCATGTCGTCTGACTGAGGTGCGATACTGCTGAAATCTTGCCCAGTCCCTGGTGATCGCCGCATGGTACACACCAAGGGCTTCACCAGCCTGGCGATGGGTAGCCCCTTGTTCCACTATCCCTACAGCCCACCATATTTCTGCATCAGACAAATGTCTTCTTACATTTGCCTTCGCCATATTCAATCATTAAATCACAAGGGTTTGTGTTGAAATGAAGACTGAATACCCTACACATGTCATGTACATGTAGACAGTACACGAAAACATCATGGAAATCAATGGGTACATGCTTTCCACGACTGTCACGAAAAGTCAGCTTGTCAAGAGAGCTAATGTGATCACTGGGGACCATCTCAATACATTCCTCAATCATACATGTATCCACCAAAAATATCGCAAATGTGTCACAAGAAAATTTCACAAATGTGTCAAATATGTGGTGCTTAGCAAACTTTGAGCAGCATATTTAAAAAAAAACTCCCGCCGAGAAACATAGAAATCTTAAAGGATATGTATGTGTGTGTGGGGGGGGGGGGGGGGGGGGGGGGGCGTGGAAGGATTACCTTATGCCATGTAAGTTAGAAAATGGTTATTTAGGTCATGTATGGGGTTACTGTTGCAAAGATTGGATTTTATTTTGTCCGCGAGGAGACTAGATCCTCTGTTTTTAAAACTCTTTGCGTAACCTTAGCAGTAAACCACAGTTGCTGAAAAACACTAAAAATGTTCATTTTTGCATCAAAAACATAGCTTTTGAGCCCTCATTGTAACACGACACTGACTAATTGTTAAACAAAAAAAAAAAAAAACACTCCAACACCAAAGGGGTTTCCAATTAGCTGACAACTTCATATCCGTCAGATTGTTCAAAACTTTACCTCCCTAAAGATTATTAATTCTAAATCGAAAAAATCACATTGAAATCGAGGTGTTTAGTTTTGTGGCCAATGCAAAACTAAACACCTCTATTTTCCAGCCCACAGAAATGACGTCGCTTTCAAGTGGTTGAAGACAGTTAGCAGTGGAGAGAAGTCTATCGAAATCGCACAAAGTAAAAATCACTATTTTCCAAAGTAAAATGGAAATATTAAAACTAACCCAGAGCTGAAACTTTCTTAAACCATCAAATAATTTGAAGACTGCTTTCTTCGTAATGATGGATGAAAGCATAAATCATACTATAAGAAGTTAATATCTCTTTTTGGAGTTAACCCTTTACCTAACATGAAAAGCAGACGACACTCGCAAAAAAAAATCTTGAATAACTATTTTTTTTCATTTTTTGTCTCAAAAACATAGGTTATGACCCCTCGTTGGAACGAGCTCAACGAGCTCGTTCCAACGAGGGGTCATAACCTATGTTTTTGAGACAAAAAATGAAAAAATAATGAAAATTAATTGACGATTTTTGAGAATAGCGCTGGCCGGTTTTGGCCGTTACGTTGGGTAAAGGGTTAAAGCTACCCCAGTCAGCTTTTTTCATTAATTTATAAGGAATACAAACAGATAAAATTAGAAACTTTAAACAAAAATGGAAATATGAAGAACTTTGTCTACCAATAAGAATTTAACAATATCTGATTTTGTGTTATTAATATAAAAAAACTAGCTAGTGTAAGATGTTGTAATAATTATAAACGCTATGTTTTCGTCCAGCCCTTCCCATAAGATTCTCGTGTATAAGCCGCCGAGTGTTATACCCCCAAATACCAAATTAACCAAAATTAATTTTCGCTGCTAGAGTTATGAACCAACGTTAATTCGGGTGATCTGTTTGCTCTGACTTGTGTCTTTGGCGGTTGTTGACGAACAGAAGACCAAGTGCGCCGACCAACGGGCCTTATATATAGTCCAGAGACCAAAGCCAAACGAAGACCAAAAGACACGGACTAATTTAGTTTTTCTGGTCTTCCATACGACCAAATAAAGAAAGTGGGACGATTTTTAAAGTCACATGACTTACAACACTGATGCAATGGCCAACAACGTTGGGTTTTTATGTGAACATTTTTGTATGATTACGGCCAAAACTTGATGAATACTTAATAAAAATTATTATTTCCAAGCATATTTCCACACAGCTATTTAGACAAGATCGGGTTGAAGTCCTGACAATAAGTATTTAAAAAGAAATATTTGCGGTTGAGGCATCTTCAACAATTTACGAAAATTATCAAAATAGCTCACAAAAACTTTAATTTAATATTGTAAACTGACGAACAAATTGATAAAATGCACTAACAGTGGTTTGCCATGAATTATTTTGATACAGCGATTAACAAATGGACCATTGGTGACGAGATATAGTGACTTTTACTCGCAAGAAAGATACCTAAATACCGAAATATATTACAACGATCTATCCCTGTGCCAACTGATGAGTGATGGATGTATTTATAATAATACCAAAGTCGACCTTGCTAACTTGACATACTTAGTTATAGTCCACTAAAATTATTTTATTTTAATTTTCTAAACTAGACTATTTACAACTTGAACTGGTAGAGTACTAAATTGTTTTTGACCATCAAAATTTGTTCACATATCTTTTCCTTGTTACAATTTGTGGGAGAGTGCTTGGGCACTCTCCCACAAATTGTAACAAGGCAAACCTATACAGACTAAATAATTTCACTTCAAAGATAATATGAAGCATATCCACTGAACATGAGGCCTTTACATTATGGCCCCTGCACATCAGAGTAAAGCCCAAATATGGGCTTCCAGCACTCAACCAGTTAATTGCCTAAGGATAACTTATTTATTTCTGATAATGATATTTATAATTTGTTTAAATAAATAAATAATATTTATTTTAGCTGCCACTATTGCCAGAAAGCACCTAAGCATTTTTTTGCAATTGATTACTAAAAATATGAATTACTTGGCTATCAAAAAAGGAAACATGAAGAACGTTGTCTACTAATAAGAAATTAACGAAAACAGGAGAAGTAGGCTCCAAACGAAGTCTGCCCACGAGAGAAGTCGGCCCACAAGAGAAGTCGGCCCACTGGATAAGTCGACCCACTGGAGAAGCCGGCCCACAAGAGAAGTCGGCCCCCAAACGAAGTCGACCCATGAGAGAAGTCGGTCCAAAACAAAGTCTGCCCACAAGAGAAGTCGGCCCCAAACGAAGTTGGCCCATGGGAGAAGTGTTATAGAATAAATTTTATTAAGGTTGTACTCACTTTTATGTTAGAAATAAAAAAAAAGATGAGATTAAATAACTTATCCAACATTTTTAAACTAAACTTATCCAACATTGAATTGAAGCATAAATCTCCCACGAACTTTCACGTCTACACAGAACAACGTTGCACACATTTCTGATCACATATATTTTTAAAAACATTACGGAGAAATACAAAAATAGTGTATCGAAATTTCAGTAAATAATAGGTGATAACGCTGTCTTGTTTTTTATCACTGATAATACTAGTGTATATCACTACCTAACATCAGTTCCTAGAAAGCTCTTTGGTTACAAAATGAATGAATGGTTAAAAAACAAGACTACATCAAAAAACAAGACTACATTTAGTAGTTACGCTACTCTTATTATAGGGAGGGAATTTTTCTCAGCATTTTATTTCCTCAAATGGCCGAGAGCAGGTTCCAAGACCATTGGAAGTAGTCCTGTAGTTTGTGGGCCGACTTCTCTCGTGGGCCGATTTCTTCCAAATTGTAGGGGCCGACTTCTCCTGTGGACCGAGTTCTCCTGTAGTTTGCGGGGCTGACTTCTCTCGTGGGCCGACGTCTTAGAAATGATTGTTTGGGCCGACTTCTCCGGGGGGGGGGGGGGGGGGGGGGACTCTTCTTCGGGGCCGAGTTCGCAATGGGCCGACTTCTCTGCACGCCAAATTAACATTATTTTAAAGCGTATATCCTAAACTACTTGACCATATGAACGCACATTTGATGGAAAACGTTATACATGATGTTCACGCAATTTTTTTCCGCTCCACCTCCGATTGGTAAAGAAATTGGATTCTTCTCTCTCTATTTCTCTCTCTCTATTTCTCTCTACCGCGCAACTACTTCGGGGAAAAGTGTGGGGATTCCACCCCGCATTTCCTGTACCCCGGCTCCCACGTCCTTGCCTGTGGATCATGGTCTGATCTTCTCCACAGGCGAATAATGGATTCCCCCATTGACTATAGATAGTATTACCTACGACAAACTAAATAAAAAAAATCAGGGTTGAAAATGGGGAAAAATACTATCGTTATTTGTTGCAGAAAGTCAGAGAAAGCAAGGAATAAAAAAATGAAGAAAAATATTCTGTATGGCGTTGCTGGTGTTCTGAGTGCAGGTGTAGTGAGCTGGAGGACGTTTTTCCCATGGATTAGTGATGATGTTCGTGCGGCCAAAATAATTAGGTCTGTTAGAGAAGAAGTGGACTCAATACTCAAAAGTGGATATTATTTGGTGGATATGTTTGAAAACAATGCCTCAAAGAATCCCAACAAAGTAATGTTGATCTACGAAGACACGGAATACACATTTGGATATGTAAACTCCCAGGCTAACCGTGTTGCCATCGTAGTGAAATCGTGGAATGTTGAGCAAGGCGACACTGTCGCCGTGATGATTCATAATGAGCCGGCATTTGTTTGGACTTTAATAGGTGAGTCTTTCAGAAACCATTTTCAACATATTAGACCTTCAGAGTTTGTAGTTTTTAAACGAAAAGGATTAAGGACAAAGGAGGAACAAAACGAGGGTGGGGTACCGGGGGCAGGAATGACCGACAAGGATCGTTGATTCTTGTCCCCCGTACTCTACCTGAGTTGTGTTCTTTCAGGCCAGGCAACCTAGAAAATCAATGAGTGCAAAACAATTGCCCTTCTCAGATTGCTTGGGAGTGCAATTGCACCTGACATTTTCAATGCAAAAACTTGTATGCTATTTTTGTTATATTCACTTCAAGGTATTAATAGTGTGACTGAAAGATTGTGCTACATTCCGCTACATAGTGGAAAAATTGGCACCCATATCTTTATCCCCGCATTTTAAAAAAATGCGGGGTTATTGTCGTGATCTCCGTCCGTACGTCCGTACTTCCGTACGTCCGGTTTTGTAATTCGAAACGCTGTAACTTTCTACAGTTGTTCAATAGGGTTTTGTGCGATCCCAAAATACCACTTTTAAAGTTTTGCGCCATCAGATGGCTTCTGTGGAGCCACTTGAAAAAATTTTCACTTTTCTTTCGAATAATCCCAACCTATGTAATTCAGAGTTCTATAACTGCACTAGGGTGTTACTAAATGATCTGTAGAGGTGCACGAAGTTTTCAGATTTTTCAGGTGCCATGTGGCTATGCCACCGTTGCCACTTTTGTGTTTTCATAGACCGTTTCCGGCGAAAGGCTCCTAGGGTATGTAATTTGAAACGCTAAAACCATGCTCAGATGTTGCAGTAGGGTCTGTAGATGCGCACAGAGGTTTCGGATTTCTTTGGGAGCCAAGTGACTGTTCCACCGTTGTCTCTTTCGTGTTTTCTTAGACCGTTTCCGGCGAAAGGCTCCTAGGGTATGTAATTCGAAACGCTAAAATGGTGCTCAAATGTTGCAATGAGGTCTGTAGATGCGCACGAAGGTTTCGGATTTTTTGGGTGCCATGTGGCTATGCCACCGTTGCCACGTTCGTGTTTTCTTAGACCGTTTCTGGCGAATGGCTCCTAGGATATGTAATTCGAAATGATAAAACCCTGCTCAAATTTTGCAGTAGGGTCTGTAGATGCGCACGAAGGTTTTGGATTTTTCAAGTGCCACGTGGCTGTGCCACTGTTGCCATTTTCATGTTTTCTTAGACCGTTTCCGACGAAAGGCTCCTAGAGTATGTAATTCGAAACGCTAAATGCATGCTCAGATGTTGCAGTAGTGTCTCTTGATGTGCACGAAGGTTTCGGATTTTTTGGGTGCCATGTGGCTGTGCCACCGTTGCCACTTTCGTGTTTTCTTAGACCGTTTCCGGCGAAAGGCTCCTAGGGTATGTAATTCGAAATGCTAAAACCATACTCAAATGTTGCAGTGGGGTCTGTAGATGCGCACAAATGTTTCGGATTTTTCAGCTGCCACGTGGCTGTGCCTCTGTTGCCATTTTCATGTTTTCTTAGACCGTTTCCGGCGAAAGGCTCCTAGAGTATGTAATTCGAAACGCTAAATGCATGCTCAGATGCTGCAGTAGGGTCTGTAGATGCGCACGAAGGTTTCGGATTTTTTTGGGTGCCATGTGGCTATGCCACCGTTGCCACGTTCGTGTTTTCTTAGACCGTTTCTGGCGAAAGGCTCCTAGGGTATGTAATTCGAAATGCTAAAACCCTGCTCAAATGTTGCAGTAGGGTCTGTAGATGCGCACGAAGGTTTTGGATTTTTCAAGTGCCACGTGGCTGTGCCACTGTTGCTATTTTCATGTTTTCTTAGACCGTTTCCGACGAAAGGCTCCTAGAGTATGTAATTCGAAACGCTAAATGCATGCTCAGATGTTGCAGTAGTGTCTCTAGATGTGCACAAAGGTTTCGGATTTTTTGGGTGCCACGTAGCTGTGCCACCGTTGCCACTTTCGTGTTTTCCTAGACCGTTTCCGGCGAAAATCTCCTAGGGATGTAATTCGAACTGCTAAAACCATGCTCAAATGTTGCATTGGGGTCTGTAGATGCGCACGAAGGTTTCGGATTTTTTTGGGTGCCATGTGGCTATGCCACCGTTGCCACGTTCGTGTTTTCTTAGACCGTTTCTGGCGAAAGGCTCCTAGGGTATGTAATTCGAAATGCTAAAACCCTGCTCAAATGTTGCAGTAGGGTCTGTAGATGCGCACGAAGGTTTTGGATTTTTCAAGTACCACGTGGCTGTGCCACTGTTGCTATTTTCATGTTTTCTTAGACCGTTTCCGACGAAAGGCTCCTAGAGTATGTAATTCGAAACGCTAAATGCATGCTCAGATGTTGCAGTAGTGTCTCTAGATGTGCACAAAGGTTTCGGATTTTTTGGGTGCCACGTAGCTGTGCCACCGTTGCCACTTTCGTGTTTTCCTAGACCGTTTCCGGCGAAAATCTCCTAGGGATGTAATTCGAACTGCTAAAACCATGCTCAAATGTTGCATTGGGGTCTGTAGATGCGCACGAAGGTTTCGGATTTTTTCAGCTGCCACGTGGCTGTGCCACCATTGCCACTTTCGTGTTTTCTTAGACCACTTCCGGCGAAAGGCTCCTAGGGTATGTAATTCGAAATGCTAAAACCATGCTCAAATGTTGCATTGGGGTCTGTAGATGCGCACGAAGGTTTCGGATTTTTCAGCTGCCAGGTGGCTGTGCTATCGTTGCCACTTTCGTGTTTTCTTAGACCGTTTCCGACGAAAGGCTCCTAGGGTATGTAATTCGAAATGCTAAAACCATGCTCAAATGTTGGAGTAGGGTCTGTAGATGTGCACAATGGTTTCAGATTTTTCAGATGCCACGTTGCTATGCCACTGTTGCCACTTTCATGTTTTCTTAGACCGTTTCCGGCGAACAGCTCCTAGAGTATGTAATTCGAAACGCTAAAAGCACGCTCAAATGTTGCAGTGGGGTCTGTAGATGCGCACAAAGATTTCGGATTTTTCAGCCGCCACGTGGCTGCGCCACCGTTGCCACTTTCGTGTTTTCTTAGACCGTTTCCGTCGAAAGCCTCCTAGGGTATGTAATTCAAAACACTAAAACCATGCTCAGATGTTGCAGTGGAGTCTGTAGATGCGCACAAAGGTTTCGGATTTTTCAGGTGCCACGTGGCTGTGCCACTGTTGCCACTTTCGTCTTTTCTTAGACTGTTTCTGGCGAATGGTTCCTAGGATATGTAATTCGAAATGCTGAAACCCTGCTCAAATGTTGCAGTAGGGTTTGTAGATGCGCACGAAGGTTTCGGACTTTTCAGGTGCCATGTGGCTGTGCCACTGTTGCAACTTTTATGTTTTCGTAGACCGTTTCCGGCGAAAGGCTCCTAGAGTATGTAATTCAAAACACTAAAAGCATGCTCAGATGTTGCAGTGGGGTCTGTGGATGCGCACGAAGGTTTCGGATTTTTTGGGTGCCATGTGGCTGTGCCACCGTTGCCACTTTCGTGTTTTCTTAGACCGTTTCTGGCGAATGGCTCCTAGGATATGTAATTCGAAATGATAAAACCCTGCTCAAATTTTGCAGTAGGGTCTGTAGATGCGCACGAAGGTTTTGGATTTTTCAAGTGCCACGTGGCTGTGCCACTGTTGGCATTTTCATGTTTTCTTAGACCGTTTCCGACGAAAGGCTCCTAGAGTATGTAATTCGAAACGCTAAATGCATGCTCAGATGTTGCAGTAGTGTCTCTTGATGTGCACGAAGGTTTCGGATTTTTTGGGTGCCATGTGGCTGTGCCACCGTTGCCACTTTCGTGTTTTCTTAGACCGTTTCCGGCGAAATGCTCCTAGGGTATGTAATTCGAAATGCTAAAACCATACTCAAATGTTGCAGTGGGGTCTGTAGATGCAAACAAATGTTTCGGATTTTTCAGCTGCCACGTGGCTGTGCCTCTGTTGCCATTTTCATGTTTTCTTAGACCGTTTCCGGCGAAAGGCTCCTAGAGTATGTAATTCGAAACGCTAAATGCATGCTCAGATGCTGCAGTAGGGTCTGTAGATGCGCACGAAGGTTTCGGATTTTTGAGGTGCCATGTGGCTATGCCGCGGTTGCCACGTTCGTGCTTTCTTAGACCGTTTCTGGCGAAAGGCTCCTAGGGTATGTAATTCGAAATGCTAAAACCATGCTCAAATGTTGGAGTAGGGTCTGTAGATGTGCACAATGGTTTCAGATTTTTCAGATGCCACGTGGCTATGCCACTGTTGCCACTTTCATGTTTTCTTAGACCGTTTCCGGCGAACAGCTCCTAGAGTATGTAATTCGAAACGCTAAAAGCACGCTCAAATGTTGCAGTGGGGTCTGTAGATGCGCACAAAGATTTCGGATTTTTCAGCCGCCACGTGGCTGCGCCACCGTTGCCACTTTCGTGTTTTCTTAGACCGTTTCCGTCGAAAGCCTCCTAGGGTATGTAATTCAAAACACTAAAACCATGCTCAGATGTTGCAGTGGAGTCTGTAGATGCGCACGAAGGTTTCGGATTTTTCAGGTGCCACGTGGCTGTGCCACTGTTGCCACTTTCGTCTTTTCTTAGACTGTTTCTGGCGAATGGTTCCTAAGATATGTAATTCGAAATGCTAAAACCCTGCTCAAATGTTGCAGTAGGGTTTGTAGATGCGCACGAAGGTTTCGGACTTTTCAGGTGCCATGTGGCTGTGCCACTGTTGCAACTTTTATGTTTTCTTAGACCGTTTCCGGCGAAAGGCTCCTAGAGTATGTAATTCAAAACACTAAAAGCATGCTCAGATGTTGCAGTGGGGTCTGTGGATGCGCACGAAGGTTTCGGATTTTTTGGGTGCCATGTGGCTGTGCCACCGTTGCCACTTTCGTGTTTTCTTAGACCATTTCTGGCGAAAGGCTCCTAGGGTATGTAATTCGAAATGCTAAAACCATGCTCAAATGTTGCAGTGGGGTCTGTAGATGCGCACGAAGGTTTCGGAATTTTCAGCTGCCACGTGGCTGTGCCACCGTTGCCACTTTCACGTTTTCTTAGATCGTTTCCGGCGAAAGGCTCCTAGGGTATGTAATTCGAAATGCTAAAACCATGCTCAAATGTTACAGTAGGGTCTGTAGATGCGCACGAAGGTTTCAGATTTTTCAGGTGCCACGTGGCTGTGCCACTGTTGCCACTTTCATGCTTTCTTAGACCGTTTCCGTCGAAAGGCTCCTAGAGTATGTAATTCGAAACGCTGAAAGCATGCTCAGCTGTTGCAGTAGGGTCTGTAAATGCGCACGAAGGTTTCGATTCTTTTGGGTGCCATTTGGCTGTGCCATCGTTGCCACTTTCATGTTTTCTTAGACCGTTTCCGACGAAAGGCTCCTAGGGTATGTAATTCGAAACGCTAAAACCATGCTCAAATGTTGCAGTAGGGTCTGTAGATGCGCATGAAGGTTCCGGATTTCTCAGCTGCCTCGTGGCTGTGCCACTGTTGCCACTTTCATGTTTTCTTGGACCGTTTCCGGCAAAAGGCTTCTAGGGTATGTAATTCGAAACATTAAAATCATGCTCAAATGTTGCAGTAGGGTGTGTAGATGTGCACGAAGGTTTTGGGTTTTTTAGGAGCCACGTGGCTTTGCCACGGTTGCCACTTTCGTGTTTTCTTAGATCGTTCCTGGTGAATGGCTCCTAGGGTATGTAATTCGAAATGCTAAAACCATGCTCAAATGTTGCAGTGGAGTCCGTAGATGCGCACGAAGCTGTGTCACCTGTGTCACTCAATATGATTTTAGTGTCATATAATACATTTCATATTTGTATCAAGCATTCATACAAAGTCAAGGATGCAAATGCGGGGATACACCATAACGTGCTTTGCACACAAATGACACCCCCTCTAGTTCCATTATTCAAAATGTTGCATTCAATTCTTATGCGACTGTCTTCTACACTCAAAATGTATCGAAATGCGACAGAGAATGGGTCATGAATTTTTGCGAATGAATGCAACATTGACAAATCGTCCCCTGAGTTCCAATGTGTGCTCTGTGCCAGTAGGCACAGAGAACACATTGGAACTCACGGGACGAATGATAATAGATTTTAAAGGCAGTCCCAAACAGGTCTGGCATTCCAGAAAATCAAGGGGTCCAAAAATTTCCCTCCTCAATTTTTTCTAGGCGAGCAGCACTCCTACACTTCTTAAGAATGCCTCCTCAATTTTTTCTAGGCGTGCAGCACTCCTACACTTCTTAAAAATGCCAGGCCTGCTCTTTATTTAAACCATTATTTAACTTGAATTAAGTGAATGACGCAGATATTTTTTAATCCTTTACCTCACACGAAAAGCAGACGACACTTGCAAACACAATTCTTGAATAACTAAACTTTTCTATTTTTTACGTCAAAAACATAGCTCAAAAGTTCGTTCCAATGAAGAACCATAAGCTATGTTTTTGAGACAAAAATATTAAAAAGTAATGAAAACTGAATGATGAATTTTGTGAATAGCTTTGATCAGTTTTGGCCACTACGTTGGGTCAAAGGGTTGAAGAAAAATATCACCTTCGGTTGTTTGCTTTCTTGGTTGACTTTCATCACGTCATTACGTCAATGAATACATAATGACCAATCAGAAACGTTCTTACATGACGTTCTTACATGTATGCCAGATTCCACAGTGTATCTAGCACATTTCTCAATGTCTGCATTATATCGGGTAACGACGAATGTAGAGAGCAATCGTGGTTTTGAATTCCTTACTATAAATTCTGAAGCTTTTTGAGATCTAGACTTTTCTTTCCTTATATCGATATGCCAGTTGAAGACTTCGACCTTGACTTCGTAAACATGATCTCGACTTTCCACCTCGAGATTCTGATATTATGTCTGTCTTTATACCATAGTTGTAGTCTGCATTCAATTAATCCAATACATATTTTTCTCCCCCCCCCCCTTCCTATGCAAGATATGCGTGTCTCACGTGAGAAGGTCGTGTGAGATATATATCTATCTCACATGACGGACGTGATTTTTTAATGTTTCGTTGGTGTCCAAAGAATTGCTGTTTGTCGTAATTGATGTTAATAATAACAGTATATTGCGTACAGTTTGTTCAGTTACTTAACTTAATTCCTATCACTACGCGTCCATAGGTCGATTGATGCCCACGAGCCCAACTGACGTCATCGGAATGTGTCAATGTTCATTTCACTTCAAATCTTTAACTCCTGCCTTGCCGGTGTTGGGATTTAATTTCGTGGTATATACCTGTGGTGTATATACAGAACTTTTGTGCGCTCTTTCCGGTAAGCAAATCAGTTTTTTTCAGAAATGTACAACAACATTGTTCGATATAGTTGCACGTGCCCCTGGATTACTTTTGATGACGTCAGAGTATTTTGGTGGTGGAAGAAAAATTATCCCTGATGGGGGTGGGAGTGAGATGGGGTAATCTCACCCTCGGGACAAGATATTTTTTCGTTCAGACACTCGGTAAGCTTCGTGTCTTGCCCAAATATATTGCCCTTGGGTGAGATGTCTCCATCTCACACCCACCCCAATACGGATAATAATAATCTTTGAAGTCATGACGTGAAGGAAATACCTCGACACAAAACAGTGTCAAGCAAGAAAGTAGACAGACCACCGAAGGTGACATTTTTGTTTAAAATTTGAGTTCCAACAAACTTTTGATATTTTTTTGAAAATTTCAACAATGCCTGAAATACGAATTAAAGTGGTAAATAGCGACATATTATATACCAACATAATGACAAAAGTACACAAAACTTGAATTTATCCACTGTCCCCAGGCCAAATTTTTTTTTTGCTTTTGAGGACAAAGAAATTGCCAGCCGCATAAGTAAACGACAAGAATAACAAGGAATTGATCGGTAATTCTAATGTCTTAGTTGTAAATAAAAAACTCCATACTCCATACTCGGAGAAAGCATATTCATCATTTCATCGCCGACGTGTTGAAAACTCTCAGAGGAAAATGAATGACCACGAAATATAGATTGTGTTGGGAAGACATGCTTGTTTTGATCACGTGATTCTTGGGGCAAGTTGGGAAACGATTTAATTTCCAAAAATCTGAAATCTGCAAACATTCCATTGCTGTTTTTAAATCTGCGAGGCGATGTAATATACAACACAAGATACATCCATAGGAAAATACTCAACTGACAATGTAATAATTGAGAGATACAGTCCTTAGTAGCATTATTGTATTCGGAAACAGTAGAAAATTACACCATCGATTCGAACTACTCTTATTTGGTTGTTGTCGATGAGCAAAACATAAAACTGGCCAATTGGGCTAAAGAAAATTTATCTTTTGATTCTCAGGCACCGGCGCATTCGTTTTTTCGGCCCGCGTTCGTCATTTTTATTTCGGAGGCAAAATTCAAAATGTACAAAACTACCATGTGATTTTAGTGGTATCACATCGCGCTTTGCGATGCATTATGTCATATACATTGATAGAGTATAGTTATTCTCTTTGCGAAATGCGACACGATTCTCATATGTATAGAAAATAAATATTTATTTAACTGGTTGATGACAAGATTATGTTTGGTGATCTGAATTTGTTCATCAAAAATTGTTCTATTACAAATTATTGGAGAGTGCCAAGAGGCACTCTCCAATAATTTGTAATAGAACAAATTTGTATAAACAAACTATTATTTACGTTTAACTGAATACGAAACATAGGCAAGGAAAATGTTACTTTTGCACTGGTACCCTCATTTTTGAAAGGCCTGATTGTGGCTTCTAGCACTCAACCAGTTAAAAAACTCCTTATTATTTTTTATCTCCATTTTAGTTAGTCTATATTCATTTTGTGTTGTGTGATCGCTGTTACTGAAAAACAAAAACCATCAGCGAACTCAACATGGAAGGTCTAGTATTTAATTTTAGGCTCTCACAATTGGATTTTAGGCATCGGTGACCATTCCATCAGGAATAAAAAAAAATAAAAATAAAAACCGCCCTCCCTCATTCGTTTTAAAAAAAAATGCCTGAGAATCAATTATTTAATTTTGTTTGGCCTTATGCTTGAAAACACAAATATATTCTCATCAACATACATTACAGTCATCACAGTTGTATATTTACGAAAACATAATTTCACTTTCACTATATTTGTGACATAAAGAAGGCTTGATGAGGTCTGCTAATCGAATAAGGACACCAAAGTTTCAGAAAGTTCCTTTTCTGTTCCCTAAATATTCTGAAATTTCATACCATCGTAAAAATAAATCTCTTCCTTGCACAACCGTATTGAATGTAAGATGGATCCACGTCGATTCTGATCGCTATTGACACCAAAAGGTTGCAACAATCTATGTGTTTGGTACAATCTGATGACAGAAATACCATGATGTCACCTGGTGGACAAAATCACACGAATTACCGAAATGAGACCACAACGTCTCATAAGTTATGAGGTAAAGGAATTTAATAACCAACATATTGTTCAGGCCTGTAATTCACTGCCTATAAAATTAGTATTGGTATGCAGATCCGTTATTAATGTTCTTAAATCTCACGAGTAAGAAACAGTTAAGGCTCTCCCAAACAGCAATTACACAAGGGCGATAGTTTCAAAACAAAAGAAGTATACCAATCCATATATACAAATGATCCATGCTTTCTAACTTACTTAAAGAAGCCGATTGATGCAAGTATTCTGCAAGAAGGGCAGGTCAGGTCAATTTTGTTGTTTACATAAGAATTCACATGGCACTCTTGATAGCTACCATTGCCCATGCAACACCAGAAATGGTCACAGATAATACCAAACCAGTAAGGAAGTTTGGTAGTGTTTGGTACTTTTTCTAGTGTATCAATCTGATTCTGTTTACAAATTTGACAAAAATATCACGCAAAATAGCACAGAATTGTGGGGGTTGGGGTATAATCACTGCAGACTGACAAAAGCCACATTGGACACTATTCATTTTACATTGATGCACTCTCTCATGACTCCACTCTTGTTCTTGTGAACCGTGTGGATTTGACCCTTGTGAACTTCATAAAAGGTAAAACAAACACAAGAAAAATGAAAAACGTTGTGAAATTTAGACACCCCAAATTACAATTAGTCGTACTTTCCGTTCCTTGCAAGAATGAGAAAAGATTTCTCCGAAAGATTGCAGAATATAACTATTCAGTAAATTTAAGGTATTTTATTGTTCTCCATCTGGTCTCTTACATATGCCATAGCAGAATTTCAGGCGGTGCTTTCTAGCACAAGGTAACTGTTGGAAGGCAAATATTAGTATCAACACGATCTATGTTTCATTCCCCCAAAATTGATATATAATTTATTGGGGTTATTCCTTTCTAATCCTTTTTAGACTTGATTACCTGAAATTTGACCAAAGGTAGGCTGGACGTCCCCTTAACTTAATTCAAGTCAAACCGTGGTGTAAATACAGCACACGGCTCGGTTAGAGTACCGGGAGAGGGAGGGGGGGACCAACAACCCTTGTTAGAATTTCCCTGTACTTCACTCACGCCTATGGCGCTCGTGGAACACTTAGGAAAAGCCCTACCTCGGGTCGGCAAAAAATGTGCTACATGTACATGGACTCTTTAGCAACATCGAGCCCGGTTAGTCCTCGGATGGTGGCCATCTGAGTGATCGATTCGGACTCCCGCGTTGTGCCCTTGGGCAAGGCACTTAACGCCAACGGTCCACATGAGGGCACGATGACGCTGTGTACTAAGGCACACTGCACGCCGATGGTGCGCATGTCTTCAACCAATCTAACCATGCCTGTGCTACTTTGCGGATTTACGATATTGGGGAGCTGGCAGCTGCTCGTCGTTGCTCGGTGATTCTCTCTGGGTACTCCGGCTTCCTCCACCCGTAAAACTGTCACGGTCATGATTAGCTATTGTGCATAAGTATGTGACCTTAAACACCAATAAATAATAATATGTACATGGACACGGTGCGTGGAATCAGACCTAGTGCACTTGCCTTTAGACGATGTTAACTCTGCTAGTGTAGTATTGAATTCGAAAGCTGGAGAGGCGGGTGGTTACTCGGCGCACCACGATGGTTTTGTCCGGGTACATCAGCTTCCCCCAGCCGTAAAATTGTCTATACAGAGTGACCCTTCCTGTATAAATAAATAAATAAATAAATAAATAAATAAATAAATAAATAAATAAATAAATAAATGAAAACACTTTAGATGAATAACTTATTTTACCCATTCACGTAACGGTCAATTTAGGTCAGCACTATTCACAAAAATCGTCTTTCAAAGTTTAGTATTTTTCCCTCCAATGCTTACCAAAAAATATGGCTCATTGACCTCGTTCCAATAAGGAACCACAAGCAGTGTTTGTGAGTAAAAAAACGAAATAATCTCAGGTATTAGAGAGTTTTGTTTGCAAGTGCCGTCTACTATTCTTGTTAGGTAGAGAGTGAAACTTCAAAAAATTTCCGAACTGTCAGAGACGATAGCCTGAATTACTTCATCGCAAGTCTGGATGATACACTTGCACGATCGTTAAACCGTTTCTCGGTTTTTCAGAACCATCATTGTGCAGATATTTTGTAGCAAAGTGACTGATCGCTATACCGGGATTGCTGGAACGTCAGTGGAAAAGTTGCAGCTCAAGCTGTAGCCCCCACTCCCCCACCCCCCCCCCCAACACTTCAAGCTTCAAGATGACATCAGTCAATCAAATCTCTAACTCCTCCTATCATGATGTTTGATGGCGTGAAAGTCATTATACCCATGCAGTAAAAAGCAGCAAAAGTCAAGACGTGTTGGTTTATATGCCTTTTCGGGCTGTTCCGTTGTCCTATAACCTATGACATTCTATCTATGATATTCAGACGACACTTGCAAACAAAATTCTTGAATAACTAAATATTTTCATTTTTTGAATCAAAAGCATAGCTTATGACCCCTCATTGCAACGAGTTCAACGAGCTCGTTCCAATGAGGGATCATAAGCTATGTTTTTGAGACAAAACACGAAAAATAATGCTAATTGAATGTTACTTTTTTGTGAATATCGCTGGCCGCTGTTGGCCATTATGTTGGGTAAAGGTTAACTCAAGTATTGTATTCCAAGGCGGCTCGTCTGCTTTCAGCAAGTCAATCACAAAAAGAAAAAAAATGCAGAATATACCAGGACGGAATCAAAGTGGTTCAGAAAGCGGAAGCTGCTTGAACTCTTTATCTATAGTCAAGTCTCCTACTCTACCTGGTGGTAGTAGGATTTCGAGAACATCTGAACGACTCGAAAATTTCCAAATCGGCGAGACTAGAATCGAATCATATGGGCGATTTCGAATCGAACCGAATTGCGAAGCTGAGAAGGGTACTAGTTTAAATGGGAGGTCATAAGCTTTGTTTTAGAGGCCAATAATTTATCGAAGAAAAAAATATTTGAATAGCGAATTTTGTGAATAGTACTGCTGAGGTATGGACGTTACGTTAGGTAGAGGGTTAATTGAGAAAAAAACGTATTGAACGTGACGACGTCTATATGTCATGTTAGGTGGAAGGATATAGAGGATATCTAGTGTTTTTGAGTGGATACTGAAAATTATCTCATGAGTGACCGAGACAAATGTTTATTTTTCGCGAGCGCTTATCCACTCAAAAACACTAGATTTTCTTTTTATTATACGCTTTTTATAAGAATCTAATCATTCCTATCGATAATTCCACTCGTTTCAACCTTGCATGAAAGTAAACAGCTGATGCGCATTGATACGCGGAAGTGATTTGATCGATACTAGGAACAGATAGCGTCTTGCGATCTGATTCAGCTGGCGGGTTTCATGCGTCAATTCAAGGTGAATACGTGTTGAATTATTGCTGGAAATTATCGGTATTCACTCAAAAACACTAGTTTTTCTTTTCATTATAAGTTTTTAGAACAAATTGATTATTTCCAGTGACAATTTGACTCGTATTTCACCTTGGAGTGATGCTTTGGAAAGCCGCCATTTTGATTGATACCGTGAAAGTGAAAATTTCTAAATCTTCACAGAGGGGGATACGATTTCTATCTTTCTGTGGTTTTTTTTCGATAATCTATCGTTTAGTGTATAATCATTTTTTTATTTAATCCCCACAATGATATTTTATCTCCAAAAAGTGCTAAATGTTCAATATTGCATTGCAGGGCTTTTGAAACTGGGAATTGCTGCAGCCTTGATCAATTTTAACATTAAGAAGGAAGCGTTGTCACATTCTGTCAATATTTGTGGAGCCAAGTATCTCATTGTGGGCCAAGGTATGTTATTGTGTTATGAAACTAGGGCCCTGCGAATAACATATTTTCGATTCGAATCGAATCGAGTCTAATTTTCGAAATCGAAACGAATACAGGCGTCTTAAAGTCCTGACTGATAAAATATTCCAACTACATCATCAAGGCATGTAGTTGATGATGTAGTTGGGATATTACCAGTAAGGATTTTGGTTTGAAAACAGAAACGGGTGCGAGAATTCTGTACTGGGCACTGCACGGGACTAGCGGTTAGGATCCGTGAGCTCATCGCCGGTATTTCTTGGGAACTTTAAATTTCCTTTCAGCAGTGGCAGTGACAAGTGAAATTGAAATTAGCATGGATGGCTGATGGAGCCGGTTCCACTGACAGCTATATTTGTACAATTTTATCAGGATATGTCAGGTCATGCTAGCCTTGCATTGGTTATTTTGATGCTGCTATGTCAGGAAAAGGGTTAAATTGACTCAATTCTTTTCACGCGAATCCTAGCAGAAGAGTCGTGAGAATCTACATGGATTCTCACTGTTTTTGTTTCACGAATCATTGCGTGAATTGATTCTCGGATTCTCTTCGAAATATTATCCCTGCCTACATTCATGGAAATCAACTAACTGGTCAAATATCTTAGCAAGATCGCCATGACATTAATTACCATATCAACGACCACACTTACCACATGCAGAAAAAGATCAAAGAAGGGCCATACATGAGATAATCGGTCAAGATAAAATGGAAGAAACATACAGGATAGCCATTCTAGCAGACTGGTCATGAGACATCAGATCTGCAAACTTCAGAGTGTTAACCCTTTACCTAACATGAAAAGCAGGCGACACTTGTAAAAACTTGAATAACTAATTTTTTTCATTTTTTGTCTCAAAAACATAGGTTATGACCCCTCGTTGGAACGAGCTCGACGAGCTCGTTCCAACGAGGGGTCATAACCTATGTTTTTGAGACAAAAAATGAAAAAAATAATGAAAATTAATTGGCGATTTTTGAGAATAGCGCTGGCCGGTTTTGGCCGTTACGTTGGGTAAAGGGTTAATCTGATGCGTAATTCATTTTCCCAATTTTTCTGTCTTGTGGTGAAGTTATTCCCCATATAGAATCGTCTCTGTCTTTAGTAAAAACAAGATCATCATTAGTCCAAGATCTTTGTATCTTCTCCTCTCTGACCAGACTTCTGTACCTTTTGACAAAGCCTGCCTGAGTGTTAGTGAAATGCTCATTAACGAAAACTCTGCTTGTTCCAGTTTTACCCTTCAAGTTGTGACGTGCCTTTTAAAATATTTTCCGGACTCCGTAGCTGTGAAACTTGATCAAGATAGTCCGCGGTTGGTCGCTGCTTTGTGAGAGGCGGACCGATCTGTGTGACCGTTCAATCTCCCACTTTTCTAGACGGACCTCTATCTTCTTGGAGGTATCCAAAATGGTTTCGTCTATGTCCTCTCCGGAATTCTCAGGTATCCCTGAGATTCGAAGGCTATTTCACATTCCATACTGCTTGAGGTCGTCTAATTCATTTGTGAGAGTAGATTTTGACTTTTAGTATTTGGTAGCCTGTGTATTAGGGAAAATTATCTAAAAGATAGTTCTCCATATCCACTGATTCGATGGATATCGAGAAATATCCCTCAGTTGTTTTCTAAATGACGTCACGATTCGGCGCATGACGTTGCCTTAAACGTCGCCTTGAAGGAACAATCAGCAGATCTTTGTTATTGTCTCGCGCAAGCGCACGTGAAAAATAAAACTTTCAGGTCCACATTCATGAGAGTGGTAGGAGAGCGACGGATCGGGGCCCATTGGGGGGACCCCGGCGGAGGACCCCCAATAGGGAACGAAGGAGATTTGGATACCCGGTTGTAGAAACCATGGGTTTTTACAACAATTAGCCTCCTAGTCCCCACCAGTACCAAACAGTCCCCACCAGACCCCACTAGTTCCAACCAGTCCTCAAATCACCACCCCCCACACTTTTATTTACTACGGATTCTTCAATAATCCTTTTTTAGGACCGCCATACTGTATATTTTAATAGTAGAACGTAGTGCTATAATACCGAGAGGCACTGGAGGGTATGTTCCTTTGTACAAGAGTAATTCTCGATTCTCGATTCGTAGAATTACCACAAACAACCCGTACTATTTCGAATTCTTTCAGAATTCTCTGCTTCTATCATCTATGCAATAGTTTTCGTCCACCCGAACGTGTTCCTTTGTCCTATGTTCAGGCGTATACTTCAGTAGAGTAGAAGAGCCTATCAGCTGGAACAGCTTTGCTTATTATTACTATATTTAGCTTTTATGGTCTGTTCGTGTTAGTTCTGACCCTATTCCGAGTTCTCTTGTTGTTTCTTTTATCCAGATCTAACTAACCAATCAGACTTCTTGATTTTCCATAATCTGTATGCAGAGTTATCCCCCTTCTATATTATTCCCAAAGCCAATAAGCTACCGAGCAGTTACTGAAAAGTCATTGCTCGAACGACTCGAAGCCCATCGAGCAAATGAGCTTCAGAGCAATTGCTTGATCGAGTGACTCGCACATACTGCTCGAACGACTCAAATCCCATCGAGCAAATGAGCCATAGAGCAATGGCGCGTTCGAGTGACGTGCACCCCCAAACTTTTTCACTAATTATAGGTGCCCGAACGGCATTTTCCAACATAACATGCACAACCCCCCCCCCCCCCCCCCCCCCCCCCCCCATCATGTATGGTTGACAATTCCGGGATAGAAATCCAAATTAGTGTTTTAGCCAGGAAGTATTGGTAAGATCGTAGTTATTTTTACCGCAATATGTTTCTAAAGTAGAAATACCGCCAAAGCCAAATCCAAATCTTCTTTATTGACGTCGCCAACATTAGAACCAATTTGCGTGGTTGACTTTGTGAACTTTCACAAAGTTTCCACACGTCACGAGGTCGGTTCTTACCAATTCTATTGTTGACGATGGCACCGGGACTACATCCAATGACATCGTCTATTTTCTATTATTAATGCAAGACTTTTTTCATTGAAAGTCAATTGTTGGGTGATTTACCCAACATTGATTCTCAAATTTGTGATTTTTGTTCGTGGATTATGAATTCGAAATTGATTGTTTTTCGATCGGGCTGTGGTGACATATCCACGATTTCAGAAATTTGATAATTGTGAATTATTTGTGTACAAAATGAAGTTTCAGATTGAAAAATTACCGTTGCCGCAACTTTTAGTTTTTGCGGAGGCGGGTTTTAAAAGCAAATGAGGATTAAAAGACAAGTGCTATTCACTTAGGACACCCTTCGCCTTTGGGTGAAATTTGCCTTGCCAAAATTCCACATCATTCGAAAAATCGGGTAGGTATTTGCTCGTGTTAGGGGAATGTAGGCGCATGGTGCACGGTGGTCTGACATTCCCAATTCGGATGTACCAGAGTCTATAACACATGTAGTGTCACTTACGACAACTGGGTCAATTAATGATCGAGTGGTGGGAGTAATTCTGGTTGCTTCAAAAATAACATTCCTTAAATTCAAATTCGTCATGAGTGTTTGCAAGTCACCCCGAGGCTTGAGACGGTCACAGTTAAGATCACCAGTGATGACAACAGACGGGTTTTGCGACAAAGCGTTGTCTATTTTTTCTTCCAGGTTGGGCCAATACTTCTGGGAGCACTCTCTCTCAGACCCATATGTCACACATAGGAAAATTTTATCGCGATTATCGACTTCGAACCACAAAACGTCATCGTCAAAGGCTAGATCATCAACAGGCTTATAATGAATTATTGTCCGCGAAATACACTGCGGCGCCGCCCCTATATTGATTTCTGTTGTGCACGACTGGTGTGGAGTAATTTGGTATTAATATATTACTTATATCAGTAATTGGTAATTTACTGCGTAAACTTTGAATATTATAAATTATAATAGATATGCAGGTGCTTCCATGCATTCTATTGACTGGGCCTGGATTAAACTCGATGTCACCAGTCAACAAAATTATATAGCTTGAAAATTGTAAGAGCAAAATACAAACCAATAGCGAGTGGCAACATCTGAGAGCTTTGACTTAGGCGGTAGTTTTATTACGTGTGCTGTAATGCCCGTGCTTACAATGCTGTCCGCCACGGAAAAGACCTATCGCCAGACTGCAGTCAAATAAATCAATCGCCATAATCAATGCGATACAACACATGTGATACTTTAAGCCACTGCCGGTGCTGATCGTTCCAGGGATAAAGCAATCAACACAATAAACAGGCATTAGTTTTGTTGGGGACTGTTGAGAGAGGACTAGAGAGAGACCATCAAATACAGCTCTGGCTGAAAAAAATATGAAATACAAGAAAAGAATGCAATGAACATATATACACATCATAGCGAATTTGATGCTGTTTTGGGCGTTGGCTCTATAGATCAGTGTTCTAAAGAAGTACTGAGTTTCAATGCGGTAGATTATAAACAGATTTGATGGCCAGTGTTGGGCAGGTAGACGGCTGAGGTGAGAGGCGGTTTTTGAGGAATCTGAAAATTAAAATTAATTGTGTATATACTGCTCAATGTTTGCTAAGCACCACATATTTGACACATCATTGTGAAATTTGCTTGTGACATATTTGCAATATATTTGGTGGATATGATTGAGGAATGTATTGAGATGAGTGTTTACATTAGCTCTCTTGACAGGCAGATTTATCATGACAGTCATGGAAAGCATGTCCCCCTTGATTTTCATGATGTTTTCGTGTACTGTCTACATGTACATGACATGTGTAGGGTATTCAGTCTTCATCTCAACACAAACTTTTGTGATTTAATGACTGAATATGGCAAATGCAAATGTAAGAAGACATTTGTCTGAAGCAGAAATGTGGTGGGCTGTAGGGATGGGGGAACAAGGGGCTACCCATCGTCAGGTTGGTGAAGCCCTTGGTGTGCACCATATGGTGATCACCAGAGCCTGGGCAAGATTTCATCAGTATGGCACACCAGTAAGACGGCATGGCGGTGGCAGAGACAGGACAACATCTGCAGCTGAAGACCATTTTTTGATCATTCAGGTCCGTAGGAACCGCTTTGCCACAGCAACCCAGCTTCGCAGTGACCTTCAGAATGCATCCGGAGTAAATGTTTCGAGCAGACTATCCGGGCAGGGTGGCGCGAAGGTGGTCTCCGATCGAGAAGACCATGTATTCGCATTCCGCTGTCCCAGAACCACCGTCAGCCACGATATGAATGGGCCATGGACCATGTTGGATGTGCCAGAGAAGATTGGCGACCTGTCCTTTTTACAGATGAGTCAAGGTACTGCCTAGACTACACAGATAGGCGTTCTAGGGTTTGGAGAAGTCCAGGAGAGCGATTCCATGCAGCCAACATTGCTGGACATGACCGCTATGGTGGAGGATCAATAATGATCTGGGCGGAATCAGCTGGGATGGACGTACAGAGCTCTGTGTCCTTGACCGTGGTACATTGACTGCACAGTGGTATGTTGATGAGATCCTGGATGGGTGATAGATTCATTCTGATGGACGATAATGCCAATAATGTTGCCAGTGCTGTTCGGGAGTACCGACATGGGGAGGGGATTGAGCGTATGGACTGGCCAGCAAGATCCCCTGACCTCAATCCAATCGAACATGTCTGGAATGAGTTGCAGCTTCCAATTTCAGCCCCTCCAGTCAAGCCAAGGAGTGTCCAGGAGCTTGGTGCCATGATGGTCCAAGAATGGAACAACATCCCACAAAGGACCATCAGGAACCTGATTGGGAGCGTGAGGATGCGTTGTCGAGCTGTAATTAACAATAATGGGTCTCATACTCGATATTGAACCCATACCAGTTCGTTCCGTCAACTTTTTGGCAAATTTGAAAAATTTCCTCTTTTAACAATAATATCCATTTTCCCTGGTTATCGTATTCAAAAGCTAAAAATAATGTCAAACGCAAACAGAATCTTAATTTCTGTACTTAAATCATTAAAGATATAATTAAATAAAACATATATACACTTCTCATAACAATATTTCAACTAAAACGTACAACAGGTAGTTGGATAAACTTGGTGCTTAGCACACTTTGAGTAGTATATGTTCTGTGGCCGTGGATTAATTTCTACGGATACGGATTTGATTGACTTTAAATTTTTGCTGTGGCTGTAGATTAATTTCTACAGATACAGTTGTGAATGAAATAATTTTTTTGTGGCTACAGTCTGATTTCTGCAGATACAGATTGACTTTGGAAATTTCTGTGGCTGTGAATTAAATTTCCAAGACGCAGGAAAATTTTGCTCTTGTTGTGGCATAGACTACAGAGACAGTTATGGTATTGTAGATTACTGCATAAGTTGTACAAAATTTAATTTGCTGTTGTGGTGGCAACAAATGGTACCAAGACAGTTTGCTTTGTGGATTTTTGCTGTGGCAGTAGCTCAGACTACTGAGACAGAAATTGATTGAATTTGCATAATATTCACTGTTGCTGTGAATCTCGCAGAGATGCTACAGAGACAGGTTTGATTTGTAGTATTTTGTAAGAATTTGCTGTGGCCATAGCACATAGCATTAGGCTGAGGATACTGTTTTGCTGTGGCAGGGTTATTCGGGAATTGAATTGACATTTGTATTTTGACCGGAGGCCATATACAGGCTTCTTTACCACAGGCCGAGGAAAGCTGAGGTAAGGGGTGTGACTGGGAGTCAGTCCGTGTCATCGGATTGTGAAATTGTGAATGTGAATTTTGTCAATTATATACTGGCTGCGTGCCGTATATAAGGTCTAGAAGTACCATAGGCCTAGGAAAGCTGGGGTATTTGAGTCTGTGACCAGCATCGTTTCACTGGTTGTCTTGCGTGTCGGCAAGTCAGGTTTTTAGTACATTTGTGAAATAAAATTGAGATTGGTCAGACCGTTGCGAACGGACCGACTTTTCAAGTAAAGCTAATTGTTGTACAGGATAGAACTGTGTTTTTTTTGTTTTGTTTTTTCTTTGAGGAAAGAAAAGTTTACAGAATAGTTGTAAGTGCAATAAATTCTCAAGATGGCAGATAAGAAAGTGAAGGTGAATTATGCCTCATTTGAGGAATTACAGTTGATACCCAATATAGGGCCAACATTAGTGCAACTGGAGAACAAAGGGCAAAATATGGGACCCTGTCCAGAGAGAATCTTTTAACAATTCCATACTTCAGGGGGTCTAGCGACCAGTGGAATGTGATTGATTTTTCGGGTCCCCCACCAAAGATTATGGTCAGTAATGAGGGGGAGGAAGACCCAGTCAAACAGTTAAATAGAAAAGTGTCATTGAATTTGTCACCAGGGAGGGGGAAAGACCGGGATGATCCTAGGATGACTACCCTATCCCTGGCGGAGCATATTGAAAAACTTGTAATCAAAGATGGTGGTAATCCATATAATACAGAATGGTCAGGCTCAACTATAAGTTTGTCTTCAACTGAAAATAACCATACACCTCGGCCGAGTCAAGAATTGTCTTCCTCTTTCAATTCAGATTGTGGTGATGGGAAGTTGGGTGCAGATAAAAATTCATATGGAGATCAGACTGTGGTACAGATGGCGCAGTCTAGCTGTGATAGCTCCAACCGATTTGCTCGTGATAGCATCGCGTGGGATGAGAAACAAGGACCAGTTGATTTAGTGAAATCGGATTTCCAAGGCACATTTCAAAATGTGAAGGAACGGCAGGCGCCCCGGAACTCCAGTGAGGTAAATATATGTGGGGGTGAGCACCAAAGTGGTTGAAGAAGTGGTCCCCATTTCAATTACCATGATCGTGGAATCAGGCCAGAAAATATAACGACGACATATACTGGTAGAGGAGACTATCGGGACCTTGGAGGTGATGGTAGTCCCTTGGTGTTCTCGGGGCAGACCACCGAGGGGGTGCAAGCTGGATATGTGAATCCAGGCATGATAGACTCCAACAGAGGTAGGGCAGGGGTAACCCCTAAACTCTGGAAAAGGTCTCATCAGTCAAACACTGTGGGCTGGGAAATTCTTGGTTCAGTGCATACGTATCAGCAGGGTTCCCCCAATCCCTATATAGTATCAGACCTTAAGTCCAGTGGGAGTGCTGTCCACAGTGGGGAAGATCCCTACTGCTCGAGGACAGGGTCACCCAGGAACACGGATATCATAGGAGCACAAGCTACTCCTAAGTTGAACTATCCGGTCCAGACTGCAGGTGAAAGTGATAGTACTTTGGTACGGAGGTGGACGGCGGAAGCATGTGCCTCAGACGTAAACACAAGACCAGTAGGACTAAATACAAATGGAGCCCTGAATGCAGACCGGGGGTCACGGGTAGCGTCGAATGTGCCAGGACTCGCTGGAGTATCGGACATTCAAAATCAGGAGTTCGATCCTGTGGGGGATCAGCCGACCATGAGGGGGCAGGGCATATGGCCTCTGTCAGCTCAAGTTGGCCCGGACCCACAATGACAAGCGATGACTCCTCAACCGACTCTGCTGGTAGGTCTCCAGCAGAGCCGGGCGGGGTACCAATCTTCCCGAGTGCAGTTTTTCCTGGATAACAGGCAAGGGCAATATAGGAGGAAAGCGCAAGTTTCCAAGTCCATGATGCACGACGGGGCGGAACACGGGCACCTATTTAAGAGGAAGTTTCAGGATTGGCTCCAGTATGAGAACATACTGGAGGAAAATGACCGGAAATGTCTATTCGGGTTGTGTTTGAAGGGCAGGGCAGCGAAGCATGCTAACCTGTTGGCGGAACGTAACCAAAACATGACATGGGCTGAGTTGCTGCAGGGTATGGAGAGCCGATTTGGTTTCCATGATTTGCCACAAACTGCCCAACTTCAGTTTTAACAGGTTAAGCAGGGGCAAACGGAGGGCCTGGAGGAATGGTCTGACTCCATTTTGGCATTGGATAATCGAGCTTTTCGGGATTGCCCTGCACACTTTATACTAGAGCAGGCCATTATCAAATTTGGTCATGGTTGTAACAACAGTCGAGCAGGAGAGGTAGTGGTAAATCAGCGCCCCGCCACCATTGAGGATGCCATAAACAAAATCAGGTGGCACCAGTACAACCAAACCGCCATATACGGACAAAAGAACAACCGAACCCAACGCGAGGTGTGCGAGCTGAGTCTTTTCCTTAATGATTCGGATGAGGAGGGAAACCCTCCCCAAATCAGAGTGTTGAAACAAACGGGACAGGGTAGACCACCCAAAAGAGATAGATATGGTCATGGAAATAAAACTGATTTAAACAACGTGCAGGAGGACCGTAATCGTTCTCATTCACCCAACATCATTAACTTTTATCCTGAGATAAAGAGTTTGAAAGCAGAGTCTTTTGCTGTGAAAACACAAATTGAGAAGGTCCAAAAACAAGTGACTGGGAACCAGGAAGGGTTAACCAAACTCACCACCATGGTGGGAAATGTTTTAAATAGACTGGATAATCCCAAGGAGTCTTTGTCCAGGGAGATGGATGACCAGACCCAGGAACAACCTAGGTCTAGGTCACCCTCACCTAGTAGGGCCCAGTGCTACTCCTGTTCATGTATTTGGCACCTCCAGGGCAACAGTCCGTCAAGAAGTTCCCCAAGCAGGCACCTGGAAACCTTGCATACCACAATGGTGTAAAGGATTCGGATAGTGTGGCCACTATTCGACAATGTAAACCATCATTCTCTCCCCGGATCTCTCTCCAGATAAAGACAGTTGAAACAACCGCAACTGTGGATTCGGGTGCCATGGTCACAGTTATGTCGGATAAATTGTTTGGAAAACTGAAACCAACTCCACCCATAATTAGGAAAAGTAGTGCTCCAAACTGCAGAGAGGGACAGTAAACTCCAAAGTTACTATGTAGGCCCTTGAAAATCAAACTAGGTGGCAGAATGTTTTAATGAATGCCTACACGTGGCTCCAGTCAGCGATGGAGTCTTACTAGGGTGTGATTTCCTGATTAAATACGATGGAACAGCCTACTTCGGGCGGAAGTTCTCTTCCTGGGGGATTGGGTTGTTCCTAAAGTACCTAATGAATGTCGGGAACTGAGTGAAACCAAGCTCCGAAAAGCACACAAAAAGAGTCCCAGACAACATTAGGCTAAGGGAACCAACGGGGTCTTGGAACTAATTCCGAGGCCAAACAAACTGAAGTACAGGGAATATCCCTGTCGCCTCAGAGGGTTGCCCGGGTGACGGTGTGTAAAGACGCTGTGAGTCCAGCAAGCTCTGTCACGCCGCTAAAATGTGAAAAAGGGCCATTGATAACCGACTTTATAATTGAACCAGCAAAAACAGAACCAATGTTAGGGTGCCAATCGGTGCATGCCAAACAGACACAACCTGTTGGACGTGTTCTCAACATAAACCATAGCAGTCGATCATTGCACAACTTCCAAATCATTGCAGAAGACAATGGAACTGATACTGCTCTGGGCACGAAGTCAGGCCAACGTGCCGGTAAGGCAGACTGGGCGGATACATTTGCTGAGGTGGCTGAAGAGTTTTCGGAAATCCTGATAGATGACACAGAATCCCATGGCATTAAACAAATGAATAAACGCCCCAACAAAAGAGCAGCGTAATATTAAAACTAAACCAGGAAGCCTAGGAATACCCTGGGATTCAGGTGCCATAACACTTACCAATCACAAGCATACAGGAATAGTACCGAAAAACAGACAGATACGAATTCATACATTGAACCAGGGTTGTCTGGGCAACCATGGAACCCAGGTGGGGTCACAGTTGAAGCTGACAAAATAAGATCAGGTTACGAGGTAAGTCAACTTGGATCTGGAGTCTTAGGAATACCCTGGGACCCTGGGGAAGGTTGGACAAAATATTTAAAGGATGTGGGGCGCATTTGCCCTTCTGCAGGGTGGGTTCATTCCCAACTTACAGTGAACAGAAAGAAACTCAAAACCTGGCAGATGTGGGCAGACCAGCAAGCGCGTCAATGGGCTAGGAAGAACCTTGGTCCAATCTTGCGGCACCGGACAGGGAAAAGTTAGGCTTCGCAAAAAGGGAATAAATGTCGCTCAGGGAAGTCCTCTGAACAGGTTCAGAATGGTGATATCTTCCTTGAGGACCCTGAATTCAAACATTGGGGTGAAGTCTGACCTGCCGGGAAGCCCCCAGCAGAAACGTAGACTCCTGTAAATTAGGAAGCTGAGAAATGTAGGGCCAACAAATGAAGCCCCACCAAAAGAGTTAAATTTGGGGAACAGATTCAAGCTAGACCAGCGGCTGGGGTTTGAGAGATTCCAACCCCAAATTGACAGTGTCAGCCATCTGCAGAGAACTAATGGAGGACGTGTTAGCCAAAACAACTAGGAATGCCCGCTGGTTGGATGGGATCTTGCCTTCCGCACCGTAGAAAGGGAACAGCTATAGGCACCATCTTCTGGGTGTTTGGTATGGGATTGGAGGGTATCCAAGGAAATGGTAAATCTCTGATTTCCTCCATATCCACTCACTGGAAGTTGGATAGTGTGGTCGAAATTGGTTAGGACATTATTCATTGAGGGCTCCTCTCCTCAACCGGGGCATTCCACAGTGGTAGAGCGGATACCATGATCTCTCGGGCATTTATCGGGATCCTTTATTGATACATGTTTAGGTCACCCCATTTGGTGTAGGGGATCAAAAGATCAAATTCTTAAAGTTTGAGCGCACTCTTCTTTCCTGACTCCCTGGAACGAATGCGCCCAAACCGGCCTCCAGCCAAGCCGGCCTCCGACATTTTTGCCCAAACCGGCCTCCACTTAACCCAAACCGGCCTCCACATTTTTCCAATATTTTCATCGTCGGTGACGGTTAAGCATTGATCATCCAAACCGGCCCACACTTTTTCACCCAAACCGGCCTCCATTATTTTAATTGGCTGCCTGCGTTAAACATTGATCACTCAACCCGTCCTCCACAATTACATTTTATGGCGTCTCTCAAGACGAAATGGTTTCACGCGCCGAAGGCGCGCAGGGACTGTTTTGGGGAACAAGCCCCTTTCGACCAACATTTGCTGTATTTGAGTTGGCACTTGTCTGAGTATGGTGAGGAGGAGAGTGTCCGGGTACTTATCGGCGCCTGTGGCGTTTCTGCTTCTTTTTAGGAGGAGGTGGTTCTGATGGACAGACTGCGATAGTGGCAGAAGGTGTTGTTGGGGGTGGCCTGCTAGCTGGCTGACCTGGGTGGAATGGTCTGGTCCGATCTGCATTCGGTGATGTTGCTGGTGATGTCTGTGGTGGTGTTGCCTGTTGTGCTGCCATATTTATGTTGTTGATTTGCCGGTTAATGTTTGCGAATGCTACCCTTAGTACTTCATCTTGCCGTTCTCTTTCGATCCTGCGCTCTTCGGCTTCTCTTTCCTATTTGTCCTCAAGGCTTTCCAAGTCCAGGCTCTTCGGCGCTGAAGGGAGAGGCGAGTGAGGGTCAGGAAATGGCGAGAGGGCAGCTTCCAATTCCGTCTCAGTCTCCACAGGACTGTCCGCATCCAACAGTTCTGGCTCAGGAGCCGGAAGTCGGTTGGGTGAGCCTGTGGGAGTGGGAGGGGAACTGGCGGCCGCCTCTGACCCTTTCCTTTCCTCACTATTCTCTGTCTTCCTCTCCAAAAAGGCCTCCAGGCGTCCTTCGCTTGGTAGACGGGTTCTTCTTTTTCCTCTTCAGTCTCTTCTCATGGCCTCCGGACTCCTTTAGGTGAGGACCAGTGTGAGAGGGGTTTCTTTCACGAAAGGTACTACCTCTACCTAAAGGAGTAGGTGCTGTATCTTCCACAACGAACTCCAAGTTCAGGTGGGCCCTCTTGCCTGTCTCCTGGACAATCCAGGTGACAGTGCAGGAGATGCCCAGAGCTGTGATGGTCTTGACAAGTCGTTCTGGTAATTCCAGTGCTTCCATGATTACTAATCAAGGTGACGAGGTGCTCACACTCGGAAGTCAGAGGTGAAGGAAATCAATGTGAACTTATGGTTGCGTCTCTAAAACATCAATATACATAAATAGATGTCTTACAGACGCACAGAATGCAACTGCAAAAGAAAAATAGCTTACATAAGCGAACTTTCCCCAGGAAACAATTGGGGTAATCTATGGAATATTAAAAGAAAAACAACACTGAGTTTCGAAATAATAGCTTCTACTTCTACTTCTACTTCTACCGGATAGTAGCCACCATCAATATTTTGATTATTCTGCTACTTTTTGGCAGGGATGCGCATCTTCTCTCCTCACACACCATCTCTCTCTCTTTCTCTCTTTTTTTCTTATCTTTGATTTTGTATATTTTTGGTTGTTTTTTTTTTTTTTTTTTTTTATTAAAAACGATTTACAGATTATACTTTCACTTGAGTGGAGAGGGATGCCTTAAAGGATACGAGGCTCCCGGCGGTAGCTATGTTATCTGGCAGGTTATTCCAGTCCCTGATTGTCCTGGGATAGAATGATTCTTTTCTGATATCTGTCCGACATAATGGAATTTGGTATGCTTTGGTATTGGTGTTTCTTGTTTTACGCTTTGGTTGTATGAGTATGTCGACAGCCTTGGATTTTACTAGGTTGTTTGTGATTTTGTACATCATTGTCAGTCGGGCGTTTTTCCTGCGCTCTTGGAGTGTTGGCCATGATAGATCGTCCAGCATGCTCTGGACCGATGGTGTGTTGTGGTATCGATTTGTCACATAACTTGCAGCCCTCTGTTGAATCATTTCCAGTGTGTGTATATCGTTTTGTTGATGAGGGTCCCAAATGGCGCATGCGTATTCGACAGTGGGTCTAACGAGTGATTTGTATGCTGTTTCTTTTATTTTACTGTTGCTGATGTTTAGATTTCGTTTGAGGAGTCCCAGGGTTTTGTTGGCTTTATTGCATATGTTGTTGATATGGCCACTTCATTTTAGGTCTGAGCTGATGGTACAACCAAGGTATTTAGCTGATGAGACAGGTTGAAGTATATGGCCATGTAATGAGTAATCTGTCAGGATTGGCCGTTGTTTTCTGGTGATCCTGAGAACATTACATTTGTCAAGGTGGAATGCCATTTTCCATTTCGTTTCCCACACTGCTAGCTTGTGGAGATTTTGTTGTAGTTGGGCACTGTCGCTGTTTGATGTTATCGTCAGGTACATAATAGTGTCGTCGGCAAAGAGCCTTACTTTTGAACGGATTCTCTCCGGCATGTCGTTGATATAGAAGAGAAATAAGCTGGGACCGAGTACGGAGCCTTGTGGAACTCCGGACTCTACCGGGATGGTAACTGACTTTTCCCCTTCCACAACCACTGTTTGTTTTCTGTTGGTTAAAAAGTTCTTGATCCATAAATTGTTTTTTCCTCTTATGCCGTATTGCTCTAGTTTATGTGTTAGAAGACTGTGGCTGACTTTATCAAACGCCTTAGAGAAGTCCATGATTAGGCAGTCCGTTTGTTTGCCTCGATCCATATTTTCTGAGATGTCATTTATGAAGTCCAGAAGCTGAGTTTCACATGATAGGCCTTTCCTGAATCCATGTTGGAGAGGGTAGAGGATGTTGTTTCTGTCGGCATGATTCATAATGTGGCTGGTGATTATGTGTTCCATGATTTTACAGCAAATACATGTGAGGGACACTGGACGGTAGTTGACTGCTTCGTAACGTTTGCCTTTCTTATAAATTGGGCTTACATTTGCGGTTTTCCAGATATCTGGTAGTTCACCAGTATTATAAGACACTGTGAATATGGTAGTGAGGATTGGTGCGATGTCTGTTGCCAATTCTTTTAGTATTCGTGATGTTATGTTGTCTGGTCCAGCAGCCTTATGTGGATTTAGTTTAGATAGTAACTTCACCATGCCATGCTTGGTGATGTTTATGTCATCAGCTGTTGGATGTGCTGATGCGGGCATGTTGCATCTGTCCTGGAATTGGGATTCTGTGAAGTCTTCTGCATGAGAGAAGGCAGATTTAAACTGTTCATTTAGAATGTTGGCTTTGTCGACTGAACTCGCATGTAGTTGACCGTCTTTTCACAGTGGTGGTATGTCATTTCCGTCTGAGCGCTTATGTTTGATAAATGTCCAAAACTTTTCCATGCAATTTGTTCGTTCTCCTTCTCTTGGGTCCGGTGTAATAATGTCCTCAATCTATTTCCAGTAAGCTCTCCTGATCTCCCTCTGTACCATTTGTTTTAGTTGTTAATATTTGTCTATGTCTTCAGGGTTTGCAGAATTCTTTTTCTTCTTATAATATCTGTCCCTCTTGCGGATTAGGCGCTTGATGTTTATGGTAATCCAGGTATTGCCGTCTTTTGTTTTAGTTAACTTGTGGGGTATTTTCATTTGTATACATTTTCCCAATTCGTCTTTGAAGTGATCCCATATAGGCTGTACTTTTTGGTCATGTTGTGTCATTATTTCCACCTCTGTATTAATTTCCTTAAGTCTACCACGGACGTTGTCCCAATTAGCTCGTTTGAATAGTGGTATTGTTCTGGTTTTGGGGTTCGCTTGCTAGGTATGGTATTTAGCTCTGCAAAAACAACATCATGATCTGAGATTTCTGGCATTGTTTCGACTCTGTTTATGCAGTTTGGGAA
Source organism: Pictodentalium vernedei (assembly GCA_031216915.1). NCBI lineage: Eukaryota > Metazoa > Mollusca > Scaphopoda > Dentaliida > Dentaliidae > Pictodentalium > Pictodentalium vernedei. Next base: position 78,859,565 of record CM062293.1, on the reverse strand, counting down.
GCTGGTTATTATGGGGTCTAGTGTGTTCTGTACCCTTGTTGGTACGTCCACCATTTGTGCTAGTCCGTTGTCATCTAGCAGGTCCTTAAATTTATAGTGTAAGTTGGTATATTGGGTGTTTGTTTTTAGTGTTTTTGTTTTCCAGTCCCACCCAGGTAGGTTAAAGTCTCCAGCCAAGATCATGAAGGCATTTTTTATCTTGCTGGCTCTGTTTATGCTTTTCTCAAGTTCTAAGTACCCCGTTTCGTTAGATGTTTTCGGATTATAGAAAGAACAGAGGTATACTGCCTTGTGTCTGGCAATCTCTAGTTTGCACCAGGCAATCTCGCAATCGGTGTCGAGTTCTGGGGCAGGAGATGTAATATATGTATCTTTCACTGCTATTAGGACACCGCCGCCTCCATAGTTCCTATCCTTCCGGAAGATCTTGAAACCTTGTGGAAGTATTTGGTTGTCAGTAATTTTCGAGTCTATTCAGGTTTCTGTGCCGAAGATGATGTCAGGGTTCACACTGTCGATTAAATTACGTACCTGGCCTTGTTTGTTTTTGATTGACTGGAAGTTTACATTCAGTATTCGTAGTGGTTTGGTACTCTTTTCTCTATCTGCTTTCTTCCTGTTAGGTGTTGATGTGTGGACAGGCTTCATCGTTGTGGGTGTTGGACTTATGAGTGAAGTATCGGATAGGATGCTGTATTGATTGGAAGTACTGAGTACCAAAGAGTAGCAGAGAGTAGAGTAGTTTGGGAAGCCGCACAGTATACAATCCCATGCGATGGCACTCTCATTTTCATACATGTCGTAGGATTTTGTATTCATTGATTGACAGGAGACATGGTACCACTGATTACATGTGTCACATACAATCCCCCTATCATCCCATGTGACTGGTTGGTCACATGTGCCACATGGATATATGGTGGAATCAGGCCCAGGATGGAGGTTGATGTCATTTGCTGTTACTATCAGGATAGCTGCTAGATATAATGATGGTTTGTTTTTGGTTTCCGAGATCTTTTTCAGATTCGCAGTTTCCCTGTTCATTAAGCAGTTTACTTTCACAGTGGCCGTACTGATAGTTGTCATGTTTATTGAGTTCACGATCACTGGTGTCCAGCCATTTTGTATTGTTGGTAGATTGCGGTTAGGCTGTGTTTTAATTGTTTTCTTGTTCAGCCCCTTGTTAATTTCTAATACTTTGTTGTTCAGTAGCTTGATTTGTTTTGTCAGCTCAAAGTCGTCATCTTTAAAAAGTTCTGGTTTTTTTGTGTCCTTTGGCTCTTTTGAATTTCACCATGGAAATAATAATAATAATAACACTTTGGCCAGCCGCTAATTTGTCGCGGTTCTCGGACGAGAAGGCCTTGGTTACCCCTGAACTCCAACTGCCTCCCTGTTCCCACGCTTCTCCTCTCCTCCTAACATTCGGAGACGAAATGCTTGATGACATCCCTTGCCACAATCTTCCCAATCTCTCCGATTAGCACATTAACCCTCTCCTTTGAGTCTCCCCCTAACCACATGTCCTTCATTCTCCCATCCCACTTCCCCATTATACTCCCAGTGAATCTCATTCTTTTAGACTGATACTTTGGGCATTCTAGAAGGAAGTGTTCCAGGGTCTCCACCATGCCCAAGTTACACAACTGTCACTCCCTTTCACCGTCTTTCCCAATTTTCCCCCTCAGCTCCAGGGATCGCGACCTCAGCTTGAACAGCAGTGACCCCCCCCCCCCCAAAGGTGCCATCAAGGTTCTCTTCAAAACCTGGCCTCTCTTTATCACGCAGGCCACCCAAAGACCTCTTTGATTTGACCCTCTCTCGCCAATTACGGTTACAATCCTCCATGACCCTTTCTCTGACGATTTTTTTACCCTGGTTTGCCCCAACGTCCAGGTCCGAAATCTCCAATGAGTAGTTCTCTACTAGCTCCCTCACTTGGACCATCCACCCCGTTTTGATATTTGAGTTGAACATTCGCAGGAACATTACTTTACACCATCGGCTGTCGGGGAGATTCACCAAATAATTAAGATAACCGAGTTTCAACGGGTCTATCCTGTCCTTGATCCTCATCCACCCAAGCTCACCCCTGATTGCTTCTAGCGCTGCGGCATTACTCGACCCCGTTATCCATCGGCCTGCATCGTTCTGTAAGATTTCCAAGCTCTTTACGGTCGTGTGGTTTAGGGGTACCACTTCCGTGCTGTATGTTATACTTGGCAGCCCCACCATTTCCCAAATGGTTTCCCCACGAAAACCTTATTGAAACTGTTTCTCCCTATTAGTTTCATTTGGTTAAGGATTCGCTTCCCCTTCAGAATCAATTTATTTGTGTGGTTTCGGTAGATGCCTCTTCCTGTAATGTTTATATTTACCCCCAAATACTCGTAATCACCTGTCTCTCCTACACTGAGAAGTTTGCTGCTCCCTTCCGGAATGCAGAACTCACCCACTCTCCACCTTCGAGTGGGGTCCACTTTGCGGCCCACAGGTATAACTTTGCTCTTGCTTTCATTAAGTTCCAGTCTCCATTTGCTCCCATATTTCCCAACAATTCCCAGCATTTTCGTTAGCCCCTCTTCGCTTTCTGACACTAGAACCATATCGTCTGCAAAAAATAGCCCTGGGATCTTCAACTCCCCAACTGCTACCCTCTCGTCACTACGCAGGAGTTCATCTCCTAAACCTTTGATGTACAATGCAAACAGGATTGGCGAAAGGATACACCCCTGTTTTAGGCCTATCTCCATAGGCACACGTTTTGTTGTAATGTTTCCCAGGCTAAGTTCACTCTGTACATCTTTATATAATGCTTTCATAATTCCAACAAACTCGCCTCCTAAGCCCAGAGCCTCCATCTTGCGCCACATACCCTCCCTCCATACTCTATCGTATGCCTTTTTGACATCCAAAAAGGCCATAAACATCTTTTTTCTTTTTTGCTTTCGCGGATTCTATCATTTGGGATAGCGTGAAAAGATGGTCGGTTACTCTCCTTCCCTTCCTGAAGCCATTCTGGATTTCTCCCAAAAAACCCTTCTCCTCAATCACCTCCTCTAGTCTCACATAAAGGACTTTACAGAAAACCTTTCCAATGTTGCTACTGACAGAGATCCCTCGATAGTTATCCAAAATGTCTTTTTCCCCCTTTTTGTGAATAAATGTCACTTTGCTTTCCCTCCACTCCTTTGGGACCTCTTGTTTTTCTATGGCTAAATTGAATAGGGCAGTTAGGCTTTCCAAGAGTTCCTCTCCCCCTTTTTTGATAAACTCGTTAGGAATTTCGTCCACCCCTCCCGCTTTTCCATTCCTCAATTTTGAGATCACCCTTCGCACCTCCTCAGTTTTGATTTCGCTGCACACGAAGTCCGAGAGATTTTCCTCGACCTGGTTCGGACACTCCGGTGGGTTCCCCATGCCCCATCGCTTATCGTTTACCTTTTCCCAGTGCTTGACTAGTTCTAATGCGATTTGATCTCGCTCTTCTGTAACTCTGCCATCTACTTTAATGCTCTGTTGGTTATTCCCTTTGTTACGTTTGTTCACCCATTTCCAAAATACGCTCGAACTCGACCCCCCTGTCGTTCTTATCGTCCTAATAAGACTGCTATTTCGCACTCTCCGGTTGTCGTCTTTAATCTTGTTTACTTTATTTCGTACTTGTTGGTATTCTTCCTTTGCTACCATGGCCTCATTGCTTTCCACCCCCTTAAGTTTTCTACTGCTCCTGTATGCAGCACATTTAGCTTTTCTAACCTTTATGGCCCTTTTCAGTTCTTCGTTCACTCTGTACCCAAGTTCCCGTGTTGGCACCCTAATCTTTCCTACACTTTCCTTCCCTGCTTCCACTAGGCTCGCAACTATGGCGTCGGCCATCTTCTGGACACTACCCCCCTCGTGTACGGCTGCAACCTTAGGTTTCAGTTTTTCTTCGAACTTCGCCCAGTCGGCATCCTTTTTGAGTTCCCAAATCTCCTTGAAGCTTCCTTTCCTTTTCTCTAGGTTTTTGGCCCTCATCGTCACTGTAATCAAGTTGTGATCACTATCCAACTCCATTTTGCCCTCATCATCCACTTCTACCCTTATCACCTCCCTCCATAAATTCATATCTGTGAGAATGTAGTCAATTATTGATTTTCTGTCGTTTCTCTCTCAGGTCCATTTCCCCTTACATCTAGCGTCCCTGTTCAGAATCTTCAGACCGAGCTCATTTGTGAAGTTCAACAGCTTCCTTCCATTCCTGTTGACTTTCTTGTCCCCACCCTCTATGCCTTCTTCCTTGTCACCTATGTGTCCATTAAAGTCGCCCATCAGAATTATACCGAGCCCCCTGTTTTCTAGTTCAGTGATATTGGACCTTCGTGTTGAGTATATCGAGTCATTCCACTCGGGTTTACTTCCCTCCACCGCACAGTACACAATCCCAAGGGCAATACTTTTGTTTCTCAGACTGATCTTTACCCATCCAATTTCTTTTGACACATCAGCCGAGGTGATGATATCTTCCAGATCTGTAATCAGCGACGGTTTTAAATCCTCTTTAATGTACATGCCTACCCCTCCCCCCTTTTTCTGGCCTTCCGTTCGCCCTACACCTATCCACACACACCCGCTTACTTGGTCTACCCGTTCCTCGTGTCTTACCCACGTCTCGCTTAAGCCCATGACATCAAACTCCTCTGCCTCGATCAATGTAGCAATTTCACTTACTTTCCGGTGGAGACCCTGGATGTTGCTATAACCCACTTTCAGGGTACCGAGGTTCATTGGCTTCCGCCTACTGGGCCCATTGTTTTCTGGTGCTAGTCTTGGTAAACTTATTCTGTCCCCCTCACTCTTGTTCACCCCACCTATGTCCACTCTCGTTATACTTGCCTCTGACCTCCCATCCCGCTCCTCTCCAAAAAAGGCTCTGCTACCCGTAGAATTTTATCCCCTAATACCCGTTTCCCCGCCCTGCTAAGATGCAGTCCGTCACGCCCGTACATGCCCCCATTGCCCCAAAACGTGTCCCAATGGTCGATAAAGGGAATTCCCAGATCAACACAGTAGTCCTCTAACTCTTCATTTAGCGCCAAAATCCTTGAGTTCCGTTCGTCCCCACCTCCAAGGACAGGAAGGACCCCGGATACGACTACCCTTGCATTCCTACTTTGCAGTTTGCCGACTAAGCCTCAATACGACTCCACCAAACTTACTGACATTCTCTCCCTGATATTGTTAGTCCCCACATGGACCACCACTACCGGTTCCGGTCCTGACCCTGCCACAATGCCATCTACCCGGTCCCTGAGATCCTCCACCTTCGCCCCCGGAAAGCACAAGACTGTTCGATTAGAACTATCAGGACCACAAACTACATTGTCAATCCCACGTACAATGCTGCTCCCCGCTACAACTAATTTTCTTCTTCTGGCCCCAGTTCCTATATCATCTGCACCTCCTCTCGTTTTGCAAGCTCCCGGCCCCCTCTTTCTCTTGACCGCCCTCCTTACCCCGACTGGCCTATCATCATCAACAACCATCTCACCCCCCCCCCCACTTCCCCCCTCACTCTCGTCCCCAGGGGTATCAGAGTCTAAAACACTAAACCAGTTTTCTAAACACCGCCTAGCAACCTTGGCAGCCTTACGCCGACTCTGGCTTCCGGACTCGACGCAGCCCTGACCTGACGCCACCTTCCGAATTTTCCTGCTAGAACCCCCGCCTCCTCAGTTACATCCCCACATCAAGCATTATTCCCCCACGTTTCCTGCTTCCCAGTTTCCTTCTTGAGTCCAAAACGACCTTCCACCTCACCATCGTAGGTAACCTTCAACGGGGTAACTCCAGATACACCGGCCCTCCCCAACCTCCCTCTCAGCTCTGCAATCTCCCGCTCGAATCCAACACACTTCTCTAACAACTGTAAAATATCCCTGCAATTCGCACATACCCTACTACTCTCCATTGACCGACCACCACCATACCTCATATTACACTGTCTGCATGCCTCCGGATCCTCACTCTCCCTCACCTGCACCCCTCGACTCACCTCCCTCAGACCTCCCTTAACACCCATACTTGCTCGATACCATTTGGAATTCTAATATAGATACGGGGTGGTCAAAACATGTGAGGGAACTAATGGACAATTACTCTATAGAGGTCACAAACATAGAAGTAGGAATGAAAGAAGGCAAAAGGTTTGTCAAAGAGAGAGTCATGGAAGATTGCAATCGAAACTGGCGAGCAGGGGTTAGCGTGAAAAGATCACTGCAGGGGTTACAATATAAAGAAAAGCCAGCTTTTGAGAAGTACCTAGATGACACCTTTGGCGGGTCACTGCTGTTCAAACTGAGATCAAGATCACTGGAGCTTCGGGGAAAAATTGGGAGAGATGGAGAAAAGGGATGCCAAATGTGCCACTCTGGAGTAGTGGAGACCCTGGAACATTTTCTCTTGGAATGCCCCACAGTATATACCTCATAGAATAAAATTTACTGGAAGAATAATGCAGAAGTGGGGTGAAGAAACAAAGGATAGATGGCTGAAGGGGGACACGAGGGAGAGGGTAGGAATGCTTATTGAAGAAATTGAAAAAGAGGAAGTGAGGGACACTATTAAGCAGTTTATATCTGAATGCTGGGAGGAGAGGAGAGGAAGAGGGGGTGGGGTGCAGGGGGAATGATGGCCTTCTCTTATGAGGACCGCGACAAATCAGCGGCTGGCCAAAGAGTTATTATTATTATCATCTCATCTCATTACACAATGCCTGATTCTGCAGAATGTATCCAATGCAAAAGAGAAGTAATGGGGCGACAACATGCCATCGACTGTATCGACGGGGATAAGGAAAAGGGACCAAAAATCCAAATCAATAGGAATAACTTCCCAAGGAAAGCACAGGTATACAAAGTAGGATATACAAACATACAGGGACTAGATAATAATGGGACCAGTAGGCGGAAGCCAATGAACCTTGATACCCTGAAACTGGGTTATAGCAACATCCAGGGTCTCCACCGGAAAGTAAGTGAAATTGCTACATTGATCGGAGCAGAGGAGTTTGACGTCATGGGCTTAAGCGAAACGTGGGTAAGACACGAGGAACGGGTAGACCAAGTAAGGGGGTACATATGGATAGGTGTAGGGCGAACGGAAGGCCAGAAAAAAAGGGGGAGGGGTAGGCATGTACATTAAAGAGGATTTAAAACCGTCGCTGATCACAGACCTGGAAAACATCAGCACCCCGGCTGAGGTATCGAAAGAAATTGGATGGATAAGGATCAGTCTGAAAAACAAAAGTATTGCCCTTGGGGTTGTGTATTGTGCGGTGGAGGGAACCAAACCCGAATGGAATGATTCGATATACTCAACACTAAGGTCCAATATCACCGAACTACAAAACAAGGGGCTCGGTATAATTCTGATGGGTGACTTTAATGGCCACATAAGTAATGATGAAGAAGGCATAGAGGGTGGGGACAATAAAGTCAACTGGAATGGAAGGAAGCTGTTGAACTTCCCAAACGAGCTCGGTCTGAAAATTCTGAACAGGGACGCGAGGTTTAAGGGGAAATGGACCTGGGAGAGGAACGACAGAAAATCAATAATCGACTACATCCTCATAGATATTAATTTATGGAGGGAGGTGATAGGGGTAGAAGTGGATGATGAGGGTCAAATGGAGGTGGATAGTGATTACAACTTGATTACAGTGACGATCAGGGCCAAAACTCTAGTAAAAAGCAAAGGATGCTCTAAGGAGATTTGGGAACTCAAAAAAGATGCTGACTGGGCGAAGTTCAATGAAAAACTGAAACCAAAGCTTGCAACCGTACCCAAGAGGGGCAGTGTCCAGAAGATGGCCGACGTCATAGTTGCGAGCCTAGTGGAGGCAGGAAAGGAAAGTGTAGGAAAGGTCAGGGTGCCAACACGGGAACTTGGGTACAGAGTGAATGAAGAACTGAAAAGGGCCAGAAAGGGAAGAAAAGCAAAATGTGCTGCATACAGGAGAAGTAGAAAACTTAAGGGGGCAGAAAGCAACGAGGCCACAGTAGCAAAGGAAGAATACCACCAAGCACGAAATAAAGTAAATAAGATTAAAGACGATAATCGGAGAGTACGAAATAGCAGTCTTATTAGGACGATAAGAATGACAGGGGGGTCGAGTTTGAACGTATTTTGGAAATGGGTGAATAAACGTAACAAAGGAAGTAACCCACAGAGTATTAAAGTAGATGGCAGAGTTACAGACGAGCAAGATCAAGTCGCATCAGAACTAGTCAAGCACTGGGAAAAGGTAAACGATAAGCGATGGGGGTGGGGAGCCCACCTGAGTGTCCGAATCAGGTCGAGGAAAACCTATAGAACTTCGTGTGCAGCGAAATTAAAACGGAGGAGGTGCGAAAGGTGATATCAAAATTAAGGGATGTAAAAGCGGGAGGAGTGGATGAAATTCCTAACGAGTTTATCAGAAAAGGGGGAGAGGAACTCGTGGAAAGCCTAACTGCCCTATTCAATCTAGCCAAAGAAAATCAAGAGGTCCCAAAGGAGTGGAGAGAAAGCAAAGTGACATTTATTCACAAAAAGGGGGGAAAAGACGTTTTGGATAACTATCGAGGGATCTCTGTCAGTAGCAACATTGGAAAGGTTTTCTGTAAAGTCCTTTATGTGAGACTAGAGGAGGTGATTGAAAAGAAGGGTTTTTTGGGAGAAATCCAGAATGGCTTCAGGAAGGGAAGGAGAGTAACTGACCATCTTTTCACGCTATCCCAAATGATAGAATCCGCGAAAGCCAAAAAGAAAAAGATGTTTATGGCCTTTTTGGATGTCAAAAAGGCATACGATAGAGTATGGAGGGAGGGTATGTGGCGCAAGCTGAAGGCTCTAGGCTTAGGAGGCGAGTTTGTTGGAATTATGAAAGCACTACATAAAGATGTACAGAGTGAACTTAGCCTGGGAAACATTACAACAAAACGTGTGCCTATGGAGATAGGCCTAAAACAGGGGTGTATCCTTTCGCCAATCCTGTTTGCATTGTACATCAAAGGTTTAGGAGATGAACTCCTGCGTAGCGACGAGGGGGTAGCAGTTGGGGACTTGAAGATCCCAGGGCTATTTTTTGCAGACGATATGGTTCTAGTGTCAGAAAGCGAAGAGGGGCTAACGAAAATGCTGGGAATTGTTGGGAAATATGGGAGCAAATGGAGACTGGAACTTAATGAAAGCAAGAGCAAAGTTATACCTGTCGGTCGCAAAGTGGACCCCACTCGAAGGTGGAGAGTGGGTGAGTTCCGCATTCCGGAAGGGAGCAGCAAACTTCTCAGTGTAGGAGAGATAGGTGATTACGAGTATTTGGGGGGTAAATATAAACATTACAGGAAGAGGCATCTACCGAAACCACACAAATAAATTGATTCTGAAGGGGAAGCGAATCCTTAACCAAATGAAACTTATAGGGAGAAACAGTTTCAATAAGGTTTTCGTGGGGAAAACCATTTGGGAAATGATGGGGCTGCCAAGTATAACATACGGTACGGAAGTGGTACCCCTAAACCAGACGGCCGTAAAGAGCTTGGAAATCTTGCAGAACGATGCAGGCCGATGGATAACGGGGTGAGTAATGCCGCAGCGCTGGAAGCAATCGGGGGTGAGCTTGGGTGGATGAGGATCAAGGACAGGATAGACCTGTTGAAACTCGGTTATCTTAATCATTTGGTAAATCTCCCCGACAGCCGATGGTGTAAAGTAATGTTCCTGAGAATTTTCAACTCAAATATCAAAACGGGGTGGATGGTCCAAGTGAGGGAGCTAGTAGAGATCTACTCATTTGAGATCTCGGACCTGGACGTTGGGGCAAACCAGGGTAAAAAAAATCGTCAGAGAAAGGGTCATGGAGGATTGTAACCGTAATTGGCGAGAGAGGGTCAAATCAAATAGGTCTTTGGGTGGCCTGCGTGATAAAGAGAGGCCAGGTTTTGAAGAGTACCTTGATGGCACCTTTGGGGGGTCACTGTTGTTCAAGCTGAGGTCGCGATCCCTGGAGCTGAGGGGAAAATTGGGAAAGACGGTGAAAGGGAGTGACAGATGTGTAACTTGGGCATATGGAGACCCTGGAACACTTTCTTCTGTTATGCCCAAAGAATCAGTCCAAAAGAATGAGACCACTGGGTGTATAACGGGGAAGTGGGATGGGAGAATGAAGGACATGTGGTTAGGGGGAGACTCAAAGGAGAGGGTTAATATGCTAATCGGAGAGATTGGGAAGAATGGGGCAAGGGATGTCATCAAGCAGTTCGTCTCCGAGTGTTGGGAGGAGAGGAGAAGAGTGGGAATAGGGAGGCAGTTGGGAGTTCAGGGGTAATCATGGCCTTCTCGTCCGAGAACCGCGACAAATCAGCGGCTGGCCAAAGTGTTATTATTACTGTGACGACTGTGGGAGATGGCAGCATAGAAGTAGGTGATAATTGCCGATTCGGTATCACTTGTGCACGATTTGTACATGTACACGTACATGTACGTGTACCGCCATAGGGATTCAGTGTTAAAATCGTGTACAAGTGCAAAAAATATCGTTTTTTATGGTGATACAGAATCGGCCATTGGTTTTGAGACTCTCAGATCGCACTTTTAACGTTTAAAATACCCGTTGGCGAACGCGTACATTCTACACGTCGCTCAAGAGTGTAAAAATGTACGAAATTTTAAGAGAAATATAATTAAAAATTTGTTCTCTACGTTCCCATCGCGGATTAGACCATCGATCCATCGTTGGTGAACGCGAGCAAAAAACGTTTTGCCGATTCTGTATCAGCATCAAAAAGCGGTTTGCCGATTCTGTATCACCTAAGTAGGTATACGTTCACCAACGGGTATTTGAACGGTTAAAGTGCGATCCGATCGGGGAAACCCATTTGCCGATTCTAGATCAGGAAAATCAACCTCAAAAACGTTTTTTCGACCTTCACCAACGGTGAAAAGTGGTGTAAAGTGTAGTTACTCATCGAGGATTTTTTTAAAATCGATTTGGGCCTACGGTACATGGAAAAAAGGTGATACTGAACCGGCAAACCACTGCCACGTTCCCGATCGTGTTTGGGACGGTATAGGGTGCGATTTGATCGGTGAAAAACGATTTGCCGATTCATCTCTTGAGTTTTGTGAGGTGAATCGCGTTTAATAACGTGGATATAATGGCTAGAGCAATGTATATCAAAAATCAAAAGACCGAAGAGCTTGAAATAAGTAATCACCCAATCATTTCACGTTCCTAATGCTAATTAACCAATCAGATTGCTTGATTCTCATAACCTAAACTTAATCATACAAAGTTATCTCCCCTCGTCGTGGAGGTGGGGGGGGGGGGGGGGGGGGTCACACCCATCATAAAAAATCGATAGTTTCGAGAAACTGGTCACGTGACCTATCAAATTGAAGGTCTCTACGAGTGGATTAAAAAGGTCGTAATTTTAACCCTCGTCGTGGGGTGGGGTCACGACCAGAGACGAAAAACGTCGTCCCTTTTACAAATCCAGGCATGTGAGGTATTAATATGAAGGGCTCGATGAATACATTACAAAAATGACGTCTTTTTTATGTGGGGGTGGGGGTCACACCCATCAGAAAATCGAAAGTTTCGAGAAAGTGGTCACGTGACCTATCAAATTGAAGGTCTCTACGAGTGGATAAAGAAGATCGTAATTTTAACCCTCGTAGTGGGGTGGGGTCACGACCAGAGTCGAAAAACGTCTTCCTTTTTACAAATTCAGGCATGTGAGGTATTAATATGAAGGGCTCGATGAATACATTACAGAAATGACGTTTTTCATTTTATGTGGGGGTGGGGGTCACGCCCATCATAAAAATCGATAGTTTCGAGAAGGTGGTCATGTGACCTATCAAATTGAAGGTCTCGATGAGTGGATTAAGAAGATCCTAATTTTAACCCCTCGTCTTGGGGTGGGGTCACGACCAGAGCCGAAAAAGGTCTTCCTTTTTACAAATCCAGGCATGCGAGGTATTAATATGAAGGGCTCGATGAATACATTACAGAAATGACGTTTTTCATTTTATGTGGGGGTGGGGGTCACGCCCATCTTAAAAATCGATAGTTTCGAGAAGGTGGTCACGTGACCTATCAAATTGAAGGTCTCAATGAGTGGATTAAGAAGATCGTAATTTTAACCCTCGTCGTGGGGTGGGGTCACGACCAGAGCCGAAAAACGTCTTCCTTTTCACCAATCCAGACATCTGAAGTATTAATATGAAGGGCTCGATGAATACATTACAGAAATGACGTTTTTCATTTTATGTGGGGGTGGGGTCACGCCCATCAGAAAAATCGAAAGTTTCGAGAAGGTGGTCACGTGACCTATCAAATTGAAGGTATCGACGAGTGGATTAAGAAGATCGTAATTTTAACCCTCGTCGTGGGGTGGGGTTAATGGTACTGAAACGGGAGTTCTCTCTCTGAATACTACTATGGAAAACTATGATTATAACCCTCAACTAAATTGTCCAACACAAAAAATATATATTTCCTATACACCTCCCTAGCCGGCACCCCAGAGAGGGGGTTGGGGTGGGTTGGGGAGGGGAGGGGGATTAGGGAGGGTGTTAGGTAGGGGGATTAGGGAGGGGTAGGAGTTTGGGGAAGGGGGATTGGAGAAGAGGGATTAGGGAGGGGGTTAGGGAGGGGGATTAGGGAATGGGAAGGGGAGGGGAAAGGGGATTGGGGGAGGGGAGGAGAGTGGAGGGAAGGGAAGGGAGGGGAGGGGTGGGAGCCGGCTAGGGAGGTGTATAGGAAATATATATTTTTTTGTGTTGGACAATTTAGTTGAGGGTTATAATCATAGTTTTCCATAGCAGTATTCAGAGAGAGAACTCCCGTTTCAGTATCATTAGAACATGAAGTGGCAGTATCTCAACTTGAGCGTTTTATATATCTCTGGTAAAATCTGTCAGAGTCTCAGAGATTAGGTCTTATTACTCTACTGTGTAAAAAGATGGGGATAATGTCGAGAATTTGAAATTCAAGGTGGCCCGTACCTCTACCTAATGTAGGTTATAAAATCCTTACAAAAAGCAGCATTGTCCTTACGATAGCGTGATGTGTTACAGTATATTGCTCGCCTGGATCGGACCTGGAAATGATCAATGGGTTTTCGTGAGCGAAAGAGGAGAATTCGAAGTTCCTCTGGAGGGTAAAAAAAAAGATGAAAAAATCGTTCGATCCGTTTACCAAACACATATTCGATTTTCAAGACAGACTGGTCAAAAGCAAACGATTCTTACAACTCGAAAAAAACGTGAGAAGCAAGAAAATAAACTGCGTTTGATATCATGTTTCGCGTCTTATCAAGGAGAAAATCTAAAAGACGTTTCTAGGTTCAACAAACTCTTAGTCATTATTTTTATATAAAAATTAAGCAAACAGCAAGAGAAATGTATATTTCGTGAAGTTATAAACCGTTTCCAAATCTCGATGAGGTTAACACCTCTTGAACTGAATTAAAAAAAGAAGTCTTCACGCAAAGGGACTCGAGTGATGGAATGGAATAGAGCTGTCCACCTTGATGTACTCATAATAAAAACCCTAACCTATCAGTCATAACAACGACACTACTATCAGTTATAAACTGAGTTTTTTAAAAAAAATATTGATGTATTATTAATTACATTAGACGAGAAAAAAGAACCTCTATGTTTTTCAGGCCCGCGCGCATGGTTATTTTTGCTGCGCATGCAACCTTTTTATGACATCAAAAAATCTTTAAAAAAAACATGAGATATTGTGCTCATTTCGGTAAATCGATATCGATGAGTTGACAAATTCTTTTTTTAAAATTAACGCTTCAAGCTTTTCTACATCATACTTTAATAAAGTGGATGGGTTTCAGCAATATTCACGACAGAAAGTGTTTTATTTTGTAAAAGTAAGTCATAATGAGAGCAAGAAGGAAGGTGTCTTTCAGTCTGACAACAAACAGTCACAAAGGGGAGTGGTCGATTCGCACCACGTTTGATTCGCACCAATCTTCAGAAAAGTCTGCAAAGTCAGGTTCTATGTTGAATGGAACACAGTCTCCTGGCATTTATTTTAGTAACATTTGTATTGTAAATGACTGTCATTGGGAATTGTATCCTGTTATTTGAAACCGTTACGAGTTTCCCAGTTAATTTAAATAAATGCATTTGAGAAGCAGGATAATTGGATAACTAATAGTAACCGTTGCTTGATATAAAAGTAACAGACATAGTTGAAAATAAATCGCATATAGGTAGGTATGTGTGGTCGAATTGGTTAATAAAAACACGCAAACATTCGTTTTGTATTTCATTTTCAGATTTCAAAAAAATATGATTTATGGATGAACTATCCGTTCAAATGGGTTGTGATAATTTTGAATATAACGAGGGAAAATTGTGATTCACGATTTTATTAGGCAGGTTGTGAAAGGATTTTTTTATTATTGGTAAAATAAATCTGTGAAAGTTGGCGCTTCGACATTTGATTTGTCCCAGAGACGTTTCATCCTGAGACGTTTTCACCCACGTGGCGTTTCGTCCTGCGTCATAATTTTCACGTTTCACTTAAAAACAAACATTCAAACCTCACTTCATTTCTGACCCAACACACCTACGGTGAATAACCAATATATTTTGGGAAATTTTGCGTTATCCACCAGGCGTTTGGGTGGGGGTCGAATTATCATAAACAACCTCTCGGGGAGAAAAAAAAAGGCCGCCCGCCCGAATGCTTTTTTTTTTTTGGAAAAAATGGTTTGAGAAACAGACAATCAACTTTGTATGGTCTTATTAATTTTTTTCTATTGTCGATTTTTAATATACATAATTTTTCTTTATGGAAAAGGAACAAAAACTGCAACGAATTATACTTTATAATATTTATTTGTTTTGTTCAGAGTTACTTTTTCCTCGAACCTAACCCGTATCGTAACCCCTGATGATCTCATCATAAACCTCGGATGGGTTAATACAGAGTTACTTCCCTCGAATCTACCCTGATGACTTCATAATAACCCTTGGTGTTACAGAGTTACTTCCCTCGAACCTGTTACTTTGTCCTCGAACCTAACCCGTATCGTAACCCCTGATGACTTCATAATAAACCTGGGATGAGTTATTACTTCCCTCGAACCTATCTTGACGACTTCATAGTAAACCTTGGTGCTACAAAGCTACTTCTCTCGAACCTATGGATGTCCTCGAACAAAGTAACCTGTTACTTTGACGAGGATAAAGTAACAGGTTACTTTGTTCGAGGACAAAGTAACCTGTTACTTTGTCCTCGAACCTAACCCGTATCGTAACCCCTGATGACTTCATAATAAACCTGGGATGAGTTATTACTTCCCTCGAACCTATCCTGACGACTTCATAGTAAACCTTGGTGCTACAAAGCTACTTCTCTCGAACCTATGGATGATAGAGTTACTTCACTTAAACCTCACCTGTATCACGACTCCTGATGACCTAATAATAACCTAGGTGTTACAGTGTTACTTCCCTTGAACCTACGAATGATAGAGTTACTTCTCTTGAACCTAACCTGTATCATAACCCCTGATGACCTCTTAATAAACCTCTACCTATGGTGTTTCAGAGTTACTTCCTTGAACCTACAGATGAGTTGTTACTTCCTTGAACCTAACCGGTATCTTGGCCCCTGACGGTCTCAACGTCTCCTGCCACATAATACAAGAAGTCACAAAAATTGTTAGAAAACTCGGCTTGTGGTTCGTAGACATGGAGATGTCTCCCCAATTTAGTTCTCAACCTCGATTTATATCATTTACGCATTGGATTCACTATAAAATACCCGAATTTCCACCAAAATGACGCCGAAAGTAGTAAAATTGTGGATTTTGATATTTTTTGCGAATGAAGTCTATACCAGTATGCCCCGGCTGCCAACATACATTTTGCTGGACATAAAAACTATGCAAAATTATAGTTCAATGATATTAACTACATTTTGAGGAATAATGGAAACAAATGAGCAGGAGAAAAACCGATATCGCAGACTATGGAGTGAAAAAAATGTCAAAACTGGATTTCAACCTAATACCAGAAATCCCAAATATGGTCACATAGCCAGCCTGATGAGATGCAGAGTGAGAGATGTTTTATCTACTAAGTATTCAATCTGGAATTTATCAAGAAAAGATCAACATGGTCACCGATATCCTCATCCTCACGGTCCATCTGGATCATTAGACTGATTCACCGTGACATCAATTGCTGAAACCGTTTGTTCATTGCAACATTCAATTGTTGCATTACACGCACAGAATATTGTGCATGCCAAGTGAGAGGAATAGCATCCACACCTGCTAGTTTTGCAAGGATGTTTGCTGGAACAGGAGCAACGTACCATACGCAAAACAGAGTCGGGGGCCACCGGTATACCACTTGGTAGAGTTAAGGGTGATAACGTTTTCGAGACTTCATCTCTGACGAATCCGAACTCCCTAGGATCAAGATCTGGTGGAGCTGTGTCTAAGGCATGTTTCCACGTGCATACCTGAAGATGGGCACGTTTTACATTCTCTGTGAATGTTTCGGTTGTTGGGGGCAGGGTACATAGAGGAGGAACTTTTGTGGCACCCTTCTTGCCTATTTGCGATTTCCAAACACTGATTCGCGATTCTGACATGATGCCCATATCCTTGCAACCATAGCATGAAGATATGAATCGTGTAGCTTGATGAAGTACTTCCGACCAAGGGGCATTGACACAACCAACGGACGTTAGAGAAGTTTCGCCGGATCTCAAGACTTTCAACATACGACCTTTTCCAATTCGAAAACAACCACCAACTGTGTCGCAGCCAGAGATAGCATGGGCGGCAAGCAAGTTTGGTATGATACTTCTATGTTCTTCAACGGTCGCTGCAATATCAACAACTGACTTCCCCTTTATTGGGGATTCCATGAACATACTACATGACAGGTTTTGTTCGAGATAGTGATGTAGAAGCAATGTGTATACATCTGTGTCGTCTGCAAGAACTATGACATTGTCGTGGTCGTCAGCAGCTCTGATGGCTTGCTGAACGATTATGTTATCTGCTTCTTCGTGCATAGTTTCCATGTCACGCCTCTCAATAACTATACCTCTATCGATTTCAATGGGTGAAGCGTCCTGGCCAGTAACAAATAGCGCGTGTTGTTGAGTGTTATCAACAGCAAACTGTGTGTCACGTCTGAAATGATCAACAATAATGCTTATCAACTGTTTCTTATTTTCAGTTACCGTGAGAACCAATTTCTGAGAAGGTAATGGTGACGTTGCGGTCAACGTGAATTTCCAACAACAAGCTTCACCACTTCTTTTTGCCCTAGTCGTACATTTAGTACTGAATTCATTGTATCTGTCAAACACAAGATATGTATCTCCAACCAATAACCGACGCTTTACATGCTCTTGAAATCGCTGGACAAAATCGTTCACGTTCGGGTGACATAATTTATTGGGAGCAGGCCAATGGGGTGTCCAAAGAAGTGCACACCCGTCTATAATAGTGCACGTTGACACATTGATATCAGACTCAGACATGTCGGTGTTTGGAATCATAACTGTGGTATCAGACTTCATGACCGATGTAGATTTGGATATCCGCATGTCACCATTGTCATTGAAAAGAGCTGTTGGAATGGGTGATAACTCGTATGAGAGTATATCATTTATACTAATTTCCCTGGAGCTGGCTTGAAGTCCCATCACCCGAGAGTAAATCAGATTGCTGTCACATGTTTTGTGCTCGCCCAACTTGAATGACTTTTTCATAACTGCCATTGTTTCAACGGGCCTTGATATAGTACAATAGAACCCACTCGGGAGTTTCTTCTCGAAATCAGTGAACGTCTGTCTACCAAGTGTTACAGCCATGTTCAAGTTCACAGTGCGATTAGCATGCTAACCACTGACAATATTGACTATCTCATCCGGGTGTTGCTTGGGTTCAAGGGGGTGTATGATTGTCGCGAGTTTGTTTCTAAGTCCCTCACGATCAGCGCAATCAGCAGCAATTCTCGCAGTCATCTCCTCTTTGTGTTCGAGCACTGCTCGATTCGCGACGTCTGATTCCCTCACCTCCGCGAGACCATTCAAAAGTTGACCACAATTGTGAAGGCTTAATGCCCACACTTTCAGAGTTTCTGGTTTTAATGTGATGCCAATGATGCCAGACTTACCATGACCATAACGCATGAAAGTGGATTCGATATACATATCGCTCCAAATGCCATTCCAAGTGCCATCAACATGTCTCATCACATGTGATCCCTTCAGAAATTGTGTCAACACTTCTTGTGAAAGTCGGTCCATGTCCCTCAGATAATACAAGCCACATCTAGCATAGTTGACATGGCCGGATGCAAAGAAGTAAGGGAGCATTTGTTTTACAGTTGCCAAATGCAAGGGCCAGTCCCCTTCCCTCTCAGCCCTTACGTACTTCATCATTATAAGAACTGGTCTTATGA
This sequence comes from Pictodentalium vernedei, assembly GCA_031216915.1. NCBI lineage: Eukaryota > Metazoa > Mollusca > Scaphopoda > Dentaliida > Dentaliidae > Pictodentalium > Pictodentalium vernedei. The sequence goes on along the minus strand of CM062293.1, from coordinate 78,841,070 downwards.
AGCAGTCCACCCAAACCTTGCAAGTCCTGCTCTGGTCTGATATTTCACTCAATGTGTCAATGAAATCTTCCGGGCAGACAACATCATCTCTACTGACGATATCTCTAAGCAGCTCTTCTGCCAACAACCGAAATGCGCGCATATTTTGAGGAAACTTCTTCCCGCTTAGCATTTTGGCTACTCCGCCGAACACAGACTCAAGAATTTCAGATAAACCCGTGTTCTCCATCAGGTTGCCAATAGCACCAAGAAAACTAATTAACATATGCATGCCTCCCAACCTCGGAATCAATGTTCCGAAGTGATCGTGATTTGACCACAGAACACCCAACGCTACTTTATATAGCTGTTGATCAGCAGTGAATAAAGTATATTTCTGCCCAGTCAACTCAGACGCATTGCATCTAACATGGCGGTTGAAATTGTATCTGGATCAGCCGGTGGCATGTCAATCAATGGTAAGTACACAGCCTTCGTCTCTGGTTGAGGGGATTGCCCACTTTGTCGGGATGACTAGGTGTTGTAGCCATTGAACTCAGGACAGTTAGGTTTCGTTACAATATCCTTCAAAAATTCAAGGTCATTCTCTAACGCCCTTAGTTCTGCCATGACCATGCGAACCAATACTTGGAGCTGAGGTACTTCTTTGCGGATTAAGCAATGAGGGACTTCTGGCTTCTTTGGTACATCGAACGTTGACTTTTCAGTGTTGTAATCAACTGGTTTAGCCATGTCGAGTTTAGTGACTCTCGGTATCATTGGAGAGGGAGAATCTCTCTTCGTGCTAGGTTGCGTCATCAAAACTGCCAACGAGTGTGTGCTGAGCTTGCCGTTTTGTGAAGATATATCGGCATCGAAGTTATCAACAACCAACTGTATCAACCCATCTTCCGAAGTAGTGATTGTGGTCAGGTTGTTACTCTTTGAGGCCAGTACGGCTGCCGATTTTTTAAACCGTAACAACTCATCATACGTGCATGTTACTCCAAAGTCGTTCAAGGACTTGACCAATTCCTTTGAATCGCGGAGTAATACAGCTAAACTAATTTGCAATGGTGTTGGGACACCTTTGATGGCAGAAGTTATCATATTACCTATCATAAGTGCCGTAAGTGTGTTGTCAAGTTTTGGCGATAAGCTACCAAGAAAGTCTGTTACAGTTTGACTTGAATACTCGAAAAGGGTGGACTTATCTAAAGTTGACTTGTAATTGTTCCCATCTAGTTCAATGTTTTCGACATCCTTAGAAATTTCTGTGCAAAAAGTCTTCATAGCCACGGGGACATCATTTTTGAAATCACTATCAATTCTCAGGAGCGAACCCACTCGAGATCTGATTGCAATTATTGTAGCGATTGACGGTGAGCTGAGGAGCAATAATTCTTCGTTGAAGAAATCTGGCAATTTGGAGACAAGGAGCCTCCGCGACAGACTCTCTCCGCCATTTTCAACATAGATTCCATGCAATTCAACAGAACTCCAACTGAGAGAGTTGTCTTTCTTCATAAAATCTAAAACAGCTTGGAGGGGTGGTTCGATATCGGGTGGAGCAACTGATAATGCTGCCGATCTTTTGCTTGCAACGACTGATCTTTCTCCCATGAACGACTGACGACAATCAGAATGGTAGCGAGCGTCAGCTGCGTGCAAATCACTAACAGCCTGATTGTCTCTAATGCGGACTTCAATGGACCAATTGTCACTACGGTCGTCGCAAGTTCCGCTTTCGGTGTGGAGGTACCTTGTTTAATGTGAGTTTGTCGGAAGACATAAGCTGGTCTCCATCTAGAGGGATTCTTTTTATCTTTCTCAACTTTACATTCGCGCCCACAAAATAAGCAATCAACCAAGAAGTTGAAAGTGCTGACGTCTGAACGTCTGGTGATTTTCTTAGGAGGTGGTCCGTCGTGAACTTCCTCATTTGCACCACGCTTTTGCTTAGCTCGTACCACGTTTCGTGGGTGTATGTATTTATCGACACATTGTCTATGAGCATCGAGCGTGATATCATTGTCGGCCTCGAACCTCGAATGCAAATCAAGACATAGACCGTCGCCATAGATCTCACTATTCGCAATGACCTTCCGTATTCTTGTAGCCAATACTTTGACAAAGCGTTTCTCGCTCGAATCAGAGCACTTATAAATATCTGAAAAATAGCACCTTTGAGACATAATATTCTGACAATTTACTGTCAAGCTTCAAAGAACAAATTAACCGGGGAACTTCACTCGGCCAAAAACGGGTTACAATGTCAACAATAAAGAAACAATAAACGAATTGAATAATTTCAATTGAACAAAATGTGAATAAAAGTGGTAATCTATTATTAATTTCAGCCAGTAAGCACGACCGAAACTGATACAAAAACCCAACAATGAATGGAATCGAAAGTACGTCTTCACACGTTGAGTGATCAGATATCACTGATTTGAATGTGGTGGTTTTTTTAACATCCTTACTCGCTCAGTATCAGGTGTAGTAAAGAGCGCTGTTTGCTGCGAACAACGCTCTTTATTCGTGTTGTTCAGGAATTTACTGCCTGAGACATCGTAAGAACACCTATCCCGAGTAGTGTGTATGTGCTTCCATGACAAAACTGGATCCTCCGTCCGTAACTATTATATATATGACCGTTGGTACAGCTACCAGAAATGTATTGAAATTTTAGCCTCCGTCTGGTTATAGTGTCATTCGGTGAAAGCGCTATATCGATGAAGTATTCAACACGTGGTGCCCATTTTGGTATCATCATGAGCACAAATGGATGCTCCATGATGGCAGAGCATGAACTGGCACAATTAAGATACAATTTGTTCCACAGAATAAACGATTTATGGTTCAACGGAGAAAAAAAGTTAAAATTTCGACATGACGTTCCGACACGGCGGCCATATTGGATTTTTGTGTGTCGATATAATTTTGAATTCTGGAGTATATGATACTACAAACCATGCCAAGTGTACAAATAGTAAGGTTTACCGATAAATTTCATGTTAGTAATGAGAATTTACAGAATATTCAAATATAGGTGTTTTCACATTTGGTATCAAATTCGGGGTAGGGTATATACCTTTTCAAGACTCTATAAAAAAAAATTGCTCAAGGCTGACAGATGGTCAGCCGATTGAATATTGTTCTCAAATGTCTAAATTTGCAAAATCCATCGAGAAATAGACTTTATACGCCAAAACAAGCATTCGTGATTTTCGGGGGTTTGGCGACCAGACTAGAGTTACTTCCATGAACCAAACCTGTATTATGACCTCTGATGACCTCATAATAAACCTCTACCTACGGATGACAGAGTTACTTCCTTTGAACCTAGCAGAGTTACTTCCCTTGAACCTAACCATTTGACAAGGTTTGTTTTTTTAAACTGAACCCTGAACGCAATCTGTAAAAAAATCAGAAATACTGCACAAGCGAATGCAATTTTCAGAGAACAATTCACACGATTTTCTATACTAATTTCTATTATCGATCATTGTTATGGAATGTTAGGGAAAATTTATCGATCAGAGATCGTAAGATCGGACTATAAACGTTGTGATAACTGGCAGTTCTGTGAGGTCTCACCAGCTCTGGAATTTTGTGTTTCCTTACCAAACGATATCAGGCTCATTGAATAAACATGAGTCCACTGAATCCTCAAAATAAAACCTCAAGAGCTCGAGCTCTTACCGAGCTTGCGAGCTTAATCAACCCCTATAGGCTCACTTTGCAACACCATTCGGATGACGATTTCAAGTTTATCTAGCAAGGGGATGATGACGATGTCAAATTCGATGCGGTATAGTATAAGTATGGTGATGCGGGAAGGAATTTACGATTTGTGTTGAAGACAATACAAATCGTAAATTTGTAATATTCAAGAGGTAGTGCAGTTCCAATATCGTATTGTATGATTAGTGTGGTGACGTTTAGAATACGGCGACAATCGTAGTTAAAAAATGAGTCGTTTTCGTTCGATATATTTGATCAATTGTTTTGAACGACCCTCCGGTCAACTTTCCGCCAACAACTGTGTCTGATCAAGAAAAAAAGGGAGTCGTTACCGAGATGTATTTCACCCGTTTTAGCGTTAAAAGAGAATTGTTTTGGACAAGTGGTATGTCGACGTAAAAAGCTTGATGTCTTGGCTGCGGTTGGATGACGTCAATATCGCGACAACTGATGAAATGCTTCGCTATCAGGTGGTTAGAAAAAGAGCTTTTTTCTCATTTTCATTCAGTCATACGCTGACTCACTGTAAACACTGTTTTTTGTTGTTGCTGTATTTATATAACGCCACCTATCTTAAAATATTTTAACTCCTGTTGTAAAAAACAAAACAAAACAACTTTTCCACACGTGCGTTTAGGCTGTTTACAAATCTTTTCTAACACGTGACAAATGGTTTTATTTGAATTTTGTTAAGGTTATACTCGTTTAGTTTTGTAATGTCTTCTCAACGTGGGCATTTTGTCAAAAAAAAAAAAAATAGTTTGGATTGACACTTTTTTCGGAAATGGTGAAATAGGCTATCCTCAATATGTATAAACGTTAGAAGATCAACTTATAATTTTTTTATTGACAAATCTGTGGTTCAGTAAACAGAATTATTATTGAGGGAAACATCTTAAGGCGTGACTTGTTAATAAGCGAGTGCATCTCTAATTTGCATAACAATCATATATATTGAAAACATACTTCTCGTTTTTACACAGATATCAAAAATGAACGATGCATCAGATTCAACTTGTTGTTTTTTTCAATTTAATATGTTCCATAACTACCTTTTCTTAATACTTTCGATTTCAAGATGGTCCCAACTCCACCGTTATAAGAAGGGAAAAATTATGAGTTTCATAATATCCTTGTCGATACCTTTAATTTGATAGGTCACACGACTATCTTCTCGAAACTTTTTATTTTCTGATCGGTGTTAACCCAGTCCCCACAGCGATGGTGGAAAATGTCATTTTTGTAATGTATTCATCAAGCCCTTCATATCAGTACCTCACATGCTTGGATTTGTAAAAAGGAAGACGTTTTTCGGCTCTGGTCGTGACCCCACCCCACATAAAATGAAAAATGTCATTTTCGTAATGTATTCATCGAGCCTTCATATCAGTACCTCACATGCCTGGCTTTGTATAAAGAACGACGTTTTTCGGCTCTGGTCGTGACCCCCCACCCCACGACGAGGGTTAAAATTACGATCTTCTTAATCCACTCGTCGATACCTTCAATTTGATAGGTCACGTGACCACCTTCTCGAAACTTTCGATTTTTCTGATGGGCGTGACCCCCACCCCCACATAAAATGAAAAATGTAATTTCTGTAATGTATTCATCGAGCCCTTCATATTAATACCTCAGATGTCTGGATTGGTGAAAAGGAAGACGTTTTTCGGCTCTGGTCGTGACCCCCACCCCACGACGAGGGTTAAAATTACGATCTTCTTAATCCACTCATCGAGACCTTCAATTTGATAGGTCACGTGACCACCTTCTCGAAACTATCGATTTTTATGATGGGCGTGAAAAAAAATGAAAAACGTCATTTCTGTAATGTATTCATCGAGCCCTTCATATTAATACCTCAGATGTCTGGATTGGTGAAAAGGAAGACGTTTTTCGGCTCTGGTCGTGAGCCCACCCCACGACGAGTGTTAAAATTATGATCTTCTTAATCCACTAATCGAGACCTTCAATTTGATTGGTCACGTGACCACCTTCTCGAAACTATCGATTTTTATGATGGGCGTGACCCCCACCCCCACATAAATTAAAAAACGTCATTTCTGTAATGTATTCATCGAGCCCTTCATATTAATACCTCACATGCCTGGATTTGTAAAAAGGAAGACGTTTTTCGGCTCTGGTCGTGACCCCACCCCATGACGAGGGTTAAAATTACAATCTTCTTAATCCACTCATCGAGACCTTCAATTCGATAGGTCACGTGAGCACCTTCTCGAAACTTCTGATGGGTGTGACCCCCACCCCCACGACGAGGGGAGATAACTTTGTATGATTAAGTTTAGGTTATGAGAATCAAGCAATCTGATTGGTTAATTAGCATTAGGAACGTGAAATGATTGGGTGATTACTTATTTCAAGCTCTTCGAGCTTTTGGTATACATTGCTCTAGCCATTATATCCACGTTATTAAACGCAATTCACCTCACAAAACTCAAGAGATGAATCGGCAAATCGTTTTTCACCGATCAAATCGCACCCTATACCATCCCAAACACGATCGGGAACGTGGCAGTGGTTTGCCGGTTCAGTATCACCTTTTTTCCATGTACCGTAGGCCCAAATCGATTTTGAAAAAAATTCTCGATGAGTAACTACACTTTACACCTCTTTTCACCGTTGGTGAAGGTCGAAAAAACGTTTTTGAGGTTGATTTTCCTGATCTAGAATCGGCAAATGGGTTTCCCCGATCGGATCGCACTTTAACCGTTCAAATACCCGTTGGTGAACGTATACCTACTTAGGTGATACAGAATCGGCAAACCGCTTTTTGATGCTGATACAGAATCGGCAAAACGTTTTTTGCTCGCGTTCACCAACGATGGATCGATGGTCTAATCCGCGATGGGAACGTAGAGAACAAATTTTTAATTATATTTTTCTTAAAATTTCGTACATTTTTTCACTCTTGAGCGACGTGTAGAATGTACGCGTTCGCCAACGGGTATTTTGAACGTTAAAAATGCGATCTGGGAGTCTCAAAAACAATGGCCGATTCTGTATCACCTTAAAAAACAACATTTTTTGTACTTGTACACGATTTTAACACTGAATCCCTATGGCGGTACACGTACATGTACGTGAACATGTACAAATCGTGTACAAGTGATACCGAATCGGCAATTATCACCTACTCATAGACTACCGACTTATATCTCGCCCACAAGCTTCCATTTCAATTCTGCCGAAACAATGAAACTCACACCAAATCAGAGAGTAGAAATATTCTCCGTTTTGGTGCGGCTATATTTGTCAATAATACATCCCGTCCCTAATCCCAGCTAAATGAATTAGTGAAGTAATTATCACCTTGATCACTACATGTCATACTATAACTTCTGGTGGCGGCCTGGCCTGGTGGCGAGTTGGCCCGGTGGCGACTTGGCTCAGGTGCTTGGTGGCGAGTTTGGCACGGTGGCGACTGGACCCGTTCCTAAATTGTGGAGGCCGGTTTGGCTGGAGGCCGGTTTGGGTGTAATTCCCCTGGAACTACTCCAGGTCAGTTGAGTTCCCGACGGTTTTCTTTAGTATGATAATCTTTGGCTTCTCAAGAGAAACGGGGCAGAGTGTTGTTGAATTGCCATATATTCCCACTCGCGTCACGTCACCAGAGACAGTCTGTGAACCAGGAAAATCTTCCAGAACTCTCCGGAACTTGTTCCAGCTGCGAAGACGAATTCCACCACTCTTAGGCCTCATGTGACCGGGATCAGCCAATTGGAATCAAGAAGACCCAGAAGTAGACATCGTCTGCTCTCTCTCTCTTCGAAAACTCAATACCTTGTGGTTGACAATTCCGATACAGGAATCCAAACTAGTGTTTTTGCCAGGAAGTATTGGTAAGATCGTAGTTATTTTTACTGCAATAATAATAATAACACTTTGGCCGGCCGCTGATTTGTCGCGGTTTTCGTATGAGAAGGCCTTGTTTACTACTAGCAACTACAGCTACAGACGTTTGACCAGTAACGAACTGGGTTGAATGAAAATGTCGCAATCTTTTTTATTCAGCGAAATTGACGGAAATTCCAACTGGGATTTTGAGAATAGATGTCTTTCATATGTTCATACAAAGTTTCGGACATCATAATCATTTCAAACTATACATACAGCACTCGTTTTCCAAGGTACTGATTTGACCAGTAACGAAAAATAACCAGTACCGAATCAACGTTCATTTTACGAACAAAACGTCATAAAAATCGAAAAAATCCCATGAAAAGGATACAAACTCCTTTGAAATTATGCTCATGACATGTACTACGAGAATAAAAAAAAATAGACAGAAAGTAGCAAAACTCATTTTATGGGCGAATTCAGTGAGAGCAGTGCTAGCGCGAACTTGGGGAATTTCCATACTTTTGCTGAAGGTGTCAGACTGATACAAACTGACTAATTCGGGCCATTATTATTAACGACTTGGAGCTGATTTTCTGGCCGATTCAGACCTCCACTCCAGTCTGGCTGATCGGAGATTCGGCTCATTCTGATCACAGGAATCTGAAATTTCATCAGTACAGGTAAATAATTTACTTTCAACGTGATATTTACGTTCCCAACGTTATCCTTCTATATGAAGAAACACCAGGAATGCAATGAGCTTTTGTCCGTCCGATTCAACCACCTCGCGATTCACTGTGTTTTTCGAATGTAAATCGATATTTTCAAAGTATCTGATTACACATACGTGATCGGGAATAATAAACCTTTCCTCCACCGGCTTCGTTTGTAAACTACAACATATTATAAGGGCTGCGGACAAGTTTTATTTTCAATAAACACGGAAATCCGCCGTTCGCGACGCTGCCACAGAATCCATGCGCTGACGTCACAGATTGAAGATTCGAGATGAAGGGTGAAATGAAAAGTTCGAAAAGCAGACGACGGACCGGGCGATGATACTTGAAAATGTCGCGAGTTTCTGAAGTGAAGAATCTTGTCCAAAATGGGCACAGTATTATCGTTACGGGTCAGTGTGGAACTGGCAAAACAGTTTTATTGAAGTAAGTATTAAATTTTATGCATATGATTCATTATAAATGAAGGGAAATAAATTAAAATGTGAATTGTTAATCAGACATTTACACCCACCAGAGTCTACATGTATTGTAATTGCAATCCTGGGCAAGGGCACGAAATCCACTTGAATTAGGCCTATATAGCCTTATAGGCTATAATGGATATAACATTTTTTTCCTTTTAACTATATGCAGTTGTACTGGATCAATTTTACCACGCAGCTTCCTTATTATTTTTTTTCCATTCCCGAAGGTCTACATAAACGGTTTCTAGACAATCGCACCCACGGCACCTCATACTGGTCAGTCAAGTCGCATCCAAAATTGGACGGCTCTTACCCATTTTCGACTGGACAACTCGTACCCACAATTGGACAACTTGTAGCCAAGGTTGGACAACTCGTACCCATGGCTGGTCAACTTGTACTCGGTGTTTAATTGGGTGCCCAGACATTGCCCCCCCCCCGACAACCGCCCGAGACATTTGCCACCCGGACTTGAGCCCCCCCCCCCCCCCCCCAAAAGACATAAGCCCGCCTAGTTCTAGCAATTGTAGACATGAGCCCCCCCCGGAACCTGCCATGGCTGGCGAAAGAAATTTCCGAAAGAATAAGAGACCCAAAGTCCGTAATATAATTTTCTGGGTACGTCCTTTTAAAATAGTATTTGTTTAGAATAATAGAATGATGACAGGCAGGGGGGTGGGGTCAGTTATCAGGGCCGTCGAGGTCCGGGGTGGGGGGGGGGGGAAGTAACCGATGTTGTAACAATGGAGCCCGCCGTTAATGGAGGCCCAGTAGCATAGGCGTATGTGCTATTTTTTTCGAGAGTCATTTAATTTAGACTTACCCGGTAAGTGAATGTGTGAGATCATGAAGAATTATTTTTTAGGTCGTCCAAAGTAGATCTTGTTTCTCAGGCCATGTTTTAAAAAAATGCATACGGGCAAGCGATATTTAAAAAAAAAAAGTTTTTAACCCTTCAGGGATTCAAGATTTTTGTACACGTTTGCAACACTTTCACAGTGCACATCTTAAGGCTTTGCAGTTGTTTCTAGCCAAGTCTTGGCTGCCTATATAGGCAGCCAAGACTTGTCTAGAAACAACTGTCAAGGTACTTAGATTAACTTGGGTATTTTATCTCACATAAACCAATAAAAATATTTTTTTTAAAGTTTACATGGCTAATAAAAAGAGAACAAACGGCTTTGTTCAAATCACAATTAGCCACAGCCAATGTCAATAAATAAATTAATGTCTATACTATATTTTAGAATGTTTGTATGTATGTATGATGCATGTATGTATGTTTGTATGTATGTATGTCTGTCTGTCTGTCTGTCTGTCCGCTATAGAAATGAATATGGGGCCATCCAGAGTACCCAAAATGGGTCTACTAGGGGTACTTTTTTATGGCAGAGGTCCTCGTCAGGGGGTGGGGTGCGGAGGGGTACCAAAAGTTATGACCAAAATTTTCTTACGTCTTCAAAAGGGGTCTATTAAGGGTACTTTTTTATCAGGAATCTAATGGTGATGTTTAAAAAATTATCAGGGGTGGAAGTGGGGGTGTAGAGGGGCACCAAATGATATGACCAAAATATTTTTCACTGATATAGGTCTTCAAATGGGTCTACTAGGGGTAAAATCTAATGGTGAGGTATAAAAAAGTACCGGGGGTGGGGAGGGATTGGGGTCCCGGGGGTGGGGGTGGGGTGTGGAGTGGCACCAAAAGTTATGACCAACATCTTTTTCACCAATATACGTCTACAAAGGGGTCTATTAGGGGTACTTTTTTATCAGGAATCTAATGGTGACGTTTAAAAAAGTATCAGGTGTGGGGTGGGGTGTAGAGGGGCATCAAAAGATATGACCAAAATATTTTTCACCAATATAGGTCTTCAAGTGGGTCTACTAGGGGTAATTTTTTATCAGGAATCTAATGGTGAGATTTAAAAAGTATGTGGGGGTGGGGTGGGGGTGTAGAGGGGCACCAAAAGATATGACCAAAATATTTTTCACCGATATAGCTCTTCAAACAGGTCTACTAAGGGTATTTTTTTTCAGGAATCTAATGGTGAGGTTTAAAAAGTGCCAGGGTGGGGGAGGGGTGGGGGTGCAGAGGGGCACTAAAAGTTATGACCAAATGTCTGTCCGTTATAGAAATGAATATGGGGCCACCCAGAGTGCCGAAAATGTGTCTACTAAGAGTACTTTTTTTATGGCGGAGGTCATCGTCAGGGTTAAAAAGGTGGGTGGGGGGTGGGGGTGTAAGGGGGCAACACATTTTTTTTTCACTGATGTAGGTCTTCAACGGGGTCTACTAGTGACTTTTTTTATCAGGAATCTAATGGTGAGATTTAAAAAAGTATCTGGGGTGGGGTGGAGTGTAGAGGGGCACCAAAAGATATGACCAAAATATTTTTCACCGATATAGGTCTTCAAACGGGTCTACTAGGGGTAATTTTTTATCAGGAATCCAATGGGGAGGTTTAAAAAAGTGCCAGGGTGGGGGAGGGGGTGTGGGTGCAGAGGGGGCACCAAAAGTTATGACTAAATGTCTGTCTGTTATAGAAATGAATATGGGGCCACCCAGAGTGCCCAAAATAGGTCTACTAGGAGTGCATTTTATGGCGGAGGTCATCGTCAGGGTTGAAAAGGTGTGTGGGGTGGGGTTGGGGTGTAGGGGGGCCCAAAAGTTATCACCAAAATTTTTTTCACCGATGTAGGTCTTCAACGGGGTCTACTAGTGACCAACCATGGGTACGAGTTGTCCAACCTTGGGTACGAGTTGTCCAACCTTGGGTACGAGTTGTCCATCTGTGGGCATGAGTTGTCCAGCCGAAAATGGGTATGAGTCGTCCCAATTTTTTGTACTAACTGACTGATACGAGATGCTGTGGGTGCGATTGTCCTCATACCACATAAACTACATGGAGGGTGGATACTGACCAAATCACCCACCACGTGGAAATTCCATCCATTGTAAAATTCTAAATTTACATTTTTTGAGTAAAAGCATGAAAATCACAAAGCAAATATTCTGTTGATGGACCATAGGTTGAACAGAAAATTTGCTGGTGGTTTTTGAAAAATTCATTTGGGTGGAAACCCACCCACTGAGTGATTTTGTCATAATCATAATCCATCCTCCATGTACTGTACAAATAATAACTGGACAACCACCCCGTGGCTCTGGTCAACTCAGGTCTAAACCAGCTAGTTCCATAGATACAGTGTGTGTGTGTGTGTGTGTGTGGGAGGAGATGGGGAGGGAAGTAGAGGGGACTGAAGGCATCAAAAACAATTTTGTCAAAAATTTATATTCCGATTACAAAAGATATTGTAACCTGTGCACTTTTGTTGTTGTTGTGAAACATAGTTTTTTGGTAGTTTATCTGATTATTACGTAGTAATTTTTACTTGTTTTATTTCTTGCTTCCTTTTTTAGCTCACCTGACTGTAAGTGAGGGTGAGCTTTTCTGATCACGTTGTCCGACGTCTCTCGTCCGTCGTCGGCTGTACGTCATGAAGGTGGTGTTTGGGTCTTTTTCTCCCAAACCACTGGCCACCTTTTAATGAAATTTCATGTGAGAAATAGTTATGTGGGGATATTTTGATTTTTTTCTTCAAATTAAGTTGCGGCTCATATTGAGGACGGGGGTGGGGCCAAAATGCCCAAAATTTAAAAAAAATCTTCTGCTCATGAACCAGCAGTAGCAGAGACTTGATATTTGGTATGCAACTTCCATTTGAGGTCTTGACTCAACGTTTCTCAAAAGAAGTTTGAGGGGCAATATTTGCCTTTGGGCTGGGAGGGGCAAGAATGTATGCCCCACCCAAATTTCTATTTTCTGAACCGAGAGGCCAATTTGAACCAAATTTAATGTAAGGTATTATTGGGTCATAAGTACTTGATTTATGCAAAAAAGAATTTCCCGCAGCCCCATGGGAACCTCAGGAACAAAACATAGAAAAAAAATGAAAACGCCCATATCCCCAAAACTGCACGGCTACGAGAATTTTTATTTGGTGTGAGGCTTCCTTGGGAGCAATGGAAAGGAATGGTAAAACAAAAATTGCTATCGGTTTTGTCATAAGGTACTTTTTTGGGACTTTGAAAAAATGCTCAGTCATCATTTTTTAACAGTGTTGGCAATGGGAAAAAAAATTAAAGAATAGTTTTCTTCCAAACCACTGCTCCAAAAGCTTTCATATTTTACATATAACATCTTAATTTTTTGGTTATTGATGCATTTTGGTAAATGTTAAGAAGAAGAAAAAAAAATCCTGTGTATTGTGCAGGCACAATCACTTCATTTACTTTGTATATGCTTTTCTTAGGACGATCATATGCAACTTATTTAAGTCAAGTCCCTGTCTTGATATTTAGACTACCATGTCAGGTCCCCTGGGGCCTCTTGTTTTTTGTTTTCGATTCTTTTATATGCCCTTCGTACTGTTATTTGGTTGTAGTGGAACCCGATTTCAAAGTTTCAAACAACAGCCTGCATCACCGGGCAAAGAGCTAATTCACCCCCCCCCCCCCCCCCCCCCCCCCCGACACACACACACAACCCAATTGAGAGGGCATATGACTAGGTGTCAGTTTTTTCCTCCACATAAAATGAAACTAAATCCTGCAGTTCACATTTTGGAGGGAAACTGTTTTGTTTCAAAATTGACCTGGGAGAGGGGAGGGTGGCGGGTGGCAGGGGGGGGGGGGGAGGGAGGTGGCATAAAATCACTTTAAATTGTTAAAAACATATTTAAGTGCCAAAAAAGTTTTTTGCCTAATTGACTCATGGGTGGGTGTGGATCGATAGGAGTCCACTGTTTGTTTTTTTTTTCTAAAAAAATCACTCCAAACCTTTCAAAATGCATTTTGAAACAAAAAAAAATTATAGTGTAGCTTCCTGCATGTAGGGGAATTAAAGTTATTGCATAAGTCACCCTAAATCTTGCAGAATGCATTTCGAAGACAAATGTTTTCGAAAAATTGACCCGGGAGTGGGACGTGGCATTAACCCTTTACCCAACGAATCGCCCGTATCCACCCGCGTAATATGCAAATTCAGCAGTTGAAAAAATATTATTTTTCAAAAAATTTCAACAAAACCATATCATGTGACCCCTCGTTGGAACGAGCTCGTCGAGCTCGTTCCAACGAGGGGTCACATGATATGGTTTTGTTGAAATTTTTTGAAAAATTCGAAAAAATGAAATTTAAAATAATAAATTTTGATATCGTCTGCGTTGGGTAAAGGGTTAAATCACTATGAATCCTTCAAATTTATTTTGTAGTTAGAACTTGTTCTATGCATAATTTTAACCTGGTGTGGGGTGGAGCAAGGCGTCAGTAGGAGTCAATTTTGTTTTTCAGAAAAAAACTCCAATTCCTTCAGAACATATTTTTGGTATGAAAAATAAAAGTTTGTCTGAATGACCCGTGAGGAGGTGGGGGGGGGGGGGGGGGGGGGGGGCTGGGGGTTGCATAAAATTACTTTAAATCAAAACACATTTTCAAGAGTGACAGAAAAAAATAAATTCACCTAATTAATGCTGGAGGGACAGGCCGGCTGGCAGGGTTATGTAGGCCTGTGATCGACTGATATGAAATGCAATCTGAACCATTAGTACCTTATGCACAGTCTGTATATGAAATTATAGCTTTGTGCATAATTGGAAACTGAAGTCATTGCAAAAATAAAATTTTTGGAGCAATTTCAAACAAAGGGCAACAACTCTATCCATAAGAAAATAATACTTGAGGGTGCAACAGTTCCCTCTTACCTCAGTTACTTCTTACCTTAAGAAAATCTCTTCTCACTGCTATTTCTTTTCATTGGGGAAAACTAGACATTTACTTTTCAGGATACACAACATGCTTTGAAGTGTTTTAAAATGAATATAACTTTTTAATTTGGTTTTAATCCTTTACCTAACATATCAAAAAATGTGGACTGCGTGCTATGAAATAAAATGCAATTAACACTTAGTTTTCAATTTTTGTCACAACACATTGCTTCTGACCTCTAAATGATATTAGGTCTACCAGTACCCACAAATGTTTTGCCTCAAATGTAATGGTTAATCAGAATTAGTTACTCATTACAAAGTTTTGCAAACTTTTAGAGCATTAAAATTTAAATGTTCTGTCAGGTAATATTCCTCAAATAGTTCATCCACAACACTTTACCCAAATTAACGTATGAAACAGGCCATTGCTGTTCACAAAAATCGCCATTCAAATTTTATTCAGAAGTTTTCCTTTTTTTGTTAAAAAAATAGCTTATTGCCCCTCATTGGAACGAGCTGATTGAGCTCATTTGGATGAGAGGCCATATCCTATATTTATCAGACAAAAAATGAAAAACAATTTATGTTCAAAAGTTTTTTAACCCATTTCCTTGATGTAATAACAGACGCGAGCAGTGTTATGCACACAAATTGCTATTCAAATTTTATAAAGTTTAAAATTTTTGTTTTTAAAAATTCGTTTATGATCCCTCATTAGAACAAACTCATAGAGCGTGTTTCAATGAGGGGCCATAATTTATGTTATGGAAACAAAAATTTTAAAATGTTACTTACATGGAAAATTATTTTACAAGTGTAATTTTCTGTTCATAATAGGTAATGGGTTACAGGCGTAAAGATGCCTTCTTTTTTATGTAACTTTTATTTTGTGTACAGTTCAATGCACGTGGTGTACTTGCGGAAAAGAATGTTGCAGTATTCCCAGAATTGGATTTGTTGGAAACAGCAGTTTGTGATAAAATTATTGTGTGTTTGATGGTCCATACTGTGCTAAAGTTGGATTATCATTCATGCCATTTCTGATACCACGTTGTTGGCAGAACAAGTTCTCCACAAGATCTGAATTCATGTATCCTGGATTTAAACTGTTACCATTAACAAGTACTTTTTCACACAAGCAGATGAATCCCATGATGGCTGACTGTATATCTTCCCTTGTTTCACGAGTAAAGAGATGCTTATTTTCTATGTGGAAAACAGAATTTAATACATTTTTCTCCCAGGAAGCAAAAAACTGAAGAACCTTCTTAAGCATTTCTATTCTTTTGTCTCCCATTGATGAAATTGGTCTATTCCTATCACAAAAAATTTCAACCAAAATAGAAGTTTGTTCCAATAGCTCTATTGAAGAGGATAGACGCTCTGGATTTTTCAAGGACATCTTATAACTTTTCATTAAATACAACATTTCCTTGTTAAGAACATCAGAGGCCAGTTTGTTTCTCATCTTTGATGCAGAAGTTAATTCTATGTGCTCTTTGGTAAAATGTTGATGGATTCTGAAACCATTCTGAAAATTAAATTCCAAGCATTCTACCCAGTGATCCCACAAAATAGACTTTCCATTGTGTTCAAGATACCTCCCTGGCTGAGATTTATTTTCATTTTTACTAGATTCAGTGTTATTTCTGATTTTTTTTAATACAGTGCATTATATCCTGTATAGCGGAAATAGAATGGACTCTGTTAAATACATCTTGAAACTGGAAATTACTGAGCTTTGGTTCACCTTCAAACATCATACCTGTAAATGTCCTGTTTGTGGAAGCACCATCCATCATGAGGTAGTCTACAACAAACCCCTTGTCATCTAACACATCCACACATTTCCAGAAAATCGTGTAGAGTTCATGTGCTGTTGCAGGATTTGAACCAAAATAAGCCACTGGCCACCTGCAATTGATGTAAAAAAAAAATAGTTAAATGACACCCCAAACGGTTTGGAAGGAATGTCTTTGCACTATTTTACCTGATAATGATCGCCCCACATTTCTAGAAACAAATTTGAGATATTGTGCTGCCCGCCATGCAAACATCTTGATGTTCAGTTTTTCAATTCAACATGCTCAACATTCCCATAGTTGTTCTGTAGTGTATGTACACAAGAAAAGTACTGTCTTTGAAACATTTTTCCACCAGTTGGCTTCTGCAGTGCCAATTCAGTACATGGTGAGCGGAATATCACCAAAACACTCGAAATTGGAAATTCCACCCTGCAAATAGTTGCTAATTCCCATGATACTGCATAAGAAGATCAAGCATCTTTTCAGCCAGTGGAACCCTGAGTTTAATCCAGAGGTCCATTGGAAAAAACTTTGCTTGCTTTTTTTGTTTTCTTGGGGATAGTAAGTTTCTAGCCGGGTGGAATTTACACTCTGTGTGTGTTTAATCCATTCCCCACATACTGTAAAGTTTATGCAAAATGTCAAGTTTTTACTGAAGACTTCCGGAGGATTTAATTTGAGACTTCAAAACTGCACTGACGTGTTGCATGTAATGCCAATGGGTGAACGGGTGGGTGAGATGTTTCTTTGGATAAATTTTTTTTTTTGCATAAAATTACTTTAAATCCTTTGAAGTGTATTGTTCAGAATACAAAAATTGCCTCAATGACCCCCTGGGGAAGGGGGCTGGGGCATTGTGATAGTTTTTTTTTTTTTTTTCACACAAAATAAATTCTTCAGAACGCATTTTGGAGAAAACATTTCTCTTCACCCAAATGACCCATAGGGGAGATGGTGGAGAGGGGGTTGTGCGATGGATGTATAGGTGTAAAAATTTTTTGCCCAAAATGAAAAATATTTTAACTGGTGGATCTGAAGAAGATTATTTCAGAATATTCTATATTACAATTCATGCCCCAATAGAGAGTCCGAATATTAACCCTTAACCTTACGTAATGGTTAAAACCGGCCAGTGCAATACACGAAAATCGCCATTCAAATTTTTTAATATTTTCAATTTTTGCTTCCAGAACATAGGATGTGACCCCTCATTGGAACGAATGCGACACGCTCATTCCAACGAGGGGTCACACCCTATGTTTTGGAAGCTAAAACTGAAAATTTTTAGTTATAAGAGAATTTTTCTTCACTGCCATCGTCTGCTACTAGCATTAGGTAAAGGGTTAATCCAGGGACCTGATTTAAACAAACTGGAATCCCACCCCCCCCCCCCCCTCCTCAGAAGAAAAGTCATAAGCTATGTTTTTGAATCAGGATGAGTGGAAGAAGTTTGGTATTTAAGATTTATTTTTTAGCTGCGACAAGCAGCAGCTCTATAAACACCAAATGTCTGTCTGTCTGTCTGTCTGTCTGTCTGTCTGTCTGTCTCTGTCTGTCTGTCTGTCTGTCTGTCTGGGCCAACATTGGGAGTTTAGGAAGTATTATTATTAGGGGCTACCTCCAAATTAGGGTGGTGTTAGGGTTAGGAGAGGGGTGAGGTTAGGGTTAGGGGTAGCCCCCGGGCAGGGCTTAAGGTTGCAGGGGGTTAGGTCCCAGGGGGGTGGTGGTTGGGGTCAGGGATGGGGTTTTAGTTTTGGTAGCCCCTAAACCGACAGATAGCCCCTAATCCTATTGGTCTCACAAGGGTGGGGTTAGGGCCAGGGGAGGGGTTAGGTTAGGGTTAGGGGTAGCCCCAGAGTAGGGCTTAAGGTTGGGGAGGGTTAGGTCCCAGGGGGTCGGGTGGGGTTTTAGGGTTTAGGGTCAGGGAAGGGTTATGTTAGGGTGTGTTTTTGGGGTGGAGTGGTGGGGTTAGGGTTAAGTATAAGTTCTAGAATGGAGGGGGTGGGGTTCTGGGTAAAATAAGGTTTTGTCCATATAAATTTTTTTTTTGGTAGCCCTTAAACCCGAAATGTTGGAGTCCGTCCGTCTGTGACACTTCACAGGCCTATAACTTTCCATCCATTGATCCAATTTAGATGAAACTTACCTGGAACATTGAACCCACTAGGGCATTTGAGATGTGAAGTTTTGAGGTCATGGGGTCAAGTGTCATGGCCGTAAGCGGCCATTTTGTTTTCCTATATAATTCCAGCAACAACAGTGGTTTCCGGACGTCATCTTGAGTTTCACTTAACCGATCTCGATGAAGTTCACAGGTATTAAGTGATGTACCTAAGAGAAGGTCCCTATTGATTTTGGGGGCGATACGTCAAAATATTCCTGCCCTTGGCGGCCATTTTGTTGTCCAATTTCACGCGCAAATGGAGGTTTCCGACCAATATCTCAAGTTTGACATTACCGATCTGCTTTAAGTTCACAGGTATTAAGCGATGTACCCAAGGGAAGGTCTCTATTGATTTTGGGGATGATTTGTCAAAATTCGTGCCCTTGGCAGCCATTTTGTTGTCCAATTTCGCATGCAAATGTAGGTTTCCGACCAATATCATGACTTTGACTTTATCGATCTGCTTATAGTTCACAGGTATTAAGCGTTGTATCCAAGGGAACGTAAATGCACAGAGTTTATCCATGTCACCATCTACGCTATACCCCTGCAGTACTTGTTGGGCGTCGCAGCTCTGAACTGCATCACACTTCTGATAGCCACCCTTGGCATTGCACTTGTTTGGCAAGTGCCATATGCTACCCACGATTGATTGGTAAAGTTTTAAAGAATAGTCCAGATAATGCACTAAGTTAAAATTTTTGCTGCCACAGAGAACCTAAATATTAATCCAGGAACCCAATTTGAACAAACTTCAATTCAATCCCCTTGTAGATGATGTATACCAAAGATGGAATGTTTCTGCCTTGTGGATCTGAAGAAGAAAATTTTCCAAAAAATCTCATATTGCAGTAAGTTAAACTTTGGGCTCCAACAGAGAGCCCAAATATTAACCCAAGGAAATGACTAGAGATGTTGAATACCAGAAAGAAAATGTTTCTGCCCAGTGCATCTTCCACTAGGCAATCAGCAGTAAGTTGTAACAAAATTATTCACTGAGAAAATCTTGTTCAACTAAGGATGCCCTTGCTAGTACAGGGTTAAAAAAAATTGTGGGAACAATTTTTCTAATGGGACCCATTTACCGTTCTTGCAATTTTTTTTTTTTTTTAATTACGTCTACTTCTATCTGGCCGTACAACTTTGAAATGACAGAGCAAATAAATCCTCAAGGACAGTGAGAGGCATGCCATTGCCCTCACCGTCAAACCCCTTTCCTTCTGGAAGCCCAGCAGATTTTACAGTTATTTACCTCCATGTACAGATAGATATTCCCTTGAATTAAAATATCCTTGGTCCATTTCAACTTTGAAACTTTCAGTGCATTTTCAGGAAATTAGCAGGCACATGTTGGCAGCTGCACATGTGCATAGCAGAATAGTCCCTAGAGGGATATGAATTAACAAACCAATGACATTGACAAGCCAACATATCATGTGTTTTCTGACTTCTGACATTGATACGAAGTGCCAAACATACCCATTTCAACGAAGTATGGAAACCAATACTGGACATCAAATGTATACAGTATTAATCAAGTTCCATTTGCCAACCATCCAGTTCCATTTACCAACTGATAGGTCAATTTCAAACATACATGTAAAAATACATCCACGGTTACAATAGAATACATGTGTATGAGTAAATGTGAAAATGAGTTCCACAAAAAAACAAAAAAAAAAAAATTGCGGGACCCATTTATGGGTCCCGCAAATTTTTCAATTTTTTTAACACTATAATAGCATAGTGACCCCCCCCCCCCCTCCCCCCCACACACACACACACAAAATAGCCATATTTCAAACCCTCTTTGTTAAGTAAATTAGAACTCTACCAGTTAAAGCATTATCAGATAATTACCTGAAACCAGTAAAACCATGGAACACAATCTGTAAAACATGAGCAGCAAGCTCAACCTTCTTCTTTGCATTACATATTATGAAATATTGTTGTTGATCTCACCCATGTCCACCATACCAACTAATTCTCAACAGCCTCCCTTTTTAACAATTACTAGGTCATCTTGAATGGTCATTTCATCGAAAATAATGCCCTCATGTCTACCAAAGTCTGATACACTTTGCCTTTCTGCCTCTTTCTGCATCCACAAAAGATTATCTTCGACGAAACCTGTTGATTGTTTTACAGAATTTTTGTAGTATTGCAGCAGTCGTTTGGATGGAAGAATTAGGATGTTTGATTTCTTTATTTGGTCATATGCCATCGGAGATTTTAGAAATAGACCAAGACATATCCTTATTAATGCTGAATCCCATCTTCTTTGATGAATGTCTAGACCCTTCTTGCAATTTTTCAGTTGTGATTGAAGTAAAACTTTAAAATTCTCTGGGGTTTGGTATGACATCAATACATCCAGAATTTGTGTCATATCATTATGGCATTCTTCAGTGAGTGTGATATTTTCAGTTCCATCCGCTTCTGTACCCTCTTCTGTATGTGTGCAATCATCATGTGCATTAATTTCAACAAAATTGTTGGTCTTTTGCTTTTTTGGTGAGATAGCAGGCGGTTTTTGTATTTGAACTAGTTGCCGTTTCTTCATTTTTGAAAAGGTATTCGTGCATCTCTCGCAACAATCATGTGATGAATTGATATTAAGTACTACCTGACAAGTGTTACTTCTCATCCTATCCACTATAGAGTTTTCATCATGAATTTTGGACCACGATTCTTTCACCCACAATGATGGCTTGTTTTCATCATGAACAAAACGATTGCAAAGTCTTGAATCTTGCACCAAAAGGATCATGCCATTTATAGTATGATTATTTGGAGTTACACCAAACCCTGTTCGCAAATGGCAACCACGCACACTAAGATATATATCTTTGAAGGTGAATCTCAACTGGCATACCACCTGATAACCATTAATTACATAATGCGTTGGAATTTCAAGAATGATATTAGATGCATCTGAACAAGAAAGAGTGCAGTGTTCAGGAATTATTATTTTCTCTTGTGGTTCACCAGATCTCTCTTTTAAATTTAGGAAAGCCACATGTCGCATACTATTTTCATACACAAATGCCTTTTCAACTTTAAATAGTTTTGGGATGATCTTGGCAATGAAGTTTTTACTTGGTGTAGCACTTGATAAATGTTCATAGAAATTTTGAATTTTTGGAAACACCTCATCCAGCTTCACAATATTATTTTCACTGTTCATGTAGTTCATGGACAACCTGTAAATTAAGATAATGCACTACATGTATTCTTTTCTTTTCAAAATACATAAAATATTGAATAGAATTTTAAATGGAGTATGGAAACTGATTTTCATCGCATTTTTAATTGAAGTTTAAGGTCAGAAAGCAATATTACTTACCATACACATCCACCTGATATCCATTACATCATCTCGCTTATACATGCAGCTGTTGTTGTTGAGGAAAAAAATCATTCCATGTATTATTCCATGATTCAAGGCTATAAAATTTTCTGAGCCTGTCATGAATTTGTATATTTAGATACTATCAGGGTTAACCGACATTGCCGAGGTTGAGAGGTGTGAATTACATCAGTTTGGCCCCCCACCCCACCCCCACCCTTATCACTTTTTTGAACATCATGAGATTCAAGGTAAAGATTTACCCCAAATAGACCCCTTGGAAGACCTTTATCGGTGAAATCCATCAGTTTTGCTCCTCCCCATCCCCACCCCATCACTTGTACAATCCCACCATTATATTCCTGGTAAAAAGTTATCCCTAGTAGACCCATTTGAAAACCTAAGTCAGTGAAATCCATTACTTTTGCCCCCACCATTACATTCTTGATAGAAATTTACCCCTAGTAGACCCCATTGAAGACCTATATCGGTGAAAAGATTTTTGGTCATAACTTTGGTGTGCCCCACCCCACCCACTTTTTTTAAACCTATCGACCTCAGCCATGAAAAAGTACCCATAGTAGACCCACTTTCGGCACTCTGGATTGCCCCATATTCATTTATGTAGCGGATATCGGTACAATCTATCAATGTTGCCCCTCCCCACCCCAATCCCCACCTCCATCACCTTTTTAAACCTCAGCTTAGATTTCCGATAAAAACATAACCCCTAGTAGAACCCTTGTAAGTCGTATATCGATGCCAAAAAATTCAATAATACATTTTGGTGCCACTCCCCACTCCCATCCCACACACTTTTTTAAACCTGGCATTGACCTCTGCCATACAAAAGTACTCCCAGCAGACCCATTTTGGGTCGTACCATTTTCATTTTTAATTTTTATAGCGGACAGACAGATTACTTGAAATCTATACTATATTTGAGAATGTCTGTCTGTCTGTCTGTATCTCTGTCTGTCTGTCTGTCTGTCTGTCTGTCTGTCCGCTATAGAAATGAATATGGGGCCATCCAGAGAACCCAAACTAGGTCTACTAGGGGTACTTTTTTATGGCGGAGCTCCTCGTCAGGTTTACAAAATTTCCGGGGGTGGGGGTGGGGGTGGGGGTGCGGAGGGGCACCAAAAGTTATGACCAAAAATTTTTTCACCGATATACGTCTTCAAAGGGGTCTATTAGGGGTACTTTTTTATCAGGAATCTAATGGTGGGGGTCACGAGGTCGAAGGCCCCGCCCGAAGGGCGGGGCCGAGTGAGTTGGGTATGCGACCCTCATTTTTTTTTTTTTTTTTTACTTTCAAAGGGGTCTATTAGGGGTACTTTTTTATCAGGAATCTAATGGCGGGGGTCACGAGGATGAAGGCCCCACCCAAAGGGCAGGGCCGAGTGAGTTGGGTATGCGACCCTCATTTTTTTATTTTTTTTTTTACTTTTCTCTCCTTCATTGACTCCGAACGAAGTTGGGTACCCCTGCTAGTTATCAATAAAGTTGAATAGTTGTGGAGAAGAGGATTTGGTAATGTTTTAGGGTAGCACTGGATGGGTAACATTGGGCAACTATGTTACAAAAGAGATTTCCCCGTGGGCACCTAGAGAAGTGAAGTAGTGCTTGTTCACTGAGGTAAACAAGTTCTGTTATACTGTTAAAATAGGACCCGGTCACCAATGCCTGAGGTGGAAGTCCTCTCAAATGGCCAGCATGGGTGTAAAATAATTGAATAAACTTGGCTTTACACCCTTGTTGTGGCCAAAAATAGCCATACCTGCAGAAAACAAAATTTAACACCAATAATTAAATACATAGAGTTCAACAGTTTATTTTCTTTATTATTGTACTTTAAGAACCTTAATCAGGCAGCTGTCAGCTTATAAAAATGTTGCAGTTACTGCTACTACAGGCATGGCAAGCATGCAGTTGGGCTTTGGAGCAACTACACTCCATCATTGGTGTGGTATTTTAGATGGGAGATATTCTTTGGAGAAGCTCACCGAATTATTCATCAATGATGACAAGTTTTCAAGCTCGAAGGAGAGAATTATAAAGTCAGATACACTTGTTATAGATGAAATAGGAATGTTATCGCAGAAAACATTTGATATGGTGGAGCATGTTTGTCGGATAGTAAGGAAAACAGACTCTGTTTTCGGTGGATTACAGGTACCTTTTATAAGAGTTCATACTTCTTTTCTCTGTCTCTGATTTCAAAGTCTTAAAAATTATCTCATGCATGTCAATACAATCGCTGTGGGAATGAAGTGGTGGAGTGCTTGTTTACAGTGGTAAACAAATTTTGTTTTACTGGTAAATGATTACCAGGTGTACCACAGCATTTCCCCCACCCTGGATATCCACACTTCCTGGGGATGGGAAGGGTAGGAGATAACCTAGGATATCTTGCCCCACCCTGGATATCACCCCCACCAAGACCAAAATAGTTGAGAAAATGTTGCAAGGGGATATTATCATGTAATATGAAGTGTAAATGTTATGGACAGGCAAATTGGTTTCAGATATAAACACACCCGAGTGAAGGTTTGTTGGAATGAGTGGGTGGGGAGAAAGCTATTGGCCCTTCCTGCCCCTACCAATCCCTCCTCTGCCATCATCGTGCCTGTGGCTATTTTTTATTATGTTCAGTTGTTGCAACAGGGTCTGTACATGTGTGTGTACACACAATCAAGAATGTCAGTGTGGAGGTACACCATATTGTGTTTTGCACACGAATGACACAATCTAATTATGATTTGATAGAGTAATAGCATTATTTGAAATATTTTGATTGGGGGTTAGGATGGGGTATTAGGGATCTGATACCCTCATTCTCTCCCAAATTAAAGAAAAATCAAATTTTTTATCCAAAATGTGAAGAGGCTGCAGAATTTGTGGACTTATGGTAACCCTTTCCATAACGATACTAGCAGACGACAATTGTAAAAAAAATTCTTGTATAACTAAAAAAATTCAGCTTTTGCTTCTAAACATAGGTTATGACCCCTCATTGGAACGATCGTTTTGGAAGCAAAAAATGAAATATAAAAAAAAATTGAATAGCGAATTTTCGTATATAGCGCTGGCCGGTTTGGGCCTTTACATTAGGTAAAGCGTTCAATTCTTACTTTTTTGATGTCATTTTAGTTCACTTTTAGGCGTTTGTTTTACAGAAGAAGAAAAAAAAAAAACGGCATAAATTTTTTGCATAAGTACAGGTTTCCTTTAAAAAATTTTCTCTTTCACTTCTCTATTGTTATTTATCAAATTCAGTTCTGGAAAGTTTCTTAAAGCAGAAGGTGTGTTGTTTTTTTATTCTATGATTTTGCTTGTTGTTTGCTTAGCAGCAACCTAACCTAATTGTTCAGATAAAATTGTTGTGCTAGAATTTATTTGATATCACATGCTGGTACTTTCTAAGAAACTGTAACATAATAATTATGATATTAATTTTAACACTGGGGCTATATTGAATTACATGCTACTCATCTGTATTGCATATCAATGACAAAAAACAGGCCCCAAGGGGCCTTTAATCGCTCACCTGACAAAGTAGTTCAAAGAAGTATTTTGGGATCATATTCAGTTAGCCATGGCTAAGGCTTATCAACATTGAGAGGAAAGAAGTCATGAAATGATTTATAACTCTGGTGCCATGTCAGATGACTATTATATGTCTTGCTGACTGGGTTCAATTATACTAGCTGAAGACAGCACTACCAAACTTCCAAGGGGATTTATTCCATTGCAGTTTGATGGAAGAACACTGAGGAATGGATTTGAAACACTTGAATCTGCCTCCTTAAGGATATTGCATTTTGGAGTCAAAAAATGTTTCCGTCTGATTGATCCCCAGAGGGTAGGAGAAGGGGGGGGGGGGGGGTGGATTCATACAGGTATAATTGTTTTTGCATAATATCAAAAGATTTTCAATTGTGAAACTGAAGATGATTTTAAAGAATATTCCTCATAATGCATTAGGTTAAAATTCAGTGTCACACGGACGGAAAGTGATCAGTAAAGCCCCCCTTGAGTTTTGCTCAGGTGAGCTAACAAGTTGAATGAAGTAATTTACTTGCTGCTTATATATCCATAAAAGTTCTAAAATCACTGATTCATTACAGATTATTGCCAGTGGGGATTTCAAACAGTTACCTCCGATTCCTAATCATCATTTTGGAGATGATGGAGCCTACTGTTTCCAGAGTGACAAATTCCATGCAGCTTTTCCACATCATATCAATTTAGAACAGGTATATTTACAGATTAAGGATTTTCCATAATTAACATTGAATGAAAATTCATCATTTCCGTATATATCAAATGAACATAAAGATTTGAAGGACAGTATTAGTGTGAAAAAACGGTCCCGAACTAATTTGTTTTCCATTTTGATGGGTTGATACCTTGTCACAGTGGTGACAGAAATTAAAAGATTTCTTAAAGGATGTGCATGAAAGTTAAAGAATACAAATATATGAAGTTGAGATACAATGGTGGGAAAATGCAAACGGTCATCCCTTAGAAATCGAAAGATGGCATGATTTTTAGCTCACCTGACTGAAAGTCAGAGGAAGCTTTTCTGATCAATTATAACATTAGTAATTATATAGTCATATTGGTACCCAACAATATTCAATGAACCCTCCACCTATCACTATGACCAAAATCGACCAGCAGTACATACAATAATTGCCATTCCATTTTTGTATCATTTCTTTTTTTACTTCCATTAATCTTGTAGGTAGTGAGACAGAATGAGATTGATCTAATTAATGCAGTTCATGAGCTTTGTGATGGAGTACCTTCCCCAGAAACCATTTCTTTGTTGAAAAGTTTGGATCGGCCACTTCCAGTTGAAGCCACACCAACTTATTTGTTTGGTACAAAATTTGATGTACAATATTTAAATTTGGAATAGTTACTAGAAATGAAAGGAGACTTGCACACTTTCAAATCCAGTGACACAGGTAAACTATTATAATATTTGGAACAGGTTATGTCCCCACCCACAACAACACCTTTGTCTGAAAATTTGTAGTTCCATCCATAAATTATAGGCACCCTTCTTAGGTGAACTTATTCCTTACAGCTTTAAGATGAGCTTTGGATGGTAAAAACAGAGCTTTTGGGGTACATTATCCAACCAAAAACCAAAATTTATTCAATAACATGAGTACACAAATAGCAGGGATGTGGTCATTTTCCTGTATTTTAGATGTAAATTTTGCATTTATTCTATTACATTTTGTTTGACAGAGCTCAGTGAGCTCAGTCAAACAAGATATAACAATAAATGTACTGCATGGCATGTAGCTGGCTGATACATTTCTAAACAAGGCTCTGAGTGTTCAAATCAGGTGAGGCTTTTATGGAAATGTATCAGCCAGCTAAATGACATGCAACTTATATTCTCATCCCACGGTGATAACAAAGGTACGCAAGAACTTTTGTGAAGGTCGATTAATAAATACGGCCTCTAGTCCTAGCTGTTTTGACATGTGCACTTACTGTGTATAAGTAGCTGTTGACGGACAGACGGACAGATGGGTAGATGGACGATGGACGACAGGTCAACATCAGAACCTTAAATTCGACTATGTCAAAGTTGAGTTAAAAATAAAATAAAAAATCGCACGCCCACATTTTTTTTTAAATGCCCTGAGAAATTGAAGATTTACTTTATGTGGCCTCATTGAACATATAACAACAACTTTGAATGATTAAATGATTTAATGAATGTCTATTCTTTAATGGATGAAGCTCCTTGAGCTGGTTCCACTCAAGCAAAATTTTTTAAAATGTTTTTGACAAACAAGCCAATATCTTCAGCACTAAAATTAATAATGGGGAAATTGAGAGCTATAATTTTGACAATTAAATGATAGAAACGTAGCTGCTATTAGAACAAGCTCAAGGAAATTGTTCCAATCATGTTCATATTTGTAAGGAAATAATTTTTGACCGATTGGTGCATTCTGCTGTTATTTTCTACTAGCGGGTCCGTTTGCTGACATTATTACCTGATCTCTTAGTAACAGCTGGGTGTCAGCTATCCAGCAGGTATATGAGCATTCAAATATCGGCCCATAATCTCCACATATATACGTCAGGCGCATCACAAGCTATTTAGACCCCATCCATACAATTTTCCGTTATCTATTTCTGACGTGTAGACAGGCCTTTAATCACAAAATCAGTGAACTTTGTGACAAACATGTCTTCAATAAGTCAAGTTGCAGGGGCTTAGGACCCAAGGGGGAGGGGGTTAGGGTTAGATAGTTCTAAGTCGGTTAGGTTCAGGGTGAAGTCCATTTTTTAGGGGGTAAGATCTAAAAGAGTACCACATAAGGCCCGTATTTAAGGACTACCGTCCGACCGTCTGTCCGGACGTCCTAACATTTCGGGTTTATGGGGTACCAAAAATAAAATCTATGTGTCCAAAACCCTATTTTAGCCAGAACCCCACCCCCTCCACTGTAGAACTTATATTTAACCCTAACCCACCCCTCCACCAAAAAAACACACCCTAACCCTACCCCACCTGACCCTAAACCCTAAAACCCCACCCCACCCCTGACCCTAACCCCCACCCCCTGGGATCGAACCCCCAACCTAAAGCCTACTCTGGGGCTACCCCTAACCCTAACCCCACCCCACCCCACCCCACCCACCCCCACCCCACCCCACCCCACCCCTGACCCTAACCCCACCCTAGCCAGACCAATAGGATTAGGGGCTACTTGCCGATTTTATGGGCTAATCAACTAAAACCCCTCTTCTGACCCCAACCTCCACCCCCTGGGTCCTAACCCCCCTCATCCTTAAGCAATACTTTAGGGCTACCCCTAACCCTAACCCCCACCCCTCTCCTAACCCTAACACTACCCTAACTTGGAGGTAGCCCCTAAACACCGTATGTTTGCCCGGACAGACGGATGGACAGACTTTCTAATAAATGGTAGATTATGTGGCTAATTTTTATGTGACTAGCATAAAATGCATGTTCATTATATTAAAACAAGTGTTTTGGGGGGAAATTTTTTGGAGGTAGCAAGCCCTAACCCTACCCTATACTGACCCTAACCCCACCCCCTCCCAACTCTAAACCTATCTGCAGCGTGGCCTCCCAAGAAACATATTTAAGTACAAGAATTTCCAATGTGATAGCCAAAATAAAATTTTAAAGCCAAAAATCACATTTTCTATAGGTATAACAGCACTAAATATTTTCCCATAGGCAACCATTATAACGTTCGGGCAAAGAAAGATCGGATGGTTTCATTTTAATATGCAAATTCAAATATTTTTGTCAAATGCAGCCACCCAGACAGCTTTTTCTGCCTTAAAATTGGGGGTCATGCAACAAGTAGGAAAGAAAAATTGCCAGGAAGGGAGGTACCGGTCCCAGACACATTTTTGTCGGGGAATTCCCATCAAAAACACACCATCTATCATTTCAATTTGGGGGCCTAAAAATTTATCAAATCAGTCTGGGGGGGGGGGGGGGGGGAGGGGGGGGGGGGGTTCTGCAATATTTAGCAGTGATGGAAGTTTTTAGTAAAATGCTTCAACACAATATATTTTTTTCAAGATGCTTAGTTTCGGCAATTATGTCACTTCCGAAATGACACTTTTCAAGGTCGATAACTCTAATCAATTATTAGTACCAGCAGAACTGCTTCTTTTTTTATGTCAATCAAGGGAGAAAACTCCAACATAATAATATCCTTTGATTTGCCTCAGTAGCTGTAACAGTAGTCTCCCTTGATCTGTCTTTGCAATATCTGCATGCAAATTTCTATCTTACTGTATATCAGTTGAGCAAACCACAGGTTCAGCAACTGAATGCCTGTCTGTGAGAGTGTTTCTCAAAAATGACTAAAGCTATAGCCACGAAATTTGCTGTGCTTACTAATGGCATCACAAAGTCTGTTATTAGCCCATTTTTTTTTTCCAAAATTAATCCTGTCAAAGAAATTTCCATTACCCACAGTTTTATTTTTTGGATTGCTATCTGATCAGGTAACACAAAACCGACTGAAGCTACGGCCACAAAGTTTTCTGTCTTTACTAATGGGACCACAGAGTATGTTATTAGCCTAAAATGTTCGGGAAAATTCCAAAAATAAAATTGTTTTGTCTTTACTAATGGGACATCAGAGCATGTTATAAGCGTAAAAAATGCTGAACCTATAGTTTGAGGCCGAAGGTCCCAAATCCACCCATAGTGCGGTGTTTGGGTGGGTTTTCAATTTTGGGGTGGGTTTTCGGGGTTTTTTAATTGGTGTTATAGCCCCCAAATATATTTTCTTTAAAATACTAATATTTTTCATCTTTATTTTCTCAACAGGTGATGTTCAGCTGCTTTTGCACAGTGATGCACCTAAAACACTGGTGCTAAAGGAGGGTGCCCCTGTCATATTGACAAGAAATTTAGGTGGAAGATTTTTCAATGGCATGAAGGGAACAGTTTATAAAATAAATAGAAATGAAAATCCGGAAATATTAATAGATAAAAAAATCATTTCTTTAGATAAATTTAAATTTGATATTTTTGATATTCAACAACAGAGAACATTGGCATCCAGAACACAATACCCAGTAAAATTAGCTTTTGCTCTTACTGTGCATAAAGCACAAGGTCAAACTCTCCCACGTGTAGAGGTGGATTGTTTTTCCTTTTTTGCCCCTGGTCAAATGGGGGTAGCCATTGGCAGGTGTGTTGCTAAAGATGGGTTGAGAGTTCGGAACTTTAATTTAAGAGCAGCTCAGTTGAAACATCCACAAAATGTATACAAGTTTTATTCCAGTACTTTCACTGATGTTTTGGATAACTTATCATGTTGTAGGTCAAAATTAGATATTGAACATATAGAATCACACCAATGCATAACACCATTGCAACGAGGTACACATTCTACCACCACTGATGATACAAACATCTTTCATGAAAATACTGATTACCCAGAAAAGGAATGTCCATGGAATCTTCAAGACTTCCTTAGCATCAATGAGAAATCAGAATGGATAAAGCACATTCAAAAAGATGTATTTGTGGGTGAGAAAATTAATTCTCACATAAAAGCTGTTTATTATCAAATAACTGAAATAATGAACAACAAACTAAATAAAACTGAACACTTTGTCAAAGCTTATTCAAAACTAAATGATTTTTTATTAAGTGACATGCATATTAGGATGTGTGAAAGATTATATGAACATCCAAGAATTAATAAATATGAAAACAAACTCTCCACAAAATTGGTATTCTGGTTGGTTGAGAGTGAAGTTGCAAAAAAATCAAAAAGTGTTGTTTGTGATCAGGAAGATGCACTAAATCAAAATCAATTTAATATACTCAATGAATTCCAGTCTTCAGCAATTAAAAGTAAAATTCGATATTTCTGAGAATAACTGAAAGTGATGTAGCACAAAATGATGTCAGTATGTACGAGATAAATCATAAACAGGGGGCAACCAAGGGACTTTTTATTGTTAATGAAAATATGTATGATTTTTTTTTACAGTTAAATGCTACTATTCAAAAAGTGTTAACACCTGATTCAATACATCTAAACCTCAAAAGTATACAGGGACTTTGTAGAACAAATGTAAACAAAAACAGTCAGATTCTTGATAAATGGATTCAATTGTTTGGGGGTATCACAGATGAGAGCATTGACGAAGAAGTATTTTTGGTACTTCTAATGGATCTTTTTAGCTCACCTGACTTTCAGTCAGGAGAGCTATAGTGATCACTCACCGTCTGTCGTCTGGCGTCCGTCGTCCGTGAACATGGTGTTTGCGTCTTCTCCTCCCAAACTGCTGAACCAATTTAATTGATATTTGAGATAATAGTTTGTTATGACATCGCAATTTGATTTTGTTCAAATCAAGTTGCCACGCCCGTGGGTAGGGCCACACCCAAAAAGTGAGCAGAAATCTTAAAAAATCTTCTTCTCATGAACCAGCAGTAGCAGAGACTTGATATTTGGTGTGCAGCTTCCTTTTGAGGTGTAGACTCAGATTTGTTCAAGAGAAGTTTGTGGGGCTATACTTGGCGTCGTTATGGGAGGGGCAAAATTTTTGGCCCCGCCCGAAATTTCTATTTTCCAAACCGAGAGGCTGATTTGAACCAAATTTTATGTGAGGGCTTATTGGGTCAAAAGTACCTAATTTATGCTGATTTTTTTTTTTTCCCGTAGCCCCATGGGAACCGCAGGAGCTAAAAATAGAAAAAAATTAAAACGCCCATATCTCCAAAACTGCACGGCACTGAGAATTTTTATTTGGTGTGAAGCTTCCTTAGGACCAACAGAAAGAATTGGTAAAAAAAAATTGCCATCGGTTTTATCATAGGGTACAGTTTCGGGACTTTGAAAAAGTGCTGAGTCAGCACTTTTTAACACTGTAGGCAATGGGAAAAACATTAAAAAATCTTCTTCTCCAGATCCAGCAGGCAGAATCTTTTGATATTTGGTATGCAACATTGGAGGGTGGATCTGATTCAAGTTTGTTCAAATCGGCCCCCTGGGTTCATATTTGGGCTCAGTATAGGAGCCCGATTTCGAACTTAGTGCATTTCAGGCAAATTTCTTAAAAAATCTTCTTCTCCAGATCCAGCAGGCAGAATCTTTTGATATTTGGTATGCAACATTGTGGGGTGGATCTGATTCAAGTTTGTTCAAATCGGCCCCCTGGGTTTATATTTGGGCTCAGTATAGGAGCCCAAATTTGAACTTACTGCATTTCAGGCAAATTTCTTTGAAAATCTTCTTCTCCAGATCCAGCAGGCAGAATCTTTTGATATTTGGTATGCAACATTGTGGGGTGGATCTGATTCAAGTTTGTTCAAATCGGCCCCTTGGGTTTATATTTGGGCTCAGTATAGGAGCTCAAATTTGAACTTAGTGCATTTCAGGCAAATTTCTTTGAAAATCTTCTTCTCAAGATCCAGCAGGCAGAATCTTTTGATATTGGGTATGCAACATTGTGGGGTGGATCTGATTCAAGTTTGTTCAAATCGGCTCCCTGGGTTTATATTTGGGTTCAGTATAGGAGCCCAAATTTGAACTTAGTGCTTTTCAGGCAAATTTCTTAAAAAATCTTCTTCTCCAGATCCAGCAGGCAGAATCTTTTGATATTTGGTATGCAACATTGTGGGGTGGATCTGATTCTATTTTGTTCAAATCGGCACCCTAGATTCATATTTGGGCTCACTATAGAAGCTCGAATTTGAACTTAGTGCATTTCAGGCAAATTTCTTCAAAAATCTTCTTCTCCAGATCCTGCAGGCAGAATCTTTTGATATTTGGTATGCAACATTGTGGGGTGGATCTGATTCCAGTTTGTTCAAATCAGCCACCTGGATTCATATTTGGGCTCACGATAGAAGCCCAAATTCGAACTTAGTGCATTTCAGGCAAATTTCTTTGAAAATCTTCTTCTCAAGATCCAGCAGGCAGAATCTTGTGATATTTGGTATGCAGCATCCTTAGGGGGGTGAGATTCAAGTTTGTTCAAGCCATGTCCCTAGGTCCATATTTGGGCTCACTGTGGGAGCTTGAATTGTAACTTTGTTCGAAATGAGGAATTTTCTTAAAAAATCTTCTTCTTCAGATCCAGCAGTCGGAATGTTTTGATATTTGGTGTGCAGAATCCTTAGGGGTGTGAGATTCAGGTTTGTTAAAGCCAAGTCCCTGGGTTCATATATGGGTTCCCTGTGGGAGCCCAAATTATAACTTAGTCAATATGAGGAATTTTTCTTTAAAAATCTTCTTCTTCAGATTCAGCAGTTGGAATGTTTTGATATTTGGCATGGAGCAACCTTGGGGCTGAGATTCAGGTTTGTTCAAGCCAAGTCCCTTGGTTCATATTTGGGCTCACTATGGGAGCCTGAATGACAACTTAGTTCAAAATGAGGAATTTTCTTTAAAAATCTTCAGATCCAGCAGATGAATGCTTTTGATATTTTTTATGCAGCATCCTTAGGGGGGTAAGATTCAAGTTTGTTCAAGCCATGTCCCTAGGTCCATATTTGGGCTGATTGTGGGAGCTCGAATTGTAACTTGGTTCAAAATGAGGAATTTTCTTTAAAAATCTTCTTCTTCAGATCCAGCAGTCGGAATGTTTTGATATTTGGTGTGCAGAATCCTTAGGGGTGTGAGATACAGGTTTGTTAAAGCCAAGTCCCTGGGTTCATATATGGGTTCCCTGTGGGAGCCCGAATTATGACTTAGTTCAGTATGAGGAATATTCTTTAAAAATCTTTTTTTAGATCCACTGGTCAGAATATTTGGATATTTGGTTTCAGCTTTTCTTAGGAGGAGCAGATGCAACTTGTGGAAATCAATTCTCTGGGTTGATATTTAGGCTACCATGTCAGGTACCCCTGGGGCCTCTTGTTAATGTTGTTACAGACCACTTCATAAAGATAGCTATTTTTGATTCAGTAAAAGAGTTTAAGCAGAAAATTCCTCGTAAAAAGAAACAGGCATTAAGATGTAAAGTTCGGGCACTTGGGGAGCGAGAGGAAAAGAAACAAAAAAAAACATTAGACATTGTAGGGGATCCAGAAAAAGATTACCTCTGTAAACAGTGTAACAAGATGTGTGAGTGGGAAACCACCCAAATATCGGAGGAGAGCATTGCATGCGACAAGTGTAACTGTTGGTTTCACTATAGCTGTGCCAATTTGAAGGGCGACGAGTCTTTTCTATTCAAGAGAAATACAAAATGGCAGTGTAAAATTTGTGTGGGAACCATTAGTGGGAAGGGTAAAGGAAAGGGGAAGAAATCAAAGTAGCATATAAATTTCTGAATGAAAAAAAGGGATTATCAACACCTGCAATACATAATAAAATTAAAATTTTAGGCTCTTAACAATCTGAACTCGCCATGAAAACCTGTGAAATGTAGCAGTGCTTGGGTACTGTGGTACATGTATACAAGCCCTATTTCCTGGATAAAATAAGACCAATGCATCAGGTGGAGGTCCTCTAAAGTGGGCAAAAGTATAGACAATTGCATGGTTAATCTTGACTTTATACTTGTTGTGGTCAAACTTTGCCACTGAAGTTGAAAAATGAACCTAAACACCAATGAAGAAAAAATTTGATAAATTTTTAATTTTTACCTCATAAACGTAGCTTATGACCCATCATTGGAATGAGTTCGTGAAGGTGGTGTTTGGGTCTTTTTCTCCCAAACCAATGGCCACATGTTAATAAAATTCCATATGAGTAGGTGTTATATAAGAGCATTGTGATTTTTTGTCAAATTAAGTTTCGGCTCATATTGAGCAGAGGGGTGGGGCAAAAATCCTCCAATTCTTAAAAAATCTTCTCAAGAACCAGCAAGAGCTGAGACTTGATATCTGGTATGCAGCTTCCTTTTGAGGTGTAGACTCAAATTTGTTCAAGAGAAGTTCGAGGGACCATATTTGGCAATGTTATGGGAGGGGCAAAAATTTTGGCCCCGCCCCAAATTTCTATTTTCCAAACTGAGAGGCCGATTTGAACCAAATTTTAAGTGAGGGCTTATTGGGTCATAAGTACCTAATTTATGCAGAACTTTTTTTTCCTGTAGCCCCGTTGGAACCGTAGGAGCTAAAAATAGAAAAAAAATAAAACGCTTGTATTTCCAAAACTGCACAGCAGTGAGAATTTTTATTTGGTGAGAAGCTTCCTTGGGACCCACAGAAAGGATTTGTCCAAAAAAATTGCTATCGGTTTTGTCATAAGGTACTTTTTTGGGACTTTGAAAAAATGCTGAGTCAGCATTTTTTAATACTGTGGTCAATGGGTAAAAATTAAAGAATTGTTTTCTTCCAAACTACTGCTCCAAAAGCTTTCATATTCTACATATAACATCTTTGGAACATTGATTAACATATTTGTTGAAATCAAATTCCTTGGTCCATATTTGGGTTCCCTGTGGGAGCCCAAATCTTCAAATTAGTGCAATATGAGGGATATTCTTTAAAAATCTTCTTCTTCGGATCCACAAATCAGAATCTTTTGATATTGGGTATGCAGCATCCTTGGGGGGGGGGGGGGGGGGGGGGGGAGGGGGGGGGGATTCATGTTTATTCAAGCCAAGTCCCTGAGTTCATATTTGGGCTCCCTTTGGGAGCCCGAATTGTAACTTAGTTCAATACGAGGTATACTCTTTTAAAATCTTCTTCGCATCAACCGGTCAGAATCTTTTGATGTTTGGTATACAGTATTCTTAGGGAGGTGGGATTTTCAAGTTTGTTCAAGCCAAGTCCTTCGGCTCATATTTGGTCTCCCTGTGGGAGCCCAAATTATAACTTAGTTCAGTATGAGGAATATTCTTTAAAAAAAATTTTTTTTTCAGATCCACCAATCAGAATCTTTTGATATGTGATGTACAGCATTCTTAGGGGGGCTGAGAGTGAAGTTTGTTAAAGCCAAGGGCCTGGGTTCATATTTGGGCTCACTGTGGGAGCCCAAATTATACCAAAATTTTTTATTTTCCAAACCAAGAGATCGATTTCAACCAAATTTGATATGGGGGCTTACTGGGTAACAAATACCTAATTTATGCCGAAAATTGTTTTCCTGTCCCCCACGGGAACTGCAGGAGCTAAAAAAAAATTTTTTTAAATGCTCATATCTCCAGAACTACATGGCAATGAGAATTTTTATATGGTGTGAAGCTTCCTTAGGACTGGAAGAAAGGAATGGTAAAAAAATGCCATTGGCTTTATCATAAGGTACTTTTAAAAAGTGTCGAGTCATCATTTTTTAACACTGTAGGTAATGGGAAAAACATTGAAGAATCTTCTTCTCCCAAACCACTGCTTCAGAAGCTTTTGTAATTGAGCTCCCTATCAGTATGGGAGCCCAATGTATAACTTAGTTCATTATAAGAAGTATTCTTTAAAAATCCTTTTTTTCTGATACTCCTGTCAGAATCTTTTGATATTTGATTTTTGGTTTTCTTAGAAGCGGCAAATTGAAGTTTGTTCAAGTTCTGCTTTATTGATAAAATTGGGCCTAGTAATCAATTCCTGCATTGAAAGCCCTGTAAAGTGGGCAGTGATAGGCATAAATGATTGACCAAACTTGATATTATAATTATGCCTCTGTAAGGATATAGCCTTAGATGCTGAAAGTGACCTTAAATTCCAATAAATAAATAGATAAATTATTGAGTACCCAATATGGGGATCTAACATATGAAAACTTTGGGTTACTAAGTCAGGAAAACAATTTTATGTTGAAAAACTGATAATAACCACAATGCAGAATCCCTTTATATTTTGGTGATATGACTCTGCCAGTATAAGGTGAGTGCCCTCAGGCCCCGTGGGGCCTCTTGTTATTTTCACACACACACACACACACACACACACACACACACACACACACACACACACACACACACACACACACACACACACACACACACACACAGTCTTGTTTTCCCTACATACCGAGGTACCCCATTGTCTGTCCTTTGTGTGGACTAACGGTTTCAACCTCGTTTTGCCGGTACAGTTCTGGGAAAACAACTGAGGTAAAGGGTTTCTTTTGTCTTTTGTACCTCGGTAAGGCGAAACACGCAAACTCTTTTGTCTAGTTACCTCGTCAAGTTGGTAAGACAAACGCACACACACACACACACACACACACACACACACACACACACACACACACACACACACACACACACACACAGGTATTTAGATGACATTTTTATTATTTGGGAACATTCAAAAGAAGATTTTGATGAATTTTTAGAAATTTTGAACAATCACGATCCAAATATTAAATTGAAAGCTACTATCAGTGAAAATTCTGTTGATTTTCTCGATGTGACCGTGTATAAAGGCAAGCAATTTCAGGCGTCCGGTCATTTAGATTATAAAGTGTATTTTAAACCAACTGATTCACATCAATTGTTGCACACAAAATCATTTCATCCTCAACATACATTTAAAGGTATCATCAAATCACAACTCATTCGTTTCCACCGCAATTCAAGTGATAAGGTAAATTTCAATGAGGCTTGTTCCACTCTATTTGGCGCCCTCAGATCGAGAGGGTACTCGCTGCGCCTTCTGCGTAGCCTGAAATCCCAAACCCTGAAAAAACTCGAAAGTCCAGCTGAAACTACCGATTTCGAACCACTGAAGATTGAACACAACAGACCGTTGCAAAATAGTAGTGGCGCGGTATTTAATTGCAAAAAGCCTCGTTGTAGACTGCATACTTTTATGCCTGATCAGAAAGAGGAATTTTCCTCCGAACAAACGAAAAATCATTATCAGATCCGTAACCCCCTCCATTGTGATTCACCAAACATTATTTACCTTATCACTTGTAAGCGATGTCGGAAACAGTATGTTGGTCAAAGTCAAAATCCTTTCCGAGAACGTGCTACTAGACACAAACAGGATATAAAACATAATTCTGATGCCCCAGTAGCACAACATTTTAACCTTCCTGGCCATTCTTTGGACGATTTCGAAATACATCCTATTGAACAACCACCAATTAAAGACACATTAGAAGAAACGGATGAATTTAGAAAAAAACGTGAAGCTTTTTGGATCAATACGCTTCAAACCCTCTGGCCATTTGGTATGAACATATCAGAGGGCGAATGCGAAAGGAGGTCCATCATTCCTTTCACTTTAACGTACAACAGAATGAATATCGAAATAGCAAAAATGTTAAAAGATGAATTCAATTTTACCAATGCTAAATTAAATGAACCTTTGAATCTTCGACCTGTCATCGCCTATAAGAAAAACAAAAGCTTGCGTAACATCCTTGTAAGGACTAAATTAGAGACCATCAATGAATAACATCAATTGTTGCCAGTCAGTTTAACCAGGTCCTAAGCTCATCACTTAGTTTAAATCAATTTTATGTACCTTTTTGTTACGTTTGAAACCCATCAGGGTTCAGTAAATGAAAACAATTTTTCAGCGGCATATTAAAAGAAAAAAAACGTTTCAGTAGGAAATGTCTGTGCCAGTGCGATTTTTTAACCTCAAACACACACACACACACACACACACACACACACACACACACACACACACACACACACAGAGTCTTGTCTTCCCTACATACCGAGGTACCCCATTGTTTATCCTTTGTGTGGACTAACGGTTTCTACCTCGTTTTGCCGGTACAGTTCTGGGAAAACAACCGAGGTGAAGGGTTTCTTTTGTCTTTTGTACCTCGGTAAGGCAAAACACGCAAACTCTTTTGTCTAGTTACCTCGTCAAGTTGGTAAGACAAACCCACACACACACACACACACACACAGTCTTGTTTTCCCTACATACCGAGGTACCCCATTGTTTGTCCTTTGTGTGGACTAACGGTTTCTACCTCGTTTTGCCGGTACAGTTCTGGGGAAAACAACCGAGGTAAAGGGTTTCTTTTGTCTTTTGTACCTCGGTAAGGCGAAACACGCAAACTCTTTTGTCTAGTTACCTCGTCAAGATGGTAAGACAAACCCACACACACACACACACACACACACACACACACACACACACACACACACACACACACACACACACACACACACACACACACACAGTCTTGTTTACCCTACATACCGAGGTACCCCATTGTTTGTCCTTTGTGTGGACTAACGGTTTCTACCTCGTTTTGCCGGTACAGTTCTGGGAAAACAACCGAGGTAAAGGGTTTCTTTTGTCTTTTGTACCTCGATAAGGCAAAACACGCAAACTCTTTTGTCTAATTACCTCGTCAAGTTGGTAAGACAAACCCCCCCCCCCCCCCCCACACACACACACACACACACACACACAGTCTTGTCTACCCTACATAATGAGGTACCCCATTGTTTGTCCTTTATGTGGACTAACGGTTTCTACCTCGTTTTGCCGGTACAGTTCTGGGAAAACAACCGAGGTAAAGGGTTTCTTTTGTCTTTTGTACCTCGGTAAGGCGAAACATGCAAACTCTTTTGTCTAGTTACCTCGTCAAGTTGGTAAGACAAACCCACACACACACACACACACACACACCCTTACACACACACACACACAAAACAATTGTAGAGAGGGGGCACGTGCCCCATGTGCCCCCAGGTTCCTATGCCCATGTCAATGTTCCCTACTTTTGACACACATTTAGTATTCCATTTAACATTGGTTCAGAAACATTTTTATTGATTCTAAAGAAGGCCTTACTTAACTAGATGGTTGATGAAGCTCTGTTTTGACTTTGTCACTAAGCCCCACCAGCACTTTGTGTGGTGGTGTGCACTAATGGTATTGTTCATGGATCAATTTCTCTGTGGCGATTCCCTTTCTGTCAACCTGTTCATTTGAACACTTCAGCATACTCCATAATCTGATAAACTTCTTGTTTAGCGAGTGTCTTATTCATTGCACTGTTCACAATTAGTATAACAGACAACTTAAGTTTAATTTGTTGAACTGCATTACACCCTAGAAGAAGGTTTGGCGAGTCGATTGCCACAAAATGAGTTTTGTATTGTTTACCATTCAAAAGTCACATGTTCTGCCACACATGAATGTTGGACATTCTGTCAATATTTTTTATTGTAATTTCTCACAAAGAATTACACTTCATTCGCTCTATAAATTGATAGTGAAATATGATTAATGTATATTCTGATTTGACCACCAATATAAAATAGGCCTAACAAAGGGGAAAAGGGTGTTAGACTATAAATTACAAACACGATACTAAGACTAACACGTAGGTCTTACCATCGGGGGTCGGGAACATGTAACAGTTTTTTCATATTTTTTTCCAGTGCCAGATATTGTGTGTGTCTATTCGTTGAGACTTGTAAAAAGTTCTCAATTAGTTTGTAAAAATTTTGATTAAAAAAGATGTATTTACCACGCCTTCCCGCCCCACCCCACCCCATCTCCCTCATCAACGTTCTATAATGATGTAGACCGTTTTACTGATTGATTAATGTAAAACAATAATAGCAATGGAATGGCAGTCCGATAAAAAAAAAATAGGATGTAGCCTACACCATGAAACAACATTGAGTTGGTCCTTTTTCGGTTCCGACTGTGAAGGCTCGGCCTGAGCTTCAATCCATATCAACTGAAGGTCTTGCAACAATATTATTGGCACCTAACAGGATCTATGCTAAAAACAATGCCACCAGAATATTTACATAATGGATCTATATAGTATGTAAATAACTATGCTTATTTCTCCACAATATACTATTCTTTTTA
This sequence comes from Pictodentalium vernedei, assembly GCA_031216915.1. Lineage (NCBI taxonomy): Eukaryota > Metazoa > Mollusca > Scaphopoda > Dentaliida > Dentaliidae > Pictodentalium > Pictodentalium vernedei. Next base: position 78,799,943 of record CM062293.1, on the reverse strand, counting down.
GTGCCGACACTATCAAGATTTGTATTCATAAAAGCGTTGTTATCCTTCACACGGCGTCACTTGTATCTTGCCTGGCACTGACTGCTCCTGGGCTCGCAGTATTAAAGAACTGAGAGTTCTGTTGCTATTGGCGCCAGATTGGACTAAAACTATGATGGTTGTGAGTGTGCTGTTCGGAAGGCAATACAGCAACCTACTACCCATATAGTTGCAAGCAACTCATTTCAATAATTTGAACAGGTTCCTTGTTGCACTGGCTATTTCAAAAGTTGTATCTACAGAATAGTTAAATACCAATTGCAACCGGGCAAATAAAAACTAAAGAGTATTAAAAATTTACACTTTCAATGTTTTAAAACCCAATCTAGGCTAACACTTAGAGTGCTATATTTTAACCCTCAAAGTGTAATTTTTTAGGCACTTAGAGATTACAATCATCAGAGATGTGAAACTTGGTTGGATGGAAGTTACCACGTATCTAGCAATAGGCCTACTAGCATTGGTGGTTCTTCCAGGATCTTCCATACTTTGATTCGCGCTTTGTGGGTATACAATTAAAGGGACACAACGCATGTGGTGCGGATCTGGTGCGGATCAGGCTCGAGAGTTCGAGCCTGATCCGCGGCGTCTGCGTTGTGTCCCTTTAATTGTAGCAACATTACACTTGTCAACTTGTCAAGTGCTATTATTGTAAAACCCGACACGTTCTGCCATATCTACACTTGAACAAAGTGACAGTTCATCACTTTGTAAGGGCTAAAAACAGAGCTTCAAGTGTAGTTTTTAAGACTTCAGTTTTTAGCGTGTTGAGAAAGAGATAGAGAGAGAGAGAGAGAGAGAGAGAGAGAGAGAGAGAGAGAGAGATGGATGAATGGGCATGATGTTAGTGTAGACGGGAATATAGACCATTTTGGAACATATTCTTCCACCTCTCCATCGCCCTCATTCCTAATGTGAAGTGTCTTCGCTGATTGTTTGGGTCCTGTTTTTTTGCCAAGGAACAGGAGATAGCTTGTCGCATATATAGGGCTAAATTTGCCAGACCACGGCTGGGACTTCACCCATTGTCTCATCCCAACCGACCACCAATTAACCATCTTCAACGAGTCTTGACCCTTCACCTCAGGTAGCTGTCCTGTCAAAAATTTGTCGGCGCGAAAAATTTTCCTTCGCAATTGAATTCAAAAGTGCCATGCCGATTGGCCGTCATTAAAACTAACTTGTGGCGTGCGTTCCAATGGGGGTATTTCGATTATGTTCCAGCATCAGGATATGAATAGCTTGCTTGGCCCCTTTGAGAGAGAGAGAGAGAGAGAGAAGGGACAGAGACCACCATTCATTCTGGTATATTAGATTTTGCAGTGGCGCAGATATATTTTCGGTTGTAGTGGGGGGGGGGGGGGGGGGGCATTTCCCGACAGACCCCACCCATCCTCCGCACCCACCCCAAAATAACACGTTTATGTGTAGGCCTATTGACGATTGATCCTTGAATGAAAAATGTACAAAAAATGCAATATTCTCCAACCCCACCACCAAACGACAAATATTTTAATACTATTAGGCCTAAATTCGCCAAAGAGTGGTCCCATTAGTTTTCCGACAAAACCACTAGTTTTCCAACAGAAATGTTCGGGACGTCCACCCATCAACTACCCCTACCCTTTATTTACGCCACTGATATTGTACACTGTATTGATGTATTTTGTTTTTTTTAATCGAGCTCCGCTGATCATCCCAGTATTAAAAAAAATAATAAATTAACCTTTTATGGAGGGGAGTGGGGGGGGGGGGGGGGGGGGGGGGCTACACCACGTAACACCACGTAACGTGATGCCCCCCCTTCTTACCCCTATCTACGCCACCAATGCAGGACTAGTTAGGTTATTTTCCTTCTCTAACATTTGTCCACGTGTGTTTATCATGTTACAATTTATTGGAAAGTGCCACATAGGCATTATCCCATAAATTGTAACGGCTAATCCTTACGAACTAAATAATCCAAGATCGAAGATAATATGAATTATTATACCTGATTATAAAATCCCAAAGTAATTTCCTATACGGTTTTATTAGTCATTTCGCATGTCCAACGAATGTGAGACAATGCCGGGCGACATTTTACGCAATGTCCCCCGCTACGCCCGATGTTAACGAAGATGGCGTAAATCGTTCTTCTAAACAAACCAAATGTCGGGGAACGTAAACTGCCTTCCCAATTTTTAACAAAGGAGGCGTCAGAAAAACGATTCTCTGAAGTCTCGGACGATGATATTAAACAATTGTCAGAAAGAAAAAAATAGTAGTAGCTCGAACTATATAGTAAAACGGGGGAAAAGCCCTTCTTAACGAATATTTAACAAGAAGGAATTAAATACATATTCTTCGAAGGAATTATTGGACAATGTTTTGAAAAACATTTATGCATTGGCAAGAACAACGGAAGAACAATTCAAAGGTAATTCATTGGGTGACTTGAAATCGTTTATTCGGTATAATAAAAAAATGGTGACTGGGCTTTAGGGGAACATTGCGGGTAGTTTCCCCCTTGGAACCAATATCTCCCTCGCCTTCGGCTCGGGGAGATATTTTTTACCCGGGGGAAACAATCCGCAATGTTTCCCTCATGCCCAGTCACTATTTTTATAGTACCGTATATACCTATGAAGCCTTCGAGTTGTGGTTCCTCCTCTTTACATAGGAGTATTTGGGCTTCCAGCACTTCAGCACTTGAGATATATGTTGAATACAACGTCTTCAAGTGAGTGTATTCTGTATTCTTGCAAAAAATTCCAATTTGTATACACTGTAAATGGTGGATCCGGGGGGGGGGGGGGGGGGGGGGGGGGAGGGGGGGGGGGGAGAGGAGGGCGCTATTTTCGCGAGGGCAAAGGTGCTCTCTGAGCGTCAACTACACGCTGAGACGTCTTCAGTATTACCGGGCGAGGTGCATTCATGTATAATATGATTCCCAAAGCCAATCTCGATGTATTGCTAGCCCACGCAGCTACACACTTTCACTTCCAGAAGCCTTTCCTTGAATCCTAGTTGACAACGGTTCTATGAAAGGTTTTTGAAAGTGAAAGTTTGTAACTGCATGGAACAGCAATACATTAGGATTGCGGCTTTGAAAATGTATGTTGTCGGCGCCTGATTCAGGAATGGGCAGACTGGGCGAACGCCCAGTGCCCCCACATTTGTGGGTCCCCCACTTTGGCAGGGAATTTTCCAGATTTTACGAACAAAAATTACTCATTTTCCTGTTTAAATTATCCAGAATTTGGGAGTTCACAGTGCCTTCAAAGACCACCTGAGAGCCTCCAGAAATCAAAATTTTCTCAAAGGTGCTCACCCCTGTACCCCCACCAAAGGGGGGGGGGGGGGGGGGCCCTCTCATGTTCTACTTCGCCTCGCGGCTCGGATGATGCTTCGTATTTTATTCCCCACCCCTTCTCCAAATCCTGGATCCGCTACTGATGGTCGACCGTTCCACTTAATCCACTGGGGAATTTCCCAATCGGGCAGTCCGGGCTGTATGTGCTTATGTTATTGTGTAATGTATATTGCTGTATTTCATTTTTAGAATCCCAGTTCGCTAATAATCCTATGAAGAAATTGTTCGGGCGTGCCCCGCCCCCCAAAACTATGCGATTGATATTGTGAAATGTTTGATGTATTTTATTTTTAGGATTTGAGCTTCGCTGATTATCCTATCAATAATATAATGAACTGTATTTCATTTTTAGGATTCTGATAATCCTATTAAAAAATTAAAATATATCGATAAAAAAACAGTGGAATTTAGGGTAGTTAATAGCCCCATGATTTTTTAATTTACAAAATTTTACGAGCAAAAATTACTCATTTTCCGGTTTAAATTTTCCAGAATTTGGGAGCTCAGAGTGCCTTCAAACTAAGTTCAAAGACCACCTGAGAGCCTCCAGAAATCAAAATTTTCCTGGAGGAGGCCCCCCGGACCCTCACCAAAGTTGGAGGGCCGGCAACCCTCTCGTGTTCTACCCCGCTTCGCCGTTTCGCGACTCGGATGATGCTTCAAATCGTATTTGACCCCCTCCCCCCCCCCCCCCCCAATCCAAATCGTGGATCCGCCACTGATGGTCGACTGGCCCACTTGATCCACCGGGGAATTCCCCAATCGGGCAGTCCGGGCTGTATGCGCTTATGTTATTGTGTAATGTATATTGCTGTATTTCATTTTTAGGATCCGAGTTCGCTAATAATCCTATGAAGAAATTGTTTGGGCGTGCCCCCCCCCATACCCGCCCCCCCCCCTGCCCCGTTCCCCAAAACTACGCGACTGATATTGTGAAATGTTTTGATGTATTTTAAATAATTTTTAGGATTTGAGCTTCGCTGATCATCCTATCAATAATATAATGAACAGCATTTCATTTTTAGGATTCTGATAATCCTATTAAAAAAATAAAATATATCGATAAAAAACAGAGGAATTTAGGTTAGTTAATAGCCACAAGTTTTTTTAATTTTCCAAATTTTACGAACAAAAATTGCTCATTTTCCTGTTTAAATTCTCCAGAATTTGGGAGCTCAGAGTGCCTTCAAAGACCACCTGAGAACCTCCACAAATCGTAGGGAGGGATCTGGGCTGGAGGTGGGCACACTTCAACAATAAAACGGCTGAGGCCGGGGCGGGGGGGGGATGGCGCACTCGAACGATGCTCAGAGACGGCGGAAGCTCCAAAAAAGTGGGGGGGGGGGGGGGGCGTGCACAATTTTTTTTCTGGGTAACAGCAGGGTTATAGGACGAAAAATAAATTTTTAGGTGCTCAATGTGAAGGGACGGGCGTGGGGGCATGGGTTGGAGGGGGTACTTTGTCACCAAGTATGTCATAAAATACGGAACGAAATTAAATGCAACTCTAGAAAGGATTACATGCACACATTTTATCACAGTCCAAACTTGAACCCAAATTCCGTAATATAATTTTTGGGTTTGGTACCAAACCCAAAAATTATGTTACGGAATTTGGGTCCAAGTTTGGACTAGTTTTACTATTACCATAGTCTGTTATGACAAGTTGTGAACTTGCGATGTGCAATATCTCAATATATAAAATGGACAGCGACGCCGACTCTGTTGTATTTCTAATTTTGTTAGAACTATTACTATCTCCCACAGTCAATGTGGCCATAGGAGTCCATGTGGCGTACGTCATGTCAGAATACGCCCTGTTAGGGTACCCATAATTGGTGGAAAAAGTGGGGGGGGGGGGGGAGGGGAGGAGGGGGCACATGCCCCCTGTGCCCCCTGGCTCCGCCGTCTCTGACGATGCTTCGTCTTGTATTTGTGCCCCCCCCTCCCCCCCCCCCCTTTTCCAAATCCTGGATCCGCCACTGATGGTCGACCATCCCACTTGATCCACCGGGGAATTTCCCAATCGGGCAGTCTGGGGCTGTATGCGCCTCTGTTATTGTGTAATGTATATTGCTGTATTTCATTTTTGGGATCCCAGTTCGCTAATAATCCTATGAAGAAATTGTTCGGGCGTGCCCCCCCCCCCCCCCCCCCTCCACCCCATTCCCCAAAACTACGCGATTGATATTGTGAAATGTTTTGATGTATTTTAAATTATTTCTAGGATTTGAGCTTCGCTGATCATCCTATCAATAATATAATGAACTGTAGTTCACTTTTAGGATTCTGATAATCCTATTAAAAAATTAATAATTTATCGATAAAAAACAGTGGAATTTAGGTTAATAACAAAAATAACTCATTTTCCTGTTTAAATTTCCAGAATTTAGGAGCTCATGTGTGCCTTCAAAGACCACCTGAGAGCTTCCAGAAATCAAAATTTTCCCAGAGGAGGCTCCCCGGACCCCCACCACTTTCGTGTTCTACCCCGTCTCGCAGCTTCGCGACTCGGACGATGCTTCGTATTGTATATGACCTCCCCCCCCCCTCCAAATCCTGGATCCACCACTGGTGGTCGACCGGCCCACATGATCCACCGGGGAATCTCCCAATCGGGCAGTCCGGGGCTGTATGCGCCCTGTTATTGTGTAATGTATATTGCTGTATTTCATTTTTAGGATCCGAGTTCGTAATAATCCTATGAAGAAGTTGTTTGGGCGTGTCTCTTCCCTCGCCCCATCCCGTGGAACCCCCAAAAACCACGCGAGTGATATTGTGAAATGTTTTGATGTATTTTATTTTTAGGATTTGAGCTTCGCTGATCATCCTGTCAATAATATAATGAACTGTAGTCTATTTTTAGGATTCTGATAATCCTATTAAAAAATTAAAATATATCGGTTCGATGCAACTAATATATAGGCCTACGAGAATTTTTGTGTATAAGTGTCGTCTGCAACTCGTGTTAGGTAAAGGGTTAAATTGTTTCAATCTCGATGTTTTGTGACGTGTCGTTTTTCTTACAAAATATGTCTGTATGCTCACTAAATAGACCTTTCCAACATTGCCCATTCATTATTTTTTTTAGTTATATTTATAGGTTTACCCAAATGTTTCCGCAGGTGTAGTCTGCAAACTGTAACTAACGTTAGGTAGGTTAATTATGCACTTGTTAAGTTGTAAATTGTAATTGACATGTTAATACTATTATAATATTGTGTTTAACTTATGCATTTTTTTATACAATTTACAATGACGATCATTTCACAAATAAAAAAATGGTTATTTATATATACCATGAGACAACATCGAAGTTTTTGTTCATATCTTGCAATATTTATCGAGTGTTTCAGCCGAAATGTCTTAAGACTGAAAGAGACGCTCTTTTCATCCGAAATGTCCAAATAGACGCTTTTTAGCTCACCTACATCTGTAAGATGTGGTGAGCTATTGTGATAACCTCGGGCGTCAGCGTCGGCGTCCGGCGTGTCCAATATTGTAAGAGTTTATGTTAAGGTGAATTTCTGAAGCATCAGTGGGCTCAGGCCTTTGATATTGCATATGTAGGTTCTAGGGGACTATTAGAACAGTATTTAACCCTGAAACTACGACTTTTTTCCAAATTTCAGCTAAAATTTTCTGCCAAAAGTTGTTGTAAGAATTTGCGTTTAGGTGTTGTAAGAATTTGTGTTAAAGTCAGCATTTGTGCAGATTGTGCTGGTTTAACTTCTCATTACTAGTACTGTTGATTTTCATATTTCAATAACAACTGTAGGTATTAACCCTACTGTATGCAGAAATTTAACGAAAATTTTCTTTTTTTTCACTCAAAATTTTCATGTTTTTCTCGGACTTAGTAAATTTTAAGTTGTAAAACTTTGTGTTTAAGTGAGTTGTGTTTCTATGTGTCTTTCCAGGTGATTAATATTCTACACTTGGGTTACTGAACTCCATTGCAGTAATATTTAACCCTCATTACATGCATATTTGAGGAATTTGAGGCTGATTTTCTGCCAAAACTTGTTGTAAGAATTAGCGTTTAGGTGTTGTAAGAATTTGTGTTAAAGTCAGCTTTTGTGCAAATTGTGGTGCTTTAACTTCTCATTACTGTTGATTTTCATATTTCAATAACAACTGTAGGTATTAACCCGACTGTATGCAGAAATTTAACTGAATTTTTTTTTTTTTTTCAGTCAAAATTTTCATGTTTTTCTCGGACTTAGTAAATTTTAAGTTCTAAAAGTTTGTGTTAAGGTGAGGTGTTAAGCTGAGTTCTCAAAGATCAGTGGGCTCAGGCCTTTGATATTGCATATGTAGGTTGTAGGGGACTATCAGAACAGTATTTAACCCTGATACTACAACTTTTTTCCAAATTTCACCTAAACTTTTCTGCCAAAAGTTGTTGTAAGAATTTGCATTTAGGTGTTGTAAGAATTTGCGTTAAAGTCAGCTTTTGTGGAGCTTGTGCTACTTTAATTTCTCATTACTGTTGATTTTCATATTTCATTAACAACTGTAGGTATTAGCCCTACTGTATGCAGAAATTTAATGGAAATTTTCTTTTTTTTTCAGTCAAAATTTTCATGTTTTTCTCGGACTTAGTAAATTTTAAGTTGTAAAACTTTGTAAACTTTGTGTTTAGGTGAGTTGTGTTTCTTTGTTTGTTTCCAGGCGATTAATATTCTACGCTTGGGTTACTGAACTCCATTGCAGGAATATTTAACCCTCATTACATGCATATTTGAGGAATTTGAGGCTGATTTTCTGCCAAAACTTGTTGTAAGAATTAGCGTTTAGGTGTTGTAAGAATTTGTGTTAAAGTCAGCTTTTGTGCAGATTGTGGTGCCTTCATCTCTCATTACTGTTTATTTTCTCATTTCAATAACAACTGTAGGTATTAACCCTACTGTATGCAGAAATTTAACTGATTTCTTTTCTTTTTTTCAGTCACAATGTTCACGTTTTTGTCTGACTTACTCAATTTTAAGTTCTAAAAGTTTGTGTTAAGGTGAGGGGGATTTTTGGGACTTATATTCACTTTCTTTAAAAAAAAATTTTTTAACTTTTTTTTTTTAATTCTCATACTTGTTACTTACTAGTAACATTAAGGCTTATTTTAGTTGTTGATGTGATGTATTTTTGTTGGGACTTATAGTCACTTTCTTGAATGAATGTTTTTCCGCAACTCCTCTTTAACCAATGAATGTACTTACAATTTCAGTGATTTATGAAAGCCTTGAATGAATGTTTTTCCGCAACTCCTCTTTAACCAATGAATGTACTTACAATTTCAGTGATTTATGAAAGCCTTTCCTAATTCTTATTTATGATTTAATATCTGGCCTCACGATTCATATTCTTAATCATAAACATTTCTAAAAGAAAAAAATGCTTTTATATCCAATGATTTTATGTTGAATTGATATATAATAAGTGCAGAAATATAGACTTTCCAAAGCCATCACATAAACCACATTAATCATTTGATGCCTAGTTAATGATTTATATTAACTAAATATTAGGCATGTTACATTGGAACGACATTATCAAGCGCGAATGTAGGTGAGCGTTGGGATGTAACATCCCTCTTGTTTGAATTTACCGCAGGTGATCACTTCGAGTTGTCTTCCCGTGACAGGCCATTCAGTAACAAGGTGATAATTAACATTTCAACTGTTTGGGAACATTCCATTCATAAAATTGTCAGAAAAAAATTAAAAGAACATTACCTTCAATTTGGAATTTCTTTCTCTGTTTTATAACATTTTCACTCTTCGATAAACTTCATCTCGAATCTTCAGTCTGTGACGTCAGCGCATGGATTCTGTGACAGCGTCGCGAACGGCGGATTTCCGTGTTTATTGAAAATAAAACTTGTCTGCAGCCCTTATAATATGTTGTAGTTTACAAACGAAGCCGGTGGAGGAAAGGTTTATTATTCCCGACCACGTATGCGTAATCAGATACTTTGAAAATATCGATTTACATTCGAAAAACACAGTGAATCGCGAGGTGGTTGAATCGGACGGACAAAAGCTCATTGCATTCCTGGTGTTTCTTCATATAGAAGGATAACGTTGGGAACGTAAATATCACGTTGAAAGTAAATTATTTACCTGTACTGATGAAATTTCAGATTCCTGTGTTCTGATCTCCAGTCAGCTTAACAGTCAGGCGACCCGGGTTCCGCAAGATGATGACAGTGACACCATACAATTCCAAAACACCCCTCCCTTTTTCAGCAAGGCTCCCATTCTTTATTTAATACTTATTTACCTGACGCTCCATCCAGGTAGAATTTTCAACCAAAGCAGCATGGAAAAAAGAACCATCAGTCCAGCACATCTGTCACGTCTTGAGGGGGGGGGGTGGGGGGGGTGGGGAGGGGGGTTGCTCTTAGTTGGGGGAGGGGGGAAGTCATCTAAATCGGACCAAATGATCAGGGCTTGTTGTTTAAACTTCTTGGGAATTAAGGACGGAACCCTTTCAAGTCATACGCTAAGTAGGGCTGAAAATTCCCAGGATCAAAATTTTCCATTTCTCAGAAAATGGGGGAACGCTGCCAGTGGCATGATTTATTGCACCAGATGACTGGTGCAAGGACTGATGGTCTTGGCATCTTTGCAGTGTGCGTGTTGTGTGTGTGTGTGAGGGGGGGGGGGGGGGGTGGGCATTAAGAAAAAAATCCTGAGTATGATGTAATTGATGTTATATGAAGGATTTTAGGCAAATTGTGGACCAAAGCATTTTATTCGTGGATAGCAAATATGGATTTCCAGGGCAGCCAAAACCATGTAGCAGTAGCACATTGCTCAGGTAACGCTGCGAGATATTTTTTTTCACTCCCGTAAATTTGATCTCGAATTTCTGGGAGTGTAAAATAGATCCCATAATGATATGATGCAGGTAGGTCATCTAAAGACTAAACTTACGCAAAAACAATTTGCGGGACCCATTTTTAGGTTACACAAAATTTTTATTCACACAGGCCTTATTTTAAGCAGCTATTCTAGCTTCTGTTATTGAAGTTTGCGAAATTAGGGGGGGGGGGGGGGGGCTGGTTCTGCCACTGCACAGGAAACGAAAACAAAGCAAGGTATATAATTTGAGTGAAAAATTTAATATAACCTTAACAGAATAACATTACAATAAACATATACTAACAAAAAGAAAATAAAAGAAGTAATCACTTGACTAGAACAGTCTTAACAGTACAACCTTAAGTTAAAATGTCCACAATGAAACACAAAAGTAATGACGTGACTAGATCAGTCCATGTGAAAAATAAAAAAAATTCCAATTTGCTTTTCTGCACGTTGAGTGGTGACTGCCGTATGGGGCACCATCCCTCTATTTATTCCTTATTTAATGATATCATTAAATGAATTAGTGATATCACTATTTCCTTTAATGATATCACAAATTATTTAGTGATATCACAAAATGATTTAGTGACATCACAAATTTGTTTTGTGATATCACAAAATGATTTTATGATATCAATAATTCGATTTAATGATATCACTTAATGTTGATTTTGTGATATCACTTATTCGATTTAGTGATATCACTAAATCATTTTGTGATATCACTAAATCGAATAAGTGATATCACTAAATCGTTTTGTGATATCACTAAATAATTTGAGATATCATAAAAGGAAATAGTGATATCACTAATCCATTTAATGATATCACTAATTCATTTAATGATATCATTAAACCGGGAATAAATAGAAGGATGGCGCCCCATACTGCTGCAGATATAGTACATGTGTATTTTCAGACTACAGTACAGTCAGCGTGGACAGACACTTTTCCACGAGTGGACATTTTGTCCATGCCAATCTTCTGAAGCCAGCAAAATTTCTATTAAGGAAGCACCGGTTTAAACCGGTGCTTCATTAGTAAAAATTCTGCTAGATACCACAATAGGTTTTACACAACATCACCTGCATAAGCAAAGGGACACACGTGGGAGAGAGTCTGTCCACACTGACTGCATTGCAAGTTACCTTGAAATTATCGTAGGATGAATGACTTGATTCTTGAACAGTATTGACTGATTGGAGTCACACTTAGTATTATGGGTCAACAATCAATGACATTGCATCTCTTTCAGGCATCTCGTTTAGGGCTTTTTGTATTTGCTCAGTTACAGTCGACAGAGAGTCCCTTGGGTAGTTAACAATAATATTACATGGAATAACAGCTCCTCCCCCCTTTTCCATAATGTTTGGCCATGGTGCAAAACTTTGCACTGGTTCTCCATTGGCTTCTGCGTCTACACGATATCCTTCCCTAATTGATTTTCTAGCACTAGCAGAAGTAGCAGTTTCTGAATTTTCCCCTCGGTACCGGTCACAACATTTTTCTCCTAGTGGAAACCATGATACAGTACAGCCTGCCAGCGTGCTGAACGCTTTTCCACATATGGAAAACTTGTCCACTCAGACATTTTTGACTGTTAATTAACTAAACACAGAACAGCAGTCAGCTGAAGTTTTGTTAGTACAAGAAACACTTGTTTGAGCTGGTGCTTCATGCACAAAATCAAAAATTCCGCTGCGTACCACTGTCACAATGGCCCTTCTTTCTATCGTGAGTGAGAGCATTTTGTTCGTTCGTGGAAAAATGCCCATCCACGCTAACTGCACTATATGTGCATATTAGAAACTTGTCATTCCATCACATATCATAGAAGTTGGAGCGTTTTAAAACAGATTGGTGACAGGGTGACAAAAGAACAGACAGACTGTCGACCAGTTGGTCATTGACCAACCGACAGACCAACAGATATTGCCACATATAGATCTGCTAATCATAGATTAAATTCAGGTTGGATTGCTTTCCAGGTCCAACACTGCTATTACTTTAAATATATTTTGGATTTGCAAGGGTAAATATAAAAATGATACATAGTTTCTGTTTTTAAACCTTCAAAATGTTACTTTCCTGGATAAAAATTGTCCAAAGAATCGGAAACATTCAGCTTCCAAACTGAGAAGATTCAACTGAAATTTGGGACAAGTCTTCTTGGGCGAATTTTCCCAGGGTGTTCTTGCTGGGGCCAAATCTTGCTGATTTTATGGATTTCGTAATTTTCATGAATGCTTTTTCACGTGGTTCGTAACTGGTCAAAGTGGCAGTGGTTTTCAAATCAAGATAAGTAAAATAAAATGAGGCGCCTACTAGTCAATCTTTGGGTAGGTTATAGTTGAATGTTGTAAGAAATTGCGCATACGTTTGATTTTTAAAATCTTACCACTTCGCGCCGTCACCTTCTGTTGATTTGTTTTTCACAGTTTTTTCTGCAACGAAATTGGGTCACGAAAAAGATGTCAATAAAAATCTTGAAAAATGTCATATACTTCAGTCTGATAAAAAGTCAACTTTAATTTTTTGAAAGAGTATTAATATATCGATAAATATCAGGTTTTGTTTTTTCAATCAGGGTTTGGGATTTTTATGTACCGTGAGTGAAAGTTGAAATTTTCCGTAACTGGTCAAAACCCGCTACCGGTCAAACGACTGTACCAATACCAACCACATTGTAGCCTTATTATAGGCCTATACGATTTCTATGCTATCAGCTTCCTCCCTATTCCCACTCTTCTTCTCACCTCCCAACACTCTGAGACGAACTGCTTGATGACATCCCTTGCCCCATTATTCCCAATCTCTCCGATTAGCATATTAACCCTCTCTTTTGAGTCGCCCACTAACCACATGTCCTCCATTCTCCCATCCCACTTCCCCATTACGGCATTAGACTCCTAGTGAATCTTGTTCTTCTGGACTGGTATTTTGGGCATTATAGATGAAAGTGTTTCAGGCCAGGGTCTCCACCACGTCCAAATTATACATCTGGCACTCCTTTTCACTGTTTTTCCCAATTTTCCCCTCAACTCCAGGGACTGCGACCTCAGCTTGAATAACAGTGATCCCCCCCAAACTCCAAAGGAAGCGGGTGAGTTCGGACGTTCGGCCCAAGTGAGTTCGGTCCACAATCCACATGTAAGTGACTTCGGCCCAATTGGTGATTTCGGCCAAGTGAGATTTGTCCATGCATCCAACTTTCAGTTTCAAGTAAATTGGGCCAACGTATAAGTGAGTTCAGCCCAATTGGTGATTTCGGCCCAAGTCAAGTGAGATCTGTCCATGCATCCAAGTAAATTTGGTCAACGTGTAAGTGAGTTCGACTCATAAAATCCATTCCAACCACATACGGCCAAGTTATAAATTAAAAACAGCTGAATCATTGTTTCCAGTGATTTAGCCCTTTTCAATTGAAAAAGCCACAAAAACAATAAAAAACATTCTGATTAGTCTTTTGCTGTTTTATATGTCGTGTTTGTACAATCATTACTCCATTCTATTTGTGGTTAAAAGTCTAAACAGCAATTATCATGGCTTTTTGATTTTACAAAAACCGTAAACATGAAATGGCCAATTTTCTTTGATGTGGCAGTATAAAAGGGGGCGTCGAGATTCTCACTGACTGTTTGTATAAAATTTCAAAACAACACTCAAGCTTCAAAAAATATATAAGCACAGGGGAATAGTATGCACATCAGTTCCAAAATGGATATTGATCATAACTGATGAAATGAAGTTTGTTGATTAGGCACCGACAGGACGTATTGCAGTGTCCTGAATGTAGTAAATGGCAGCACCGTACTTGCAGTACGGGTATTTCTAGGGCTGATTACCGTGAAGCTTGTAAAGGCAATACTACAATCAGCTGGAAATGTGATGTCTGTTCTAGTGTTCAAGACGAGTCTGCACAGTTGTTGTTTGTATATATGGTTCGTTCATTTTATTCATCATTGATCTATAATAAACAGTTTGCTGATCAGTATTATTCTTTTTTTATCTACCAATAATATGGTCCGAACTTATCTCAATGGGGCCGAACTCACTTTTCAATGGGCCGAATTCACCCTGTCCGAACTCACTTTTCGGGGCCGAAATCACTTGTGCCGAAATGGTAAAAGTCTGAACTCACTCGCATTCCCCTCCAAAGGTGCCATCAAGGTACTCCTCAAAACCATTCTTCTTTTTATCAAGCAGGCTACTCAAAGACCTCTTTGATTCCCCCCCCCCCCTCGCCAATTGAGGTTACCATCGTATACTCTTCAAAACCAGGCTTCTCTTTATCACGCAATATGTTTCTAAAGTAGAAATACCACCAAAGCCTAATCTACTTTAATAATGAATGTCACATACCTGTCTGTTATTAATAAAAAAAAAAAATTGGATAACTTATTTCAGAGAAATAAACGAAAATATAAAAGGTGACCCTTTATAACTTATAGCTACCCCGAATGACTGTAGTCTGTAGTACTCCTGAATTTCAACTTCAAGATATCTGATCGGTGTGCCTCGGTTAAGAATACTCAAAATAATTTCCATGTGTGAACTTCTTCGGACATAATTTAATCTTCTCCGTTCTCTTGAAGTTAGTGTCTGAAAGAGTTTCACTTTTTCGAGGCAGTTTGCCAGTTTATCTTTTTGCCAGATAAACATATACTAAACCATGATTTATTTACCGTTTCCTGAAAACGTTTATTCTCCATGTCTTATTCTAAAGACAAATAATGACCCTCAAATATACGTTTGCTCAGGAGCGGTGTCATTTCACAGTTGCACTTACAGCATACGGTTCAGTCGACACTCAGTTTACGGTTAATCCAATTTTTTTGTTGAAGCTGGTGAACGGTTTATCCTGCAGTGAGTAATTGATAAAATGTACTTAGAGGTTTTTTATGATTCCGACAGCAGGTTTAGCTATTTTTTTCGATATCAAAATGCTATCAGTTAAAGAGAACATGCTGCGACGGTAATGAAAGTAATAGTTTGTGCTCATGATAGTCTCATTAATCGACTGATAGCATTCATTTTATAGGTTTGTTTCAACAACTGAAACGTTATACATTTCTATATGTTGTATTTTGAGTAAAAGACATTTGAGGTTTTACCTATCCACGAATAAAATGCATGTATCTCCTTGCCTGTTACACACAAGGCCCTGTTCTTTCCTTAATTATAAAAATCACCGTAATTACTGTACAGAGGTACAGTATGTGGAGAGTGGATTGTAACTAAATCACCCAGGGGGTGGAGTCATCACCCGAAGCATCACTGTCAAACTCTGTACATTTAGACAAAAACACTAGGAATGTTTCAGCCAATGGACCTCCGGGTATGACCCGTAGGTCCTTTGGCAGGAACTTTGCTTGTGCTTTTTGTGCTTTGCGTCAAATTTGCAAGTATTGCTTGGGCAGAATCTCCACTCTGCGGATGATTTAGTGATAAAAAAAACTGATAATGCCATTATGTGTACAATGCATTAAAAATCTTGAGTCCTGTTAATCAAAGGTAATTCAGATCAGTCAGCCTCTAAATAGATTCTGTCAATCACTGACTGCAATGGAACTATTTCAGTCACCATGATAATAAACAATCTGGCTGTCTTTGTTGAGATGAGTGAGGAAATGTTAATTATTTATATCAGAGAGAAAACTGGGATTGTTGAGGGTATTATAACACAAACCAGTAATTTACATTAATTTATTTTTTATTACGGTAATTAAAACAACTGTGTACATTATCAAATATAGACTTTAGAAACATGACAGGTATATACAAGTTCAAGGAAAATAAAAATTAACTTCAATATTATAACTAGACACACAGGTACTCCGCACAAGCTGGGAAATCAAAAGAAAAATGATATTTGATACCATTTTTGAATCTATACTGACATGTCCCTGTAATGGTATATAAATATTAACAAGGTACAGAACTCGCTTTTCGAAAATGATAGCACTCATCTTCATTATACCCCCCTCAAATTTGATTCGCACAACGGTTCCAACAATACCCAGTATCAATGGTAAGGGGAATGAATAAGCTTTACAGTGGTGTATTACACGACCGTTGGGTGTTCTTGGTTTGTTCATGATAACTGGGAGAAGTCGCATAAAAGACCGAAAAATATTTAGTCAGACAAGATTGTCCACAGCTTAAGGTTATGAACCACTAAATAAATCCCATTGACCATAGTGTTAAGTAACCTTTTACTCTCTGTACAACACACCAAGTTGTTTTGAAAAAAAATACCTGCACATCTACAAAGTACATCATCTCTTGAAAAAATTAAACTGGAAAAAAATATATGTTGCAACATGAAATTTCAGTTTAAATTTCGAATTTTCACAACTACCATATGGTCTTGCATTGAATGACATTCACACTTTTTTTTCCATGCCTCATGTTTTTGAGAGATTATCACACATTCCGGCACCAAATTACAAACTATAAATCCTTTCTGAAGTGGACGAAATAAAATTTTAATTAATGGTTTCAAAGTCAAAATATATTTAACCAATCAGCTGATCAGCCCTATTTAATCCTACTCACAACATTGGGTGTCAAATGCTCCAAGTCACATGTTCACTTATTTTGTTGTTTATAACCTTAATGAGGTTTACGAGTGGCAATTATCCGATATATTATAAATAATTCGAGGTCCTATTGTATGGTGGCTGATTTAGGCCAACCTCAATACTTTTTTTTATCTCGAGATAATGACTCAAGATCTCGAGATAATATCTCAAGATCTCGAGAAACTATCTCAAGATCTCAAGATAATATCTCAGGATCTCGAGATAATATCTCGAGATCTCGGGGAAACTATCTCAAGATCTCGAGATAATATCTCAAGATCTCGAGATAATATCTCAGTATCTCGAGATAATATCTCAAGATCTCAAGATAAGCATATATAATCGGCATCACCCTTTGATCATTAGCATGAATTCACTCATACTGTTTATTCACTTGTCGCATCTTTTCCGACTGCAACATATTCATTGCTCCAATGACAATTACTCGAATCGACTTCTGCCACTTAGAAAACTTATCAACCAATCACCTTATTGCAAAGTTATGAAAGCCCACCAAATCTCAGTTCAGCACTAATATAAACCGAGTCCCGTCATCCGAACTTGCACTTGCTGGTGTTTTGTTCCCACTCCAATCCCAAAGTGTCAACCTAGCACCCGGTACCTCCCAGTATCTACTGTGGTGCCCTTTACCCCAAACCAGAACGTTTTCTCACTACTTTACAAGATGAAAAGTTTGTGTCTGTCTTAACACTCCAAATCCAAAGTGTTGATCCAGTACCCTATACCTCCTAGTGCATACTGTAGTGTTTTTTACCCTAAAACTCAACGTTTTCTCATTTCTTTTCCTCCCAGCCCCATGGTGATTGCAATGATGTTTACCCTTAAACACAAAGTTTACTCACTACAAGACACACACCCATAAATATCAAATATTTCCTTCCAGCTCCACATTGAATAGAGCGATTTTTTCCACAACTCACAAAGTTTACTCACTACTTTACAAGACACAGACCTGTAAATACCAAATAGCTCCCTCAGTACCACGCTGAAATATTTCATCCCCACTCTCTTGGTAGATTTTTCACCCACTTTCCACTTTGCTGACGGAGACATAGAGCATAAGTTTAACCCCTTTCACGTGTCCATTTTGACAGAGCAAATTGACGCTGCTACCCGATGTATAATAACCCTACACCAGCGACAGCTATAAACCTACCCTAGGATTCCCTTTCCTCTCGTTGGTTTGAAAAGTCTGGATTTGGCATAACTAGTTACCTCCTGTGGATACTGCTTCCGGACGAGTGATTAAGGTCCTCGCATATTACCAACGTCAGTGTTAGAAAAGGGCTTGCCAAGTACAAGGCTGCAGATGCTAGACAAAACCGTGAATTTATGGTCAATACCCAGCAATCTCCTGACACCCAGGAGCCATTCTCACAATTACACACCCAAATTGAAACCCATAACCCTGAGCCCAAGAGGCGAATAGAATCTCCCCTCCTGTGAATCCCAAACATGTCAGGATGGGCATGACTAACATTGTTTCCACACAAAACCCAATTACATGTAGTAATGAAAAGATTGACCTGTCGCCCGACAAGTCTCAACGGTCCATACACCCACCTTTCATACTCCTCCAGGGACACACCCAAAAGTGACAACTCCAATGGTGATGTATACAGTCCCGCGCATATATAGAAGGACAACTTGAACCCGATTCCCAGTATCTCCGAACAAGAAGAAGCCCCCTCAACGTTATCTACTGCCACCCTTAACCAGCTGCAACATGGTACCCCAAATAACTGCACGATCCTCCGTGATCACATACTCTCACCCGCTGACAGGAGATCCCCCCACTCCCACCACTAATGTCAACTCATGAATCAACAGTAATACAGGTCATCCCGTCCCATAAGATTGATTGGTCCCCTATGTTCTCAGCGGCTGAAACCCATTCCAACCTGGGAAACCTTAATTTCGCCATCCATGAGAGCACAGTTCCACCAGGACCATGCGCCACAGACCACTCCCTCTTAACTCACAAGATGACACAGACACACCAGTTTTATGGGACCGGGGGTAGCAAAATAGAAAGTGGGGTGCTACTTGTTGTTTCAAATGTCGCGGGAACATTTTTTCAACACAACATTGCGGGGTTCACTGTTTTGCGGGAGGGACATTTTCGCTTATTTGGGAGGGCCGCCAATTGGGTCAAACATGTTTTGGGCGCTGTAGCAGCGATAGGTCAAACCGGGCGGTATGTTCATGGATTTGAGTTTCAACTATCATTGCAGGGTGGTTTGCAATGGTGTCTTTTTGAGGTGTATTGTTGGGAGTCCCACTGGAGGAGTAAGAAAAGCGTATTCATAGTTGGGTATTGTCGGAGGACAAATCAATGGTGTGATGTGCTGTTGGGGTTTGAGTGTGCAAGTTGTGGCTCTCATGAAATGTGTGTGTATCTGTGTCACCTTGTGAGTTAAGAGGGCATGGTCTGTGGCACGTGGTCCTGGGGGAACTATGGTCTCTTGGATGGTGATATTAAGGTTTCCCAGGTTGGAATGGGTTTCAGCCGGTGAGAGCATTGGGGACCAATCAATCTTATGGGACGGGATGTCCTGTATTACTGTCGGTTCATGAGTTGATGTTGGGGGTGGGGCTCACAAGTACTGGGGTGGGGGGGGGGGGGGGGTCTCCTGTGAGCGAGTGAGATTATGTGATCACGGAGGATTGTATGGTTAAGAACATAGGGGACCAATCAATTTATTTATTTATTTATTTGTTGTTGTTTAAGGTCACTTATTTCTTCACAATGCCTGGCTAATCATGACCATGACAGATTTAGGGATGAAGGAAGCCGAAGTACCCAGAGAGAACCACCGAGCAACGGCGAGCAACTGTCAGCTCCCCAACATACTAACTACACACAAGCAGTGTAGCACTGATTGAAGACAGGTGCACCATTGACGTGCAGTACGCCTTAGTACACAATGCCACCGTGCCCACACGTAGGCAATGAGGGTGAAGTGTCTTGCCCAAGGACACAACGTGGTTGCCGGACCAAGGACCTCTCGGCTTGTAGCTTGCACCTATACCCACTCAGCCGTGGCGCCGCCAGGTCCAATCAATATTACAATACGGGATGTCGGTTCATGAATCATGAGTTGACGTTGAAGGTGGGGGGTCACAAGTACGGAGGTTCTCCTGTGACCGGGTGAGAGTAGGATCAAGGAGGAACGTATTTAATTGGGGTGCCATGTTGTAGCTGGTTAAGGGTGGCAGTAAATGACGTTGAGGGGGCTTCATCTTCTTCGGAGAAAATGGAAATCGAGTTCACGTTGTCCGTCTTTATATATGCGGGACTGGATACTTGACTGTTGGAGTTGTCACTTTCGGGTATCTCCCTGGATAAGTGTGAAAGGTGTATGGACCATTGAGACTTGTTGGATGACAGGTCAATCTTTTTATTACTACATGTAGTTGGGTTTTGTGTAGAAACAATGTTAGTCATGCCCATCCTGCCACGTTTGAGATTCACCGGGGGTGGGGGGGATTCCATTCGCCTCTTGGACTCAGGGTTATGGGTTTCAGTTTGGTCTTGGGGTTCAGGAGATTACTGAGTATTGACGATAAATTCACGGTTTTGTCTAGCATCTGCAGCCTTGCACTGGCCAAGCCCTTTTCTAACACTGACGTTGGTAATACGCGAGGACCTTAATCACTCGTCCGAAAGCAGTATCCGCAGGGTTAACTAGTTACACCTAATCCAGACTTTTCAAACCAATGAGAGGAAAAGGAATCCGACAGTAGGTTTATAGCTGTCGCTTGTGCAAAGATATTATACACTGTGTAGCACCATCGATTTACTCGATCAAAATGGACGCGCGAATAGGGTTAAAGTTATGCTGTATGAAGAGTCTATGGAATAACAGCGTGTCAAGAGACCAAAGTGGAAAGTAGGTGAAAAATCCACCAAGGGAGTGGGCGATTGATTTCTCTGTGGGAATGAAACCTTTCAGCGTGGAGCTGGGGGAGCTATTTGGTATTTACGGGTCTGTGGCTTGTAAAGTAGTGAGTACACTTTGTGAGTTGTGGTAAAAATCGCTCCATTCAATGTGGAGCTGGAAGGAAATATTTGGTATTTATGGGTGTGTGTCTTGTAAAGTAGTGAGTAAACTTTTTGTTTTAGGGTAAACATCACTACAATCAGCATGGGGCTGAAAGGAAAAGAAGGGAGAAAACGTTGAGTTTTAGGGTAAAAAAACACTACAGTATGCACTAGGAGGTACTGGATCAACACTTTGGATTTGGAGTGATAGACAGACACAAACTTTTCATCTTGTAAAGTAGTGAGAAAACGTTGTGTTTTAGGGTAAAAGGCACTACAGTAGGTACTGGGAGGTACCAGGTGCTGGCACTTTCGGATTGGAGTGGAAACAAGACACCAGCAAGTGCAAGCTCGGATGACGGGACTCGGTTTATATTAGGGCTGGGTTGAGATTTGGTGGGCTCTCATAACTAATATGCAAGAAAGTGATTGGTTATTCACTTTTCTGAGAGACAGGAGTTGATTTGTGTAATTATGGGAGGCATGAATATGTTGCAGTCGGAAAAGATGCAACAAGTAAATAAACAGTTTGTGTGGCAGGAGTGAATTCATGCTAATGATCAAAGGGTGACACCAATTATATATGCTTATCTCGAGATCATGAGATATTATCTCGAGATCATGAGGTATTATAGTTTCTCGAGATCTCAAGATATTATCTTGAGATCTCAAGATAAAAAATGTTTTGAGGGTGGCCTAAATCAGTCACCATACAATGGCGTAAGGCTTTGGCGAAAATAAAACAGTGATGACGTCGTGTGAATGAAGTTCATGATGTTGAGCGAATGACAAGGGTATCAGGAGGTGTTCGGCCCATTGCAAACCCCCCCCCCCCCTGAAAAAAAGTTAGTTTGGCCCAACTAAAAGTGTTCCCTCCCCCGAAAAAAAAGTGAGTTCGGCCCAACTAAAAGTGAGTTCGGCCCAGATGAAACTGTCAATAAGGCATTACTAATTTTGGATTGTCTATTGATGTGAATTCGGCCCTTCCTTTAATAAATTATAAATTGAGTTGTTTTTTTTTAATTTGATTGATTCACGTTGACTGTTGATGATCTTCAAAGAACAAAGTCTTGTAAAAACAACACACTCTTTGATGAATATTGTTTGTGAATGGTAGTACTTGATTGATGTTGCGCGTCCTTGAGTACATATCACGAGTGAACTGAATATGATTTATCAAAGTTACACTAAAACAACACACGCCATTGAAATATATAAAACCCATGCTATTTGAGGTTTTGATCATCAGTTTCCTTGGAAAATCACCATGGATAACAAGTGTCTTAAATGCAAAACAACTGTCAGACCTCGCCAAGAAGGATTGCAATGTCCTGGCTGTGAAAGATGGCAACATCGTACACGTGGCACTGGAATATCGAGGACAGTTTATCGTGAGCCAAGTCTTTGTGTAACAAAATTTAGGCAAATATGAATTCATTTTTCACTGGTCACTTTCAGGTATTGGTCAATGAACTACAGAATCAACCTACATATATTGATATACATTCATATATTTGTATCTGCTGTATCAAACGGGTTAGTGGGAATGCAAACAAGTCGTGGTACTAGTGTCAAAACCGGACAGAAAATTCCAACTTTTCGGAAGCCTGTCTCTACAAAGATCGTTCCAGTTTTGACATTAGTACCATGCCTCGTTGGATTCCTGCTTGACACAGGTGATTGCTAATTGAGACATGTTTGCACTATTAATATAATGATATGAGTTTAACTAAAAAAAATTGTAATTATTTCTTGTTTGCATTTGTATTTCGTTTTTACTTTGTTATATGTTATTGATGTTTTTTCATGTATTTTCATGACCACGATGTGCTAAATACAAAATAAATAATTAATAAAACCTCTGAGTTGTTTTTTTTTTTTCTCTCCCCCAACTTATATTAGACTTTTTAGCTCACCTGACTTTCAGTCAGGAGAGCTATAGTGATCACTCACCGTCCGCCGTCCGTCGTCTGGCGTCCGTCGTCTGTGAACATGGTGTTTGTTTGGTAATGTTGTGAAGGTTTTTACAACTTGAAGTCATGGTAAAAGTTCTGGGGAGTGTTTTAAAATGTCAGACCAAAGATCACTTTTTAAAAAGTCGGACCCAGAATCCGCAACAGAGAAAACCTTTAGAAAGTGGCCAATGTCACACCACTTTACTTTTGAGTTCGACGAAGAGAGGAATGGACTTTGCGCCGGAAGACAGCTTCGCCGAAATAGACACTTGTTTGCATTTGTATTTCGTTTTTACTTCGTTATATGTTATTGATGTTTTTTCATGTATTTTCATGACCACGATGTGCTAAATACAAAATAAATAATTAATAAAACCTCTGAGTTGTTTTTTTTTTTTCTCTCCCCCAACTTATATTAGACTTTTTAGCTCACCTGACTTTCAGTCAGGAGAGCTATAGTGATCACTCACCGTCCGTCGTCCGTCGTCTGGCGTCCGTCGTCCGTGAACATGGTGTTTGTTTGGTAATGTTGTGAAGGTTTTTACAACTTGAAGTCATGGTAAAAGTTCTGGGGAGTGTTTTAAAATGTCAGACCAAAGATCACTTTTTAAAAAGTCGGACCCAGAATCCGCAACAGAGAAAACCTTTAGAAAGTGGCCAATGTCACACCACTTTACTTTTGAGTTCGACGAAGAGAGGAATGGACTTTGCGCCGGAAGACAGCTTCGCCGAAATAGACACTTTGCTGGAAGACAATTTTGCCGGAAGACAACTTCGCTGGAATTTTTTTTTTTAGGCTAAAAGGGACACTTTGGAATTAATTTACAACAGAAGAAATATAAATTAAGTTCAAATTATATGAAAAATTATTCAATTCCCATGGCACCTGCAGTAATACTGATTGGGTGTGATTATAACATGATGCCACCTGCCCTGCTACAAGGCAGTTGATCCATACAAAAACACCCTCTTTTACTGAAAGACTATTGGCCGACAAAAACTCTTCAGACCTCCCACCAGCCGTGGTATGTTTTCACAACATTTTAGGGCTTGATTTGTTTTTTCCTTTTGTTTTTTCCTTTTTTTTTGCAAATTTACGTAAGTATATACAATGCTTATAAGCTAGTGCTGACTATTTAGAGTCAAATTGTATATATTAGTAAGGAGAAGAAGATGATAGCTTTATCCATCTAGGTATATTAGGAAAAACTACATGAGTAAATTTGCAAAAAAAAAAATCGCTTTTATTTGATGCATTTAGATAACCACAAGATCTCTTCAGAAGTAAGATCAGTGTTTCTGGAGACACCTTGTGGAGATCTTATTACGCCAAATAAAAGCTATTTTTTTTTTTTTTGCAAATTTACGTAAGTATATACCATGCTTATAGCTAGTGCTGACTATTTAGAGTCAAATTGTATATATTAGTAAGTAGAAGATGATGATAGCTTTATCCATCTAGGTATATTAGGAAAAACTACATGAGTAAATTTTTTGTACCATACTTTATCTATATAGGGAAACTACTTGGGTAAAATGTATCCAAATATATATTTTTATTATATATATTGTTAATACTGCAGAGCTAATCCAGACGACCTGAAAACTTTGTTGTCCATAAAGTGCTACTTTGCTTTGTGAGCCAATTAAGCTTCCACTATACAATTACAAAGAATGGTATCCAAACCAACTTCAGTGATTAAAACAACTGGTGTGTAATGTAATAAATCAATCTTCAGAGGAGTAATAATTAATATTTGACAGGTATATCTTTTCTTTTCTTTGATGTTCTGTACTCCATTTGTACTGCACCTTTAGTGTAAGATTTTGCTAGTGCTGTATCATTTGACATCACATGTTTTCCAGCTTTTCAAATTATTTGTTGTAAATAAACATACAAAAATACTCATGTGTTGTTTTCTTTTAAACCTACCATAACTCTTTAAACCAACAGTTGCTACCGGACTTTTGATGTAGAGATAATAAATAAAATACGGAAAGAAAAAAATGCACCCTAGCTCATATACATGCAGTGTATATTTAATAAAGAGAAAGGTTATTTGTACCTACTCATATTTTATTTATTAACTCTTCAGCAAAAGTACCCCCCTCCGGCGAAAAATCCAGGTTTTTTTTGGCGAAAAGTCCAGATTTTTTTCTGGCGAAAAGTCCCAAATTTTCCGGCAAAACGTCCAAAAGTTTGGCAAATTGTCCAAAAGTTTGGCAAACTGTCCAAAAGTTCAGCAAATTTGTATCAAATTCCTGGCAAAATGTCCAATTTTCCGACGAACTGTCCAGAAAAAAATCTCGCAAAGTCGTCTTCCAGCGAAGAGTTCAGGATTCGGCGAAGAAGGAAAGTCTTCAATGTTAAATGCCTAACGTGTTCAACAAA
Organism: Pictodentalium vernedei; assembly: GCA_031216915.1. Lineage (NCBI taxonomy): Eukaryota > Metazoa > Mollusca > Scaphopoda > Dentaliida > Dentaliidae > Pictodentalium > Pictodentalium vernedei. Next base: position 78,774,683 of record CM062293.1, on the reverse strand, counting down.
GTGGATGCCATAGTAAAAGAGGCATCCAAACATGGGCTGTGTGGGGCGGTCATCAATGGCGTTAAACAGTACATTGATGGTGTGAAACATGCCCATCGGTCCAGTATTGAAAGACATGTAAACCAGGCTCCCTTCATGAATTTGACCAGAATTTGTGCAAATTGGACAACAAGGCTAGCAGTGTAATACAGCCAGTAAATGACCTATGTCCGAGACAAAATGTCCGATTTTCTGGACAAAATGTTCGATTTCATTGGAATAAATATCCAATTTTTTGGGACATAATGTCCGATCTTTTTTTTGGTCATAATGTCCGATTTTTTTAGACATTATGTACGGTACCCTGTAATATTTAAGTGGGGAAATACATATTTGTCATCTTTAGTAACCAAATGTCTCAGATATACCTCTTACCTTCGTACTACAGGGGTCATAATTGCCTCGTCGAAGTATATCTCATCCCAAAACCTAACTAATCGTTGTTGCATATAATGTTTTCATAGTAATTCTGAAGCATTTATTTTTCTTTCTGGGAGATATTGCTTCTGGCCAAGGTAATTATATTGTTCCTTGTCAAAAGTTCTCCATTCAGGGATCCATACTGATGCCATTTTGTCACTAACTTCCAGTAAATTTTAAATTCAAATAAAACTAACTTCATTTAAAATCAGTAAAAAATGTATCTACAAATTCCATAAAAATTCACTACAGCCTTCTTCTTTGTTGTCCCTCCCATGGGGATTTTCTTCTCTCTCCCATGGGTATGTGTGCTTCTAGTACCTTTCTTGACAGTCAAGCCACCCATGTACAGTTGAAACTAGAAGTCATGTCATGAACTGTGCACTTACCTAGGTTTAATTGTGCCTAGGAATTGTGCACAATTGCCATATCGAATGGCATCCAAAGCTCAGCAGGTTCTCCTGGTTATTCATAGGAAACACAGGCAATGTCTGCTAATGGACCTCCGGATTACCTGGTAGTCTATTGGCTTAAACATTGCTTGTGCACAGGCCATATGTACAGAATTTGATAGCCTTACTATGGTCATAACGCGTAGATTAATGCGCAGATCAGTGTGCTAGTTCATGACAGGACTTCTAGTTTTAACTGTACTAGTTTTTAGTCCCCTACTGGCATCGCCGGAGGGGACTATTCTTTTGCACTCTGTCCATCCGTCAGTCTGTCAGTCACACTTAAGTTTTCCGGAGTTTTTTTTGGAAACGCTTCAACGGAATGATTTCGTTTTTGGTAAACTACTATAGAACGATGACTTACAGATCAAGTTTGAGATTCATGCTGATTGCATTCTTCTTATGTGAGTTACGGCCCTTGGAAATATGGGAAAAAGCACCAAAATATCAGTTTTCCGGAGTTTTTTTTGGAAACGCTTCAACAGAATGATTTCATTTTTGGTAAACTACTATAGAACGATGACTTACAGATCAAGTTTAAGTTTCATGCTGATTGCCTTATTCTTGTTTGAGTTTTGGCCCTTAGAAATATGGAAAAGCACCAAAATATCAGTATTTTTATACTGTACCAATGACCCAGACATAGCTGGTGCTAACTCTAAAAAATCCAGGGCCAAACACAAATTTTGCCCCCCAATCCCCAACATTTGCATCTAAAACCAAAAAAAATCATGTCCTAAAGGACCTCCATACTTTGCCCTTACTTCGCATGCGCAGTGTCAAGGACGTTCCGAAATTGGCACCAATTATCATTCTCTGTTTGGCCCTTCATCAGTCAACATCTCACTGATCTTTGTGCTTGTAAATCTCAGTTTAAAGGATGCCAGACACGTAATTATTGGAGAAATGTGATTCTAAGGAGGATATAGAAGAAGGAGAGGAAAAAGGAATGACAAAAAATAATCAGGGCTGTACTTAAAATTTTTTATGAAATTATGTTAAGTTGCCTATTTTCGAGGCATGGGCCTGTTGTTGTCATTCTTGCTATAAAGTTGCACTGCTTATTCAGTGTTTCCTCTCCCCTGGTCTTCTAAGTCCCCCCTTGCTATTCTCCCATGCTTTTGGCATATTTTTGAGAAAGATCATTTCTAAATTCTCTTGGGAGAGTTAGCTTGGTTACAGAATGAATTCTGTTATTTTCCCCATAGTTACGTTTTCACCCATGGGTGTATAAACGTTGTGTTCTGCATCTTCCATCTGATGTTCTGCAGATTCTCCCCTGGGAGTCTCTGTCTTGCATCAGATAGAGTGTAATTTTGATGACTGATTTCGGGCCAGTATTGTCAGTGCCTGGAGTCATGTTTTCTGGTGTTTTTACACTGTTTGTTTACATTGGCAACAGTCTCTTTTGAGGGGGGCTGTTTGCCTTTGGAGTAGTTTATCTCACTATAAGATACATTATTATTATCCGTAAGTGTTGCATTAATTATTTAATATAATTTTAAAATTTTTGACCACACTTAGCCTTGGGATCCATTGGGGCTCAACATTACTTTTCAGAAACTTGGGCTTCGCTGAAAAACTATTTTTCAAAAATTATTTTGATTTTCAATTGTTTTTTTCATTATTAATGGATCATGTTATTATGTATCTTTGTGTTAGGGGTTAGTGCGAGTACTAGGACTTGTTGTTGACTTTTCACAATGAAAGGATATTGTTCAAATTGTAATAGGAAGAAATCTTCCTCTGACTTTCATGATCATTGTATTAATTGTAGTCAGTGTTCTCGCACTAATCCCTGTTCTGTATGTCAATATTGGGATGACAAACATTGGAAACGTGTGTCACGATATGTTGTTAGTGGAGAAAGGGCTATGCCAGCTCTTTCTCCGCAGGGTCACTCTACTCTATCAGTTTCTATTTCAGAGGAACAAGAACAGGGTGATGTTTCCATGTTATCTTCCGCAAGTGCGCTTCCGTCATCACAAATGAATACAGAGCTAGCGGCAAAAGTGCTCATGGAGATTAGACAAATGTCGTCCGCTAGCTCGCCCAGTGTAGCGTCCATTCACCGAATGGTTCGGCAGCCGGGTTCGTCCGATGCGGTCCAGGAGGAAATGTTGGGTGATGCGAGCACTATAAACATTCAACGTGCACACCCAGTGACGGCGGATAGTAGGAGAGATCGGAGGAAGCCTTCGAGTCCGGTTCCTAGCTCGTCCAGGTCCAGCCGGGCCGCGAGCGAGAGAGGCCCCTCTCTCGTACAACAACATCTGGGACCAGATGTTGTGGTACAAAATGTGTCGCAAGCGGAGCACACGTCCGTCGCTCGGGACGCTTCGTTGTATAGGCAGTCCGCGGAGACTGCTCAGGCTTCTTCCTCTCATCAGCGCACACGACCGCACCTTGGCTACGTGACCGCCGATATTTTACCAGCTTCGCCGATCAGGGATTCGTCGGCGACCAGGTCACGCCATCCGGTAGCCAGGGACACAAGGCCGGTGGACTCCGGACGTTCGCATAGGAAGAGTATGCGGGAGTCATCAGATGCGGAGCTGCCCTCGGCGAAGCAGCGAAAGACTGCGCCTCCGCAGGCCTCGATGTCGGACGTGCTTGTTCAAATAGCACAACTTATCGCAGCATCCCAGCAACCGACAGAAACGGTGTCGGATCGGGAATTATGCGACGGCGCTGGGTCGGTACGCTCCGCCGAAGCATCGGGGGCGGACGACCGGGAGCATCATGAGGTCCAACCGGATGGTGAAAGGGATACAGATGACTTAGAGCTATCCCTTTCGGAACAACATAAAGCTGCCGTGGACTTTCTTCCTCAAGTTGTTCCGTCGGGCCAGACTGCTGCGGTTCCGGACAAGAGAATTATAGCGTCATTGGACTCTGATTTCTTTGAGCGGTTCAGGGACATCGCTCCCGTGTTTCCGTCTCAGTCCAATAATGTTGCAAGAACATTTGAATTATTGAACGACGCTATATTCAAACTTGCTTCCAAAACAGGAAAAGCGGGTTTCTTGTCTGCCAATACTCTCAGCCTGCCTTTCATTAATGCAAGGAATAAATTTGATACGGCAGGACAGGGTATCCCGAGAGTTTCTCTGCGTATGGACGACGAGGCGGAAGACTTAGAATTATCATTACCGTCATCGGCGTCTATTCCAACCGCGGTGCTGGAGACGACTATTTCGTCTAACAGAGCCAGTTTAGATGCTTTATCTTACGCAGACCACCTTACTAAGGCGTTATCACTGCGTCTTCAAGGGAAAGAATTCCAGGATATACAATCCTCTTTAAGACGTCTTTCAAGGGCAGTAGCTTATTCCACGTGTAACTCCGCCCTTTCAGTGGCAAACCTAGAGTTGGTTAGACGTGACGCAGCCCTAGCTACATCCAAGCTTGTGGATAGTAAGGTGAAGAACTATCTCAGAGTCGCTTCGGTCTCCGGAGAACTTCTCTTCGACGGCAAGCTTTCTGCAATTTACGATAAAATTACTAAGAAAGCTTCGGATTCTCTGCTGTTCAATTCTGCTTCTAAGAAGTTGGACACGGCAGATAAGAGTAAGACAGGCACTTCTGGGTCTAATTCGCCCAAGAGAGGTTCCTATAGAGGTTCCGGTGCGTCCTCTTGGTCTTATTCAAGAGACCGTCAAGGCAGCGACTCACGTTCGGGATGTCCTACGGGCCGGGACAACCGGTCAGACGCCCCGAGGTCGACGGGACGAGGTGCGGGTCGTGGAGGACGTGGTTTCTCCTACCGCAGACCTCGCAGGTCCAGGAGGTGATGGCTTCAACCTCTATCGCGTGCCGGTTGGCGGAAGGTTGTCAAGTTTTTCACAAGAGTGGGTGTCGATTATGGACGACCCTTGGGTGAGAGGGGTGATTTCGGAAGGTCTAAAGATATCCTTCAAACGAAAGCCTCTATTAACTCGAAGTCCAAAATGAACTCAACTTCCGTCAAATCCGCAGAAAAGAGACGCTCTGTTATCAGAGGTGCAGTCTCTTTTAATGAAGAACGCGGTAGAGGTCGTAGAAAACCAGGAGACACCGGGATTCTACAGCCATCTGTTTCTGGTTCCGAAACCAGACGGCTCGTTCCGTCCAGTCATAGATTTGTGCTGGATAAACAAGCTGATCGTCGTTCCGAAGTTTTATATGGAGACGATTCGATCAGTCAGAGCGAGTATTCGGGTGAACGATTATGCAACGAGCATAGATCTCAAAGATGCGTACTTTCACGTCATGGTACATCCGACATTCAGAAAGTATTTACGCTTCGCAGTCCTAGGGGTGGTGTATCAATTCCGGGCGATGTGCTTCGGATTGAATCTAGCACCCTGGGCTTTCACTCGGGTAATGAACTCGGTAATGATGTATTTCCGAGCTCATTCGTCTGCGGTAACGTCGGCCTACCTGGACGACATTCTTCAGAGGTACGGCAGCGAGTTAACGCTTCAGAACTATGTGCAGAATCTGCTTCTATTGCTCCGACGTCTCGGTTTTATAATAAACGAGGAGAAGTCTGATCTGGTGCCGTCCAAGTCATTCACACATCTGGGAATGAGCTTCGAGATGCACAACAATCTCGTTCATCTGCCGTTAACCAGAGCGAAATTAGTCAGTTGTTACGCTCGCTATTGTCTGCATGCAGACAAAGTCACAGCGAGGGAGTTCATGAGACTGATAGGTCTGTGCGGAGCCGCTGCGGATCTCATTCCGATGGGGCGGTTACGCACACGTCCTCTCCAAATTTTCTTGACTCAGAATTGGAGTGTGAAAATTCATTCGCTCGACATAGATGTTCTCTTGTCAGATCAAGTGAAATGAGAGATTCAGACTTGGGCAAACATTCAGTGGTTAACTAAGGGAGTTCCGCTGCAGTTGCCGGATCCGAGTTTTACCATTATGACGGATGCCAGTCAAACAGGTTGGGGTGCATCATTGATCCCAAAGGATTCGAGATGCCAGGGTCTTTGGGATCCGCAATTCCTGGGCAAGCACATAAACATCAAGGAAATGATGTCAATTTGGCTTGCGTTATTTGATGGACATTATTCACAATGCTCATGTCCAAATCCTATCCGACAATACGACAGTAGTGGCGTATATACGGAATCAGGGAGGCACTCATTCAATTCCGTTGTTCAGGAAAGAATCTTTCTGTTTGCTCTAGAACATCAGGTTCTTCTTTCGGTCCGTCATATACCGGGTCGTCTGAACGTACTAGCAGACTCCCTTTCACGAAAGGGTCGCTTGTTGCCGTCGGAGTGGACTCTCAACAAACAAGTATTCAATCAGATTTGCTACCAATGGGAACGGCCAATGATAGACTTATTTGCGACACATCTCAACAATCAGTTGCAGACGTATGTGTCTCCGTGTCCGGATCCAAGAGCATTTGCAGTAGACGCTCTGTCGATCCCTTGGGACGGAATGATAGGATATGCGTATCCTCCAGCACCGTTAATTCAGCAAGTATTGCTAAAGATAAAACAATCTCAATGCAAGATTCTGTTGGTAGCATCTCTGTCTCCACAGAGACCGTGGATAAATCTACTCAGGTGTCTGTTGTGGGACCTACCGCGAAAGCTTCCTCCACGGGAGGATCTTCTTTCGCAGGGGAAATCGCGTCAACTCCATCACAACCCGCAAGGTCTCAACCTTCACGTTTTTCCGTTGTGCGGTCCTTCTTGCATGGCAAGCACTTTACAGGACGAGCAGTGGACGCGATTTCTAACTGTAGGAGGACCTCCTCTTCGCTAAACTATGCGGCTAAGTGGAATGTTTTTTGTCGTTGGTGTAGGGATCATTCTGTTGATATTTTTGATCCCTCCATACCAGACATTGCAAACTTTCTAGTATACTTGTTTGACGAAATCAAACTGCAGCCTGTTACTATTAAGGGTTATAGGTCTATGTTATCTGATACCTAGGCACATCATGATAGTTTACAAATTGGATCTAATGTCTCTTTATCTAAGTTAGTTAGAAACTTCTCGATAAATAGACCCAGAACTCTTAGGTTAATTCCTAAGTGGAATTTAGCTGGGTTCTTCTTAAACTGAAGGAAAAGCCATTTGAACCTCTTGGGACAGTAGATTTCAAATTCTTATCTTATAAGACAGCTTTTCTCTTAGCTTTCTCTTCTGCTAGAAGAGTCAGTGAGCTTCATGCACTGTCGATGGATGATTCTCACTATCGTAGTGTCGGGAACACTATCACCTTCACTACTAATGTGGGATTTTTAGCTAAGAATCAGGCTCCTAATAAATATCCGGAACCTATTGTTATTAAGGCTCTTCCGTCTTCAGACGGGCATAGGCCTTTACTCTGTCCGGTTAGAGCTTTACGTATCTATAAACAGAGATCTCAGTTTATCAGAAAGGGACGAAAACGTTTCTTTCTGTCTCTGATGCCCAATAGAAAGGACATTTCGGTCCATTCTATTGCTAGATGGATTCAATTAACTATCCGTACTGCTTATGAAGATTTATCTTCTTCTCAGCAGTCTGTGTTTAAGATTTTGGCTCATGAAGTAAGAGCTCTTTCTACTTCTTGGGCTTACGCTAATAGTATTGCTATTACAGATTTAATGAAGGCTGCTTATTGGTCTCAGCCATCCACATTCATGAATTTTTATCTCAGAAATATTGAGTCCATTTCTGGAGACCTGCATTGTTTAGGTCCGTTATCTGTTGCTCAGAATGTCGTCCACTAAACAGTTGCAACTATAGTTATGCAGGCTTTCTGTTCCGGCAGTGACTCCGTCCGGCTGCCCTCTTCGCTCTGGGCTATTTGACCCAGGGCAAGGGGAAGGGGGGGGGGGGGGAGGGTGTTCCCTTAGGTCACCTGCTTTATAGTGAAAAGCAAGGGAATGCCTCCTCCGAAGTCAGTATTTCTGAGTCGTTTCCGGGATGGTTTTAAAGTGTAATATTAATGTTAAAAATTCATTCATGTCATATTTTTAAAGTGTAGCTCGGTGTGAAGCATTTGTATATGTCAAGTGTCAAACGGGCGTTAATATACAATCCTCGGACACTTTTAAAGAATATAAAGAGTCTCAATTATCTGGACTAACTTTATTTATTGGCTTACTTTAAAAATAATTAGTATAAAGGGTTATACTGGATGTTAATAGAGAACATGAATGTTATTGTGCTCAATTATGAAGGGTATTGTATCTTTCTAATTTAACATAAAATAAGAAAGATACATGTAAAGCCTAATACTCCTTTTCTCCTTGAGGGGTTGACTCTATATTATATAGTTGAGCTTATTGGATTTTCCTCTATGTCCTAGGCCCTCCAGCCTTTTTACAATTCAGCTATGTCTGGGTCATTGGTACAGTATAAAAATGTTAAAAAATTTATAGTAATTTATATATTTTTTATACTTACCAATGACCCAGACGGGGATGGCCCTCCCAGGAGTTGGGAACTCTTACCTCCCCGCTGAGTACATAGCGCTGACCAGGCACTGCGAGTAAGAATGATAATTGGCGCCAATTTCAGAACGTCCTTGACACTGCGCATGCGCAGTAAGGGCAAAGTATGGAGGTCCTTTAGGACATGATTTCTTTTGGTTTTAGATGCAAATTTTGGGGATTGGGGGGCAAAATTTGTGTTTGGCCCTGGATTTTTTAGAGTTAGCACCAGCTATGTCTGGGTCATTGGTAAGTATAAAAAATATATAAATTACTATAAATTTTTTAACTTTCCGGACTTTTTCTGGAAACGCTTCAACGGAATGATTTCATTTTTGGTAACCTACTATAGAACGATGACTTACAGATCAAGTTTCATTTACACTCTGTCCATCCATCCGTCAGTCTGTCAGTCAGTCTGTCGGTCATACTTTAGTTTTCCGGACTTTTTTTGGAAACGCTTCAATGGAATGATTTCATTTTTGGTAACCTACTATAGAACGATGACTTACAGATAAAGTTTCATTTGCACTCTATCCATCAGTCAGTCTGTCAGTCAGTCATACTTTAGTTTTCCGGACTTTTTTTTGGAAATGCTTCAACCGAATGATTTCCTTCTTGGTAACCTACTATAGAACGATGACTTACAGATCAAGTTTGAGTTTCATGCTGATTGCATTATTCTTGTGTGAGTTATGGCCCTTGGAAATATGGAAAAGTGCCAAAATATCAGTCTTCTGGACTTTTTTTGGAAATGCTTCAACGGAATTCATGCTGATCACATCTAGCTTATTATATTTGTATAATTATTAATGCTCATTAGTCCGGTAGGGGACATTGTATTGCTTCAGCGATACATGTGCTCTTGTTAGGATTGTCTTATGTAGGTTTTCCAGTGAGTACTTATCTAAACCCTGCCGGATCCCCTACCTTTGAATTACTATATATTTTTTTCGGAAAGAAAAATTGAGACGAAATTTGTTTGTCAATTTATACAGCCAAAAAGACAACCTCACACGACCCTATTTTTATCGGTTTTTCTTCACAGTCTGCCAGTCAATACGGTGCAGATGGTGAAAGAATACCGAGAGAAATGCTTTAATGTTAATGGCTAGAGTCTTCAGATGATTCAGGAGTTTCAGTTATTTACTCATCCAAGTGGCTTCCCATCTGACAGAAATATCAATGGATCCACCAGTTATCCACGCCAGGTCTCAATTGTATTCTTAAGCGAGGGCTGGTAAATTCTCTCCCATCCCAACCTGAGTGTCACCATCTATATATAAGGGTAAAGATCTGTACATCTTTGGAAGAAGAAGAACGTGCTAGATGCCGTCGATGAATAACCAGCGATTGGATGGTAGGCATGAAGAATTGTTTGCTGTAGTATTTATCATACATAACGTAATTGTAAATATTTCATTTTTAGCTCAACTTTGACGAAGTCAAATTTGAGCTATTGTCATGGCCCGTCGTCCGTCTATCCGTCCGTCCATCTGTCCGTCTGTCCGTACGTCAACAATTGGCTATGGCTCGGGCTAGAGGTCGTATTTATGAACCGATCTTTATGAAACTCCTTGTGTACCTTTGTTATGACCCTGGGACGGGAACGAGTGTTTTTAGGTGTGGTCCGAAATTCAAGATGGCTGCCAGCGGCCATTTTGTACCGATGATGCAAAAATCAGTTTTTTGTACAGAACTTCTGTATGAAAGTTCTGATTTGAATAAAGTTTTGTATAAATGTTTAGTACCATGGGATACATCACATATAATACAGGTTTTTTCTCGTGCGTAAATTATGCAAATTAGACTGACTTTGATTTATTTAGTGTTACTTTCAGAGCTGTAAGTGCCAAGCTGCTATGGCTCGGGCTAGAGGCCGTATTTATGAACCAATCTTTACGAAACTTCTTGGGTACCTTTGTTATGACCCTGGGACGGGAACGAGTGTTTTTGGGTGTGGTCCGAAATTCAAGATGGCTGCCAGTGGCCATTTTGTACCGATGATGAAAAAATCAGTTTTTTGTACAGAACTTCTGTATGAAAGTTCTGATTTGAATAAAGTTTTGTATAAATGTATAGTACAATGGGATACATCACATATAATACGGGTTTTTTTCTCATGCGTAAATTATGCAAATTAGACTAACTTTGATTTATTTAGTGTTACTTTCAGAGCTGTAAGTGCCAAGCTGCTATGGCTCGGGCTAGAGGCCGTATTTATGAACCAATCTTTACGAAACTTCTTGGGTACCTTTGTTATGACCGTGGAACGAGAACGAGTGTTTTTGGGTGCAGTCCCAAATTCCAGATGGCTGCCAGCAGCCATTTTGTACCGACGATGCCGAAATCTGTTTTTTGTACAGAAATTCCATATGAAAGCTCTGATTTGAATAATTTTTTGTATGAATGTTTAGTACCATGGGATACATTACATATATTACAGGTTTTTTTCTTGTGCGTAAATTATGCAAATTAGGCTAACTTTGATTTATTTAGTGTTACTTTCAGCACTGTGAGTGCAAATCCCAATACGGCTCGGGCTAGAGGCCGTATTTATGAACCGATCTTCACGAAACTGCTGTTATCACTGTGGGACGAGAAGGAGTGTTTTTGGGTCCAGTCTGAAATTCAAGATGGCCGCTAGCAGCCATTTTGTTCAAAATTAAGTGCAATCAGATTTTTGCGCAGAACTTCCAAATGAAAGATCTGATTTGAATAAATTTTTGTATGAATGTTTAGTACCATGGGATACATTACATATAATACAGAGTTTTTCTCGTGAATAAATTATGCAAATTAGGGGTCCGGGTGGGACTTAGAAAATTTTGGACCAAAATCCGGAAATTAGTTTTTTGGTTTTTTATGCGTTTTGGTCAGTTTTAAGACAAAAAAAAAAATTTTTTTTTACACTGAAAATTTGGGGTCCGGGTGGGACTTAGAAAATTTTGGACCAAAATCCGGAAATTAGTTTTTTGTGTTTTGATGCATTTTGGTCAATTTTAAGAAGAAGAAGAAAAAATTTTAGTCTGAAAATATTTTGTTTGGGACTGAAAATTTCCACACAAAAATAATAATCTACAATGATTGGTCTTAATCTGTAGTCCATTACAGTCACCTTGTAATTCTTTTATTATTGTTGACTGGGCCAAAACAAATACTAATTCCTGTCATATTCATTATTCAGTTGTCTTGGTCACAGCAAGTACTAATTCCTGTCATATCCAAGTTGAGCTACAGAGTCATTGACTCTTTCATTTCATAAATAATACTTTTCGCTCTTAAGGGAAAATGTACACAGTAGACTCTATGTTCCATCGGCCACTGTACACATTCAGGTATATCTTCTCCATATACAAGCTTTCGACAGCCACAAATTACTTGTTGGAAATAGGCCGATGCTTCACTACTCAACTTTTTACCTAACATTTCTTCAGCTTGAACTTGAGCTCTCGTTAACTGACGAGAGAGATCTCTAGCCATTACTTGATTGGAATTTATCTGTCGACTCTCACTGATTACCCTCAGTATAATCAGTGCGAATCTCAGAGTCGCTATTCTCTACCTCTGAGTTGCTATTCCTAGCTTCTGCCATATTTATCAACTTATGAAAAATACAAAAATACAATAAACTATTTATAATTAATCAAATAAGATATTCATCAATATCAACTAATTCAATCCCGACAACTGGTTTCTGTCTCTGAAGTGTTCAGTATTAATTAGATTTCCCTTTCCTGAGATGGCATTTGGTAAGTCCGGTAAATAGTGCTGGGTCCCATCCTAAAATTAAAAGTACAACCTTCATATTTAAGTTGAGTAACTCTGTGTACAACATAAAATTGATTATGTCTTGGATTTCCATTGGACCTGAATCGGACCCTTCATCTAGTTCTCCTATCAAGGAACCTTCCCCATGGGTTGGTTCTTACCATGTGTCTTCTCATAGACCACATGTTTCTAGTTAATCTCATTAATACCACTTAGTGACTATAGTCATGTCTCGACATGTCAGGTCCTACTTATGCAGGTACCTGGTCAGGAATATTTAAAATAGGTAACACTCGAGATCAACATTTTATTAAAATGTGATATGGACAAGCAGAATCATACCAATAAACTAGATGTCTTTCAAGTTCAACAGTGGCTGAAATATTCTGAAAATCATAGTACACACATGTTTCGTAACTTCGCGGTAACATTTCAAATTAATTGTTTGGACAAATATGGCTCACTATGGTGAAGGTGTGATAGCAGTTGGTTAGACATTATGTCCCAACCAAAAGTTAGATGGTTTTATAACTCAATGTTACGAAAAACACCAAAGCACTTAGAAAGAATTTTTTTTTAAAAAGGTGATGAAATTGATGTGTCACCCTCCCTTCCCCCCCCCCCCCCCCCCCCCAAAATTTCCCAATTGGAAATTCGAAGGGAAAGTCATGAGTAGTTGGAAATTTCATCTATCTGGATTTTAGAGCTTCTTTGGTGATGTTGATGCGGGCTGTGATGCCTCCTTGACTTCCCAAAATTACAACTCTGTTTCAAATCGGCAAAAATACTAACCGTTACTATTTATAAGTATGTATGATGTCAATTGGTACGGGATTTCTATAGCACGCTTTCTTATCATAATAAGGGGGTACAGTGACTTGGCGGTAACCGATTCTTGTCAGATCACCGAAGTTAAGCAACGTTGAGTGCGGTTAGTAGTTGGATGGGTGACCATTTCAGTGACTGATTCGTGTCCTTGGGCAAGGCACTCAACCCCAATTGCCTGGCAATGCCTGCATGGGGGCATGAGGATGCTGTGTACTAAATCGTACTGCACGTCATTGGCACGCATGTCTTCAGCCAATCTAACCCTGCCTGTGCCGCGGTGCAGAGTTACGATGTTGGAGAGCTGGCAGCTGCTCGGTTGTTCTCACCGGGTACTCTAGCTTCCTCGACCCGTACAACTGTCACCGACATGATATGACCCTGGCTGTTAATGTGTCGTTAAACCCTAATAAATAAATATCGTAATAAAAAAAATCCTCGAAATGCACTTCAAGAAAACCACATCAAGTAAAATTGTTATCCTGAGTTAATTCCATCATTCCTGCATAAGATCTGATTTAATGTCAGGAGAGTGTGAATTGTTCAAGGTTTTCAGCTTGAGCATTTGTTTAGCACATATTCAATTCCCAGAAGAATACCAAATAATAATAACAACCTGATAATTCTATCATAAATGTGTTGGCATTTCAATTACTAGAATCAATTTCATGTCCCCTTTCATAGCTTCATTTTCAAAATCTTTCTCGGTAGTGAATTTCCAACTAAGGTGAGGGACTGGGAGGTTTTTTTTCTCTCTCCCGGTGCCTCCCCCAGTTAGAAATTCACTACCCTACACCCCTCCCCCCCCCAATCAGAAACCTCTAGCCACGTCCCTGATGACCTTGTATAATACCTTGAGTGTTGTAATATTTCAAAATAAACCACTTGGGCAAGTAGTCTATCAAGCATTACAAAGAGAGACAACTGCATGGAGCTTGGTGAAACTGCGTTACTAATTTCTCCATAAAATACATCATGCATTTGGTGCTGTAACTTACAGTACACCAGAATCTGATACCATAATTTCATCAATTCATTTCAGGCACATCACTCCTAGATGCTGTTGAGGCCGCAAAATCTGAGATTAAGATGCCAATATATGTTCAAGATGAACCAGAAAATCTCCCTGAAGGGTATATATCATTCAATCGGTGTATGTCTGCGTCACATTCAGCAGCGATATGTAGAGTTAGACGCAAGAAGATGACGCCACTGACACACATGCTCTACGTCTTTACGTCTGGAACAACAGGTAGTACTAAAGCTGGGGTTTATTTGAGGGGTGGAGTGTGGTGGGATGGGGCGGGACAGTCTGGTTGTAACGCTCCCACCAAGAGAAAAACTAAAAACACCAAAGAACTTAGAAAAAAGTGAAAAAAAGGTGCTGAAAATGTTCTTTGTGACTTTGTTGTGTTTGGCATGTGTAATCAGTGGTGGTGCCAGGATTTCAATTTGAGGGGGGGGGGGGGGGGCTAAGTAAGATATGGGGGGGAGGCCTGATACAGAGGAAGATAGGGAGGAGGTAGTTCTGCCATCTGAACGTAGTGGCTATCTCCTGCAAGGGGGTAGCCACTACGCTCAGAACGTTGAACTAGGGAGGAGGCTGCCCCTCTCCCATTTGTGTGGGTGGGGGGGCTGGGGGGTCTCCCCGGGAAATATTTTCATATTTGGATGCCCTGGGAGTGATATTTGAGCGTTTCTACAACACCTGACATGATGTGTATTGTTGTGAGCCATATGCAGCTGTGATATTGGGTGGGAAAACCACTGTCAGATAGTAATTTGAAGGTTGATTTTGAGAGGCCAGAGGAAAAAGTGCCCCTGAGTCCCCCCTGTGGCCATAATATATGAGAATTGAAATTATTTAATCTGTCGCTTTATTGGAGTAAAATGAATGTTGGATGGACGTGTTATGTTAAGTTGTATGATGTGCGCGCAAAAGTCAACAAGCCTATTCCACATTCATACTCCTATAAATCGACAGATAATTTAATTATTTCAATTGTTATAATCCAACTCTGGGTGTTTGCTTATTTTTAAATGTACCCTTGCACGGTCGAAGCATCCGTCATTTTTATGTTTTATCATTGCAGTTGTATCACCTCTTGTGCACTCGAAATAATGAAATATTTCGTTTTAACGTATTCAAAATAACGAAATATTATTTCGAATTAATGAAATTAACGAAATGTTATTTCGTTTGGAAATGAAATAACATTTAGTTAAAATGAAATAATATTTTTATACTTCCCCAAAATTTGCATGCAAAACCGAAAAAATTTTTTGCTTTATTTGGCCTTCCGTACATTTACTCTCTGCGCATGCGCAGACTCCAGGAAGTCACCGAAACTGGCGACAACATCATTCTTTGTTTGGCACTTCAGTCAGATAACATCAAACTGACTTCTGTGCTTTTAAATCTCAGTTTTAATGATGCCAGACACAAATCAATGGTTAATTTGGTGGATCCAAGAACACAACTGGATGAAGGAAGGAAGAAACGGTGGTTTGAAATGTTCAGGGCTGTAATTTTATAATATTTATAAAAATTAGTTCATGTTCCCCAATTTCGGGACATGGGCCCGACGTCATCATTGTTGATAATGATTTTTTACACATTATTCACCTCATCTCATTTATATTAAAATCTACTTTGATTTAATGGTAAAAACAACACTGACTTTGAAAGAAGCCACTCAAAGAAAAAGCCCACCATCAAAGGTGACACCACAAGCCATGTAATCCATTATTACAACATAAACACTGCAATGTTAAAATGATTTTGAAAAAAGACTCCTTGCAATAGAAAAGAAAGAAAGAAATGACCATAAAAAAACAAAAAACATCCATTGGCATTTGAAATGACAAAAAAAAAACCCCATCCATTGGCATTTTGTCCTTTTTAGTCCCCTACCGGCATCGCCGGAGGGGACTATAGGTTCGCACTCTGTCCATCCGTCTGTCTGTCTGCCTGTCAGTCTGTCAGTCACACTTTAGTTTTCCTGGAGTTTGAGTTTCATGCTGATTGCATTATTATTGTGTGAGTTACGGCCCTTGGAAATATGGGAAAAAGCACCAAAATATCAGTTTTCCGGAGTTTTTTTTGAAACGCTTCAACGGAATGATTTCATTTTTAGTAAACTACTATAGAACGATGACTTACAGATCAAGTTTGAGTTTCATGCTGATTGCATTATTCTTGTGTGAGTTATGGCCCTTGGAAATATGGAAAAGCCCCAAAATATCCGGAGTTTTTTTGGAAATGCTTCAAAGGAATGATTTCATTTTTGGTAAACTACTATAGAACGATGACTTACAGAACAAGTTTGAGTTTCATGCTGATTGCATTATTCTTGTGTGAGTTATGGCCCTTGGAAATATGGAAAAGCGCCAAAATATCAGTATTTTGATACTGTACCAATGACCCAGACTTAGCTGGTGCTAACTCTAACAAAACCAGGACCAAACACAAATTTTGCCCCCCAATCCCCAAAATTTGCATCCAAAACAAAAAGAAATCATGTCCTAAAGGACCTCCATACTACGCCTCTACTGCGCATGCACAGTGACGCAGACGTCCCGAAATTGGCGCCAATTATCATTCTCTGTTTGGCCCTTCATCAGTCAACATCTCACTGATCTTTGTGCTTGTAAATCTCAGTTTAAAGGATGCCAGACACGTAATTTTTGGAGAAAATGTGATTCTAAGGAGGATAGAAGGAGGAGAGGAAAAAGAAGTGACAAAAAATAATCAGGGCTGTACTTAAAATTTTTTGATGAAATTATGTTAAGTTGCCTATTTTCGAGGCATGCTCCTCTTGTTGTCATTCTTGCTAATTGTTGCACTGCTTATTCAGTGTTTCCTCTTCCCTAACCTTCTAAAGTCCCCCCTTGCAATTCTCCCATGCTTTTGGCATATTTTTGAGAAATTTCATTTCTAAAATTTCCTGGGAGAGTTGTTTGGTTACAGAATGTTTTCTGTTATTTTCCCCATAGTTACGTTTTCACCCATGGGTGTATAATGTTTGTGTTCTGCATCTTCCATCTGATGTTCTACAGATTCTCCCCTGGGAGTCTCTGTTTTGCATCAGATAGAGTGTAATTGATGACTGATTCCGGGCCAGTTTTTTCAGTGCCTGGAGTCATGTTTTCTGGTGTTTTTACACTGTTTGTTTTCATTGGCAACAGCCTTTTTTGAGGGGGGCTGTTTGCCTTTGCTGTAGTTTATCTCACTATAAGATACATTTATATTATCCGAAAGTGTCTCATTAATTATTTAATATAAATTTAAAATTTTTGACCACACTTTGCCATCGGATCCATCGGGGCTCAACATTACTTTTCAGCAACTTGGGCTTCGCTGAAAAAATATTTTTTCAAAATTATTTTGTTTTGCAATTGTTTTTTCATTTATTAATGGATCATGTTATTATGTATCTTTGTGTCAGGGGTTTTTGCGAGTAACTAGGACTTATTGTTGTTCTTTCACAATGAAGGGACATTGTTCAAATTGTAATAGGAAGAAATCTTCCTCTGACTTTCATGATCATTGTATTAATTGTAGTCAGTGTTCTCGCATTAATCCCTGTCCTATATGTGAATATTGGGATGAGAAACATTGGAAACGTGTCACGATATGTTGTTTCTGGAGAAAGAGCGATTCCGGCTCTTTCTCCGCAAGGTCACTCTACTCTCTCAGTTTCTATTTCAGAGGAACCAGAACAGGGTGATGTTTCCATGTTATCTTCTTCAAGTGTGCGTCCGTCGTCACAAATGAATTCAGAGCTAGCGGCAAAAGTGCTCATGGAGATTAGACAAATGTCGTCCGCTAGCTCGCCCGGTGTAGCATCCATTCACCGAATGGTTCGGCAGCCGGGTTCGTCCGATGCGGTCCAAGAGGAAATTTTGGGTGATGCGAGCACTATAAACATAATAGATGCACACCCAGTGACGGCGGATGGTAAGCGAGAACGGAGGAAGCCTTTGAGTCCGGTTCCTAGCTCGTCCAGGTCCAGCCGGGCCGCGAGCGAGAGAGGCCCCTCTCTCGTACAACAACATCTGGGACCAGATGTTGTGGTACAAAATGTGTCTTTAGCGGAGCATACGTCCGTCGCTCGGGACGCTCCGTTGTATAAGCAGTCCGCAGAGACTGTTAAGGCTTCCTCTTCTCGTCAGCGCACACGACCGCACCTTGGCTGCGTGACCGCCGATATATTACCAGCTTCGCCGATGAAGGATTCTTCGGCGACCAGGTCACACCATCCGGCAGCCAGGGATTCGAGACCGATGGACTCTGGACGTTCGCATAGGAAAAGTATGCGGGAGCCATCTGATGCGGAGCTGCCCTCGGCGAAGCAGCGAAAGACTGCGCCTCCGCAGGTCTCGACGCCGGACATTCTTGTGCAGATAGCACAGCTTATCGCAGCATCCCAGCAGCCGACAGAAACGGTGTCGGATCGTGAATTATCCGACGGTGCTGGGTCGGTACGCTCCGGGGGCGGACGACCGGGAACATCATGAGGTCCGACCGGATGGTGAAAGGGATACGGATGACTTGGAGCTATCCCTTTCGGAACAACATAAAGCTGCCGTCGACTTCATCCGGCACTTTCTCCCTCAAGTTGTTCCGTCGGGCCAGACTGCTGCGCTTCCGGACAAGAGAATTATAGCGTCATTGGACTCTGAATTTTTTGAGCGGTTCAGGGACATCGCTCCCGAGTTTCCGTCGCAGTCCAATAATGTTTCAAGAACATTTGAATTATTGAACGACGCTATATTTAAACTTGCTTCCAGGACGGGGAAAGCAGGTTTCTTGTCCGCTAATACTCTCAACCTGCCTTTCATTAATGCAAGGAATAAATTCGATACGGCAGGACAGGGTATACCGAGAGTTCCTCTGCGTATGGACGACGAGGCGGAAGACTTAGAGCTATCATTACCGTCGTCAGCTTCTATTCCAACCGCTGTGTTGGAAACAGCTATTGCGTCTAACAGAGCCAATTTAGATGCCTTATCTTACGCAGATCACCTTACTAAGGCGTTATCACTGCGCCTTCAGGGGAAAGAGTTTCAGGATATACAATCCTCTTTAAGACTTCTTTCAAGGGCAGTAGCTTATTCCACGTGTAACTCCGCCCTTTCAGTGGCAAATCTGGAGTTGGTTAGATGTGACGCAGCCCTAGCTACATCCACACTAGTGGATTCTAAGGTGAAGAACTCTCTTAGAGTCGCTTCGGTCTCAGGAGAACTTCTCTTTGACGGCAAGCTTTCCGCTATTTATGATAAAATTAAAAAGAAAGCTAATGATTCTCTGTTGTTCAGATCTGCTCCTAAGAAGTCGGATACAGCAGACACGAATAAGACAGGCACTTCTGGGTCTAATGCGCCAAAGAGAGGTTCCTATAGAGGTTCCGGTGCGTCCTCTTGGTCTTATTCGAGAGACCGTCAGGATAGCGACTCTCGTTCGGGACGTCCTTCAGGCCGGGACAATCGGTCGGACGCCCCGAGGTCGACGAGGCGAGGTGCGGGTCGTGGAAGACGTGGTTTCTCCTACCGCAGGCCTCGCAGGTCCAGGAGGTGATGGCTTAAACCTCTATCGCGTTCCGGTTGGCGGAAGGTTGTCGAGCTTTTCACAAGAATGGGCATCGATTACGGACGACCCTTGGGTGAGAGGAGTGACTTCGGAAGGTCTAAAGATATCCTTCAAACGAAAGCCTCCATTAACTCGAAGTCCAAAGTGGACTCATCTTCCGTCAAATCCACAGAAAAGAGACGCTCTGTTATCAGAGGTGCAGTCTCTTTTAATGAAGAACGCGGTAGAGGTCGTAGAAAACCAGGAATCTCTGGGATTCTACAGCCATCTGTTTCTGGTTCCGAAACCAGACGGCTCGTTCCGTCCAGTCATAGATTTGAGCTGGATAAACAAGCTGATCGTCGCTCCGAAGTTTTATATGGAGACGATTCGATCGGTCAGAGCGAGTATTCGGGTGAACGATTATGCAACGAGCATAGATCTCAAAGATGCGTACTTTCACGTCATGGTACATCCGACATTCCGAAAGTATCTACGCTTCACAGTCCTAGGAGTGGTGTATCAATTCCGGGCGATGTGCTTCGGATTGAATCTAGCACCCTGGGCTTTCACTCAGGTAATGAACTCGGTAATGATCTACTTCCGAGCTCATTCGTCTGCGGTAACGTCGGCCTACCTGGACGACATTCTTCAGAGGTACGGCAACGAGTTAACACTTCAGAACGATGTTCAGAATCTTCTTCTATTGCTCCGACGTCTCGGTTTTATAGTAAACGAGGAGAAGTCGGATCTGGTGCCGTCCAAGTCATTCACACATCTGGGAATGAGCTTCGAGACGCACAACAATCTCGTTCGTTTGCCGTTAACCAGAGCGAAATTAGTCAGTTGTTACGCTCGCTATTGTCTGCACGCAGACAAAGTCACGGCGAGAGAATTTATGAGACTGATAGGTCTGTGCGGAGCCGCCGCGGATCTCATTCCGATGGGCGGTTACGCACACGTCCTCTTCAAATTTTCCTGACTCAGAATTGGAGTGTGAAAATTCATTCGCTCGATGTAGACGTTCTCTTGTCAGATCAAGTGAAACAAGAGATACAGACTTGGGCAAACATTCAGTGGTTAACTCAAGGAGTTCCGCTGCAGTTGCCGGATCCGAGTTTTACCGTTATGACGGATGCCAGTCAAACAGGTTGGGGTGCATCATTAATCCCAACGGATTCGAGATGCCAGGGTCTTTGGGATCCGCAATTCCAGTGCAAGCACATAAACATCAAGGAAATGATGTCAATTTGGCTTGCGTTACGTCACTGGATGGACATTATTCACGATGCTCATGTCCAAATCCTATCCGACAATACGACAGTAGTGGCGTATATACGGAATCAGGGAGGCACTCATTCAGTTCCGTTGTTCAATCTAACGGAAAGAATCCTTCTGTTTGCGTTAGAACATCACGTTCTTCTTTCGGTCCGTCACATACCGGGTCGTCTGAATGTGCTAGCAGACTCCCTTTCACGAAAGGGTCGCTTGTTGCCGTCGGAGTGGACTCTCAACAAACAAGTATTCAATCAGATTTGCTACCAATGGGAACGGCCAATGATAGACTTATTTGCGACACATCTCAACAATCAGTTGCAGACGTATGTGTCTCCGTGTCCGGATCCAAGAGCTTTTGCAGTAGACGCTCTGTCGATCCCTTGGGACGGAATGATAGGATATGCGTATCCTCCAGCGCCGTTAATTCAACAAGTATTGCTAAAGATAAAACAATCTCAATGCAAGATTCTGTTGGTAGCATCTCTGTCGCCACAGAGACCGTGGATAAATCTACTCAGGTGTCTGTTGTGGGACCTACCGCGAAAGCTTCCTCCACGGGAGGATCTTCTTTCGCAGGGGAAATCGTGCCAACTCCATCACAACCCGCAAGGTCTCAACCTTCACGTTTTTCCGTTGTGCGGTCCTTCTTGCATGGCAAGCACTTTACAGGACGAGCAGTGGACGCGATTTCTAACTGTAGGAGGACCTCCTCTTCGCTAAACTATGCGGCTAAGTGGAAGGTTTTTCGTCGTTGGTGTAGGGATCATTCTGTAGATATATTCGATCCCTCTATACCAGACATTGCAAACTTTCTAGTATACTTGTTTGACGAAATCAAACTGCAGCCTGTTACTATAAAGGGTTATAGATCTATGTTATCTGATACCTATGCACATCATGATAGTTTACAAATTGGATCTAATGTCTCTTTATCGAAGTTGGTTAGAAACTTTTCGATAAATAGACCCAGAACTCTTAGATTAATTCCTAAGTGGAATTTAGCGTGGGTTCTCCTTAAATTGAAGGAAAAGCCATTTGAACCTCTTGGGACAGTAGATTTCAAATTCTTATCTTATAAGACAGCTTTTCTCTTAGCTTTCTCTTCTGCCAGAAGAGTCAGTGAGCTTCATGCACTATCGGTGGATGATTCTCATTATCGTAGTGTTGGGAACACCATCACCTTCACTACTAATGTGGGTTTTTTAGCTAAGAATCAGGCTCCTAATAAATATCCGGAACCTATTGTTATTAAGGCTCTTCCGTCTTCAGACGGGCGTAGGCCTTTACTCTGTCCTGTTAGAGCGTTACGTATCTATAAACAGAGATCTCAGTTTATCAGAAAGGGACGGACACGTTTCTTTCTCTCTTTGATGCCTAATAGAAAGGACATTTCAGTCCATTCTATTGCTAGATGGATTCAGTTAACTATCCGTACTGCTTATGAAGATTTATCTTCTTCTCAGCAGTCTGTGCTTAAGATTTCTGCTCATGAAGTAAGAGCTCTTTCTACTTCCTGGGCTTATGCTAATAGTGTTGCTATTACAGATTTAATGAAGGCTGCTTATTGGTCTCAGCCATCCACATTTACGAATTTTTATCTCAGAAATATTGAGTCCATTTCTGGAGACCTGCATTGTTTAGGTCCGTTATCTGTTGCTCAGAATGTCGTCCACTAAACAGTTGCAACTATAGTTATGCAGGCTTTCTGTTCCGGCAGTGACTCCGTCCGGCTGCCCTCTTCGCTCTGGGCTATTTGACCCAGGGCAAGGGGAAGGGGGGGGGGGGGGGCGGGGATTCCCTTAGGTCACCTGCTTTATAGTGAAAAGCAAGGGAATGCCTCCTCCAAGTCAGTATTTCTGAGTCGCTTCCGGGATGGTTTTAAAGTGTAATATTAATGTTTAAATTCATTCATGTCTTATTTTTAAAGTGTAGCTTGGTGTGAAGCATTTGTATATGTCAAGTGTCAAACGGGCTTTAATATACAATACTCGGACACTTTTAAATGACTATAAAGAGTCTCAATTCTCTGGACTACTTTATTTATTGGCTTGCTTTAAAAATAATTAGTATAAGGGTTATACTGGATGTTAATAGAGAACATGAATGTTATTGTGCTCAATTATTAAGGGTAGTGTATCTTTCTAATTTAATATTAAATAAGAAAGATACATGTAAAGCCTAATACTCCTTTTCTCCTTAAGGGGTTACCTCTTTACTATATAGTTGAGCTTATTGGATTTTCCTCTATGTCCTAGGCCCTCCAGCCTGTTTACTATTCAGCTAAGTCTGGGTCATTGGTACAGTATAAAAATGTTAAAAAATTTATAGTAATTTATATATTTTTTATACTTACCAATGACCCAGACGGGGATGGCCCTCCCTGGAGTTGGGAACTCTTGCCTCCCCGCTGAGTACATAGCGCTGACCAGGCACTGCCAGTAAGAATGATAATTGGCGCCAATTTCGGGACGTCTGCGTCACTGTGCATGCGCAGTAGAGGCGTAGTATGGAGGTCCTTTAGGACATGATTTCTTTTTGTTTTGGATGCAAATTTTGGGGATTGGGGGGCAAAATTTGTGTTTGGCCCTGGTTTTGTTAGAGTTAGCACCAGCTAAGTCTGGGTCATTGGTAAGTATAAAAAATATATAAATTACTATAAATTTTTTAACTTTCCGGAGTTTTTTTTGGAAACGCTTCAACAGAATGATTTCATTTTTGGTAAACTACTATAGAACGATGACTTACAGATCAAGTTTGAGTTTCATGCTGATTGCATTATTCTTGTGTGAGTTATGGCCCTTAGAAATATGGAAAAGCGCCAGAATATCAGTTTTCCGGACTTCTTTTGGAAACGCTTCAATGGAATGATTTCATTTTTGGTAACCTACTATAGAACGATGACTTACAGATCAAGTTTGAGTTTCATGCTGATTGCCTTATTCTTGTGTGAGTTATGGCCCTTGGAAGTATGGAAAAGCGCCAAAATATAAGTTTTTCGGACTTTTTCTGGAAACGCTTCAACAGAATGATTTCATTTTTGGTAACCTACTATAGAACGATGACTTACAGATCAAGTTTCATTTGCACTCTGTCTATCCGTCAGTCTGTCAGTCAGTCTGTCAGTCATACTTTAGTTTTCCGGACTTTTTTTGGAAATGATTCAACCGAATGATTTCATTTTTGGTAACCTACTGTAGAACAATGACTTACAGTTCAAGTTTGAGTTTCATGCTGATTGCATTATTCTTGTGTAAGTGTTGGCCCTTGGAAATATGGAAAAGTGCCAAAATATCAGTTTTCTGGACTTTTTTTTTGGAAATGCTTCAATGGAATTCATGCTGATCACATATAGGTTATAACATTTGTTTAATTACTAATGCTCATTAGTCCGGTAGGGGACATTGTATTGCTTCAGCGATACGTGCGCTCTTGTTATACTTTGTCCATTGGCATTTTGTCTGATTGTCATTTTGTCTGTTGGCTTTTTGTCCATTGGCATTTTGTCTGCACACCATTATTGAACATTTGCCAGAAGCTTCCTCCATGAGAGGGCCTTCTTCTTCAGGGGAAGTTTTATTCTTCACGTCATTCTCCACCCATGGTGGTATAAGGGAGTCTGTTAGACGTGAGGGAGCCTTTGGGGTTCCTATATTTTTGCTGTCTGGACCAGCAATGATTAAGTTATGTGGGTGAGGAGGTTTTGACATGACTTTGAATCCCCCCCCTCCCCCAATACTCACACTCTGTCTTGTATATATATCTTAATACATACATACTATGCATTTGGGTCGTGTTGGATGGCGCCCTCGTAGGCATATATGCAGTTTTGTTGCATTAGTTTCCGGAGATTATTTTGTGATTTTTGATATACAAGCGCTTATTAAAATCATCATAATTGCTGCTATTTGAGTTCATCGGTGGCTGCATAACCATTTGTTGGTTTTTAGATGATTACATGCTGGATTTTAATGCACTCACACAATATTTTCTTAGGCCATCGCTTTGGTAGACCTTGAAATTATTATATATTTCGGAGGCAGTCCTTGTTGGATCCTGTTAATCATACCTACCTCCATTTCTAGATCCTGTCTCTATTTTGTCGGTTCTCAAATCGCATATTCTCATGTGTTTATGGTTGTAGACAGGGTCCGACATAAGCCGTAACCTATAGGTTAGGTTATGGGGGAGGTTACGTGTTTCTATAAACTCGAGACCTATTATTAGGTTACGGGAGGAAACTGATTACCTTAATAATTTACCTTATATCTACACTACAGAAACCTACAGGTTACGGTATTCTAGGCACACCGTAACCTATTTTAAGGTTACGGTGTTTGAAACTTATATCAGTCCCTGGTAGATATCAGATAATACACGTTGGAGAGTGTTCTTACTGGATTTTATTGTACAGAGGCCACCTGTGGATGATCTTGGAAATGTTTTTTCTCTGCAGAGATTGTTCAATGTATCGTTTTAATATTTGTATGTTATATTTTATATCACTGATTTCGTCGTACCAGTATACACCGTCTGCAGTGCATATTTTGTAGCAGACAATATCATTTACCAAAATCATCGCTATAGCCTTGGCTTGTGAAGTGGCATTAAGCACCATTTATTAACCATCAATTAATTCCTGAGTGCCTGATCGATTTTTATTATGTCTCCCCTTCCCAGAAGGGAGACATATTGTTTTAGTGCATATTCTTCTTCTACTCCTTCTTCTCATACAAACTTTGTCCGGGCCATAACTTTTTTGTCTTTAGACCTACACCTTAGATACTTGGCATGTGGATGTATCACCATGAGCCGGTGTGCTGTGTACCATAGTGACCTTCATGTGACCTTGACCTTTGACCTGAAGGTCAGATTTATGTGTTTTTTTAAGGGAAACATCACACAAACTTTGTCCGGGCCATAACTTTTTTGTCTTTTGACCTACACCTTAGATACTTGGCATGTGGATGTATCACCATGAAGTGGTGTGCATTGTACCAGGGTGACCTTCATGTGACCTTGACCTTTGACCTGAAGGTCAAATTTATGCGCTTTTTTAAGGGAAATTGTCTGGACCAGAACTTTTTTGTATTTCGAGTCAGGCTTTAGATATTTGGCATGTGGATGTATCACCATGAGCCGGTGTGTAGTGTACCATTGTGACCTTTATGTGACCTTGACCTTTGATCTGAAGGTCAGATTTGTGCTTTTTTCAAGGAAACTTTGTCTGGACCAAAACTTGCTTGTCTATTGAGCCAGGCCTTAGATATTTGGCACGTGGATGTATCACCATGAGCCGGTGTGTCGCATACCATTGTGACCTTCATGTGACCTTGACCTCGAGGTCAAATTTATGTACTTCACATCGGGAGTAATTGTCCAGACCGGAATTTTTTTGTTTTTTGACCTAGGACTTGGTTATTTGACATGTGGATGTGTCACCATGAGACCGCATGTCGTCTATCTCGATGACCTTCATGTGACCTTTACCTCTGACCTTAAGGTCAAATTTATGTACTTCAAATAGGGAATAATTATCCTGGCCAGAACTTTTTTGTTTTTTGACCTAGGATGCAATTAGACCGCATGTCACATGTAATCATGACCTTCATGTTGCATAAATAAATAGAAAGGAAGGGGAGACATATGTTTCAGTGTGCTAAAACACTTTCTAGTTTATATTGTTTCTTGGTTCTGCTTTTATTTATTCCAGAGCTCTCTCCTCTTTCGTTTGAAGATATGTTCAAAAAAGAAAGGTGGGGGGGGGGGGGGGGGAGTGCATTTTCTCCACCCACTTCTCTGGCTTATTGGGTATGTAACTATGAAGGAAGCTGTTTTATCCGTAACTATATTCGGCATACAGCTGTAGTGTTATTGTATGGCATAGGTTTATGGGCAATTTTCTCTCATTCTCAAATATGCCATCCTAATTTTTGGGGCTTAGTCCAGACTAGCCTTGAAAATTGGGAACTCGTTACATCCTAATTAGCATGGTTTCATGCTCAGATTTAGGATTTACATAATTGGGATCCATATTAGGATATGTCTCCTCTATTATGGTATAGAAAGACAAACATGTAAATTCTAATTATTCTAAATTCCTTCATCATGGATTGAAGGATTTGATCTATGACAGGGTTGGGGTATTCATATTCAGTATTCATATTCAGTTTATCAAGTATTCACATGTATTCAGTATTCACTGAATGTTATGAATACATGTATTCGTATTCAAATACATCTGGGACGGAATGATTTTGCGCGCCGAAGGCGCGCAAGGATAGTACTGGGGAACAAGCCCCTTTCGACCCTCAGTGACTGTATATGGGTAGTTTTCACATGTCTAGGCGTGTTGAAGGGGGAAAGGTTCAGGTACTCAGCAGGTGTCTCCAGTTGCGGCGTGATGGCTTCGTTGACATATCTCGGTTGAACCCCCAGGTGAGGACCAGTGTGGGAGGTTGGTTCCTCTCTCAAAGGTACTACCTCTCCCAGAGGGTGCAGTGGTTCTAGGTTTTCAGGCAAGTGAATAGGTTTTCCGGCGAGTAAAGTCTGCCACTTCGAGGATGATTTTGAGTGGTGGCCATCACTAGCAAGTATAATCTGCCTCAGGATGTCTCTGTTTGGTTGGACTCTTTGAACGAAAGCAACAACGACCCCTTTCGGGGACCACCAGAAAGAAGACCCGAACTTCCCTGGTTCAGGGGCAGGCCTGCATTGTAATCCTTAAAGTGGTTGGCCACTTTTAGGGATCGAGTGGAGGATGTTCAGGAACCATGGGGGTTACTGTTTCCATAGCGGTTATTGTGTCCATAGCGGTTATTGGGGTGCTGGTCAAAAAGTATCTTCTGTGTACCTGTTTAAAAGAAGAAGGCAGAATTAGTTTTCATTAGAATATGTAAAATTTAAAAAGATAAAAATGGTGCATTTTGTTTAATCTATGATCTAATCTTTAGCTGAGTCGGTGAAGGCAGCCCTTTCTGGTAGAAGGCCACATTTAAGCTGTTAATCTGCCTGTTAGCTCACCTTCTGAGGCTAAGAGTGAGTTTGCAGCGGGAGGGTAACAGGTTTAGCACACTAAACCACACCCGAGGGTGTTTCTTTCCTGTTGTACCCTTTGCTGGTTGCAAACTTATTTAGGTTAGTTTGAGTTTATTTGGAGGTGCCGGGGATCGCGAGCATTTTACGTGGGCTGAGCTTCCGCGGCTGGGAATGAGATTGCAGCGGGAGGGTAACAGGTTTAGCACACTAAACCACACCCGAGGGTGTTTCTTTCCTGTTGTACCCTTCGCTGATTGCGATCTTATTTAGGTTAATTTAAGGGTATTCTGAGGTGTCGGGGATCGCAGGCGTTTTTGTTCAGAGATAACATGTTTACACATAAACCTTTTACAGTGTTTAAACGTGATCTAATTTTAGTTGAGTCGGTAAAGGCAGCCCTTTCTGGTAGAAGGCCACAGTTAAGCTGTTAATCTGCCTGTTGGCTCACCTTCTCGTTCCCTGTTTAGTTTTTAAACTTGATGTAATTTTGATAGAGTCGGTGAATGCAGCCCTTTCTGGTAGAAGGCCTGTTGGCAGTTTACGATGGCGTCATCGTTGCTCGGACCTTGATACTGGTGATGCGTTTTTCTAAGGAGGTCAGCAAAAGTGTCAGCCTTGTCCTTGTCGGTGCGCGTGAAGGAGCCATCTCCCTTTTTGAGGGGTTTGGCTGCAGCTTTACTGCTTTTGTTTTTTGCCTAGTTAGGGTTTTGAAAGAGTTCCAGAATTTTTTAGCATCCTTGACCCTGTTTAGGTTGGCTGTCACCATTTCCCAGTTGGCTTGTTTTTCAGCTTGGAGGGCTTTTTTAACCTCGCCATGAAGGCGGTTGTATGTTTTTTGGAGGTCAGCTTTCTTAATGAGGTCAGTTTCGGATTTTGAAGCGCGGCTGGTTTTGATTAGTGAAAGTGTGTCGCCCGAGATAGTATTTCTCCAGGAGCGCACTTCTTTTGGACATATTTCGTTTAGGGGTGAGTTGATGATTTTTTCTTTGCCCTTGCACTGAGCTTCGAGCTCAGTCGCACTTGATTGGGAGCTGTTTGTAAGTTTGGCATTGATGATGCCGCAGTAGAGGTTCCAATTGATTTTTCTAAAATTCCTGCGGAGGTTGGGGGGGGGGGGGGTACCTGAGAGGGCCTAGTTGCCTAGTTTTATTGAGGCATGGACCGGGAGGTGGTCGCTGCCTAGATCATCATCGCCGACCCAGTGGTCGTCTATGTGATTTATCAAGGAGTCGCTGGCGATTATTAGATCAAGGATTTCGGATGGGAATAGTGGATTGCTACTGATGTAGGTTGCTGAGTTGTTGTTCATAACCACGTGTAGGTTATGTTTTTTGGTGATATCGAGGAGGGCTTCACCGTTCGGGCTGGTTTTATTGCAGCCAAAGTATAGGTGTTTGGCATTGAAGTTGCCGAGGAAGATGCAGTGTTTGTATTTCCTCATAAAGAATTCAAAGACGGTGTCAGAGACCGTCTTGCTTTTGTCATTGTAATAACAAACAATCGCGATGTTTTTATTATCAACTGTTATTTCAGTTGCAATCACCGCAGCATCGAGGTGATCAGTTTTAATGGTTTGGGCTTTGATGCTCTGCTTTATTAAAAGAGCAAAACCACCGCCTTTTGTGAGCTGTCGGTCTCTTCTAATAATGCTGAATCCACGTAATGAAAAATTTTTATTGGGATATAGCCAACTCTCGCAGATACAGATAACGTCTGTATTTTCGAAATATCGGCTCATTTGAAGTTTTTTGTTATTAAGGCTTCTAGTGTTCCACACGGCTATTTGTAGTTTATCCATGTTATGGATGGTTTGAAATAAATCGCGTTGTTCAATTAGATGGAGTTAGGTTGGCGACTGTTTAATTGGTGTTAATTGCGGCTTTGATAAGTGTTTCCAATATTTGGGTTTTAAATAGGTGAGACGCCGTACGGCTTATGTCTTGACAGATGTCAGTCAGATTGGTGTTCACATGTTTGTTTAACACAGAGTTGAGAGCCCCAGCTACAAGGGAGCATATTGTGTGGGGAGAGGATGCATTAGCCGGTTTTGTCAGATTTAACTTTTTTAGTTCAATGTTTGTTTTTACTTTTTTTAAATGAGGACATCCGCGATAATTACTTGTGTGACCTCCCTTGCAGTTAGGGCAGGAGAGGAATCAGACTTGCATGCTTTTGTGAAGTGATTTTCACCACTTTTCATACAGGTCAGTGTCCCCCTGCATTTATTTGCAACATGCCCTAATTTCTGACACTTATGGCATTGGACCGGAGGAGTGGTAGATCTATACTCCTCTGCTTCGTGCCTCCGGCCGTTTATGGTAATCCCGTTAGCCATAAATTTATTTTTAATTTTTCGGCTAGGACAGGTCACTTTCAGTTTCCACGTGCTTTTGCCCATGGCCCTGGAAGTGAACCTCTCCCATCTGAAGTTAGGGATGCTCTGGAGGATGGCCTCGTTGGCCGTGTCAGGGTGAACCCTGGTGACCACAACTGTGAGATTAGCGCTGTTGCTAGCACTATTACCAGGGCTACGGCGAGCTTGTTTGGTAGTGCGATTTTCACTGGCAATTCTGATGTTGGTCTGGTTGTTTAACCGCAGCTGCAAAATTTAGACCTGAGGAGGGGGTTGTATTTGATATGATTCAGATGAGGCAGCGGGTGAGGAGGGACAGTTCCTCACTTTCTTGACTTGTCTGTCAGTTGTGTTGGAAAAGCCCTGATCGTCTGTAATATCATCTGAGTCGATCTCCAGATCTTGGGAGTTCCACCTTTTACATTTGCTTTTGTTAGGTGTTATGACTGGGGTAGTACAGGTCTCCTGGGCAGAAGAGACTACCGTAACCCTATTGACGGGCCCACAGCTAGGTTTTACTTGTGGAGTTTCAGTTAATTGGCTAAGAGTTTTATCAGGGTTGAAACTCTTAGCATTGAGAGGGTCAGTAGGGTCCTTAATTGTAATATTGCTCGCAGCCTCAGCATAGGTTTTTGACTTGCGACCTGAGACCGGTGCCTCAGCTGACTGACAGATGTCTTGTCATTGGAGGTAGCCTGGATCTCGGCTGAACTCTCGGTGATTTGTCCCTCCATTAGACAAATGCTTTCAGGGGTGTCTAGGACCTCGGTCGGGCTCACAACTGTAGCTTTATCAGCTGGAGCTGTGTGGATCTCCGCGACTACCTGGATTTCCTTAACAGGAGATATAGGATATGACGGGGCGAAAGTCCCTCTAATCATATCAGCAATCATTGCATCCTTCTCCTTGATTACCTTTTTTCGATCGGCAATTTCTGCAGTTAGTTTTTCTAACTGATCCAAGAACGAGGCCTTGGAGAACCCGTCCAAATCCTGTTTTTCCTGCCCCCCAGAAGCTGAACTTTTGCTAAGATTACTTACCTTGCTTTCATTTGAAGATCCCCTTCTAGCTGCTCTTTCTCTCTCTCTCTTTTCCTTCCTACTTTCCTGTATCTCTTCCCTTCCTTTACTCTGGGTGTTAATTGTAGACATTTTATTGAATTGAGACATCCTTCTTGGTCAGTAATTTGGCAGTAGATAAATTAGACAGTGTATTTGTAGGTTAAGCTCTTTTAGTGTTCATTCAGAAATATGATTAAAATCACTCTTTCCGAATCAAATGAATGAATGAAATGAATGGTACATTAAAATTTGAGCTGTATTTATGAATACATTTTGAATATGTTTTGAATACTTTCTATATTTTGGAATTAAAGAACCATACACTGAATAGAAGGTTTTCACAGATGAAGTCCATGGACTCCAGACAACAAATTCACACCTCATATCAATATTAAAGACTTAATAATCCCTTATATTATTTATATACCACCAAACACCTTGTCTGAAATTTATGCATTGAAAGCAGACAATAGACTTAATTATCAATTAACTTGTCACAATACAACCTATTTATATAACAATGGCCACATATCCACATGAAGATCACCTTGAAGACAACGATTTTTTCAATAAATGGCAAAGAGCCTATAGAAACCGTAAAGAAGGCATCGAACATGTCTACCGACTAGTCACCCAAATGAAGACCGCTATCAACAATCAGCAAATAGGCACGGCAGTCCTGTTAGACGTCAAAAAAGCATTTGACTCTGTTTGGAACAATGGATTGCACTACAAATTATCACGGAATCCAAATTTTACGGAATCGGCTAGGAATCTCAATTACGGAATGCTTTATATGTATACATGGGGAAATCTGATTCAACCTTGATCAATGTTATAGTTGAGACTGAGATAGGTATAGTAAGGAAGTAATAGATGAGATATGGGGCAGAATAACAGAAGCCAATAGTACTGGTACAAGGCCACAATGGAACAAGACTGTTGTAGAAGCTAATGATAGGACAGATAGACCATAGACCAGTAGTGGCCTTGGAGCTTTGGCGACAAGATGGAAGAGGTTGGTAAGCCTACATTAGACCTCATTGAGGGATTACTCATGGTTCTCATGGCCTCATATGACAAAAAAGGGGTGCCGAAAGCCATGTTTTCCAAAAAGGGGTGCCAAAATTGGGGGCCTGGGGATATGGCTGTTAAGTACTGAAATGAGGCTAAGAGTCGTAGTAAATTTTACCTCATTGAGGGATTTTTCATGGTTCTCATAACTTCAAAATTCAATGAGGCTATGAGGGATAATAAATGAGGACTAATTGAGGGCTTTTACATAGCCCTCATGGCCTCATATGACAAAAAAGGGGTGTCGAAGGCCATATGTTTTCCAAAAAGGGGTGCTGAAATTGGGGTGCCTGGGATATGGCTGTTAAATACTGAAATGAGGCTAAGAGTCGTCGTAAATTATACCTCATTGAGGGATTTTTCATGGTCCTCATAACCTTAAAATTTAATGAGGCTATGAGGGATAATAAATGAGGAGTCATTGAGGGCTTTTACATAGCCCTCATGGTCTCATACAACAAAAAAGGGGTGCCGAAGGCCATATGTTTTCCAAAAAGGGGTGCCGAAATTGGGGTGCCTGGGGATATGGCTGTTAAATACTGAAATGAGGCTAAGAGTCGTAGTAAATTATACCTCATTGAGGGATTTTTCATGGTCCTCATAACCACAAAATTCAATGAGGCTATGAGGGATATTAAATGAGGACTTCTTGAGGGCTTTTACATAGCCCTCATACGACAAAAAAGGGGTGCCGAAGGCCATATGTTTTCCAAAAAGGGGTGCCGAAATTGGGGTGCCTGGGGATATGGCCATTGGATATAGAGGTGACGAGAATCATTGTAATAAGGGGAGATAACTCTGCATACAGGTTATGGGAAATCAAGCAATCTGATTGGTTAGTTATAATTTATATAAATGATGTAGATAAATGAAACAACAAGAGTACTCGGAATAGGGTCAGAACTAACAAGAACAGACCAGAAAAGCTAAAAATAGTAATAATAAGCAAAGCTGTTCCAGTTGATAGGCTCTTCTATGCTACTGGAGTATACTCCAGGTCAAAGGAATATGCCTAGGTAGACGAAAACTATTGCATATATGGATAAAAGCAGAGAATTCTGAAAGAATTCGAAATAGTAAAACTTGTTGGGTTGTTTGTGGTAGTAAGATTTACTCCGATTCAATTGAACACACCCTCCGAACATACCCCTGTCCCATTGCAGAAAATTGGGTAACATAGCAACCATGTACTACTATAGAAATCAAGATGGCGGCCTCCAGTATACAAAATGGACGATGGAAACACGTATCACCCTAACAACACGCGCTGCGCATGCACACTCACACCACATATCACTATGGGGATGACATCACAACATGGCCGCCCCTGTGGGTTGCCATGACAACACAACATGGCGCCACTGAGTCACATGACATGACGTCACTTCTGGGGACATCCACCGGGGTCATCCAAATAGGGCCTCAAAACCACATTACATACTACTGACACCTATAGAGTCGATTTCCCGTCAGGTAATTACTTTAGTTTTCCAACAATGCAAAGATTCTATGTTGATCAACTATTTCGGAAGTTCTAGGCCCTCCACCTTTTTACGATTCAGCTAAGTCTGGGCCATTGGTTTTAGCATAAAAATATGAAAAAATTTAAAGTAATTTATATATTTTTTATACTTACCAATGGCCCAGACGGGAATGGCCTTCCCATGAGTGGGCAGTACTGGGCACTCATACCTCCCTGCTGAATTATTATATTATAATTTTTTTTACAAAGAATGATGTTGGCGCCAGTTTCGGTGACTTCCTGGCATCTGCGCATGTGCAGAGAGTAAATGTATGGAGGCCCAGATAGGACTTCTAATTTTCTGTTTTGCATGCAAATTTTGGGGATTGGGGGGCAAAATTTGTGTTTGGCCCTAGATAAATTTGAGTTAGCACCAGCTAAGTCTGGGCCATTGGTAAGTATAAAAAATATATAAATTACTTTAAATTTTTTCAAATTTAGTTATTTTGAAATAATATTTTGTTTAAATGTAATGGTAGCTTGTTAAAACAAAACAAAATAGCAGTGAAGTATGTCACTTCTCAGCTCCATACCATACACCGCACAATGTATCTCACAGAGTAGTATGCTAGAAATCGACAGCACTCTGGGTATTTGCATGTTGAAATTGCCCATTTTTCTTGTAATTTTGTGTAAGTAAAAATGCTAAAGTATTTGCAGAAAATGGATCAGAATATTTTCATAGCCTCCGTACCAAACATGTTCCCTGCGGGATGCCCATGGACCCACGCAATACTCCCACACTTGGGCCTTCATTGGGTCACTAAATTCAATGCTGTATCCAGCCCCTGTCAAAACTCTGGGTACACCTATGTATAGCCATGTTCCGAATCTTAATTTGTTTTGTCAGCTGTGTATTCTCAAGGTGAAATTTAAGAATAATGCAATGTGTGGGATGAGGTCATAAAAAAATTGCAGGAAGGTATGCTGGGATAGGTGAGTGATGAAAGGTCAAAACCCATTTTTCACCATCGTTCGCCATCATGTGAATCTTTTACTTTTAAGAGTTTAAAAGTCCAAATATCTGGAAATTTTACAACAGTAACTGTATTTAAGTTACAAAAACAAACCTATTTATTGTACGGAGACCATAGGGGTGACCTAGGGGAATGGTTGAGAAGTAATGTTAAAGAGCTGTAGCCTAACAACTCACCTCTTCGAGACCTTTTTGATTCCAGCCTGTAGCAAAAAACTACATTCTGTAGGAAACACAAAATGATATATTTTTATCAACATAATCAACATAAATATAATATTGTCTGAGATGATTATTAATTGGCAGAGTACTAAATTATTTTAGTTGTCAAAATTTGTTCACATAGCCTTCTTGCAATTTGTGGGAGAGCTCTTGGCCAGAAAATAAGCAGGCTGTCATCTGCAAAAGGAGGTCCCCAGAGGGTGAATTTAGTGATGCTACCCTGCACAGCAGGGTAACATCACTAAATTTACCCTCTGTGAATCTCAGTCTGAATCAGGGTCTCAAAACTAAGCAGAAAGGGGTACCCAGGGGATAAATTAGCCCACTGTATGGGATGGCATTATCAAATTCGTCCTCTGGGGACCACATTCTGCAAATGTTAGACTGCTTATTTTCAGGCTAGTACGATATTGTAATGAATTGACGGTAACAAGGTTTGAGGTTTGCAGCTTGGTGTGTATGTTCGACCTTCACTTCTCAGTTGAACCAAATCGAGTAGCCACAAACCTCAGATGATTATTAACTGGCAGAGTGCTAAATTATTTTAGTTGTCAAAATTTGTTCACATAGCTTTGTTGCAATTTGTGGGAGAGCTCATGGCTGAGGGCTAGATTCAAGCCAGGAAATAAGCAGGCTGTCACAGGCCTCGAAATAAGAGGCGAACGCTCGTACCGTTCGCCTATCGGTTATGCAGATTTGTTTTCAGACGAACGCTCGATCGGTTAACCAAACATCACGCCGATGGCAGACAAAGTTAGTTGTTACGGGATGAAAAGGTTTTCAACGTTTTTCCTACCACTGATTTAAAAGAAGCACTGCAGTGAACAAAATGCTCATTTGGTTATCATACAGCGTGATTTAATCATTGCTGTACTTGTGGGGGTATGAATCTATAGTATTAGCGGTTCTGAAGATCTGCAGTACCAACTCGTGGCGCCCTCTGGCTCTCGAAACAATTAATTTGTTTCCATTGTGAGAAAGACGATTGTCTGTTACAGCTAAAGGGAGCTAACTGCTTTGTTAATACATTTACCGCATGTGAGGTATTAACTCTCGCACTGCGCGAGGTTGAAAATAAGTCTTCGATACAATAAAAAGGAGACAAATTGAAAATCAAATGAGCTGTTGTTAATTATTTGCATTCCGCCCCTTTTTACCCCACCAATCCATGAGAAAAATTTTCGAACACATAATGGAAACATCTTTTATTCACCAATGCTGACTTCTTATTTACATGCTTATTCCATTTCAATAAACAGCCAGCATGGGTGTGAACATGAGTTTTTCCAAATGATTACGAACATTGCGACACAAATAAAGTTTTAGTTTGGAACTTTGGATTACATTCTCCGAATTCCGAAATGTAGGGGAAGGTAGATATGATTTACAATTGTTACTTTTCCAATGTTAATCAGAGACTGCCAATGCAACTCCCATGCCCTAAAGTTCAATGTATTCGTAATACAGACGTCCATTGACGGTATTTGACCCCATCCCCACACAATTGCCCAATTCCCACTGCCAGGTCGAGACAAATGTGTTTGGGTTTCTGAAATAATAAGCCACACAGCAAAATAAACAGTTAAAATTCTTTAATGTTTATTAGACACAAAAATCATATAAAGCAAAGAACAACAAATGTTAATGCGTGCATACGTGAATGTGTGTGTGTATGTTGGGAAGAGAGGGGGGGGGGGGGGCATGTGTATGTACCTGTTTTGTACTGCCCCTGCCTTGTCAGAAGCTTTGTCAATATTACTACTTTTAATGCAATGCTTAACCAGGAGGTTTATGAAAAAGATCTTGGTAACCGATCAACAGGTTAACCATTGTCAAATGAGGCAACCTGCTGGAAGGTTTATCAAAATCTTGTAATTTCGAGGCCTGCTGTCATCTGCAAAAGGAGGTCCCCAGAGGGTGAATTTAGTGATGCTACCCTGGGGTAGCATCACTAAATTTACCCTCCGTGAACCTCAGTCTGAATCAGGGTCTCAAAACTAAACAGAAAGGGGTACCCAGAGGATAAATTGGCCCACTGTATGGGACAGCATCATCAAATTCACCCTCTGGGGACCTCATTCTGCAAATGTCAGATTGCTTATTTGAATTCAGGCCTGGCTAGATTATTTCTGGTAGTCTGAATTTGTTTTTCAAAATTTCTTCCATTACAAATTACTGGCGAGTGCCCACTGTATTAGAACAAATTTATGTAAACAAAATATCATTTGCGTTTGGCTGAATATGAAACATAAGCAAGGAAAATTTTGGCTTTTGCTCAGTTGCCCTCATTTTTTTGAAAGCCCTGATGGCAACTTCTAGCACTCAACCAGTTAATTGTGATAAGTCTTCGTGCCTATCCACTCTCCAACCACTTCTTAGAGTGAGTTTTAATTAAAAAAAAAAGCTTTCCATACTTATTGCAGGGAAATTAACGTGTGTGATCTTTTGAATAAAAAGACGTTGACCATGTTGACTGTAAAGGAACTGGCCTGTTAATTTTGGAATTTATTTTTCATGAAGGTTTACCGAAGGCTGCAATTGTCCATCAAGTCAGAGGAATTAAAATTCTGAATTACATGAGATCTGCTGCGATTGATGAAACTGACGTCATCTATACCACTTTGCCACTGTATCATTCAGCAGGAGGTGGTTTAGGGTTGTTTTCTACCATGAGCATAGGTAAGTTACTTAAAAATATTTGTTTATTACCACTACGTGGGTTTCTGAGATGGTGTATTGAAGTCGAAACCTTGTATCTGGCTATATATCGATGAGTCAGTTAGGTCGAGTCGATATATGATCTGGTGGTGAGATCGATACTTCAATACACCATCTCAGTAACCTACTTGGTGGTATTAACCAACTTATCTTACATGATTCCTCCTTTCCTGACTTGTTCGCATATATTTTACGGCATTACTCTCTTGAGCTGTGCATGACATAATCCCCATTCATTGTTTCACTTGTATTTTTACTGCTGAAGTTTAGAATATGCCCTGCAATGACCTGCATATATATCACGATTTCAAGTGCTTTTAACAGTACATATGATATCAGATGCTCTGTAGTGCAGGGCACTCCACACAGGATAAATGAATATATTCTAAATAGAATTGTTGAATTTACAAGGAAATACTGGCCTCCTTTGGATGGGAAGCAGGTCATATGAACTGAGATGGATGTTGAACAAGACCATGATATATCAGATGCCCAGCGTGCCCTATCTGTTCGGCTCTATCCTGTTAGGCAGGCCAACATTCTGGCAAATAATTCCTTGTGCAGGACAGTAGTTGCGTAGGCCACAGATCGTGGTAACCGAGTAACCTGCCCTATTCTCTGCCCTGCAAACAGAAGATCTGAATATTTGGGGGGGGGGGGGGGGAGGGGGGTGTAACACCCCTCACACCCCCAGGATTTACACCCCTTGTAAGATATATCATTCGACACAATGAACCCTAATGAGACCACTGAACCAATATAACTGGAAAACTGGAACGCACATTGGTCACATATGTCGCATATTGTAAAGTGTCTCGCCTGCCGCTATCTTGAGCGGGTGGGGGGGGGGGGGGGGTGTGGGAATGATTGCTGCTACAAATAATCAGTGGTCAACAGAAAATAATTTTCTCTATATTTAACAATAAAATACTTATCATCTCATGATCTGCAGAATAACATAAAAATAAACAATGTTACAGAGATTACGTTGATTGAAATAGAACTAGAGAAGGGATTTCCAAAAGCTATATTTAGAAAGTTAATATTCACTGGAAAACCGGTGTACATGGATTTTTGAGTACCAGTCACGTGTATAAGATCCAGCCAAGAGAAATGTGGTTATTTATAAAATATGTAATAAACTTTATATGAAAAAGGAACATGTGGATGATATTCACATTTTTTTCGTGGCAATATATACACAGTATGACACACACATCTGAATGGATTAATCGATATAGCTTGAGTGCCATATTGATTAACCCATTCACACACACATGTCGTTATGTATTTATTACATGCCTTCACGTCTAGAAAAACAGTTATTAGAAGGACACTCAGCAATTCATTTCACAACTGTCAGCAAAAAGAAACATTTTATCTCCAACCAAATTTGCGATGGAACCTGTGTTACTATATCGTACCCTCAGTTAGCTATCATTACTAGTGATTCAAATAGTAATTGCGGTGCACGATTTGCAGAAAAATTTCTAGTGAAATTTCACTTCCATTTAAAATAGTTTTGTCAACGATTTCCGTTCCGCACATATGTGCCAAACAGATTTTCATTTTTCGATGGTTTAGTGTTGTTGTAGATAGGGATTTCATAGAATAGGCATGTAATAAAAATGGAATATTTACAAGATATTTTAGTTATTATGCCCCCGACATCTGAAAGAAGATTCGGTGGTATCTGTTGAAGATGTCCGTCTGTCCGTCCATACAAACATTTTGGATTGTAATTTCAAAGCCATCAGTCCGATTTGGATCTCCTTTGGTATGCTGATAGAACAACATGGGGAATGGATATGCACAAGAAACGGGTTCCATCCAATAATTTTTCCCAGAGTTATGTCCCCTTTTCACACTTTCAACTTCAAATTATTTTTCTGTCCCAAAATACCTTTAAGCCTACTTCAAACATGCCTACGGGTTGGGGCAGTGGCCCATGCTTTGTGAAGCCCTTGTTTTGACACCCCCTCCCCATGTAAAACCAACAAAAACAAAACAATTGCAGAGATTATGCAGCTGACTAGTTTCTGCTTTGGCTTTCATTTGATGTTTGATGATGTGAAAGCTGTTATGCTGTGACCAGTCACAGCACAATAGCTTCCACATGATCAAACATCATCGATGGGAAAAGTTACCACGTTGATAAAATTGATCCCATTTTGAGGTGTTTAGGGGAAGAGTGAGACCAATGTGCAAACTGAAACACAAAACTCACTATTTATACTTTTTACGTCACAAATTGTTGTAACAATATCATATTCAATGATTGTATGTTTCCCTTTACATTACTGGTTGATTACTACTTTACTGGTTAATTTCTGTTACCTTCCTCTTGATTATTACAGTACTGGTTAAATTTAATTACATTACTGATTGATTATTACATTAATGGTCAATTTCTATTACAATACTAGTTGATTATTACTTTAATGGTTCATTATTACTTTACTGGTTCATTATTACTTTACTGGTTAATTTCTATTACATTACCAGTTAATTACCATCGTTAATTTCCCTGCATTAACCAAGGGAAGATTTTTTTTCAAATTAAAACTCACTCTAAGAAGTGGCTGGAGAGTGGATAGGCAAGAGGCTTTCAAAAAAATGAGCAGTCCTCAGGAAGCGGGCAATATTGCTCTCACGCCCGGGAACGCCCGGCTTTTTATATTTTTTTATACTGCAACCAATGGCCCAGACTTAGCTGGTGCTAACTCCAGAATATTCAGGGCCAAACACAAATTTTGCCCCCCAAATCCCCCAAATTTGCATCAAAAACCAAAAAACTAATGTCCTATATGGTCCTCCATACTTTTGTCTACTGCGCATACGCAGTGTCAAGGAAGTACCGAAATTGACTCCAAGCCTCATTCTTTGTGTGCCCCTTCTATCAGTAACAGCTAACTGACTTCTGTGCTTGTAAATCTCAGTTTTTATGATGCCAGACACAAAGTAATGGAGATTTTGGTGGATCCAAGGATGCATTAAGAGGATGAGGGGAAAAACAGTGGTTTGATGTGTTCAGGGCTGTAACTTATAATTTTTAATGAAAATTATTTCATGTTCCCTAATTTCGGGACATGGGCCTAATGTTATCATTCTTGCTATGAAATTGCCACTGTCTGTTAAGTGTTTCCTCCCTCTCCTTCCTTCATACCCTCCTGTTAAGCTCCCATACTTTTTGGTCCTTTTTTTAAATTTTATTTCTTGAAAATTTCATGGGAGTTTAACTTGTTTATAGAATGTTTATTCTGTATATCCCCATGGTTACGTCCTCACACTTAGGGTGTTTAGGCATTTTTGGTCTTGCATCTGCCATCTGATGTATCGCAGTTTCTTCTGATGAAGATTCTGTCTTACATCGGATAGTTTAAAAAATCTGTTACTGACTTCGGGCCGTGTTGTTCAGTGCCTGGAGTCTTGTTTCCGGTTTTTATGGCATTTTGTTTACATTGACAACGGTTACTTTCTATAAGTAATTTTCTT
Organism: Pictodentalium vernedei; assembly: GCA_031216915.1. NCBI lineage: Eukaryota > Metazoa > Mollusca > Scaphopoda > Dentaliida > Dentaliidae > Pictodentalium > Pictodentalium vernedei. The sequence continues at coordinate 78,733,439 of CM062293.1, read as the reverse complement.
GTCATTATGATGTTATGTCTTTAATCAGATACATCATATACTCCGGAAGTGTGGCATTAATTTTTTAGAATCAAGAAAACATTTTTGTCCACACTTAGGCTTTTTTGGGATCCATTTGGGCTCATTGTTCCCTTTGGGAACTTGGGCTCATATCAAAATTTTTCGAAATATTTTTTTATGAATAATTTTTCGAAATTTTTGTATTGGATTGTATTTTTATGTATCTTTGTCAGATTATTATGAGGGTTAATGCGAGAACTATTGACTTGTAATTTTTGGCAAAATGAAAGAATATTGCTCAAATTGAAAGTCGAGGAAATCTTCCTCTGACTCTCATGTTCATTGTGTTTGCTGTAGTCATTGTTCTCGCACAAACTCTTGTTCTATTTGTGCCAATTGGGATGACAAATGTTGGAGACGTGTGTCACGATATGTTGTTAGTGGTGAGAAATGCCTGTTCTCTCACTACAAGGTCACTCTAGTTTTTCAGTTTCTTTTTCAGAGGAACAAGAACATGGTGATGTATCTGTGATGCCATCAGGAAGTGTGCTACCGTCATCGCAATCTAACACAGTGCTAGCGGCAAAAGTGCTCAAGGAAATTAGACAAGGGCCTAGATCACTGATCATGGGATTTACGTCCTGGTCGCCAGCTAGCTCGACCGGTGCTTCTGTCACTCAGAATATGGGTGTTATGACACCGGGTAAGTCCATAGCGGTCGAGGAAAGGAAAAAGGGTGTTGCGAGCACTATAATATCGGAACATGCTCACCCTGCAACGACGGAACAGAGGAAGCCAGCTAGTTCTGTGGTCTGCCCGTCCAGGTCTTCCCGGACCGCAAGCTTGAGAGGTCCCTCTCTCTTACAACAACATCTGGAGCCAGATGTTGTTGTTCAGAACGTTCGTCAGTCGGAGCATATGTCCACGCCTCCTGTCCCAGATGCTCCGTCATATAGGCTGCCGGGGTTGGCTCATCTATCGGCTTCCAGTTCGTCTTCAAAGCACACCCGACTGCACCTTGGCTATGTGACTACGGAGATACAGCCTGAATCGCTGAAGAAGGATTCGAGAAAGTCATGCCATCCAATAGCCAAGGAGACGAGGCCACATGAATTGGGATGTCCGCATAAGAGGAGTATGTCGGGCATGTCGTCCCAGGAGCATCCAGCGGCTAAGTTCAAAGAACCGCTGCTCCAAAGGCCTCGAGTACGACTTGCTGTTGCAAATAGAGCAGCTCATCGCAGCATCCCAGCAGGCTACAGAACTTTCCTACGACAGTTTCTGATGTGGAACTGTCGGATGAAGCTGGGTCAGTTCATTCCTCTGCCCGTTCAGATAGGGACGACCAAGATTCTAATCTGGTCCAATCGGATGATGAAAGGGAATTGAGTGAATTGGATTTTTCCCTTTCGAAGCAACACAAGGTAGCGATGGATTTTATTCAGCAATACCTTCCAGATGTTGTTCCTTCAGATCAGAATGCTGCGACAAAGAATGAAAAACTGCTAGCGTCATTAGATTCTGACTTTTTCGACCGGGTTAAAGAAGATACTCCTCTTTACCCGGTGCAGTCCAGTAATGTGTCTCGGACTTTTGAACTGATTAATGACACTATACTCAATCTATCCTCGGGAACGAGGAAAAGCAGTTTTTTATCTTCACATGATCTAGATCTACCATTTGTTAATAATAGAAATATATTGAAAACGGCAGGTTAGGATATTTCGAGAATTCCTCTGCGTTTGGACAAACAGGCTGAGGAGTCCTTTTATATTCACTCGGATACAATGGATACAACGATATTTTCCAATAGTGCGAATCTAGAATGCTTTATCTTATGCAGATCACCTTACTAGAGCGTTAGCGCAACGTCTCAGTGGAGTAGAATTCGAGGATGTTCGTACCTCATTAAGAGTTCTTTCAAGGGCTGTTGCTTATTCCACATGTAACTCTGCCTTATCAGTAGCTAATTTAGAGTTAATTAGACGTGATGCAGCCCTAGCGTCATCATCCCTAGTGTATGTTAAGGTGAAAAACCCTCTTCGAGTCGCTCCGGTATCCATTGACTATCTCTTTGATGGCAAGCTTTCGTTGATCTACGATCAGCTTACTAAGAGAGCATCTGATACTCTGCTTTTGTAGTCGGTTTCAGCAAAAACTGATACAGCAGAAAAAGGTAAAGTAGGAGCTTCAGGACAAAGTTCGTCCAAAGGAAGCTCCTCTAGAGGATATAAGAAATCCTCAGGTAGTTACCCTAGGGATCGCCAAAGTAGCGACTCGGCTAGGGGACGTGGGTCTGGCCGAGATTTCCGGTCGGACGTCCCCAGGTCGACGGGCCGAGGCTCTGCACGGGGAGGACATAGTTTCTCTTCCTGTAGGCCTCACAGGTCCAGGAGGTGATGGTCAGGATCTCCATTGCAGTCCTGTTGGCGGAAGACTGTCAAGGTTTCTGGAAAATTGGATTCCAATTACAGACGACCTCTGGGTCAGAGGGGTTATCTCGGAAGGCCTAAGGCTATCATTCCGAGAGAAACCTCCGCTAACACGAAGTCCACGCTTGACCCAGCTTCCGACCAACCCTCTAAAAAGAGATTCTCTTCTATCGGAGGTAAAATCTCTTTTGGAGAAAGATGCAATAGAGGTCGTAGAAAACCAGGAATCACTGGGTTTTTACAGTCACCTGTTCTTGGTTCCGAAGCCAGACGGCTCGTTCTGTCCAGTAATAGATTTGAGCTGGATAAACAACCTGATCGTGGCTCCAAAGTTTTATATGGAGACCATTCGATCAGTAAGGGCGAGCATTCAGTTGTACGACTATGCATCAAGCATAGATCTAAAGGATGCGTACTTTCATGTTATGGTGAATCCAGCATTCAGAAAGTACCTACGGTTCGCCGTCCTGGGGGGTCGTTCATCAGTTCCGAGCAATGTGCTTCGGACTCAATCTAGCACCCTGGGCATTCAGTCGAATAATGAACTCAGTAATGGCATATTTCCAGTCTCATTCATCTGCGGTAACGTCGGCCCATTTGGACGACATTCTTCAGAGATACGGCAACAAAACGGTTGTTCAGAACGATGTTCAGAGTCTGCTTCAATTGCTCCGACGTTTCGGTTTCATTGTAAATGGAAAGAAGTCGGATCTAGCTTCGTCCAAGTCGTTCATTCACTTGGGAATGAGCTTCGAGACTCAATACAATCTGGTTTGCCTTCCATTACCCAGAGTGAAATTAGTAAGTTGTTATGCTCGCTTTTGTCTACACTCAGACGTATTAACAGCGAGGGAGTTCATGCGACTGATGTGACCGTGCGGAGTGGCAACAGACCTCATTCTGATGAGCCGCTTGCACACATGTCCACTCCAGATATTTTTTACTCAAATATGGAGTGTGAAGTTGCATTCGCTCAAAACAAATATTGTTTTATCGGACCAAGTAAAACAAAGAATTCAGATTTGGGCAGACATTCAGTCTGCTCAGGGAGTTTTGCTTCAGCTGCCAGATCCGGCTTTTACGATTATGACAGATGCGAGTCAAGCAGGTTGAGGCGCAACCCTGAGCCCAACAAACTCGAAGTGTCAGGGTCTTTGGGACCCTGTGTAGTGATGAGCCGATATGGGTGTTATCGGTATTACCAATATCCGATATTTCAATTCAATATCGGACAGATACCGATACCGATATCAGTTTTTGTGGCGACACAAGGTTGTGTATAAATATAATGACATTCAGACAGGACTAACAAGACATGGAGTTGTTAAGCAGTCAGCATTACTCGACACGCGTCCCGGGTGGATCTCAACGTAACGTACATCTGTGATGTATCAAATTCAATATCATTTCCAAACCGACCCGTCAGTGAGCCCAGGCATGTGAAAAAATTGGGGGTGGGCTTATCCTCGAATGAGACTGAATGTAAAATGAAAACTTGACATAAAGTTTTATGTGTTTGATTTATTCATTTTTTCCATCGGAATCATCAATCATTCGAAAATACATTTCAGTAGAAAAACATCAACAAAATCAGCACGAAATATCAACAAAACATCAATGTTAACAAATGAGGTCAAAAACGCACGTGGTCAATTTGTTTTAACCTGAAACATGTTCATTCAGTCATAACATTTCCATTTTGAATTGTGTTTATTAAAAAGTATTTGAACTGTGTTTTGTACTACTCACGCAAGAGAAGGTGCCCTCAGTATTCAAAACTCCCATCCATTGTGAAAAAAACAAACTAAATAATCCATTCACGTGTGAGCATTTACATGTACATGCATTGGTGGACCGCTTCTCAGTAAATTTGTTGCGTTCACTTTCTCCAAGTGAAAGATTAACATGGGGCAGTTCGCAGCCAACATTGTTGGCACCGGATAACTATCTGCACTATCCATTTCCCAGTTATTGACGTATCGACTCTGAACCTGGTTGTTATTGCCAGAGAAGAAAAAAATTGGTGGGGGGGGGGGGGGGGGGGGGCGTGAAGGGGATGGAAAATCCGGAGCAAATTTCCTTGTGGTATCATGAAACGTATTTGTATTTTCACTGGTAGTGAATTGACCAATTGTTGGGGATGTTTTGACCAACTCTTGGGGACGTTTTGACCAATTGTTGGGGACGTTTTGACCAACTCTTGGGGACGTTTTGGTTTGGGGACATTTTGACCAGCACCCGTAGTGGTAATGTCATAGTGGTACTGCATTTACCAAAAAAAAAATCATGAATCATTGTCACTTGTCCGTGATCTGCTGCCTGTAGAAATGGGGGGGAGGGGGTTACTGAATTCTGCAATGCATTGATAAAAACACGTGGGCACGTTTCATAAATAAAAAATCTATATTTAAACTGACCGCCCTGATGTACATATTGTGTCCCCAATTGTTGTAAACAATATGGCTTTGGCTTTCCCTTGTTTTGTTTTCAAAACAGCCTTTCAAGTAGCATGGATCAAACTGGATATTACAACTCAGGGTATTAATTCATATTTATTTTGGGGTATCTATATTTGCAGAGATCACATCAGGTAATTTCTCAACTCATTTTCTAAAGTAATAACATGAACAATTTGGGTCACTGAACACGCTGTCATTAATAATTAAAGAACTGGGAATTTCCCATTTGTCTTCAACATAAAGTTGATAAACACGAGGGCTGACAATAATAAATAACACAAATGTATGATGTAGTTTGGAAATTTTATTTTTTTTAGCTGAAAATGTGAAAAGATTAAATTGACAAAAAAACAACTCCAAAACACATTCACATAATTTTATTTTGATTGAACAATTGAAATTTTCGTGCACATTTTCGTGATGACCTGTGTGTTGAAGAATGCTTCACTGGTACCGGTAGTCAAAACTTTTATTCAGAGAAATATGGGGTGGGCTTATTTTGGGTGATACCCCAAAAATATACGTTTTCTAAAAAGCCCTAATCTGAGTAACTAGTACTATTTAGTTGAGATTATCAGTTATTTGCCTGAGAACTTGATTTGGAAAAAAAAGACATATCGGCTGCCAATATCGGCAGAATTGGTATTTTTTGCCGATACCGATACCCGGCCGCTAAGCCATTTATCGGCCAATACCGATAACCCGTACCGATAATCAGCTCATCACTAACCCTGTGTTCCGGGAGAAACATATAAACATCAAAGAAATGATGTCAGTATGGCTAGCGCTACGTCATTGGATGAACATAATTCAGAATTCGCATGTTCAAATACTGTCGGACAACTCGACAGTAGTAGCATATATTCGGAACCAAGGAGGCACCCATTCGATTCCGTTATTCGAACTAATGGAGAGAATTCTAATGTATGTCTTGGAACATCACGTTCATCTATCGGTCCGTCATATACCAGGTCATCTGAACGTTCTAGCAGACTCGCTCTCTCAGAAAGGTCGCATGTTGCCTTCGGAATGGACTCTCAACAAGCGAGTATTCAGGCAGATTTGCTACCAATGGGGTCGTCCAATGATAGACTTATTCGCGACTCATCTCAACAATCAATTGCAGACGTATGTGTCGCCATACCCAGATCCTCGAGTGCACGCAGTAGACACTCTCTCAATTTTTTGAGGCGGAATGATAGGATATGCATATCCTCCAACTCCATTGATTCAACAGATCTTGTAAAAGATCAAGCATTCGAAGTGCAAGATACTGCTGGTTGCATCTCTGTCGTCTCAGAAACCATGGATAAATCTACTCAGGTGTCTGTTATGGGACATTCCCCAGAAGCTTCATCCACAGGAAGACCTTCTCTTTCAGGGGAAATCTCGCACACTGCATCACAACCCGCAAGGTCTCAACCTTCACTTATTTCCATTGTGCGGTCCTTCTTGCACGGAAGGTGCTTTACAGGACGAGCAGTGGACGCAATTTCTAACTGTAGGAGGGCCTCCTTTTCGCTAAATTATGCAGCAAACGGGAAGGTTTTCTCTCGGTGTAAGAATCAGTCGATAGATGTTTATGATCCAGACATTGCAAACTTTCTGGTCTACTTGTTTGACGTTCTCAAACTGCAGCCAGTCACTTTTAAGGGTTATAGGTCTATGCTATCGGACACTTATGCTCATCATGATAGCTTAGAAATTGGATCTAATGTTTCTTTGTCTGAGTTAGTTAAAAAAAATTTCGATCACCCTTAGGTTAATTCCTAAGTGGAACTTAGCTTGGGTTCTGTCGAAGCTTAAAGAAGCTCCATTTGAACCGTTGGATGCTGTAGAGTTCAAATTCTTGACATATAAAACAGCTTTTCTCTTAGCCTTTGCTTCTGCAAGAAGAGTTAGTGAACTTCATGCTTTATCTATTGATGATTCTCATTATCGTAGCATTGGTAATACTATTACTTTAACTACTCATGTGGGATTTTGGGCTAAGAACCAGGCTCCTAATAAATATCCTCAGCCTATTATCATTAAGGCTCTTCCATCATCAGATGGTCATAGACCTTTGCTGTGTCCAGTAAGAGTTATGCGCATTTATAAACAGAGTTTATTAGAAAAGGAAGGAAAAGCTTCTTTTTATCTTTTAATTCCCAAATAGAAGGGACATTTGGGCCGTGAGCTGCGAAAAGGGACCATACAGGACATCCAATGAAAACAGAGAAAGACGTCAAAAACGAACGACGTAAAAATTGTGAGCGTTATCAAATAAGTTTTATAAACACACGCGGCTTTTTATTTTTTTTTTCTTTCCATATGAGGAACGCACTGATTTAATGTATTTAATAATTAAAACTGGTTACCATAACTAAATAAATGTTTTATGTCAGAGATACAATCAGACTCTCAAAACATTCTCTTGAATTCTGATGAATTGAACAGGTCTTTGACAACGAAATAGCCGAGGCGACAGTGCAACACGCGTTCTTGACCTTCAAGAAGACGTGTTGTCTACTGTGCAGCAAACCAGCTTCAGGCGAATCCAATTGTTTGATTGTTTCCATATGACTTTACATGTTTCTATTAATCGATGACATTAATGTCATAAAACTTCGAGGCACACAGCATTTTCTGATGAAAATAAACACACACAAGATATATTGACAAAAACACGCCGATTTCATTGTTTTCCAAGTGAGTTCGATGGGCTGTCAGCAGATGTGAAACGACTGATTTTTCGCTTCACCCTGTTTGGTTTGACCTGTTTAAATGATGTTTCGCACTCGCTGAATTGTTTACATCAACGAGTGTTTCTATTTTTAAATCACTGTGTGACATCGAAAGGAAAGTTGCCGAGAACTTGGGTTTCAAAATCAACTTTGTATCCGTCACTTGTTCTAACATGAATTCATCATGTTCATGCAGTAATACCTTCCGAAACCCAGTTACAAGTTACAAATTTTATGTGCCTGGAATAAAATGATTTTAACGTTGGAAGGTTTTGTTTTTTTTTGTTGTGTTGTTGTTTCTGTTTTTATTTGAAGTTCCGCTGTGGCGTAAAAATGACTAAAGTTGTCTGTTCTGTATTCAATCTCTACTCTACGTCGCTACTAGTCATTACAGTACACATAGATCATACAGACAAAGCCTTGCGGTGTTCTATTTTCTAACAGCATAGTTGGACTGTGAAATTGAACGTGATTTGTTTTCTACAGCCCTGGATGCAGCATTCCACAGCCTACATTCTTTACAATCTCAAAAGCCGCAACACCTCATGTCGAGCACAGTAACTTGTGACCAGTGTCGATGCTATGGTGGGGGTGAGGTGAAGGGCATTTACCTCGTCCCTAAACATAGATTTTGCCAGCCATCCCCTTTCTCCCATTCAGCACAAACACATTCACACACCCTCTCTCTCACACAAACATTGACTATGCTTTTTAGCTCATCTTGACAAAGTCAAGCTGAGCTAATCTAATCGCTTCCCGTCCGTTGTCTGTCGTCCATCAACACCATGTTTTGGTCTTCTCCTCCAAAGCCACTGGGCCAATTCAAGTGAAAGTTTGTGTGAGTGATGGTCCCAAAAGGGCATTTCATTTTTGTTCAACTCAGTATGCCCAGCCCCATAGGGAGGGAGTGGGGGAAAATGCTCCAAAATATTTTTAAAATCTTCTTCTCAAGAACCAGTGTGTACAATGACTTGATATTTGCTATGGAGCTTCCATATGAGGTGTAGAATCAAGTTTGTTCAAATGAAGTTCGTAAAGTAATATTTGGCTTTGTAATAGGAGGGGTAAGATTTTTGGCCCCGCCCAAAATTTCTATTTTCTGAACCGATGGTCCGGTAAGAACCAAATTTGGTTTGTGGTAGTATTGGGTCACAAGTAAAAAAATTCCCGCATCCCCATGGGAACCCTGGGAGCTAAAAATAGAAATATTTTCAAACGCCCATATTTCCCAAACCCCACGGAACAGAGAGCTTTTATTTGGTATGAAGTATCCTTATGACCAGTAGAATTGAATGGTAAAAAAAAAAAATAGCCATCGGTTATGTTAGGGTGTTCTGTAATGGGCATCGAAAAAATGCTGAGCCAGCATATTTGCAAAAATTTTAAAAAATCTTTTCTCCAGGACCAATCATCAGAATCTTTTGATATTTGGTATACAGCATTCATAGGGGGGTCAGATAAAAGTATGTTGAAATAAAGCTCATTGGTTCATATTTGGGCTCTCTACAGGAGCCCGAAGTTTTAACATAGGGTAATATGGGGAATATTCTTTAAAAATCTTCTTCTTCAGAACCACCAGTCAGAATCTTTTAATATTTGGTATACATCATTGTTATGAGGGTCAGATTCTAGATTGTTCAAACCAAGTCCCTAGGTTAATATTTGGGCTTCCTACGGAAGCCCAAATTTTATCTTTGTTCAATATGGAGGGTAATTTAAAAAAATCTTCTTCTTCAGATCCATCAGTCAGAATGCTTTGATTTTTGGTATGCAACATCTCTATGGGGGTCAGATTCAAGTTTGTTCAAATCAAATCCCTAGGTATATATTTGGGCTCACTATGGTAGCCCAAATTTTCACTTAGTGCAATATGAGAAAATTTCTTTAAAAATCTTCTTCTTCAGATCCACCAGTCGGAATGCTTTTATATTTGGTCTACAACATCTCTAGGGGGTCAGATTCTAGGTTGTTCAATTCGACTGCCTAGGTTAATATTTGGACTCCATATGGGAACATGAAATTTAACTTAGTACAATATGAGGGAATTTCTTCAAAAATCTTCTTCAGATTCACTTGTCAGAATGCTTTCACATTTGGTATACAACATCTCTAGGGGGGTCAGATTCAAGTTTGTTCAAATCGGATCCATAGGTCAATATTTGGGCTCGCTATGGTAGCCCAAATTTGAACTTAGTGCAATTCGAAGAAATTTCTTTACAATTTCTCTTCTCCAGATCCAACAGTCAGAATGCTTTCATATTCGGTACCGTAAAGTGGGGCTATTTTGCCAGATATTTCTGTATTTCATTCCACCATGTTTGCATACTTTCAAAGAATTTTGAAATGAATGTATATGTGAATACAGTAGAAGGAAAGTGATAAGTTATATTATGTAATATTTCAAAATTGTATTATACTTCATCATGCTGAGGGTAAAATGAACGTGGCAAAGTTACCCAATCTTTGGTGCTACTTTGCCACATATCGCCTAAAATTGAAACGGATACCAGGTATCTTGTTATTTGGCTTACCAACAAACCTAACCACAGTATCTGATCCTGAAGTGGTTTAATACCATGCATTCTATCATCCATTCATATTCACAGGTACATGTGCTGTGTGCATGTGCATAGTGAAAGAGCAAAGCGGTCTGTCAAATTATTTTCTTGAAAAACAGAAACTCCTTCCTGGCTCTGTGACACTGTTGGTTTTCTAACTTGTTGTTTAATGTCACTTTCAGCATCTAGGGCTATATCACAGTTGCCAAACAAGTATAAAGGCAAGTTGAGCCAATTGTTTATATTTGGCAATTTTGTACTGGCGCTCATCAGAGGCGGGCAATTCTTTGGGAGTGAGTCCAGGGGGCCCCAGCCTTAGAGGGCTCTGCAAACGCAAATGAACAAAAATGCAGAACTGCGTATAATGTGGCACCCCGACATGTGAGCGCCTATTGCGCTCGAGTGTCTGGGTTCCACTATCCCACATTATACACAGTTCTGCATTAATTTTTATGTCCCACCACTTTGCAAATGCAAATTCCACCCCTAGGGGAGGTGTTAATGACTATATAGTAGTGCAAAAATTTTTATGACAAATTATTATGAACTGAATCACTCTTGTCAGCCTAAAGGCCTCTAGAATGCAAAAATTTGCACCTTTTTTGCTTTTAATTTTATCTAGGGCCATCACTTAAGTATGTCCATAGCTCTCTGTACTGTACACCACTGTCCCCACTTTTTGACTATCACAAAGATTCAACCGCGCATGGGTGGAGTGGGACTGGGGTGGGGGCATCCCCCTTTTTTAGTTATCTATTTATTGGGAGATTAAGGTCACTTTTGTGCAGCTATGGCAAACTGTGACTGCAACAAAGGTGTAATGTCAAGTTTAGCCAATCGTTTGTACCAGTGCTGCCCATTTTAGAGGCCTTCCACTTTACGCATTGCCTTTTTTTCATGCAAAACTGAACTTGTTGGGCATCCCCCGGCTCTAGCATTACCCCTGTATGTACCGTGTAAAGCTTCAATTAATGCATGAATAACGTCACACTGTTGGCTTGATCTTGCATCAATTTTGCAAAATGATCGAACAAAGTCTGCTCAACACTTCTACAAGAGAAAGTTAAGGATTATCGATCAGGCTTTAAAAAATAATTTTCACAATGCCAGATTATTGCTTCCTTATTGCCATATTCTAACAATAGTAAGGCAATATTCTGGCATTATTAACAGGATAATGTTGCCTAATGGTATATCTACTTTGTTGTAGGCTGTACTGCATAATTACTAGAAATGCTGTGAGTGACACAAACACAGTGTTGCCAACTCGACTTTGACGGCATGTCGACTAACGGTTGTTTGATGTTTTAAATGATTATGTACCAAGATTATGTATTTGGGGGGAAATTCCACCCAACAGGTGTTTTATGTGAAGTTCTTGCACACTTTTTCTGCATTAGATGATACTTACCTCAAATACTTAAACTGGGGCTACTTTGCCAGGCTGGCAAAGTAGCCCCAAATTATATGGCAATGTGGCCCCAGCAACCTTTCTGGCATAAAAAAAAATAAATTCAAACCAAATCTTAAAATTCATTTTGAATTGCTAGTCTGTAGATAAAATAAAGAAAAAAACAACTTATCCTTCACTCAAAAAATTCTTCAGAATAAGACTTTTTCTCGTCTTTTTTCAGCTCATCAAAATCCTCTGAATCCAGTACACATGTAAACAACTTTACCTTGAATTTCACAAGCACACTTCCAAAAAAAAAAATTCAAGAACAATAACTCTGAATATTGTAGTATTATTTTATTCAGCAAGTAGCACTCCACAGTGTGTAAAATAAAAAAAACCTTGATAAAAATCTTTTTCTCTGTGAGTTGGCAAAGTAGCCCCTGCAAGGCAAAGTAGCCCCGTCATACGGTACACAACATCTCTAGGGAAGTCAGATTTAACTGTGTTCAAATCAAGAGCCTGGGTTAATATTTGGGCTCTCTATGGGAGCCGGAATTGGCCATTTTGCTGAAGAATTAAAAATTTTGTATTCAGTACCCTCTAGAGGTACTAAGATTAATCCACATAGGCTGTATCAAGGGGCTTCATAGGGGAGCTCTACATTTTACTTATGATCAACTGAAGAAAAGGCATGATGCCCAGATTATTTTTGTCACTCCTGAGGGACTCAAGGATTGACAGTGTAGCCTATGGAGATGGCTTGCTTAATGTAGACTCATTCTTGGACTCTGTTTAAATTGTGTTCTGTACAAGATGAGCGCTTCAGGCCCCGTGGGGCCTCTTGTTTTGTTATTCCCATACACACCCAGCCTCGAATGCAGTTAGCCTACACAGTTTGTGAATCCTGCCCTCAAAATATGGGTTGTAGGTTCTACCTCATTATTTTCAACGTTCAACAACTGTGTAAATCTTTAAAAGCCACCAGAATAGTCTGAAAGCACAATTTTTTGTCTGTTTTTTATATCTGGGAGGAGAGGTCTGGGACCTTGAGAAAAATTGAATCACCTCACCCCTTCCCACCCAAAAAATAATAATAAACAAATAAATGAATAAATAAAAATAAATAAAAATAAAACCCTCCAATAAATCTTCAAGGATTGCTCCTGCCTTAAAAATTATTGATATGCACCTCTATCCGCCCACCCCAATGCCCCCCTCCCCCATGGGGAGCATATCATGTCCCCTACTTTCCCCCGCCCCCTCCATGCAAGATTTTCTAGCGCCGTCTCTGCTACTGATCAACTTAGGTAGCTCACAATTGTGTCAGTTTTTCTTTCAATTGGAGCCTTATTAATTTTGTAATCGTGATGCAACTCAATTATGTTTAACAAAATTTTCAAAAATCACAAAATTCAAGTATCTTTCAAAACTTTCCTCCGAAGCTGTTCGAGAAACATTTCTCGGTTCTGGTAATTGTTGCTGGGACCAATAATGTATACCATTGTTCTAAACTCATTTTAAGAAGGGATTTGCGTTGAGGGGGGGGGGGGGGGGGGGGGGGGCGGGGCGTCAGCTGTAAACAAAAATACACAAGGCCCAAAATTTACCCCTTGGAATGGAGAAACATTTGCAAGACACTAGGCCCGTGGGGTGCGCCCCCCCCCCCCCCCCCTTCCCAAGCCGAACGATTTTTTTCAAATCCACTTTTTCCACATTTATTTCACTGATAAAAGACCTTTGAGCATTGTTATATCTTTGGTGGTCACTTAAGAACATGATAGGTAAAAGATATAGGTTTTATTTGCTTTGAAAGTTACTTCTTCTGTTTTCATATTTCTCATCAAAATTGGATTTTTGCACACACACACACACACACAAAAATGGCTCAAATTTTGTTTTTAGGTAGTCCAGGAGCGGAATGTTGCTTCTTAGGCCTCGTGTATTTTTTGTTTACAACTGACCTCCCACTAGTCCTCATGAACTGAAGTCCCTTGGTGACAATTGTGTTCTTTTTCCTGATGAAACATGAAAGAATAATCTTGTTCGAATTATTGGTTGGATGGTAAGGTAGACGGCATGTAAGTCTGAAATAATTAGATGATGTAATTTAACTGCAGCATGATGCCAATATCACAAACACACATACACAACAACACAGAAGGAAATACCCGTGAGTGGTGGGGGTGGGTGGGGGGTGGGGTGGGGTGGGGCTGTAAAAATAATACACTAGGTCCAAAAAGCAATGTTCTGCCTTGGACTATCCTGAAAAACAATTTGAGCACAATAAGTGTCTTTTTTTGGGGGGGGGGGCAATTTTTTTTCAATTTTGATGAACGACAACCTTTAAAAAAATAACTTTCAAGGCAAATGAAACCGTCATGTTCTCAACTACAGTCGGCAATCGATAACTCGAAATCGGAACTCGAAGTTGGCTATCAGTCCTAGCAATCAGGGACTAGCAATCCCCCTCCACCCCTCCCAGGAAATATAGACCGTCGCTGTTCTATATTTTCTGGGAGTTGTGAAAGTGGTTCCTTTGTCCAGTTTACGAGTTTCTGTGTTCTTGTGTTCAAGGCTTCCAAATTCCTCAAATACATCTAAGTGCATAACTCGAAGACTGGGATAAGTCGAAGTTATCGGTCGGTCCCGTAAACTTTGAGTTTCAACTGTACATGTGAATTGTGATTCTGCAAAACGTGTTAATGGTGGTGTCGACTGAATGGCAACAAAATTTAGAATTGGGAAGACAATCTTGCAGTACATTGTACTTCAAGATAACTTGTTAATGGAAGCTCAAATAAATAAATCAGTTTTTGTGATGTGCCTAAAATTATGTTGTCTTCAAGATTTCTTTTCACGCCATTTCATTTCAAAGAAAATGATGGCGTTTGTCAGCCAACGTTTTACCTTGGTAACAAAATATTACAGGGGCTTCTCTGTGCATGTATGTGTGTAGTGGTTGATCTCGCCCCCTCGATCCACATCCAGATTCGTGTTTAAAGCCTCCGAAAAATACACTTCCTGAAAAATCATAACGCCTCCATTTTTTTTCCTACTACATGTAATTTATTGGTTAATAATGGGAAATTAATAGCAGAAATGTTGTCAAGAAGATGAGATACGCGATTGCTCATTCTCACACATTGTTTCTAGAGTCAGTGTCAGTGAAAAAAAACCCCCAAAAACCTGTCCAGAGACGTCAGTTCACCAAGGGCTGGATTCAGAAATATGGGGAGCCTCGGAAGCCTCGAGTAGAAGCTCAATTTTTTCTTACGCTCATAACATCCAGATCCCGAAGTGGTCTGGCTGACGAGCGGCTTAATTGGGGTCTTGTGGGAGTGGGGGGTGGGTGTTACCCCAGGTAAATTTGGATTTCTGGAGGCTCTCAGGAAGTTTCTGAAAGCACTCTGAGCTCCAAAATGTAGAACATTTCAACAGGAAAAAGGGTATTTCGAACAATATGACAAAATTCCCTGCCAAATGTGTGGGCCCTTCAGATGTGGGGCCCTGTGCGTCCGCCCAGTCTGCCCATTCTTGAAAACAGCCCTAAGGTTACCTGACTGCTCTGGGAATATTTGTTTCAGTTTTTCTCATAGAATAAAGGGATATATGACCTATTTGTGGCCTATAACAGCCTCTCCCGACAAAAGGAGTAAAACTTGTGACAGTATATATCAGTCACCTTTTTAGGTTTCTTGTATAGAAGACTCATACGGGCCATTAGCGGAAGCTAACTTTGATTTAAATACAATTTGCGATTTATGTATTTATTTATTGGTGCCAGCACCAAGGCTATATCATGACTCAACATAACTATAAAGTCAAGTCTTGCCAACCATTTATGCCTATGTTTCACACTTACTGAGAAATGGCACCCAGTGGTGTTGGTTACCAAGTCCTATTTTATCAATGGATACGGGTGGAGGAGAACAATCTACTTCAGGGGACATGCAGACTTTTATATCCTGGGCGTCCCACGGGAAGAAGTTTTGAGATTGATATTGATGAGTTTGATATCACCAACACACATACCCTAACATGCGGCCAAACACACTGAGCTTTGATAACCCCTCCCGGCAAAGATTGAGACTAATGACAATCAGGCAACATTCGAAGGAAACTCACATAGGTCTTGGCTGAATCTACATTTGATTTCAAGACGTTTTAAAATTGAAATTGTTCAGTTTGATGGCCCACTCCACGAATTGTATAGGGCCTACATGTTCAGACCCAAACGTGTTTCAATGTTAAGTTTAAAATCGAGACGCATTTTAGAGTTACGCTTCACCACAACTAAATGCGTTTAGAAATTCCACACTAAGTTGTGTTTTGGAGCAACTGAACACCTTAACACGTTCCGGATTTGGACACAAACTGCCGAGAAAAAACACTTCAGAGGCGCTTAGAAATTGAATGCGAGATTTTGTAAGCATTTTGGTGTTTAAATTCCAAACCGAAATATGTGCTTTGCATAAATGACACTCAGAAATCATGTCTTTGAATTGTGAATATCAATTAATCCAAAGCTTGTTAGGGGACAAAAAATAAGAGAAAATAATAATTTAAAATTAATGGGCTACACATTAATATTTAGCGAAAAACAAACAAAAACCCAGCCTGTATTTATTTAATAATTTTTACAGTGGTCCGAGAATAGAGAATAGGCCTATGCACATGTGCATGAGGGGGGGGGGGGGGGGGGGGGGGGGGAGATAAATACTCACTGGGGGTGGCAAAATATACGAACGAATGTACATATAGTATGCTAGGGTTGAACATTTAGATAATTCTCTATGCAGAGCTGCGCAAATGGAAGACTTAAGAGTCACTGGTACTGCATAGAGAATAATAAACTTTTACCACAAGATTATCAGGGTGAATTTTAATGCAGTAGTGTTGTATGTGAATCCATCCATGAATAAATCTCTAAGAATTGTTTTCCTGAAGTCGACATTAAGTGGGACAGGATATGTTATAGGCACAATATATCACGCTGGCTGGACGGCGGTGGGAGTGAGTACGCACAACTGTTGGTTGGAGATTCGGTGTTAGTTCTCTCGAGAAAAAATTGTCATCCGTGCTCTGATGCCTTTGCAACGTAGTGCACGTTGGCCCATATTGCCATTATTGGAGATGGCCCTGTAAAATTTCTGTTGGTCTCGTTTCTTCTTCTTTCTTCTTCTTTTCTTCTTCTTCTTCTTCTTCTTCTTCTTCTTCTTCTTCTTCTTCTTCTTCTTCTTCTTCTGCTTTTTTTGTTGTTGTTTTTGTTGTTGTTATTATTGTCTGTTTTCAGCCTACTAGTTATATTGGTGAGGAGGGTCGTGTGTTAATGGATTTTCTTTATTCAATTTGCTGATGCATGGAAAGCAGCCGAAAACGTGCAAAAAAGCATCACCCCCTCCCCCCCCCCCCCCCCCCCAACAAAAAATGAACAAGAAATAAACAAAAATGAAAAACCTGACAGCTCAGGAAAACAAATCTTTTTCAAAACTTTCTTTGCAGATTGCTCCTCTCACACCATGAATTAAACCATATCCACAGTGAATTAAAGCTCAGATGGTAGTTTGTTATCTTCCTTCACTCTTAAATATTGCATTTTTTTCGAAAAAGAAATAACTTCTCACAGTTCGCTAAACATTCACATTTTCACGAGAGATAACGTTGCACATATGCATCGTATAAGTATTACGTTGAAACGTCAAACGATCGATTCAAGGTATGGGGCTCTTGGACATCCCACTTTACACGTCACGTTGACCCATTTATAAATGTCAGATGAACCTAAAGTAAACTTTGTTGGAATCCTCGATTTCAGGAGAGTAGAGATGTAACTCTACTCAATTTCGAATTTTTGACCCCTAAGGTCCCTTTTCGCAGCTCACGGCCCATTTCTGTTCATTCTATTGCTAGATGGATTCATTTAGCAATTCGTACTGCTTATGAATGTTTATCTTCTAATCAGTAGTCGGTGCTTAAGATTTCAGCGTATGAAGTTAGAGCGCTGTCCACATCTTGGGCTTATTCTTACAGTATTGCCATTACTGATCTCATGAAAGCTGCTTACTGGACACAGCTTTCTACATTTACAAAGTTTTACCTTAGAAATATAGAGTCTATTTCAGGCGACCTTAGATGTTTAGGTCCGTTATCTATTGCTCAGAATGTCGTCCACTAAACGATTACAGCTAGAGTTATGTAGGTTTTCTGTTCCAGCAGTGACTCTGTCCTGCTGCCCTCTTCATTCTGTGGTGATATGACTCGGAGCAAGGGGAAGGGGGGTGGGGGGGGGGAGGGGAGGGGATGGTTTTCCCTTATATCATCTCCTGCTTTATAGTGAAAAGCAAGGGAATACCTCCTCTGATGTCAGTATTTCCGAGATGGTGGTGGAATGGTTTTAAAGTGTAAAGCTAATATATATCTCATTTATGTAATATTTTTAAAGTGTAGCTCGGTGTGAAGCATTTGTATATGTCCCATGTCATGCAAGCGTTAATATACAATCCTCGGACACTTTTAAATGAGTATAAAGAGTCTCATTCTCTGGACTATCTTTATTTATTGGCTTCCTTTATTAAATTAGTATAATGGGTTATACTGGCTGTTAATGGAGAATTATAGATGATATACTGCTCAATTATTTGGTTGGTATTGTGTCTTTCTTATTTCTAATAAATAAGAAAGGCATATGAAAATCCTTTCTCTCCTTTTCTCCTTGAGGGGATATTCCTGTATATATAATTGAGCTTATTGGATTTCCCTTTATGTCCTAGGCCCTCCAACCTTTTGTCTATTCAGCTAAGTCTGGGCCATTCGTTGCAGTATAAAAATATGAAAAAATTTAAAATAATTTATATATTTTTTATACTTACCAATGGCCCAGATGGAGATGGCCCTCCCATGAGTTGGGAACTCATACCTCCCCGCTGGTTATATAACATTTAGCAGGCACTGGTTGTAAGAATGAGGCTTGGCGCCAATTTCGGTACTTCCTTGACACTGCGCATGAGTAGTAGACAAAAGAATGGATGACCATATAGGACATTAGTTTTTTGGTATTTGATGCAACTTTGGGGGATTTGGGGGGCAAAATTTGTGTTTGGCCCTGAATATTTTGGAGTTAGCACCAGCTAAGTCTGGGCCATTGGTAAGCATAAAAAATATATAAATTACTTAAAATTTTTAGCTCACCTGAGCGAAGCTCAAGGGGAGCTTTACTAATCACATTCTGATCCACCAGGCAGAATTCTTTCATATTTGGTATGCAACATCTCTAGGGGGGGTCAGATTCAAGTTTGTTCAAATCGGCCCCCTAGATTCATATTTCGGCTCACTATAGAAGCCCAAATTTGAACTTAGTGCATTTCAGGCAAATTTCTTAAAAAATCTTCTTCTCCAGATCCAGCAGGCAGAATCTTTTGATATTTGGTATGCAACATTGTGGGGGTAGATCTGATTCAAGTTTGTTCAAATCGGCCCTCTGGATTTACATTTGGGCTCAGTATAGAAGCCCGAATTCGAACTTATTGCATTTCAGGCAAATTTCTTCAAAAATCTTCTTCTCCAGATCCAGCAGGCAGAATCTTTTGATATTTGGTTATGCAACATTGTGGGGTGGATCTGATTCAAGTTTGTTCAAATCGGCCCCCTGGATTCACATTTGGGCTCAGTATAGAAGCCCGAATTCAAACTTAGTGCATTTCAGGCAAATTTCTTAAAAAATCTTCTTCTCCAGATCCAGCAGGCAGAATCTTTTGATATTTGGTATGCAACATTGTGGGGTGGATCTGATTCAAGTTTGTTCAAATTGGCCCCCTGGATTCATATTTGGGCTCAATGTAGAAGCCCAAATTTGAACTTAGTGCATTTCAGGCAAATTTCTTAAAAAATCTTCTTCTCCAGATCCAGCCGGCAGAATCTTTTGATATTTGGTATGCAACATTGTGGGGTGGATCTGATTCAAGTTTGTTCAAATTGGCCCCCTGGATTCATATTTGGGCTCAGTGTAGAAGCCCAAATTTGAACTTAGTGCATTTCAGGCAAATTTCTTCAAAAATCTTCTTCTCAAGATCCAGCAGGCAGAATCTTTTGATATTTGGTATGCAACATTGTGGGGTGGATCTGATTCAAGTTTGTTCAAATCGGCCCCCTGGGTTCATATTTGGGCTCAGTATAGGAGCCCAAATTTGAACTTAGTGCATTTCAGGCAAATTTCTTAAAAAATAATCTTCTTCACCAGATTCTGCAGGCAGAATCTTTTGATATTTGGTATGCAGCATTGTGGGGTGGATCTGATTTATGTTTGTTCAAGTTGGCCCCCTGGGTTCATATTTGGGCTCCGTATAGGAGGCCAATTTGAACTTAGTGCATTTCAGGCAAATTTCTTTAAAAATCTTCTTCTTCAGATCCAGCAGTCGGAATGTTTTGATATTTGGTATGCAGCATCATTAGGGGGTGAGATTCAAGTTGGTTCAAGCCATGTCCCTAGGTCCATATTTGGGCTCACTGTGGGAGCCCGAATGATAACTTAGTTCAAAATGAGGAATTTTCTTTAAAAATCTTCTTCTTCAGATCCAGCAGTCGGAATGTTTTGATATTTGGCATGCAGCATCCTTAGGGGGTGAGATTCAAGTTTGTTCAAGCCAAGTCCCTGGGTCCATATTTGGGCTCACTGTGGGAGCCCGAATGATAACTTAGTTCAAAATGAGGAATTTTCTTTAAAAATCTTCTTCTTGAGATCCAGCTGATGAATGCTTTTGATATTTGGTATGCAACATCCTTAGGGGGGGAAGATTCAAGTTTTTTCAAGCCATGGCTCTAGTTCCATAAAATTTGTCTCTCATGACTTCATTCCTTTGTAGTGTTGATGAACTATGTCTAACTGAATGTGACCCCCAAATACTTCTTTGAACCACTATGGCCGGTGAGCGCTTAAGGCTCCTTGGGGCCTGTTGTTTTCATTATTTTTTATTTTTCTAATTATCTCTTTGCCATAGAAATTTCATGTTCTTCGTGTGTTTTATGTTTCAGGACTCATAATCTACAGAATAGCATGGGTGGTGGTGTATTTTGTTCCTTGAGTGCAAGAAGGCTTTACAATTCTAAAGCATTACACAGCCTTGGTGCACCCAAGGGACAAATTTATCAATTTTATTAACTTGTGTGTTATAGCCCCCCTATTATATCGAGATTGATATATATTATTTTTTTTCATTTTCTGACTGGTCTGACTCATTTGCACTGAGTGACCTTTGTTTACATCTTTGTTACACTAATATATTGTACATATAGCTGTTGATTGTTTAAGTAGGTCAAGGACCTTGTTTACTTGTATGACAGAATCACGTAGAAACTGATAGAACTTTGTAGACATTTCATCTTCCAAAAGAGAATTTTGAAGAGAATCTATTCGTCTTGGGAAAGAGAATTTATACTTTCTGTGAAACAGAATAATATTATTTTGTTAAAAGCCAGGATTCTACTGGATTATTTGTAAATTACCTGTGGCGCCAATACTTCTTGGATTTTTACTCCATTTGAATTTTGCAGAGCATTTTATTATATTTTATTGGAGACTGCTGAAATTTCTAAGTGAAAATTTTATTACAAATCTATGGGATACTGTTTCTGAAGAGACATTCTTGGATTTAATACTACCAGCTGGTAACTTTCTTCACAAGATTCTTCACCACTGGATTACTGGATTCTGTCAAACTGTACTTTGGACTAATTCAATAATTGATAAGTATCACTGTTTTTATTTTCTGTAAACCAATTAGTGTAAAAGAACTTTGTATCGTTTTTTTTTATATTAATTTTTTTTAAATTAAATTTCAGAATAGTTAAATTCATAGTTATTCTTGTTGATTCTCAGATTTCTTTCTGTCACCAATACCATTAATATTTCCACACCGTAACATTGTGTAAAATATCAGACATAAACCATTTAATTTTTCTTTTTTCTAAGTTTGCATTGGTTATAAAAAGAGAGCATGCAGCAGCCAAAAGCACCATGAGAAACAGATTTTCAACTTTTTTGGGCCTAACGTTCATTTCATGGACAGACTTATCAAATTAGGAGGGTAATGACTTCTCAAAAGTAAATTTGAATACAGAGAATGGTTTGCCAGATTCACACATACTACACACGTGATGGTTACTGTTTGTAATTAATGCATTTTTTATTTATTTCTTTATCTAGGCTGCACAATGGTTTTGAGAGACAAGTTTTCAGCAAGGCAGTTTTTTGCTGACTGTAGGCGCCATGATGTCACTGTCATACAGTATATTGGAGAGTTATTACGTTATCTTCTGGCACTACCAGAGGTAAATTTAAGCCTATAAGATGATTAAATATATATGGAAGTGTGAGTGAGTGAGTGAGTGTGTGGGTGGGTGGGTGGGTGGGTTGGTTGGTCGGCCGGTCAGTCGGTGGGAGGGTGGTTGGACTTGGGTGGGTGGGTTTTTGGGCTTACCTGGTTTTGTACTCTGTACAATTAGATTGTTGCTGCAACAGGGAAAAATGTCAGAACTCATTCTGCTCCATTCCCCTCCATAAGATGGTGACAAGTCAATCAATGGAGTAACTCCTCCCATCAATGATGTTTGATGACGTGAAAGCTGTTTGGCAGTGACTGTAGTCACAACGTAACAGCCTTATTAAACATCATAGTGTTTACCTAGCGTGAAATCTAGTTACACTATATCAATTTTCCAATCTCGGCACTAGTTGTCTTTGTCAATAATAACTAAAATATGTTCCAATAAGAGTAAAATCCTCGCTCTCTGACTGGATGAGAACTGGCGTAGTTTCTTTTATGTTTACAGATCCAGTAGCAAACGTTACCGTCTGCCGTCGCCACGCAAAATATTTGAAATGGCTAGCAAGCCGCTTCATTTTTCTGGATTTTTGATACATGCAGCAGACGGTGTTCCAGATGAAGTGTTGTTTAAATTATAAACCAAGCAGTCCTGGTAATTTATCCTTGTTTCCTTGGCAAAAAAATTGCTGTGGAAAACTGGTGCTTCTACGGCAATTGCTGTGAAGCCTATTTGATTGTGTAAAAATCATCGGGGGCAGGGCATAGTCTCAATTGCCAGGTATATGTAGTATGCGGTGAAGTGAATACTTTCAAGTAACTTTAACATCTGAAAGTAATTCGAGATACATGTGTATATAATCACAATCAATGTGCAGAATCTTTCACTCAATTATGCAGGCGACTTGCTCAATATGTATAGTATGAGTGAAAAATAAGATGCAGCATAACCACAAACTGAGTATCTCACTGCACCTATGTCGATAACACTAAAATCTGGCATCAGTTTCTTGAAAGCTCTGTAAGAGCTTTCCAGAAATTGTTGTCAGATTCTGATGTTATCAACATAGAAGAAGCAGAACACACAGTTTCTAGTGGTTATGCTGCAATTTGTACTGTAAATTTAAGATTAGCAGTACAGTAGTGCAACTCAAATGGTTTGATTCCTTGTGTAACCTGGAAGTTGTGCAATTTCTGCTACCGCAAGGCTTTCCGAAGAAGCCATCATCGGCAGTATTTTTGCTGTGGATATTTTTAGTTTTCTCCGCATTTTCCTTGGCACTGCTGATTGCTGAGGGTGAATTACCAGGGCTGAACCGAGTTACGATTTGAATTGGAGATAGAATGAGTTTATCTGGTTTATTGATTACTTATCCAGTGCTGTCGTGGGTAACACAAGAGGTTTATTTATGAAACCTGTGATCGTTAAAAGTTGCCTTGAACAAGGCAACTTTTAATTATCACAAGTTTAGTAAATAAGCCTCTCGTGTTTCACGATGTAGGTTTTGGGCTATGGGTAGTGTATTATTGTAACATGTACGTTATTTTGATGAGTTGACAGTAACATGGTCTGAGGTTTGCGGCAGGGCACTTATGTTCAACTTCTTACACTGTATCAACTTTCCAATCTCGGCACAAGTTGTCTTTGTCAGTAATAACTGTAAATTTAAGATTAGCAGTACAGTAGTGCAACTCAAATGGTTTGATTCCTTGTGTAACCTGGAAGTTGTGCAGTTTCTGCTACCGCAAGGCTTTCTGAAGAAGCCATCATCGGCAGTATTTTTGCTGTGGATATTTTTAGTTTCCTCCGCATTTTCCTTGGCACTGCTGATTGCTGAGGGTGAATTACCAGGGCTGAACCGAGTTACGATTTGAATTGGAGATAGAATGAGTTTATCTGGTTTATTGATTACTTATCCAGTGCTGTCGTGGGTAACACAAGAGGTTTATTTACGAAACCTGTGATCGTTAAAAGTTGCCTTGAACAAGGCAACTTTTAATTATCACAAGTTTAGTAAATAAGCCTCTCGTGTTTCACGATGTAGGTTTTGGGCTATGGGTAGTGTATTATTGTAACAGGTACGTTATTTTGATGAGTTGACAGTAACATGGTCTGAGGTTTGCGGCAGGGCACTTATGTTCAACTTCTTACACTGTATCAACTTTCCAATCTCGGCACAAGTTGTCTTTGTCAGTAATAACTAAAATATGTGGGATCGCTGTGACTCAGTAGGAAGAGGTGCAGGCTGTAAGCCGAGAGGTCCTCGGTTCGAATCCCACCTGTGGCAACCACTTTGTGTCCTTGGGCAAGACACTTAATCCCAACTGCCCACGTGGGGGCACAGTGGCATTGTGTACTAAGGCATACTGAACGTCGATGGTGTACTTGTCTTTGACCAAGGCTAACCCTACTTGTGTGGAGTTAGTACGTTGGTGAGTCTGACTGTTCCTTGGTGGTTCTCTCCGGGTACTCCAGCTTTCTCCACACGAAGTGACTCTGGCTGTCAAAAGTGTTGTAAAACCCCAATAAATAAATAAGCTAAAATATGTTGTGAATATTCAATTTGTATTCCTACAAAAAATGTGCATTTTTTTTCACACAAATTGAAGAATATTCTCTAAAATATGATCAGAGGGTACGTTTCCGTGGGCCATTCGAGAATACTAGTGTTATTCTGGACATGCGCACATAAGGCAGAATGTGATTTGTGTCGTTTTGTTCAAGTAAATGTATTCTGGAATACTATTCGGAATGTATTCTGTTAATCCACCTCACGAGGAGGAATAAACTTTATTCTAGACATGCACAGTATTGCACACTGACTAAATAGTTTTGCACATCACAAATCTGCACGCCTCCTCGTCCCTTCATGTTACACATGTTCAATTTTAGAAAAGAATTGACAAGTTCCGTCATCTGTGCAACCATCAACCTTTCATACGCGATTGTGCAAATAAAACCTTTATGGTTCACAGATGTGGTATTAGAATGGGATTTCATGGCTTATGTGACTGGGTACAGACCTTGTAAAGTAGTGGAGCGGTATGTGTTGGTATGTACAGTATATGGCTAGAAGCCCATGTGTATCCCCATGCCTATGGTAAGGGTCTCTGAAGAAGGTCCATGACCACTGAAGCAGTTTTATTTACCGGTACGTAAACAAATCTATTGGATTTTCCAGGATGTGGTCTGTCGGTTAGCGGGGCCTTAACGTCGCTGAGGCTTTTGGGCCTTTCCAATACGGCTCGACCCGATGCTTTTGCCGAGGCTATTGCACAATGCCTTCTTTCCATAGCCTGTTTACCCTATATAACAATGTACCCCCCCCCCCCCCCTACACACACACACACACACCTCCATTGTTACAATGACACAAGCATTTTCAGTGCACAGCCGCCCTCTCGCTCTGACGTCGCTCATACCCATGACTCTTTTGTGATGTCACTCTAGTAGCCCACAAGGCCTCTTTAACTCAACCCCGACTACAGAATTGCGCCCCACCCAAATGGGCCTTATCATGCTTTGCCCCATGTAACACTGTACTGCTACGGCCCATTCGCTTTAACACACGAGGACTCGGAGCAAGTCCCATGCAGCTCTACCGACTTTATACACCGAGCCCAAACATCTGACAGTCACCTGGTCTTTAATCGACTTTTTGTGTCTGGTGTCCAACGCACGCCCCTACCTCTGTTTCTTCTTGCGATTTTTACTGCCGTATCATACAGGAAATCTTTCGGACTCTTTAATTCCCCTGTTCTACAGCACAATGCAGCCACACGCATAAAACCTTCATCCAGTAGGTGATTAAATTATGCAACTTGGCATTTTGACCGGACCCTCCCCCGCCCCCTGCCCCAAATATACACTGCACCACCGACCTATTTAGAAATGAGCCGTAACACATGACTCCTGTTGGCTCCATATATATTTAGTGGCCAAGTTTCTGTGAGGTGATGCCTTATCCTGGTACCCATGTCTGTACTTTAGCTCTCTAATTTCATAGAAAAATAAACTGAGACTATCTCTATAATTCCGTGTTGGTGTTGAGACCAATTTGTTTCATCCACATCTCACTCTACCATTCAACAATAAATTCAGACTATTCTTGTAATTCCAATTCGGCGTTGAGACCAAATTGTATTAGCCACGTCTCACTCTACCATAAAATAAAATATTGTTGAAAGCTATTGCAAGGTTCAAACTTTCCAAAGGTTTTGCACATTGCATTTACATTAAGTGTCGAATCTACTTCATTCACAGGCACTCGACTAATTATCAGCTTTCAATTTTAATAAAATATATGTTATATTATCAACACTATTTTGTTTAGTATTGATAATGTAATATATATTTTATTAAAAATGATAAAATCTGATAATTTGTCGAGTGCCTGTGCACAGAATAATTCTTGTTAGCTGCCGATAACGCAACCAACTTTTTCTGTGTCGTCGGTTAATTCTTCGACGAGAAATGCAATCTTGATCCATATCGATTATTCTGAATATCATGTAACGTCAAATGAACGTTTCCTTGAGAATAAGATTCTGTAACTGAACTGCGCATGACACACTAGTCGAGTGAATTCTGAATACATTCGGAGTGGCCCACGGAAACGTACCCAGAGATTGTGAGGCATCAGAAAGATGAAAACCTTCATGAATTTTGTTGTTGTTGACCATTCTTTATTTTTAGCAACATTAAACATTAGCATGTTTCTTCCTCTCATCCTTTATTTCATCCTTAGATCCACCATTTCTTTCATAATTATGTGTCTGGCATCATTTAAACTGAGATTTACAAGCACAAATATCAATGACATGTTACTGATTTTAGGGCCAAACAAAGAATAACATTTGCGCCAGTTTCTGAGAGGACCATATAGGACATTGAATTTCAGTTTTTGATGCAAATTTTGGGGATTGGGGAGGGCAAAATTTGTGTTCGGCCCTATAATTTAAGGAGTTAGCACCAGCTAAGTCTGGGTCATTGGTAAGTATAAAAAATATATAAATTACTATAAATTTTTTAACTTTCAAAGATGTGGCAATTTGCCAGTCCCCAAATTGCCATATGTTTTAAAATGTAATGATTCATTTTAGTTCATTATACTAAAAGGTAGAAAATACAATTCTAGAAAATACAATTGTAAAAGTTTATAGTATTGGCTCCAGTGCTCCCTCCTCATCCATACCAAAAGCGCATCCATGCAAGTCAGACAACTTGTGAAAATTGAAAGAGGTAATCCCTTTGGCTCTAACTGAAAATAGAAGTTAATTCTAGAGAACTATCATATAACCTAAGTAAAACAATCAGGTGCGACCAGTGGATCAGTGATTAGAGCAGTGGACTTCAAACAACAAGGTCGATGTTTCGATCCTGACCAGCTGTAACTGTATTGTATCATTGGCAAGATGTGTAAGCCCGACTGGTAGTGCACTTGCGTTCAGCCAGTGCTAACTCTGCTTGTATAGAGTTGGTAAGTCCTTCAGTTGTTCGCTCTGCTTCCTCTACCCGTAAAATTGTCCAACACAGTGTGATCCTGGCTGTTATTTATTTATTTAATTAAGGTTTTAACGACACAGTAACAGCCAAGGTCATATCGTGTCGGTGAGAGTTTTATGGTGGAGGAAACCAGAGTACCCAGAGAGAACCACCGAGCAGCTGCCAGCTCCCCAGCATCGTAACTCCACACTACAGCACAGGCAGGATTGATTGGTGATTAGATAGTGTGCTCCATCGATGTGCAGTACGCCTCTTAGTACAGGGCGTCATCATGCCCCCATGTGGATAATCAGGGTTAAGAGTCTTGCCCAAGGATACAAATCCAGGTCCGAATCGATCGCTCAGATGGTCACCCATCCAAGGACAAACCGGGCTCGACGTTGCTTAACTTCGGTGAATCCTGGGTGTTGAAAGTGTCGTTAAAATCCTAACAAACAAACAAGTATAATATTCTGGCAGAACCCCAAATTTTCGACACATTACCAGTGGACAAGTGGCCGCCACTCCGGTCCACTCTCCTCTATGCATCAAAGTATTTGTATGCACTTATATGTGGTTGGTTGGTTTTGTATGCACTTGTGTGTTGGCCAGTTGGAACAACATGGCCAACCCACTATCATTAGAATTTTATTTGTCGTCTCAAATAATTCTCATAATCACACATTAGCTTCAGATATGACTGAATTGGCTCAGGTCAAGAAATATAGCACGACTTTTCCAAGGATCAGTATGATGTCTTTCGAAAATTTGTTCCCTCCATTGTCATCCCATAGCAGAGGATTTTTCTTGGAACTCTAAATATAACTGCTGTTTAAAACATGTGTTCTGAATTTTTCACATGGCTGACAATTTCGACATTGGAAGAGATTTACAGGAAAGTTAGCTCTCCTTTATTTTCTAAAGTTTTCAGTAAATTTAATATTACCGGTATGAGAATTTCATATAAAAATTGAAATTTCAAAATGTTAAGGAAATTGTATCATCGATGTGCGCATCATTTCACAAACTTCTGGCATTTTCTTGTATAATAGTATAAAAATACCGTACAGAAGCTTGCTTTTTACAATTTTACAATTTTTTTCCTCAATCAGTTTGAACGTCTGTTTAAACCCATGTAAATACAAGAAAATGGTGTTTTCACTATCTTTTGATGTTCTGTAACTTTTTATCTATCCATTATATCGAGAGTACGAGCATCGTGGCATATAATACAGACATTATCCTTTCCATCAATATAATAGTTCAGGAGGTCATATTTGCTCTTTTTTTCTTGGGAATATTAAAAAACGTGTAAACTTCTGTAAAAACACATCCGCGAAACAGAGACAAAGTGGACAATTACTTAGTTGCTTCTAATTTCATTGCCATAACAAGCCTATTTTCCTTTTGTAACTTTTAATAAACGAAAACAACAGATGGCACCGGGAGCTGTCTGTTTTTTTCGTTTATTAAAGGTAACAAAGGAAACTTGTCTTTATTTCTACTAATGTCATAGGTGTTTTCTTAACAATTACATGCTTCTTAATCGGACCTTCCTCTAACGTCTAATAATTTATTAAGAAGAGATAACTTTATTGAAATGACGAGATAAGTCATGGATGAGTTGTGGCGATATTGTATTGTGACCACACTCTAAAAACTCTAGGTACTCTGTGATACCAAATGTGGTACTCGACTTGTCCCATGTGGGGTACCAAAATATGGCACTCCAGGAAACCAAAACATTGTTGGTACTCCAAGAAACCCAAACTGCCTGGTACTTCGTTTTGGTTCTCTAGAAAACCAAACATTTGGTACTTTATTGTGGTTCTCCAGAGAACTCTACTCAAGTGACTCTACTATGGTGCTCCAAGAAACCAAACGTTTGGTACTTAGTTAGCTCCCTGCCCAGTCCTTTCATGTAAACAGCATATACATGGGAGGGGTATGCTCAAATATTGCTCCAATGAGGGATCCAAAGAACCGGACCGAAGTATGAAAAAACGTGGGAGTACCAGACTCCCTCATGGACCGAGATACATTTATTGTGTAGATAACACCACAAATAAGGCCATTAAAAAAAAAAGTCTGTGTTCTCAGGGAATTATACCAAAAAAATTTGACGAGGGAGGGAGGCTTTTTTTTTTATTTTTTATTCCCAAATCTAAAAAACATACCTCAAAATGAAGTTTCTTGGAATCTGGCCTTGTAAGTTCCTACATTGTACATTTCAATTAGTGTCTTGTTGACATCAAACCTGGTAGGTGCTCATGGAATGCTTACAGTCAATTGGTCACACCATTTTTTTTAAGAGTGTTTTCACTATGTTGGTACAAAACCATCAGTTCTCAAACTCCTTCATGTGACTCCCACATGTACCTGCTATGATGGTATGTAAACCTAAGCCCTTTGGGAACTATGAGCCATGGTGCTTTGGAGACTGGTACTGACCCAGCAGTAGGCCATCTTCCATTGATTAGCCCATCTCCCAACTTTCATGAAAGGGTACTTTCTTGAGTACTGAATTCCAAAAATAAGCCCACCACTGACTTTTCATCTTTAATACTTTATATATTATATTTTCCAGGTAAGAAGTTGTCAGGATCTTAACATGATCTGAATAGTTGAAGTCAGCAAGAGAAATGTATTAGATTTTCAATCAGCATATTATTATAAATGTTTAACCCCCTGCACACTGAGGTCAAAATACCAAAATTTCAAAGGCCATTTTTTCTCATAATGCAACTACATGTAGGAATTTAACCAATTCAATCTTGTAGACAGAGCTCAAGATTGAATTGGTTAAATTTTGGTATTTTCACCTCAGTGTGCAGTGGGTTGATACTGTTTTGCCTTGCAGAGATAATTTTATTCTTTTATCACTGTATAAAATTAAAATATATGTTAAAGTGTTTTGATTTTGTGTTTTTCATTTCAGCTCAATTAAAAAACAGAAAACATCTGTAGTGTTTGTTGTTATTTTTTTTATTTTTAAATCCCCTTCCTTTTTACATCTATTTAAATTTAGTTGGGCATCTCATATAAGTGAAATAACTACCCAAGGGTGGAAACGAATAGGTCTGATTCGGAATTTAAAGTACAGACTTGACAGGAGAGTCTTAGAAAAAATATATTTCTCTTTCGTCCGACCAGCATTAGAATATGCGGATGTGGTCTGGGACAACTGTTCAAGGAATTGGCCATTTATATGATACTGGATATTTTTTCAGACAGGGAGAGTATGACATTGTATTGAAATAAAATAAAAAATATATGCTTTGAAACTTTTATTTTGTCAAACTGGTCACATTAAGATAGTATAAAGTTCTTATGAAGACTCTGACACTGTGAGATTTTACAGTAGTAGAAAGGTCACACAATAATGCTGATCACATATTTTTGACTTGTACGACTTCAGAACAGGTGCCCTTAACATGCTACCATGAGGAGACCCTGCTGATCATAGACAAATTTACCTAGGCAGTGGTTTCTAGTCAAGTTTTGGCTGCCTGTTCAGGCAGCCAAGACTTGACTAGAAACCACTGCTTAACCACTGGACGTATAGAGGCTGTTGGCTGGTGGGAATTCAGCATACTTGACCAGGCCCTCAAGGGTTAAACTGATGTCATTGATTGAAGTAATGTCTTTTAGAGCAAACCAGACTCTTTTCTCTGCCATTATAGGCAATAGTTGGAAATGTTTATGTAAAACATCTGCATTTTAGAAGATGAGTGGCTGAAAAATAGTTTGCCATATTTAAACACACACTATGACCTTGGCACATATCCAAGACAAACAGAATTGTGCCCTGGATATATACCAAGGTGATAGGTTGCACATTTTCAAGGATTGAGGAAGCTGTATGCAATACATGAACATTGAGAGAACAGTTAACCGCTGTCAAGAGTAAGGTATGTGCACTATCAACATGCAATATTCTTTACAGGTTATTTAATACCCTATAAGGAGTTTTGCATGATGATTGTTCACTTATATGGTACAGGTCAAAATAAGTTGCAGGATCAGTAACGAAATAAATCACTATATTTTTAAACCACCATAAACAATTCACTCTACTTTTCCTACATCAATAACACAAGGTTCTGACATACGTTTTTGGAAAGCCCTCGGATACAAAATGTCAGATCCTGGTTATATCAACACAGAAAGAAGTAGAATATATAGTTAAACTATGTATTCTACTTTTTTCTGTGTTGATATAACCGGGATCTGACATTTTGTATCCGAGGGCTTTCCAAACACTTATGTCAGAACCTTGTGTTAATCATGTAGGAAAAGTAGAGTGAATAGTTTATGGTGGTTTAATATCTTACAGTTTATTTTGACTTATACTATATCCTCATGTACTTTTATACATATGCTTTGGCAATGGGAAGTGTCTCACTTCTTCACTTTCTTGCCACTTTGGGCGCACTCAAAAAGGTTTCGTTTTCTTTTTAATTTTGCAACCTTGTTCAGGCTACATTCACTGCAAACTGGATAAGCCTCATTGACTTTAATGAGGGATTTGGAACTTCCACAATAAGAACATATATCTGGGAAAATGGCTGAACTAAAATATGGAATCTCAATAGGAGAAGTACATTCAAGATTTGGTTTTGCAAACACTTTATCCAGAACAGAATTGAGATTTGTATTACCTTCATGTTTAAGCTCTTGCAGAGATGAGCCACATGTGTAGTTATACAATTCGATTATTCTGTCCAGAATAACAAGTTCCTGTTTCGAAATCATCTTAGACGAATACAGTACCCTACTTTTTTCACATTCTGAGCATTTAACACAACGCTTCACATTTTTTGCGGTTTGCGCAGAAGGGCTGAAAGGTAACTTTAATTTACCCTCAGTGGCTACTAGTGATGGTCGATGTTCTTCACTGGTAACCTCCCCATAGAGGGTTTCAAACCTCTCATAGTGAGAACTGTCTTTCTCACTCGGTTGTGGGTCTGGTAAATAATGTAAATTTTTATACTGTACCAATGACCCAGACATAGCTGGTGCTAACTCTTAAAATATAGGGCCAAACACAAATTTTGCCCCCCAATCCCCAAAATTTGCATCTAAAACCAAAGAAAACATGTCCTGAATGGCCCTCCACACCTCACCTCCACTGCGCATGCGCAGTGTCAAGGACGTTCCGAAATTGGCACCATTAATCATTCTAAGTTTGGCCCTTCATCAGTTAACATCTGACTGATCTTTGTGCTTGTAAATCTCAGTTTAAATGATGCCAGACACATAAATATTAGTGAAATGGTGATTCTAAGGAGGATAGAGAAGGAGGAGAGGAAAAATGTGTGACAGAATATTATCAGGGCTGTAACTTAAAATTTTTTAATGAAATTATGTTAAGTTACCTATTTTCGAGGCAGCAGCCATTTTGTTGTCATTCTGGTTATTTAGTTACACTGATTTTTCAGTGTTTTCCTCTCTCCCTTTCCTTTAAGTCCCCTCTTGCTATTCTCCCATGCTTTTGGCATAGTTTCTGTAATTATTATTACTAAAATTTCTTGGGAGTTTTAGCTCAATAACAGAATGAATTCTGTTCTTTTCCCCATGTTTACGTCTTCACCTACGGGTGGTTAGGCGTTGTGTTCTGCATCTACCATCTGATGTTCTGCAGTTTCTTCCCTGGAAGTCTCTGTTTTGCATCAGATAGTGTATTTTTGGTAACTGATTCCGGGCCTGGGTGCCTGGAGTCTTATTTTAGTGTTTTTACACTCATTGTTTACATTTACAACAGCCCTCTGTGTGAGGGGGGGATTTCTTGAATATAATATCTTGATGTTATTTTAATCATAACTAGATACATTATTATTGTTCGTAAGTGTTGAATAAATTGTTTAAAATATTTTTAAAATTTTTCTCCACACTTAGGCTTGGGATCCATTGGGGCTCAACGTTACTTTTCAGAAACTTGGGCTATTCTGAAAAAATATTTTTTCAAAATATTTTGATTTCAATTATTTTTTCTATATTAATGGATCATATTATTATGTATTTTGGTTACCAGGGGTTGGTGTGAGTACCAGGACTTTGTTTTCTTTTCACATTGAAAGGATTTTGATCAATTGTAATAAGAGGAAGTCTTCCTCTGACTTTTATAATCATTCTATATGTGATCAGTGTACTCGCATTAACTCCTGTTCTGTATCGTATGATTTCGATGACAACATGGGAAGCGTATGTCACGGTATGTTAGTGGGGAATTGGACACTCCGGTCCTTTCCCCGCAGGGTCACTCTACTTTATCAATTTCTATTTAAGACGATCAAGATTAGGGTGATGTATCTGTGATGTCTTCCAACAGTGTGCCTCCGTCGTCACAATTAATGAAGGGCTAGCGGAAAAGTGCTCATGTAAATATGCCAATTGCCTAAGAGGACCCTAGTAGGTTCGACGGCCTTTGACGTCCGCTAGCTCGCCCGGTGTAGCGTCCATTCATCGAATGGTTCGGCAGCCGGGTTCGTCCGTTGCGGTCTAGAAGGAGTTTTGGGGTGATGCGAGCACTATAAATCAACCAAATGCACACCCAGTGACGGCGGATTAGAGGGAGAACGGAGGAAGCCTTTTAGTCCGGTTCATAGCTCGTTCTGGTCCATCCGGACGACGAGCGAGAGAGGCCCCTCTCTCGTACAACAACATCTGGCCCCAGATGTTGTGGTACAAAATGTTTCGCATTCGGAGCATACGTCCATCGCTCGGGACGCTCCGACATATAGGCAGTCCGGAGTAGACTGTCAATAAGGCTTCCTCATTCTCATGGTAGCGCACACGACCGCTCTTGGCTACGTGACCTCGGATATCCAGTCAGCTTTGCCAGTCAGAGAATCATCGGCGACCAGGTCACACCATCCGGTAGCCAGGGACACGAGGCCTGCAGACTCCGGACGTTCGCATAGGAAAGTGTGCGGGAGTCAACGTACACGGAGCTTCCGGTGGCAATGCATCGTAAGACCGCTACTGCACAGGCCTCGGGAACGGACGTGCTTTCCTAAATAGCACAGCTTATCGCAGCATCCCAGCATCAACTGAATCTGTCGCATATTTTTTATCCGACGATGCTGGGTCGGGACGTTCCGCGGAAGCGGGTACGGACGTCCGAAAATTTCATCCGGTCCGACGGGATACCGAAAGAGATTCGGAGGATTTCGAGCTTTCCCTTTCGGAACAACATATGCTGTTGTGTATGTCATCTGACTTGATCTTCTACAGCTTCTTTCGTCGGACCAGAATGCTGCGATGCCGGATAAGAAACTGATAGTGTCGGTGGACTTAGAAATTTTTGGTTCGGTTCAGGGACATCGTCCCTCAGTTCCGACATAGTCCAATAATGTCACACAAACTTTCGAATTATTGAACGACGCTATATATATATTATTATTATATGCTTGCTATTACCAAGCATTTCGGGTTTCTTGTTCGCAAAGTTACGGAGATGTCTTTCAAAAGTGTGCCTCTGTCGTCATAGTTAATGAAGAGCTAGCGGCAATAAGTGCTCATGGAATATGTCTATCGCCTAAGATGTCCCTTGTAGGATCGACGGAGTGACATTCGCTAGCTCACCCGGTGTAGCGTACATTCATTGAATGCTTCGGCTGCCGGGTTCGTCCGTTGCGGTCTAGGAAGGAGATTTGGGTGATGCGAGCGCTATAATTACTTTAATACTCACCCAGTGACGGCGGATTGAGGACAGATCGGAGGAAGCCTGTTAGTCCGGTTCCTGGCTTGTCCAGGTCCGTCCGGGCTGTGAGCGAGAGAGGTCCCTCTCTCGTCCAACAACATAGGGGACCGCATGTTGTGGTTCAGATATTTTACATTCGGAGCATATGTCTGTCGGTCGGGACGCTCCGTTATATTGACAGTCCGAGAGACTGTCGATAATGCTTCCTCATCCTCACAGCAGGGCACACGACCGCACATTGGCTACGTGACCTCGAGTATCCAATCAGTTTCGTCATTCAGTGATTCCATGGTGAATAGGTCACGCCATCCGGTAGCCAAGGGACACGAGGCCTATACACTCCGTTTGCTCGCATATTAGTAGTATGCACGGGGTAACGATCACGGAGCTTCCAGCGGCAATGCATTGTAGGACCGCTTCTCCACAGGCCTCAGTGACGGACGTGCTATCCGAGTTAGCACAGTTTTTTCGCAGCATCCCAGCAATCGACAGTTTCTTAGTCGAATCAGGAATTATCTGACGGCGCTGGGTCGGTGCGGTCCGCGGTTGCATCAGGTACGGACGACCGAACGCTTTATAGGGTCCGACAGGATGGCGAAAGGGATTCGAAAGATTTCGAGTTTTCCCTTTCGTAGCATCGGAAGCTGCCATTCATATCTTCTGGCATTATCTTCCAGTAATTGTTATTTCGGACTACATTGCTGCGATGTTGGATAAGAGACTTATAGCGTCATTGGACATGGAATTTTGGATCGGTTCAGGGACATTGTCCCTGACTTACCGACACAGTCCAGTAATGTCATTAGAACATGTGTATTATTTATCGACGCTATATATGCATATAAGCCTGCTACCAAGCATGATAGTTTAGTTTCTTGTCCGCAATGCTCATTTCTGCCTTTTTATCATTTATACGAATAATTTATTTTGGCAGAGCAGGGCATACCGAGAGTTCATATGCGTCTAGACGGCGTGGTTAAAGACTGGAAATATTCTTTTTCGCCGTCTATGTCTTTTCCAACCACAATGTTGGAAACGACAATGATGTCTAGTAGACTTAACTTAGACGCTTTATCATACGTAATCCACCTTACTGAGGCGTTATCATTACGTCTTCAAGAAAAGAATTACGGGATATTATCCTCAATGTGATTTCTTTTGAGGGCAGTAGTTTGTTCACGTATAACTCCGCCCTTCAGTGGCTGATTGGAGTTGGTTAGACGTGACGCAGCCCTAGCTACATCCACGCGTGTGGATAGTAAGGTGAAGAACTCTCTCAGAGTCGCTTCGTTCTCGGAGAAGCTTCTCTTCGACGGCAACTTTTCAGCAATCCATGAATTGCTCGATTTACACATTCTCTTGTCTATCTAGTGTTGCAAGAGATTCAGACTGGGGCAAACATTCGGTGGTTGACTCAGAGAGTGCCACTGCAGTTGCCGGATCCGAGTGTTATAATTATGACGGTTGCCAGTCAAACAGGTTGGGATATAATATTGATCCCAACAGATTCGAAGTGCCAGGGTCTTTGGGTTCCGCAGTCTCTAAGCAAGCACTTATCTTCCGCGGAATAATGTTTTTTAGGCTTGCTTTATGTCATTGGATGAACATTATTCAGAAACGCATGTCCAAATCCTGTCCGTTAATTCGACAGTAGTGGCGTATCTCCGGAACCAGGGAGGCACTCATTCATTTCCGTTATTCAATTTAATGGAAAGAATCCTTCTGTTTGTTATAGTACACCAAGTTCTGTTTCGGTCCGTCATATTCCGGGTCGTCTGATTGTTTTACCGGACTCCCGTTCACTTATGGGTCGCTTGTTGCCGTCAGAATGGACTCTCAACAAACAAGTATTCAATCAGATTTGCTATCAGTGGGAGCGCCCAATGATAATTTATTTACGACACAGCTTGCTAATCAATTGCAGACGTATGTGTTTGCTTGTCCGGATCTCTGAGCTAATGTTGTTAACGCTCTATTGATCTAATAGGACGGAATGATAGGATATGCGTATCCTCCGGCGCTGTTGTTTCAGCAGGTATTGCTAAGATAAACAACCACAATACATTTCTGTTGATAGCATCTCTGTCTTCACAGAGACTGTGGGTAAATTTACTCTGATGTCTACTGTGGGACTTAACGCGAAATCTTCCTCAATGAGAGGATCTTTTTTCGCTGGGTAAATTCGTGTCATCTTCATCACAACCCGCAAGGTCGCAACCTTCACGTATTCCGTTGTGTGGTCCTTATTGCATTGTAAGCATTGTACTGGACGAGCTTTGGACGCGATTTCTTACTATAGGAGATCCTCTTCTTCGCTATTCTATGTGGCTAAAGTGGAGGCTCTTCTGTCGTTGGTGTAGGGATCACTATGTTCATATTGTTGATCCCTCCATACTACTCATTGCAAC
Organism: Pictodentalium vernedei; assembly: GCA_031216915.1. Lineage (NCBI taxonomy): Eukaryota > Metazoa > Mollusca > Scaphopoda > Dentaliida > Dentaliidae > Pictodentalium > Pictodentalium vernedei. The sequence goes on along the minus strand of CM062293.1, from coordinate 78,695,954 downwards.
TTTTTAGTATACTTGTTTGACAAGATCTACTGCAGCCTGTTATTATTAAGGTTATAGGTTTATGTTACCTCATACCTATGCACTCTATGATAGTTTACAATTGAGTCTTATGTCTCTTTATCTAAGTCAGTTAGTAACTTTTCGATAAATAGACTTAGAATCATTAGATTAAATTCCTATATGGAATTTAACTTCGGTTCTTATTTAGCTAAGTAATCATTTGAGCCTCTGGAAACAGTAGTTTTCAAATTCTGACCTTTTAGACAGTAATTCTGTTGGCTTCTCTTTTACTGAAGAGTCAGTGAGTTTCATGCACTATCGGTGGATGATTTTCACTTTCGTAGTTTCGGAATCACTACTTCCTTTACTATTTAGGTTGGATTTTTGCATAAGAGTTAGGCTCCTAATATCCGGATCCTATTGTTATTAAAGTCCTTCCGTCTTCATACGGGCATAGGCCTTTACTCTGTCCGGTTAGAGTTTATGTATTTATAAACAGATATCTGTTTATTACTACGGGTGTAAACTTCTAATGTCTTTGATGCCTATTAGAAGGACGTTACGCTCCATTCTATTGCTAATGGATTCAATTAACTATCGATACTGCTTATGGTATATCTTTGACTCAGCAGTTGTGTTTGAGATTTCGGCTCATGAAGTAAGAGTTCTTCTACATCTTGGGCTTACATTAATAGTGTCGCTATTATAGATTTTTGAAGGCTGCTCATTGCGCTCAGCCATCCACATTCATGAATTTTTTATCTCAGAAATATTGAGTCCATTTCTGGAGGCCTCTATTGTTAGGTCTATTATCTACTGCTCAGAATGTCATTCACTTAACAGTTGCTACTATAGCTAGGTAGGCTGTCTGTTTCGGCAGTGACTCCGTTCTGCTGCCCTCTTCGCTCTGGGCTATTTGACCCAGGGCAAGAAAAAGGTGAGGGGGGGGGGGGGGGAGGGTGTTCCTTTGGGTCACCTGTTTTACTATGAAAACAAGGGGATACCTCCTCCGGAGTTAGTAATTCTGAGCTGTTATTGGGATGGTTGTTTAGTGAGAAGTTTATGTTTTAAAAATTCATTCAAGTCTTAGTTTTTAAAGTATAGCTTTTGAATATAGCACGTGTCAACGGACATGATTATGCAATCCTCAGACACTTTTAAGGAGTATAAAGAGTCTCTATTCTCTAGACTTACTTTATTTATTGGCTTACTTTAAAAATTATTAGTATAAGGATTATACTAGATATTAATAGAGTACATGGATGTATGATGCTCAATTTTGGAAGGTGTTGTATCTTTCTAATTTATCATAAATAAGAAAGATACATGTAAGGCCTAATACTTCTTTTTCCCTAGAGGGGATGACTCTATTTTATATTATTGAGCGTATTCCATCTTGCTCTATGTCCTTGGCCCTCCAGCCTTTTTACTATTCAGCTATGTCTGGGTCATTGGTACAGTATAAAAATGTTAAAAAATTTATAGTAATTTATATATTTTTTATACTTACCAATGACCCAGACGGGGATGGCCCTCCCAGGAGTTGGGAACTCTTACCTCCCCGCTGAGTACATAGCGCTTACCAGGCACTGGTTATTAGAATGATTAATGGCGCCAATTTCGGAACGTCCTTGACACTGCGCATGCGCAGTGGAGGTGAGGTGTGGAGGGCCATTCAGGACATGTTTTCTTTGGTTTTAGATGCTAATTTGGGGGATTGGGGGGCAAAATTTGTGTTTGGCCCTATATTTTAAGAGTTAGCACCAGCTATGTCTGGGTCATTGGTAAGTATAAAAAATATATAAATTACTATAAATTTTTTAACTTTTCTGAATTCAACAATAGGTAATTTTGGGGGACCACACATGGTACAATCAAGGTGACCACATTTCTTTATCATAAACAAATAGTGTCTTCTTACAGTGCAGTGTTCTAAGAAGGCATTTAGTTCAGGTAAATCAGCCAACTCTTTCTGCAAATGATGCTCAGTGGTAACTTTACTATCTACCTTTAGCATTTCTTCCCACAATTTGTTCATAGCTGAGTTGGTTGCAGGATCAAAGTTTTTGAACTTCTTGTCTGTAATGACCAGGCGTTCAAAGAGAGACTTCAATAACTGTGTAACAGGAGCAATACTCTCTTTGTATTCCACAATCATTGAAGCATCGTCTTTCAACACTTTCCTCACAGCCTTGATTGTATTGAAAGGCTTTAACTTGCGTTCTTTCTCATCGGACATTTGTTGTCTCCTCATACCTACTGTATTTAAAGCTAGGTTTAAAGTAGACATTACTCGTTCTGCCGGGTTATGCCAAGAAGCCATGGGGGCTGTCCTGAGAGCAATTAGCATATCTAAATCAAGAGCTTTGAATATGCATATCAGAGACAACTGAACCCTGAGGTAGTTTGTACGGTGATCTGGCCCCCCATCAGTGGAAATACAGAGAACAGGCTTGTTGGGATTTGCTCTGATCGCAAAATATCAACAAGTTCTGTGGCATGGCGCATGGGACTTGATGGTTGCAAAATTATATCTTTCATGCCGACTTAAACCTGTCCGTGATAGAAGCTACCACTTAATTGATCTGGAATGTCATTAACGAGACAGACACTTGGTACCAGTGAAATCTTTGTAAAGTCATGGTCAGCTACTTGAAAACTTTCATTTATGGATACCAAAACCTTCCTATCACGATCTACAGCTGCTACTGGGCAGTTGGGCACACCAACACTTATGTGGCGCTTATCATCAAGACACACCAGGGTACAAATGTCCCTATGCAAAATACAAAACTCTTTTAGGTAATGGAATAAAGCCGCACAATAGTGATCATCAGAATGCTTGTTCCTGAACTGACGTGACTAAACCATAAATTTCACGGGCAGGGCCCCAGTATATTGAAGGGAGGCTTTAGCGGATGGGTTCTTTGGCTAAAATTGTAATCTCAACCATTGTAGACTAGGTATTTGAACATTTGGGTCACAAAGTTTGGAAACTTGATCACGTAAGTCACGGACTGATATGGCCTGTGCCAGGTGAGTGATCTGATCATGACGTCTATCATCGACAGCCTCCTCAATGGTAGTTTTTATATAGTCATTACATTTGGCAAAAAACTCAGAATACTTGGAAACTATTCCCGGGTTATGATCACGCAAATCACATATAATATCGGGATCCTCTAAGGAATAGGCAAGTCGGACTCTTTCATCAATTACAGATTGCTCATAATCATGAGAAGCAGAACAGTCACCAGTCAGTGTTTGATAGATATATCTAAGGTACATGGGCTTGACATTTTTTAGTAGACCACATTCTAGAATGAATTTTCTCCATTGTGCATCTGAATGAAACTTTGGAAGGTTTTTTTTTAAGTTCTGCAGAAAGTGCATTAGATTTGGTCATTACTTCACTGTCGGAATCATCTGGAGGTATTTTCCAAACAAAATGTAATGTCCCAACATTGTTATGGAATGCAACAGAATAATGAATGCATTTAAAGTTTATATTTCCCGCTACACAATCCAGGTAGTATCTACGCTGCCAAATATCTGATGGCGTAAAATCATCTAGACTGAATGGTGTGTAAAAATCAACTTCACTGAGTTTTTATTAAATTTTTTATAATGTTCCAAAGACTTTTCACAAAGTATGGGTTTAATTATAGTAAAATTTTGGGACCCAGAATTTTCTTCCAGGGACCCTCGAACTTTGAACATACATTCTACTTTTTCATTCAAATATTTATGATAAGTCCGAAGACAGTCAGCATATGCTACAATGTCTTTCTGAATTGAAGACCACATGTTTTTTTTCATGAATGGCATGTCCACAATTAACAGTAGTTTATCTGAATGAAACTTCAAATCAACTGCATTCAGTTGCAAAGTCTTTTGTTTGTGATTGTGAGTTATTGGCATATTGAACCCAACAAATTTGTTTAGTGTATCAGGTAAGTGCAAGGAACGTTGTTCAAATTTCTCCATGTGTGGATCAACAAACCAAAGTACATCAGTTATTGCTGAAACAAACTTTCTTCCTTTGCTTACAAGCGACTGTTGAAATTTCAAACTTTTTTCATTCAAGAAATCAACAAAATCATTGAACAAACGTTTTTTATTATCCAATTTTCCAGATACTGGGTCATATTTATCTGGTAGGGCCAACTTATTTGCTGTGTCCATCATCAATGTAAACACACTAGATGTTGTACCAGTCGATTCATTTTCATGTGCACTGGAAGTGTCTTTGACTGAAGTCAGTGACGATTCTTTTACTGGGACTGGGATATCAAATTTTACGTATCTCCCGTAATTTTGAATGAGCTCCCCGATTGGGGCGCGCGAATAAACTTTTTGCATTCTGGAGGTTTGCGATTTCCCAATGTAACAAAGTGGTCAAACATCTTTGATTTCGTTTGGAATGTTCAATTCACAAAATTCCCTGTCACTTCGAATTTTTTCGAAGACCTCCCCGATTGGAGTACAAGCACTCATTCCTCCATAGACACTGTAATTTAATAAAACAGTGAGTCCAGATGTTATCGATACGCTAAATAAGCATGCCATTCTTATTTGCTAACATTTACGATGATGAAAATACTTGAGGCAGAACGAATTAATTAAATATGGCATTTGCGAAAATTGAACAGGAAACGGTGCTATTAAAATATGACCGGTGACACAAAAATTTGACCGAGCAATAAAAAAAAATGACGTGGCAGCTTTTTGATGACGCGGGCGGTCCCTGAGAACACAGACTTCTTTTTTTAATGGCCTAATGTCGCTTTGAAAAAAATAAAAGAAGAAAAATTGAGTTATGCAGTTCCTTTAATAACCTTCAACAGATATTATATTGAAGACATACACTGCAACTCACATAAAGCAAATACAGCTGGCACCAAGTCATCCAACCCGCTCCCTATATATGAGCCATTCAGTCATGTTTTCAGGGTCCCAGGCTTTGACCGAAACTGCCATTGTTGATACAGACAACGCACGTGCTTGGTGGAAAGTTGCTCACATGGTGAATGTGCAGGGGATATAACTCCTGTTTATCAATAGTTTGGTATTCCACAACATCCATTTCGTATTATATGTGCAAAATATAGGAGAGGTTATTCATTAGAGATTGGCAGTTGTGATTTTTTCACTTCGGTTTCGGTTTTTTGGGGGGTGAAGACCCGGGTTCCGGTTTCAGTTACGTTTTTTTTCTTTCTGCATTCTCAACTAATTTTGGGAATTTGGAAGTGAAGAACCAATGAACTCATATCAAGTATGAAGTGATAGTCACAATGTTTTTTTCCAGGTGAACTTGAATTCATTGGTTGTTCATAATTCAAAATTGTTATTGCAGGGTATCCGAAAAACAAATTTAAGCACTTCTAGGACTCTGGCCATGATTTTCAAGGACTGTTTATAAGCTTGATGAGATCGGAGACAGGAAATTTTAACACTGTTACCAATGCAAATCATTTAGAGTATTGTAACCATTACTTCACAGGTGTCTACAGAAAAACAATTATTCCCCTTCGATATCTCCATGTGCTTTTGTGCTATAAATAAATATGTACACGCAATGGATGACAAGGGGTTCGGTGACGATTTTAGCGTAGAATGTTGCATTAAAACTCTCATATATTTCATGTAACTACCTTACCACTAGCACATCTGGGTTTACAGGCTGCGTGTGCATACATTCGGGCGAACTTTAATTTAGTACTTACTGCAGATGATCGTTTTCTCCAATTTCTTGCAGACGATCTCTCATCCAGTAACTTTTTAAGCTTCGGGTAAATTTCTTTGTGCTTCGACTTGAAATGTCGAATTAGGTTGCTCGTATTTACATGTTCGGAAGCTATTTCTCTTTTACAAATATTGCAGGGCATTTCGATTACAGTATTCCCACATGATACTCGAATCTTTAGTCACCATTTTAACTCAAGAAAACTATCCTGTGGTACACACGGTTGGTTACCAAGTCCTACTTTCGTTTCTGTAATCAGTAGATATCCGTTCATGGCACTTGACGCATTGACCCTCCCCTCCTTCCCCTCCCCTCCTCCCCTCTCCCTCCTCCCCCACACACGATTGTGGATGATATGGGTTAGTTAATAATAGTTAGAAATAACATCTGCGTTTTCAAATTATCTCGACCGTTGTTCCAGGATACATAGATTATGCATTGTATTAATGATTAATAAAAAAAAACGTAACATCGGTGCAACACGTGGGGTTATCTTCACAACCCAAACCGAGTTGTGCCCTCGGTTATCCGCCAGTCTCTATTATTCACATTTGGTGTTTTAGGTATTTCATATACTGGTGGTATCTTGAAATACCAAAATGTATTGTTTTTTAGAGTGAGAAAAAATATGTCTTCTCTTTCAGTCACCTCTTGATACGAAACACAGAATTCGAGCGGCATTTGGAAATGGGTTGCGAAAGGACATTTGGGCTGATTTCCAGAAGCGATTCAACATTCCACACATCTTCGAGTTTTTTGGTGCAACAGATGGAACCGGCGCATTTTTAAATGTGAACAATAAACAAGGAGCTGTTGGGAGACATTCACCTATTCTGGTAAGTATTTCCTTGAAACTTGGGTGCTCTAGCAAAGATTAGCATTTATTTTGAAGCCAAAGGTTGAAGTACTACTTCCCTGTCTTGCGAAGTTGCTTTCAAGTATAATTGAAATTCGCAGGCTGAACGTTTTATAATTTTTTGGGCTGTGCCAATCGGATCATTCACAGGGAGTAATTTACTTATAAAGTTTTGAAAAGCAAATTGTCTAACAATATTTAAAAATGTATCGCTCTTTTCAATAAAGTCATTCACCGAAGCTGAAATGACTTTTCGCGATCGCCTGTCATTTATTTTTATTATATTTCTATTAAGACCAGATTTTTAAGGTTAATTTTCAAATAGCTACCTTTCTCCAAAACATCGTAGAATTTCTTCTTTTTTTTTCAACTTTTCAACCCCTGTATCAAGTCCCCTCTTTCAAAATTTGGATATATCAACTACAACAAAAAACATATCTAAAAATGTGGCACCGACTGAGGAAATTCGCAAACGGTTATTCATGAATTTTGGGGTAACTTTATTATATCAGCTCTCCATTCAAATAATCCAAGTTTAATTGTGGTATAAATAGACAGAACGCGATGTGCGGATGAATCAGTGCATGTTTTACATAACGAGTTGGAATGACATAGTCACATTTCACAAGAACCGTGGACTTGAGCGAAATATGACTACGCCATTCCAACGAGTAAACTATGCAAAACACACATCGCGTTGTGTGTTTATTACACATCCCTATGCATTAAAATTCATTTAAATAAACAAATTTTAATTCCAATGTTTAAATCCAAAAGTGAAGAGTCTGTTAATTTTTTTTGAAGCGGTATTGATCAAATGGATCTATAAAAAAATCAAAACAATCATTAGCCCTTTGAACCCCAGCAGCCGCTTTTCCAGCTAGGAACATGATACGTCATAACGTCATTAAATAACATGGCTGCTCAGTAAATGTATGGGGTAGACCAGTCAATAGTTTCAAAATATTGATTGGTCTAACCCAGATAATGAACTCTTCTATTTGCTGCCATTGAACTGGCATGGCAGATACCATTAGAGTTCAAAGGGTTAAGGGACCAGTCTAAATTACAGTCATTACCGTATCTTTTCTATCGCGCGTGTTTGTTGAAATTCGTATTGCGGTTTCTATAGTCTCCTGCACAGGCCCACTTGGTTTTCACCTAGTGGACTGCGCAGGATACTATTCGGCTGGTGTCCATTCACGCATAACAATTTGATGGCTATTACTGATAGTAAAATATAACTACAAATTTGGGCGGATTTGCAAAACAGCTGGGAGACACCTTTTACGCTTCAGACGATCGATAATTTTATAACGAAATTTGGAAACTTTTTGATGCGTAAGTAATAACTCTATGGGAAAGGAGCTAGTCTAAACTCTGCAGGGAAAAGATCCAGCTTGTACATCACCTGTTAAATACATTAACATTAACATTCATCTCATAACGGCAATTCCGGCAATCCCGTTAAATACAAGTGTTTCAAGTTTAATGTGTAATAATACAAAACACAATACAGGTAGAGTTTGAGCGACTGGGATCAACCATTCTTATTGGAGTCTTTTATATCCTTGAAAAACTCTTCCTCGGGTTGTTTCTTCCACCCAACTCCCCCCCCCTCCTCCCCCCCCCCCCCCCCCACCCAGGTGTTCTGTCTTAATATTTTGTTGGCTAGGTTGAAAAAAAGAATAATAAAATTTGTATGGTCAATAGCGCTGTTCCTTTTGATGATTATGTTAGCTGGAGGGTTAATTCTGGTAAATAATGTTTACGTCCGTTTGTATTTAGTGCACCTCGCACAGCAAACAATTTTTTTTTATTTTAATCACTCCTACACCTCCTCCAGCGAATGTCCTCGAGAAGTGATTTATGGTATACATTTTTTTCTCTTCAGAGAGCATTAGGAGTAAGTACAAATGCTATTGTCAAGTATGACGAAAATACTGCCACTCCAGTCAGAAATAAATATGGAAGATGTGTCCATGTCAGTGCTGGTATGTACATATGTAAAATAATGAACATGCACCCAAAAATCACTTGGGCTTAATCAACCCAACTGGGTTCATATTTGTTCAACACAGTTGATTTGGGTTGATTTTTAACCCAACTGATTATAGAGAGTGCTGATCAATTTTTGGGGTGAGATGTTTTTTTCCGTTTACTTTAAAATGGTATAATTATTGAAATGTGTTAATTTAGAGCATAACACATGGGTCGCGATTGGTTTATTGCGTCAAAGTTATTTATTTATTACTTATTTATTTAGGTTTAACGACACTTTCGACCACCGGGAAATTATTGTGTCAAAGATGTACAAGGAAAATCTGACAGATGTGGTTATTTCTCTTCTCATAAGTCGTAGAGATGAGCGGATCTATTGGTAAGCAATTGGCTATTGGCCGATAAAAGCCTATCGGCAATCGGTATGAATAGCACGAAAAATATCGGCTCTTGCCGATTGTTGAAAAAAATTATTGGGTACCTATTCTAACTTTATTTCACAGCCATTTTAATGTTCTGCTAATAACTAACAAACTCTGCCATGCATTACACTGTGTAGATCAGACCCCTGATGTAACATTTAAATAAGCATATGAAGAACTTTGTGACAGGTCGCACCACTTTTTTCCATTGACAGTGATTACTAAACTTCAATCTTTCACGTAAAAAATCCGATGACGTTTTAGCCTTTGTAAGACTGTGGCCCAGCCGTCTAGAGACATGGACCTCAGTCATACAAAGATTGCAACTAGGTATGTGTACTTTCAACATCCAGGTGTGCACTTTCAACAATCAATATCCGATGCGGAAATTGGCAAATTGCGCATGTCAATTCTGATCACGAGGACCATACAGTAACACACAGAACTTATTTTTATACTGTATACCAATGGCCCAGACTTAGCTGGTGCTATCTCAAAAATATCTAGGGCCAAACACAAATTTTGCCCCGGAATCCCCAAAATTTGCATGCAAAACCAAAAATTAGAAGTCCTATCTGGCCCTCCATACATTTACTCTCCACGCATGCGCAGACGCCAGGAAGTCACCGAAACTGGCGCAAACATCATTCTTTGTTTGGCCCTCTGTCAGATAACAACAAACTGACATCTGTGCTTTTAAATCTCAGTTTTAATGATGCCAGACACAAATCAATGGTTATTTTGGTGGATCCAAGGACACAACTGGATGAAGGAAGGAAGAAACGGTAGTTTGAAACATTCAGGGCTGTAATTTTATATTAATTATAAAAATTAGTTCATGTTCCCTAATTTTGGGACATGGGCCTGACGTCATCATTGTTGATAATGATCTGTCCACTGTTTGTTTAGTATTCCTTCCCTACTTCCCTTGATCCCCCAGTTAGCTCCCAAGCTTTTTGGCTTGTTCTATGGAAATTTTTTTATAAATTTTCTTGGGAGTTTAATGTATTATACAGAAGATTATTCTGTACATCCCCATGGTTACGTTTTCACCCTTGGGGTGTTTAGGCGTTTTTGTCATGCATCATACATCCGATGTATAATTTTTTCTTCTGATGAAGATCTTGCTTTACATCGGATAGTCTTGTTTCTGTTACTGACTTCAGGCCATGTTGCCTGGGGTCTTGTTTTTGGTTTGAAGTTGTTTACTTTGACAATGCTCTAGGTAGTTTCCTATCATTTAAAGAACGGCGGTTGTAAGTAACATTAAATATTCTGATAGTGTGGTAGTTAATTTTATGGCATATTTTTATAATTTTGTCCACACTTAGGCTCTTTTAGGCTCATCGTTCCCTTTGAGAACTTGGGCTCTTATTTAAGAAAAAATTTTCAAAATTTTTTGAAGGAATCTTTCTTCTAAATGTATTTATTTCATCGTTCATATTTTAATGTTATCTTATTTTTATGTAGATTTGGTGGTGGTACAATTGGCCTATGTTAGATTTTAGTTAATAATATTTCTCTAATAGCAGGGCAAATAAGAGGAAGCCTTTCCTCTATTTATATGGTCATCCTTGCTTTAGTCGATGTACTACCACTAATTCTTGCACCATGTGTCAGATTTTGACAATGTTGATGACTGGTGTCATGGTTTGTTGTTAGGCGAGTGGACACTACCGGTCCTCTTGCGGCGATGGGACACTGCTGGTCCTCTCACCAAAATGTCACTATAGTTTTTTAGTTTCTATTCACAGAGGAACAAGAACATGGTGTGTTTCATGACGCCGTCTGAGAGTGTGCTTCCATCGTCGTATTATACTATTAGAGCTAGCGGAAAAGTGCTCAATGATATAAGACAAGGGCCTAAGCCTTAGAATATTGGGTTTACGTCTTTGTCTCCAGCTAGCTCAACCGGCAGATCTATCACGCAGAATATGGGTGGTGTGACGCCGGGTATGTCCGTAGCGGTCGAGAAGAGGAACAAGGGTGTAACAAGCACTATAAAAATCCAAACATGCTCACCCTGCGTCGACGGAAAGGAGGAAGCAGACAAGTTCTGAGGTATGCTCGTCCAGGTCTTCCAAGATCGCGAGCAAGTGAGAGGCCCCTCTCTCTTATAACAACATCTGGGGTCAGAGGTTGTTGGTAGGAATTTGCGTCAGTTGGCGCTTACGTCCATGCCTTCCTGTCCGGGATGCTCCTTCTAATAGGCTGCCGGGTTGGCTGGTCTTATAGCTTCCTCTACGTTCGAAAAGCACACACGACCACACAAAGTCCGTTGTCGCATTTAGACAGGGCAAAAAACTATGGCGCATGGTTTTAGTTCCCTGTCGCCAGCTAGCTCGACTGGGGAAGCGTTTACTCAGGCTTCTGAGAACTGTGACGCCGGGTGTGTCCGTTACGGGCAAGGTGATGATATAGGGTGGAGCGAGCACTATAATATAGTAACATGCTCAACCAGCGACGACGGAAGGATGAAGCCGGCAGGTTCTGAGGTACGTTCGTCCAGGACAGCCAGGACCACGAGCAAGAGAGAGGTCTCTCTCTCTTACAGCGTCATCTGGGGACAGATGTTGTTGGTAGGAACTTGCGTCAGTCGGAGTTTACGTCCTTGCCTTCGGTCCGGGACGTCCCATCTAACAGGCAGCCGGAGTCGGCTAGTCTTACGGCTTCCTCTACATAACGGCTAAAGAGCTCTTAATATTGCACAGGGCTATAAACCGCGGTGAGTGGTTTCAGTTCACTGTCGCCAGTGAAGCGGTTAATATTGAATATGAGGACCGTAACACCGGATGTGTCGCATGTGCATTGTATTCGGAGCTAGCTGCATAAGTGCTCAGTGATATAAGACAAGTTCCTAGACCTTAGAATATAGGGTTTAAGACCTTGTCTCCGGCTAGCTCAACCGGCGGATCGTTACTCAGAATATGGGTAGTGTGATGCCAGGTATGTCTGTAGTGGTCGAGTGTGAAACAAGGGTGTAGCGAGCACTATAAAATCCAATCATGCTCACCCTGCGTCGATGGAAGGAAGAAGCAGGCAAGTTCTGAGGTATGCTCGGCTAGGTCTCCCAGGACCGTGAGCAAGAGGGAGACCCCTCTCTCTCTTTCAACAACATCTGGGGCCGGGTGTTGTTGGTAGGAACTTGCGTCAGTCGGAGCTTAAGTACATACCTATTTTCCGGTACACTCAGTTCAATTCTTAGCCGGGGGGCGGCTACAGTTTGGCTTCTTCAGCGTCTACCAAGCACTCCCGACCGCACTTTGGCTAAGTGACTTAGGATATCTAGTCTGCATCATCAAGAGGTCCACTTTTTGTGAAGAAAGTCGCACCATCTAGTAGCCAAGGAGATGAGACTTCATTCATCGGGACGTCCACAGTAAAGAGCCATCTCGGACACACTGTCCCAGGAACAGCTGGCGGTGAAGCAATACATGACCGCTGCTCCTCAGGCCTCCGTAATGGACTTGCTGTCGCAAATTGCGCAGCTCATCACAGTATTCCTGCTAAGGCAGAAGCACTCAACGTCAATCTCAATACTTGAGCTGTTCAGTGATGCTTGATCGGTCTAGTCATCTGCCTGTTCAGATGCCGGTGACCGTGATTCTAAACTGATTTAGACGAATGATGAAAGGGATACGGATGAGAATAACCTTCCCTTTCGGAAACAACTCATGGATGATATGGATACTGTACATTATCGTTTCCTTGAACTTGTTCCAGTGAATCACAATGCTGCGAGTAATTGTGAGAAACCGCTAGCGTTGTTAGATGCTGACTTCATCCGGACAAAGAGCAGGATAATAAGATCTCTTTTGGTTAAGTCCACACGGGTGTCACAGGTCTTTGATTATGTAGATGATGCCATATTTAACTTCCTGTGGGAAGAAGTAATACGGTTTCTTATCATCATCTTCTGTATTTTTTACCATTTTTTGATCACATACATTTAAAAAATGACCGGGGAAGATATGTTGAGAGTTTCTCTGCATTGAATGAGCAGACTAAGATCTTAGTTGTAGCCTTACCTTCATCATTTCGCTGTTCACTCAGACACAATTGAGAAGATAATTTCTTATTCAGAGCGAATTTAGACTCACGGTCTTATGTATGTCAATTTTAAGTTCTGTGATGCAACGTCTATATGGAAAGGAATTTTGTGGACGTTTGTACCTCTTAAAAAAATTCTTTCCAGGCCTATTTATCATATCTCTGTCTTAACAGATGTTAAGTGGGATCTATTCTGATGTGACGAAGCCTTGCGTCGTCATCTTTAACATTTGACTAGGTGGAAAACTTGCTACAGGTCGCTTTAGTTTTCCAGACACTAAGTCTTTGATGGTTAGCTTTCATTAATGTAGGATTAAGCTACAAGAAAGCATCAATACTCGGCTCTTTAAGTTGGGGTCTAATCGACCAACAACAGCAGAAAAGAGTAGGAGAGGTTGTCCTAGACTCAGATCGTCTATAAGGGCTCATATTTAAGGTATAGGTATCCTTCCTATATATTACTTTAGGGATTGACTATACAGCCACTTGGATAGGGGGTTTAGGTCTGTTTGAGTTTACTGATCAGACACCCCTTAACCGGTGGCTAAAGGCTCTTATAGAGCTCGGTCCGACCGATTTTGACTGGAACTGGATAATTAGGTTATTTATGATAATCTTTCAGTCGAAAAGCGAGCGTTCAGAGATGCAGCGAGTATAGTTCTTTAGATCACTTGAATAATGAACTAGATAATGTCTCATGGGATGAATGATAGGATACACATATCCTACAATTCATTTTCAACAGGTGGGTTCTTCCCAGGCCTATTTATCATATCTCTGTCTTAACAGATGTTAAGTGGGATCTATTCTGATGTGACGAAGTCTTGCGTCGTCATCTTTAACATTTGACTAGGTGGAAAACTTGCTACAGGTCACTTTAGTTTTCCAGACACTAAGTCTTTGATGGTTAGCTTTCATTAATGTAGGATTAAGCTACAAGAAAGCATCAATACTCGGCTCTTTAAGTTGGGGTCTAATCGACCAACAACAGCAGAAAAGAGTAGGAGAGGTTGTCCTAGACTCAGATTGTCTATAAAGACTCATAGCAAAGGTATAGGTATCCTTCCTATATATTACTTTAGGGATTGACTATACAGCCACTTGGATAGGGGGTTTAGATCTGTTTGAGTTTACTGATCAGACACCCCTGAACTGGTGGCTCAAGGCTCTTATAGAGCTCGGTCCGACCGATTTTGACTGGAACTGGATAATTAGGTTATTTATGATAATCTTTCAGTCGAAAAGCGAGCGTTCAGAGATGCAGCGAGTATAGTTCTTTAGATCACTTGAATAATGAACTAGATAACGTCTCATGGGATGAATGATAGGATACACATATCCTACAATTCATTTTCAACAGGTGGGTTCGTCTGTTGTTTCACAGAGCGAATTAGCCAGTTGTTTGTCTTGCTTTTATCTTTTATCTGACGCATTAACAGCGGAAAATGAAAATTTTATGTGTCGGATGGGGTTGTGCGGAGCGGCTATGAATGTTATTTCGATGGGTCGCTTACGCACACGTCCCCTCCAGTTATTCTTAACTGGACTGGCAGACATTTTTCGCTCAAGACCTGTTTTGTTTTAGCGAATCTTTTAACATAAGGTCAAGTTTGAGCATATATTTAACGGTTTTCTCAATTATGATGGACATGAGTTCATTATTGGGTTACAAATCTGAGTCCGATAGTCTCTCTATTCAGGGATCCTGGGACCCTCGATTCTTGGAGACCACATATTCAGAAATGATATCTTATTGTTTACGCTACATCATTGAATTTATATTATTAGCAATCATGTATTTATAGATGCAGATCAGAGTTTATCAGAAGAGAAGAAACGCTTCTTTTGTCATTAATTTCCAATAGAAGGGACATTTTGGTTCATTCTGTTGCTAGATAGATTCAATTAGCTATTCTTACTGCTTAGGAAAATTTATCTTCCAATCAGCAGTCAGTGCTTAAGATTTCAGCGCATGAAGTAAAAGCGCTGACAGCATCTTGGGCTTATTCTAACTGTATGGCTATTACATAATCTTATGTAGGATCGCTTCAGAGTAGCTGAGTTTGCGGCGCACAGGAATAGTAGTTTCCATCATTTGTGTCGCCAGTATTAGGCATTTGAGCGCATACAATTGACGCTAGGCCGTATTCATGGGAATGAATGATAGGATATGTGTATCCTTCAATTCATTTGTTTCTATTGATTACATTGAGGTTAAAGTGTCTGTTATTGAACATTCGCCAGAAGCTTCCCTCACGAGAGGGTTTTCTTCTTCAAGGGAAGTTTTGATCTTCACGTCATTCTCCGCTCTCAGTAGCATAACAGTATGTCAGACGTGAGGGAGCTTTGTGGTTACTATATTTTTGCTGTCTGGACCAACAATGATTAAGTAATGTGGGTGAGGAGGTTTCGACATGAATTCGAATCCCCCCCCCCCCCCCACCCCCCACACTCACACACTGTTGCATATATATATCTTAATACATACATACTATGCGTTTGGGTCGTGTTGCATGGCGCCCTCTTAGGCATATACACAGTTTTGTTGCATTAGTTTCTGGTGTTTATTTTCTGATTTCTAATATACAAGCACTTATTAATCATCATAATTGCTGCTATTTGAGTTCATAGGTGACTGCATAACCACTTAGTGTTTTTTCAGATGATTACAGGCTGGATTTTAATGCACTCGGGCGATTTTTTATTACTCTATCGCTTTGGTGGACCTTAAAATTATTATATATTTCGGGGGCGATCTGTGTTGGAGCTGGTTAATCATACCTACCTCCATTTCTAGATCCTGGCCGTTATTTTGTCGGTTCTCAAATCGCATATTCTCATGTGGTTATAGTTGTAGATACCAAATAGTACACGTTGGAGAGTGTTTTTACCAGATTTAATTGTACAGAGGCCGCCTGTGAATGATCTTTGAAGCGTGTTTTCTCTGCAGAGATTGTTCATCATATCTCGCTTTAATATGTGTATGTTATATTATTATTTCACTGGTTTCGTCGTACCTGTATACGCCGTCTGCAGTGCATATTTTGTAGCGGATATATTCGGCATTCAGCTGTAGTATTATTGTATGGCGTTGGTTTATGGGCAATTTTCTCTAATTCTCAAATATGCCATTCTAATTTTGGGGGCTTAGTCCAGACTAGCCTTAAAAATTTGTGACCTCATTACATCCTAATTAGCATGATTTCATGCCCAGATTTAGGATTTACATAATTGGGATCCATATCAGGATATGTCTCCTCTATTATGGTATAAAGAGACATACATGTAAATTCTAATTAATCTAATTTTCTTCTTCGTGGATTGAAGGATTTGATGTATGTTGATTTACTATTTCGGAAGTTCTAGGCCCTCCACCTTTTTACGATTCAGCCAAGTCTGGGCCATTGGTTTTCAGTATAAAAATATGAAAAAATTTAAAGTAATTTATATATTTTTATACTTACCAATGGTCCAGATGGGAATGGCCCTCCCATGAGTGGGCAGTACTGGGCACTTATACCTCCCCGCTGAATTATTATATTATAATCTTTTTTACAAAGAATGATGTTGGCTCCAGTTTCGGTGACTCCCTGGTGTCTGCGTATGCGCGGAGAGTAAATGTATGGAGGGCCAGATAGGACTTCAAATTTTCGGTTTTGCATGCAAATTTTGGGGATTTGGGGGCAAAATTTGTGTTTGGCCCTAGATATTTTTGAGTTAGCACCAGCTAAGTCTGGGCCATTGGTAAGTATAAAAAATATATAAATTACTTTAAATTTTTTCATTTTTATGAAAAGGGTTGTTTTACTGTTTCATCAATACAAGTCCTGTGGCAAAACATGGACGCTAAATCCGTGATATATTTTTGAATGTTATCTCGTAACTTTCTATGATTATGAACATATTCCACTTAGAATTCTTACTGTATACAAATAAAAGAAATGAATGTCGTAACGACTAGGGGTGGTGGAACCATATTACAAGGGGGGAGGCACAGTTGTCAGACCCAGGAGAAATCGTGTCAACCAATGTTTTGACCCTGGCAGATGCTGAAGCCTCCTCAGGAAAATAGTTTGCAATATCACAGTCAAGTCGAGTCACAAAAAAGTGAACAACGTATTTTTACTATTTTATGACATGAGCTACAACTTCCGACGACTTACAGTAACTAATAGCATGAGGGCTGGACTTTTCTGTTACCAAACACCCACATCAACATGAATGAGTTCTACAGTGCAGGTCACATGTCAGTCGCATGATGAAGTTGTTGACATTGTGATGTTTTCGTATGCGTTCTGGAATGTGGACATGGAGTATACTGAATGGTAATTAGTAAACTACACCAGTGTATGCTTGCTTTGGCCAATTTAAATTAGCTGTTGAATGACACATCTTATCATACCCCACTTATACATCACATAAAGTGTAAATGTATCATGCACGCCCCTTCTCAACTGAATGTTTCATGCTGTAATCTTGCCTGGTAAAAGGTGCACGCAAGTCTTAAATGACGAGCGCTCTGCGGTGCACACGTGGTATTTTTTCAAAATCAAAGGTCAGTCGGCATACATCATAGACAAAAAAGGGCGAGTTTGATATTACCGCAAGAGCCAAGAACTAGGGTTGTGTATCTTTTGGCCCAATGTGTGATATATCTTATTGTGTATGATAATAGCAGTGATGCGATGTGTTTACTGTTTAGCTATCGTAATTTATTTTCTTTATTTATTTTATTACTTGCACCGAAAGTATATTCAATATTGTCACCCCACTTTTTCCGACCATTTTTACGGAAATAATATGGGTGAACAAAACTATTTGGTATCGGTATCGGCCGATAGTAAATCAAAACTATTTGGTTTCAGATAAATAGGCAAATCTCTTATCAGCTTATCACTAATAAGTCGTACGTTTCTCCCCGAATAAGGACCATAGACTTTTATTCGGGGTGTCACGATTTTGATTTTCCTTATCGATTAATCGGGTGATATAATCGATTATAGTTGACTAATCATACACAGGCGACCCCTTGAGAACACGAAGAAAACTAGCATGCTCCGTACAAAAACAAACATCCTGAATGCTCCAAGTTGGATTTGTGACATTATGCTTATGCCTTTCGCACCTCATTTCTGACTTTTTATATGCCAGTAACAGGGACAAAGGAACCTGGGGGGGGGGGGGGGGGCAGGGCAGATGGCACATTCCACCACTTTCACCATCCATAAATAGTTATATTTGAGAGAGAGAAAGCAGCCCTCGAAATTCACCGATAATGCCGTAGACAGACAAAACTCCCTCGGCAGTCAACCGTAGTACTAGTAGATCGCCGTCGGCAGGTAAAGGGTCTAACCACAGACTATAAAGTATAGTCTGTGGTTTTACTTTCAGTCGACTATGTGATGACAGTAGGCTAAATACGCAGTTCCCGACGTCATAATAGTTCACATTTAATCATTGATTATAGTCTCTATTGTCTGTCTTACTTTCAGTCAGTCACGTGACGACAGTGGGCTAAACACATAGTTCCCAACGTCAGAATATTTCATCATTAGCCATTACGTCAGTTGTAAACACCACGTGTAATGTCTGTTTATGTCCAGTGAATGAATAATGAAATCCACGGCAAAATTATCATTGATTATGGGGGTGAAAGAAGACACTATTAATAAATGGAACTTAGACTGCATTGGATATGAATTGGGAGAAAACAGTCTAACCCAATCATCGAATAACATTGGCCCTATTCCAAGTTCTTTTTTCTCGGCAGCTCACGCTCGGAGAATCAAAAAAAAAAATCGATGTCCTTTAAAGAAATCATCTTGCAAAAAAGTTCCAGTTAGCCCATTTTGTTGCTTTTAACAATAAATCATTCAAAGACTATGAAAGAATCGCAAAATTTGAAAAGGACATACATGGTGTGGATATGGGGTCAAGTTATATGAATGATAAGGCCTGCCAGGAAATGGTATCTGTATTGGCATCGTGTTTGAAGGGTGAAATGTGACAAATAAGTTGAATAATTGTGAATCTTGTTATTATTCTGTACTATATGATGGTTCTAGTTCAGCTAAAACCATGGATGAAAAGGAAGTGTACCTCATAAAAACTTGTGATGGTGGGCGGGTCAAATTCAATGTCATGTCTTTGGAAGAGCCAAATGAAGCGAGTGCCGAGGGTTTGAAAGAGGCTTTTGATCAAAGTTTTACAAAACTTAATTTCAATTTTAAGCCAAGTGAGCGGCAAATTGGCGTGGGGAGTGACGGCACTGCCGTGAACAATGCCTTATTCAAGCTCATTAAAACTGATGTTGCCGATCACATCATCAAAGGGAGGTGTTCAAATCATAAAATGGAGTTGGCCGTGGCCTATAGTTTCAAGGGATCTGAGCTTAGAAGCAAAGATCTGATCACTATTCATAAAACATTCAAGAGGGCTAACCTGCAATGGCGGTTAATGAAACGACAGACTGCCTTTCTTGAGATAAAATTATTAAAATACAAACGTCCCACGGGTACTCTGGTATCTCACCAAGTTGATGCCTCAGAAAGCTATATTCAAAATCTACCCATCTTCATTGGTTTCTGCAATCAACAAATACAAAAACCTCTTAATAAAACAATGTGTGATTTCATGCCCAAACTCCCTGGACTTCTTAATGACGCTCGAAAGTTAGAACGTTGATTATTTCTCTCAGCTCGAAAAGATGTTCTCTCTTACCCTGCTTCCTTTTCCCAATGTATGGAAAAAATTGAATTATTGATACCTGAAGCACTCACAACTATGAAATCCATAGTGTCAAGCATGTCGCATTTGAACCAGCTCATTGAACAAAAAGGGTCTGCAGCTTTCTACGATGAGAGCTATTTCCCTACACTGACAAAAAAAACACAAGAAGTGACGCAGAAGAGTTATCCGATCATTTTGTAACATTCTATGGGTATTCCATGGCCTCTAGCCTTGACACTGCCCTATCAATTGTAACAGCCGAAATCCAGGGTATTCTTAAGAAGCTTGTTTCGAACATGACCTCCCATTTTTCTGAATTCTTGTCAATGCAGCAGTACTGCTGGACACAAAGCTATATCAGCATAAGACCACAAATGACCTATTTGACCATGCACAGCAAATTACTAAGCGCTTTTCAACTCTTCTTGAAATCAATGGGTGTGACCAATCAAAGTTGAAAATAGAACTGGGACTGCTTCAGACTCATATTTGCACTTTTCTTAAGACAACGTCGCCCACCAATGTGTGGCCCCAGGTGTTTACCGTCAGACCTGCTCTTGGTATATCTAACATTCTGCATGTCATTGAAATATGTATGGTAATCCCAGTGTCCAGTGCAGAGGCCGAGCGTGTCTTCAACACTTTTGCTCGAATAAATGGGAAAGAGAGGCAGTCTCTCAATCATAGTGCCATTGAAGACCTACTGATTATCAGAGGCCATCCAGTCTGAAATAATCTTGAATTTTATAACAGTGCGGTTGACAGTTTTCTCACTGTCGAAGCAATAGCTGGGAAGAAAATGTCACGTCGGGTTGATGGATATATTATAAAGGGGGTTAAATGACATTGCAGACGGCAGAAGAGCCATGGTTAGAAAATGATCTGTTTGTTTGTTCCTACCACAGTCAAACTCAATAGAGGAATGCTGCAAAGAAGCAACAAATGATAATGCAGCTGCGGGGGATGCTGAACTTCTCAGCGATTCTGACGATCCCGACTTTACAGTGGAGGATATCGACTTGAATGAGATATCCTCAGATGGTTGTTCATCTGAGACAAATAGTGAAATAGACACAAGCGAATGACTGTCCGGGTCTGTCCCCAAAACTAAAAGTGAAAGTCACCGCCTGTCTTTGAAGCGTTAGGATAATAAATATTTGATGGCGGTTAAGCCTGTTTTGAATAATTAATCCCTCACACTTCAAGTAATTGAGTCTTTGGCTCAATAATGAACAACCGGCTCCGAAAAAGCTTATTTATAATTAATCAGGAAGCATTTGAGAATTAGTGGTGGTGGTGTGGTGGTGAATGTAGCTGAAAGGCCTGGGGACGTCAGAGGGGGGGAGGGGGGCATTGAGACACAGAAAAAAAAACATGCCATGACGGGGATTGTTTCCGGATATGCAATTTTGTTAAAATTTAAATATGCTAAAGCTGCGATGCTTTAGCATATTTAAATTTTTTTTTAACATTCATGTTTGGGCAGGGGGGTGGGGATGCTCTGTCGCTCTTACAATTCCGAGGCTACAGTATATTTATCGGTGGCACACCCCTCCTCCTCCCCCCCCCCCCCACTTTTTTTTGAACTGTCAGGTTCGGTCAATGGGGGGGGGGGGGGGGTGTGCCACTGATAAATATACTACAGTTTGGAAATTGTAACAGGTATTGGAACATGTCTTTTTGTGCCATAATTATTATTATATTTGAATGTACGCACTCGAGGGGCTTAAAATTCCAAGCAAAACCATGAATCTATAATTCCTTATTTCCTGTACTTGAATCTCTGTTGATTCGCGTGAGTCTCTCCAACGATTCGCCCGATTCCGTCGAAGAAAGATCTTTTCCTGATCGTAATTTGATGAAACCTACTCTGCCTAACTTGGAATGTTGAGTGACCCAACAAATTGCCAAAATTGAAAATGAGTATGGCCACCAGCTACATAACTTAAGGCAAACATGCCAAAGAGAATGATCCATTCACATCAAGGGAGCTAACTTAGACAGCACCGACGTCTTTGAAGACAGTTATTGAACAATATCATGGTCAGCAGTTTAAAAACATTCACCGTGGCTGTCTCCAAGAAAACAACTTGGAATGGAGAATTTCACAAAATAATTTCACTTTCACCCCTCCCCGTCAAATCTTCTTCACAAATCATTATTTTGTTGAAATCGATGTACCTTTAAATTAAAGCACATATTTTTTCAACACAAGCGAGACAAAACTCCAAGCTCCAAAAATTACAGAACAGGGAAGCGGTACGATGATTTATACCTGCAAAAAAAAAATCCCCACAGATTACTCTACAGAAGCGACATGGATCTTGTACTGTAAGACTCCACAGTACCCCTGACCTACATCACGCTGACGGGGTGGCCAAGGTAGTCCTGGAGTGTGGTCGGAGTTTTACAAAGACTGGGCAGAGGGAGGTACATCTCCTTTTTAGAGCAAAATAAACACGATGGCATGACGGCACTCGTCAGCAGTGAAGGGGAAAGCTGTTTTCCACAAATATCCAACAAAGCTGAATTGATACGAAAATTATTTGTAGGCTACAATACGATTTTACATGAATCTAAGTGGAAAGAATACAATCCCCCCCCCCCCTCCACTTACCCTCCGACTTTTCTTAACCAATCTCACCCGATCCAACATCCCACCAGGCCACTCAAAATATTGAAGGAAATGGACTGAATTTCCACGGAAGCCTCAAGCAAGGTTGAAGGATTCACCCAGGACCCTTGCTTGAGTCTTCACAAGAAATTCAGTGTATTTCCTCAATATTTGGGAAATTTTAATGGTAAAAGTTTGGCTGCAATTGAAAAAGTGTGTATGTGGTTATCGTGGTGGTGATCATTTGTGAGTGTGGGCCCGGGGAGTGGGTGGGTGGGGGGGGGGGAGGGGGGCATGAGGGGGAACCGATTAATATACAATACCTATTATGCCCTATACCTTGGAAACTTTAACATCTGATAACTAATTTCACCCACTCGCTTGTGTCACCCTTGGACCATCTTTCCAACATTCCGAACGTCATGCTTCGCAAAATATTGAGGAAGTTGACTGAATTTCTTGGGATGCCCTTGTTTGAAGCTTCCCAAGAAATTCAGTCGACTTCCTCAATATTTAGGGCCTTCGAACGGTGAAAGTTGAGACTTCAATGGAAAAAAAGTGTCAGTGTGTGAGTGTGGGGGGGGAGGGGGGTCACCTATAAATAGCCTATACTATGTGGATTGGAAATTTTAATAGGCGTCGGAACATTTCCTTCTGTGCCATCATGAATATTATTATACATGTATTTATATGTAAGAATACAGGCCCCTCCCAACCTCTGGTAACTATATTCTCACCTACTCACTTGTGTTGCCCTGAGGCCACTTTCCAACATCCTGTCATCAGTTGCATGGATAGCTTTCGCTTCTGGGGTGGGGGGGGGGGGGGGGAGCAGCGGAGTTAAAAAAAAATTAATGTAGGCCCAATTGAATATAGTGATTGCCTGTAAATGCGCGACAACTCGTGATAAGTGAACTGAACTGGCGTTCACTCTTTAAGTGCCCAAATAGTTTGATTAAATATCAAGTACATTTTTGAAGCATAGTAACCAGTGACATGGTCAGGGGCATGCCTAACCCTGCTGCACTCCCAACAAATATCATATCCCCCATCCCGAACAAAATATCTATACACACCCCCAATATCGATTCGTGGCTATGCCGCTCCCCCGTTGGAACCCCTGGAAGCAAAACAGTGCTTGTTTACAGTGGTAGACAGATTATCTTTCGCTGGTAAAATAGAACTTGGTAACCAATGCTTGAGGTGCAAGTCCTCTAAAATGGGCAGCTCTGGGATGAACAGAACGATTGTCTAAACTTGACTTTTCCCTTTTGTTGTGGTCACAATCAGTGACTTAGCCATAGCTGCAGAAAAGTTCACTTTAAACACCAATAAATAAATAGCTATGTGCCACTGATTGGACCATGTCATTTGACCTAATGGATCAGTGATGATTGTGGATTATGTCTTCATTGAATCAGTTTCAGTCGTCATCAGTGGCATAAAAACCAGGGGTGGGGGAGGCTTACTCACCCCACCTTCAGGTTTTTATGCCACGGCTGACGACTGACCGTATTCACCCTCCCCCAGTGACTCCCCCCCCCCCCCCAAAAAAAAAAAAAATAAATAAAAAAATTCCAGAAATTATTTACCCATGGTCCCGATTAAGCTCATGGCAATGTCAGTCCAAAACACAAAAGAAGAGGCGGACAGAAACGGATAAATTTAGAAGCGAACCGGATAACGAAAGGGGCAGGAAATTCGAATTTGCAGTGTCCAGCATTCCTCACCTGGGGTGTCGATCACAGCAGCTTCAAAATCACTGAGAGAATGATTTTTGGCCCTCGTTTTTTCAAAATTTCCCCGGCCCCTCACCGCCCAGAGGTGCGATACCCCCTTTCGTGCACTCCCCCCACCTTGCGGTTGCATGGCTCGGATGATGCTGCAAGTCATACTGTCCGAATATTGCTGCATAATTAATTGGCATCTCCTTTGATTCCGCCCTGATTGTTACACCCCTGGCCTCATCTCACAACAAATGTAATTGGATAGAAATGCCGGTGCACATTATTCTTGGCATCACATGATTAAACCAACAACGTTTGGTCTTTTCCACCGACAACAAAAACTGATGATGGTTTCAAGGCATTTCTTGGTCTGTTAAAACAATGTTGTCACAACAGTGTTTTAACTGCTTCCTTTCATTTCTCAACATCGGTGTCGTTTAATCTTCTCAGAACTTGGAGGATCTTCAAATTAATTATTTTCCAAGCGGTTGAACCAGTTTGGTCAAGTTACTAGGCAATTGAATTCTCACGCCGTCTCATGACGGAAATGTCAAAGTCGGAAGATTTGGACCAACATGGAAGGTAAGATAAATTATGTACTGGTTTATTGCATGCACTTTCGTCTCAAGGCCATTGAAGTAACGGTTAACAGTTGGTCAGAATTTTGATTTTTGAAACATGCTGTTAAAAAAAACCGTAATGTTCACCGTTCAGAATACCAAGAGGATTTTCGCCCAAAAGCCACCAGAATGCTTCATTTAATAGTACATTTTTAAAAATTTTCTGGCGGGGGAACCCCCCCCGACCCTCCTTAAGGCAATCGTCACTTTGTGACGAGCGGCCAGATCCCAAAGGGATCTGGGTGCTATGATAATAACAGTTCCATGATAAATGATTTGTCCTGCAAAAAGGCTGTACATGACCCATAGATAGCAAGATCATCCACGGCAACACACTGCCATAGAATGGGGATGCCAATTTCGAGGGCTGGAGAAAGATAGAGAGAGAGATAGCGAGAAAGAGAGAGAGTGTGTGTGTGTGAGGGACCAGCTGTGAGGGCGACTATGCCGATTATGTCACCCTTCTAAGCTCACCCTTCTAAGCCCAAAGTCACCTAGACAAATAGTCAGGGCGATTACAAGTCGCCCTCTAAAAATTGGCCAAAATGAGGAAAAGCTGAACTAAGTGATCCGAGGTTTACATAAAAACAATTATTTTCAAGAATCAAATGTGCTTGAGTATGATAAATGGACATTTTCATTTGTCAAATAAACAACCGTTTATTTGACATCATAGGAGAATCAATTGTCCATTGTCTCCTTTTGTAGATTTTTTATTTTTATTTTGTTCCGTTTCAGTCAGAGCTTCAAGTGTCAAAACGAAAATAGGTGACTTACGCGACTCAACAAAATGACCCAGTTTGAAAGTAGGTTACGTCGCTTAGGATGCCGAGAATTCTCTGCTGAAAATGTATACACAACGGACGTATTTTCTTATCAACTGACCTTACAATTGTTTACTACAGGCTTGTACTGCAGTGGAAGACCCTTACTCGGAAAATATACTCTCTGTTTTGATCTTGCCCAAGGGATTTGGGAAAGAAAAGTGGTGCAAAAGCACCAAAAAAATAGGCCAAAACTGGGTCAAGTGCTGCCGGCACACACCCAGTAGGAGATGCGTTGAGTTCACTTTTTTCTTCTACGGCTCTCATCTTTGTTTCTTTAGGGCAATGCCTTTTGCCCAAGCATGTGGTGCGTTCTTGTGGCCGTCCCTCCCGCACCTGTAGGCTGGGGGGAGGGGGGGACACTGTCGTTCGGGGCCTCCCAACACAACCACGTCAGGTGAGAGTTATACCCCCTCCATGGGGGGATGTGCAGTCTTTTTCTGTGGAGGATACTGCGGGAGCTGTTGAGTTGTCTGGTGAAGAGATGCCTGGTTCCGGGACTGTGATCCCTCTCCAGTCGAGATCTGAGGCTGTCACTAGGGTTGTGACTCATCCTTTGGAGCCAAGCTAGGTTGTTTCTCTCCCCTTTTCCACCAGTTTCAACAGCTCCCGTCGTATCTGCTGCTACTGCTGTTCCATCTGCAACGTTATTGGTCACCATTTCAGCCGGCCTCGGCTTATCCCTGCAGGGATCTGCAGAGATGCATCTGTGGTAGTGTGGACGTGGGGTATCGGCCTCAGCCTTCCCTGACTTCAACTCGGCGAAGTCGGAAGGGGCTGCCAACCGAACCCTCTGCTGTGGCCCCTCAGCCGTCGAGCACAGCAGTTTTATCCCTGCAGGGGTCTGCAGAGATGTCTGGTAGTGTGGACGTGGGATATCGGATTCAGCCTTCCCTGACTTCAACTTAGCGAAGTCGCCGAACCCTCTGCTGTGGTCTCTCAGCCGTCGAGCACCGCAGTTTTGTCATTGGATACGGATGTTCATGGTGGGGCCACCATGAACTCTGTGGCGTTTCCGTCCACGCACTCTGGTCTCATGGCCAGTTTTGCCGACCAACGCCTCTTGTGGAGCCTGGACCTTCTCTCACTCAGTGGTCCGCGGCGACTCTCCTGAGTTCCCACTCTGTAGATCTTCGGAGTATGTCATACCCCTATGCACATTTGCCATCAGATGTTTCGGCTGCCACCCATCGCCCCGCGTCAGGTGTATTTGTATTCGTGACGCTTCTCTGGTTAAAAGGGTCAGGAGTGAAGCCACTTTGCCGGTTCGTTCCCACGTCCAACCGGCCACCACAGGCCGTGAACTTAGGGAGGCCCTCTCCTTGCTCACTCAGGTTCTTTCCAAGAGCCTTCTCGTTGCTTCCAGCGAGGCTACTAGTGGCCTGCCAGGATTGGAAGCAGGCCGCTTTCTGATCTCTCAGGTGTGCCTACACCATGGGAGGCATCGGCTGGTTTGCCCATGATGGGCTATGTGTCTTCTGACTCAGAGGATGAGTCCGACATACCTGATGTCGAGAGCAACAGTCTTCTGACTTGGGGGAAGCTCTTGACTTTGTGTTTGGGTTCCTTCCAGATCTCAAACCGTCAAACCAGCCGACAGTGTCAGCCAGGCCACGATCATCGGTCATGCATCTACAGCCTTGGGAGCACCCTGCTTCTGGACGCCTTCAACCGTGCCAGTCGGTACAGGTGGTTTTACAGCTTTGGACTCTAAGCTGAGTTCCAAGGCTAGGAAGACATCGTTCTTCCCCAGGGTTGACACTTTTTTGCCTCCAGTGCATTATCGTTCCTACAGTTCTACCAATCCGTCAGTCTGCCAGACTTTGACGGTCTTGGTAAGTTGGATCAGGACTCCACCTCCCCCGGGCTTTCCAAGCCCAAGTCAGCCGTTATTCCTATGGCTACTCTGGAGTCTGTGTTGGGCTTATCGAGAGAGATTCTGGGCATGCTTTCCCTCTCAGATCACTTCATCTCTGCTTTAGCTGCTTATCTGCCTCCAGATAAGTTTGACAACGTACAGGCTCCTTTGTGTGTGCTGCCCAAGGCGCTCATGCATCTTACTCACAGGCATGCCTGTAACACGGCTAACTTGGAATTAGTTCGCAGGGACACTGTGCTGGACACAAGCTGTTCCCTTCCTGAGGGGCAGCATGCTGTTCTTCGATCTGCTTCTTTGGCGGGTCCGCAACTGTTCCATGGTTCTGTGGCAACGGTCCAGATGACGTCCTACGTCATTCCAAAGATCAGTTGCTGCTTCGTCAGCTTGATCAGCCTTCTGTTGGAGGCAGGGGCCGTCCAAAGCCTAGCAAGCACCCTCTGCGAAGCAAAGGGGTGATCATCCTGCCGCCGCTTTTACTTCTTACTCACGGGATAAGGGTAAGCGTCGGCAGGCTAGAGGGAGGACTCAGGATTCTTCATATAGTAGAGGAGGTAGTTTCTCCTGTTGCGGGCCTTGTTGGGGCTCGAAATGAAGGTCCTCACCTCCATTCGTCCCAGGTTGGAGGAAGGATATCAGATTTTGCAGACCATTGGCCACCATCACATCTGATCCTTGGGTGTTAGATGTTGTTCGGTCCAGGCTACGAATATCCTTCCGGAGGCACCCCACTCTGTCGAGAGTGCCTCTTCCAACTCAAGTTCCTTCAGACGTTTCATGTCGGGAGCTTTTGACCACGGAGATAGACAATCTCCTGACAAAGGGGGCGTTCGAGGTCGTCAACAGTCAGTCAGTATGATTTTATTCCTGCCTGTTCTTGGTGCCAGTGAAGGACAGCCGACTCCGACCGGTTGTCGATCTGAGTATCCTGAACCAGTCTATCATTGCTCCCAAGTTCAGCATGGAGACTTTCAGGTCAGTTCGCTGTTCCGTTCACCAGGGAGATTTCGCTTCCAGCATCAATCTGCAAGACGCTTACTTTCACATTCCCATTCATCAGACATCGCGAAAGTATCTCAGGTTCGCTTTTCTGGGGCTAGTTTTACCAGTTCAAGGCCATGCCTTTCAGCCTCAACCTGGCTCTTTGGGCCTTCACCCGACTGACGTCGCATGTGATAGCCTTCCAGGGTGAAAACTTCAGCATATCTAGACAATATCCCCCAGAGGCATTCCAATGCTGCCTTTCTGGAGTCAGATGTCGACACACTGTTGAGCCTGCTCACGTCGCTAATGTTCAGAGTCAACGAGGAGAAGTCGGACCTGGTCCCTTCTCAGTCATGTTGTCTTCTGGGGATGGACTTCCGTACTCAGTTCAATATGGTGGTGGTTCCCCGGGCAAAGGCTGTGATTCTCTCAGCATTTGCCCTGACTCTGTCCCAGTCCACGTCAGCGACAGCTCGGAGTATTCTCCGACTGCTCGGTCTCTGCGGTTTGGTGACGGATCTCATTCTTCTAGGTCGGCTGCATGTCAGACCTCTCCAACACTTTCTGCTTAGTCGATGGAGGCTGAATGTTGATCCTCTGGATCTGGTGCTTCAGTTACCAGAGTCTCTTCATCATCACCTTCTCCCCTGGACGGATGTTCAGTGGATTACGCAGGGGGTTTTGTTGGACTTGCCCATGTCCGATCATGTTCTGACGGCAGATGCCAGCGATCTCGGATGGGGTGCAACGTTGGATCCTCTAGGTCTTTCCCTTCACGGGGCGTGGGACCAGGATCAAGCAGCTCTTCACATCAACCAGAAGGAGCTTCTTGTTCTTCTGAGTTTCCGGCAGTGGATCCCCCACCTTTCGAATCACCAGGTCCTTCTGTTGTCAGACAATTCGACAGTGGTGGCTTACATTTGGAACCAGGACGGCACGCACTCTGGTTCCCATGTACAAATTGGCTCGGGATCTTCTACTGCTCGCTCAGGATGTCAACGCTGTTGTTGTGGTTCATCACATTTCCGGTCGTCTGAACATCCTAGCCAACTCCCTATCCCGACAGGGCTGGGTCATTTCCACCGAGTAGATGCTCAACAGGGTGGTGTTCAGTTGCTTTGTGATCTCTGAGGTTATCCCCACATCGATCTCTTTGCGACTCATTGGAACCGTCAGGTGGACACTTTTGTGACCCAATGTCCAGATCCTTTGAACCGACGGGAAGGGGTAGCCGACAAGACCGTTCCATTCAAGTGATGCACTGTCACTCGAATGGAACGGTCTTGTCGGCTACGCCTCCCCCCCCCCCCCCCCCATTCTGATTCTGCCTCAGGTTCTACCCACGACACGAACCTGCAGTTGTCGAATCATTCTGATCACTCCTCTGTCGCCTCAGCGGGTGTGGATCAATCAGCTCCACTCTCTGTTGGCGGCGGTTCCGGCATGTCTCCCTCTACATCATGACCTTCTTTGCCAAGGTCACCTGAGGAGGTTTCACATCGACCCGACTTCATTGTGCCTTCACGCATATCTTTTGTCAGGTCCTGTCTCCTCCGGAGAGGTTTTTCGAGACGAGCAGTGGAGTGCATTTCTTCAAGGCGGCACTCCACTGGTTTAGCCTATATGGCTAAGTGGAAGGTCTTCTGTCGATGGTGTGCTGATCACTCTGTTGATATCAATCCTTCGATAACACAGATTGGGGAGTTTCTGGTATATCTGTTTGATTCTCGAGGTCTCCAGCCTGTTATCATCAAAGGGTACAGGTCCATGCTTTCTGCTTTCGGAGACCTTTTTGTATGTGGAAAAGCGTGGTATCGGCACTAATCCATACCTCTCCAAGCTTCTTCGGCATTTTTCTTTGAAAAGGCCTAGGATTTTGCAACTTACCCCAAGATGGAATCTTTCTTGGGTGCTGCTTTGCTTGGGGAGGGCGTGCCATTCCAACCTTTATCCCAGGTGGATATGCGTTTTCTCACAAGACGGCTTTTCTGATGGCTTTTGCCTCAGTCCGACCGGTTAGTGAGATTCAGAGCCTCTCGGTTGATCCGGCCTTTTCAGGAGCTCTCCCAACACTGTTACATTTACCACTGATTGCTCCTTTCTGGCCAAGAATCAGATACCAGTAGCGACTCCACCTCCTATCTGTATCAGGGCTCTTCCTTCTGCTGAGGGTAATTGCCCTTTGCTCTGTCGAGTTCGTGCAATTGCATTTATCTAAATCGGACGCAGTTCATTAGGAAGGCAGGAAACGATTTTTTCTGTCTCTTATTCCTGGTCGACAGAGGATCTCTCCTCAATCCATTTTTCTTGATGGATTTGTCTTGCTGTTCGCGTGGCTTACGCTCGTCTAGTGACTGACAATTGTTTTACCAATCATATTTCTGCCCACAAGGTGCGTGCATTGTCTACCTATTGGGCTTATGCTAACTCCGTCAAGTTGTTGGATGTTATGCTGGTAGCCTACTGGAGAAATCCTTCTATCTGCGTCAGTTGCAGGAGCCATTAGGCTTCTTACAAGGTCAGTTCCAGCCCTGTGCTGTTACTGTCCTTTCTGTCTGTGCGTACTTATGATTGTGATGCTATGGTTTGATGGGCCTAGGGACCTCTTCATCTGTCCACAGTTCCAGTGCAATTGGGTTATGTGGGGGTTGTTTCTGTGATTACTTCCATCCTATTGTCTATTCAGCCTGTAGTAAACAATTGTAAGGTAGGTTGATAAGAAATTTAAATTTTATAGCAAATTTTCTTTCTTATTATACCCACCACAATTGTTTACATGGAGGCCCTCCTGTCTTCTTATTCGGGTAAGAATCCTTCTTCCCCTCTGATCACATGACTCCATTGTTGGCGGATTCAAAAGAATGATTAATTAGTTACTGCCTGCGCACTGGACAACGGAAGCCGTGGATATGTACTTGGAGAAGAGCGTCCCCTACTGGTTGTGTGCCGGTAGCACTCGACCCAGTTTTGGCTTATTTTTTCTTGGTGCTTTTGCACCACTTTTCTTTCCCAAATCCCTTGGGAAAGATTAAAATAGAGAGTATATTTTCCGAGTTAGGGTCTTCCACTGTAGTGCAAGCCTGTAGTAAACAATTGTGGTAGGTATAATAAGAAAGGAAATTTACTATAAAATTTAAATTTCTAACACTTTATTTTTATTTTGTTTTGCTGACGACTGTTAACTGTTGGGCTGTCTGTTCCCAGAAAAACACGAATGGAATTGAAACACGTGAAAAAAAGCTTTAGTGATGCCAAGAAAAGCTTTGTACAGGGCACAAGTGTGCATATGAAGGGTCTTGCAAAAGTTCCTTCCAAGCAACCTTCTTACATCTGGTCCTAGTCACACTTGGGGACTTAGGAACTTATTAGCTTTCTAGACTTTGGTGAAAGGCAACCACAAGAGGGGAGGGGTTGTGAAGGAAAGGGTAGCAGTGGAGGATTTTTAATCAATAATCACTTTGTGATTTTTATTCCCCCGAAAAAAATTCGGGGGAATCTAGCCGTGACGTCGTCCGTCTGTCTGTCTGTCCATCTGGGCATAGACGGAATTTGTGTCCGCTCCATAACTTCTTACAGCCTTCAAGGATATTAATGATACTTGGTATTATTATTGCCCACAACCAGAGGGTGTGTCGCGAATAAGGTTGGAATGGCTATCAAGGCTTTTTTCGGGGAAATCAGCCACCCTTTGGTGGCCATCCTCTAGTTTAACATGGCATAGATGCATCATAGACATCTGGACTTGGATTAATCAGACGTTAATGGAGGACCACAAGCTGAAAATATGAAGGGGCGGCAGGGGGTGGTACATAAATATTCTTAATTTTCCCCACTTGCCTATGAAGTCTCCCTACTTGACTCTGCAGTCTCCTTATTTTTTTCTGGAGGGAGACATGAAATCTCCCTAAAATTTCCCCCAAGGCTGGTCCTTGATGTGCATGTGTGTGTGTGTGTGTGTTTAGGGCATCATTATCTTTATAAGCTCGTCATTGCAATCCTATTGGAATTTCCAAGAAGGGCGCGCAAACTTTTACTCTCAATTGCATTATGTGATTGAAGATTCCCTCATTTTGTTTATCTCTGCTACTGCGTTTAAGTCGAGAGAAATACATATTTTTGGTTCCATATGTAACAAATTTCCCCATCAGGATGAAAAAATGTTTCGGCTCGATGGGGAAATTAGTTAAATATGGAGTCACAAATGTGCATTTTCTCATGGGGAAATTAGTTAAATATGGAGTTACAAATGTGCATTTTCTCAAACATTTGTTGGGACAGGGCAGAGGAGAGGAAATTCCGGCCCCCAGGGTTAATTCTGTGACGAGCCCCCTTTCAAAAGTGTGGGGATACTGATGCAAATGTCACAGGCATCTGCTGTGAGTGCCGAAGGTATGATAGGAGGGGTGGGGTGGTTCCCCCCCCCCCCCCTCCAAGAAAATTTTAAAATCATTACTTTTGGCGGCTTTGGTGATAAAAAAATCATGTTATTTTTTGCCGTAAAAATGACGTTTTTTAGAAGCAGGTTTCAAATTTCCAAGTTCATCAGTGAGTATCCAGTGACTGAAATTTATAGCTTTTGACTGCACAGTTCTTGAAGTGATAACTTTTTTTCATCAAGGTGATTTAATAAAGTTATTACTTCAAAAATCATGCAGTTCCAAATTACAACCGTTTGTCAAAATCAGAGCTCCATTCACGATACAGGGGGGGGGGGGGGGGGGGGGGGGGCTAGTCCAGACTTAGCCCGAGAGCTCGTATTTTAATTTTTTGGTTTGGTACGTCCTTTCAAAGGTCATACCAAAGCAAAAAATTAAAATACAGTCTGTCAGGACATGTTTGGTTTAGGGGGAGGCAGGCCTAACCCAAGAATCTTGGACTCCTTGGCCAAATCCGGCCCCCCCCAAAAGTTCCGGGCCCCAAGGTTACTACTTCGGGCCCCCACCCTCTCCATGGCCCTGTGCAGGGAGTAAAAATGTATCTATTATTTCGACGAAGGAAAATACAAATCGATTATGTCGTGAATGATCGATAGTCGACTAATTAATATTCGTGATAGCTCTAATATTTATGTAGATAAACTGAAGTCTTGAGTTATATACATGGGTCCCACTTAATAGGATATCTCTTAACTGAATAATCCTGTTAATTGAATATATTTTCCCAACACAAAACCATTTACCATATCTCCAGTACAAACTTGACCTGTTAATTGAAATTTGGTTATAGAGTAAACTCCTGTTAATTGAATAAAAAATCTTGTAACCTCTCGAGAAATTACCCTGTCTCTCCCCAGTTTTTCTTTGTTTGTGGACCTATTTGGCCTCAGTACATCCAATACAGGCATTTAATCTATTATATCTTGCTTGACAGAGCTCATGGAGCTCTGTCAAACAATATATAATAGAATAAATGCTAAGTTTATCTCTAGAATACAGAAAAATGACACAATCCCTGTTAATTGAATTCTCCTGTTAATTGAATAATTTTCATTGGCAGAGTGGCTATTCAGTTAACAGGGTTCCACTGTATCTCTATTTATTTTATTTTCATTCGTTTTTCTTTCCCCAAAACAAATCGTATTCCCACTCCTCGAAAATTGTATTCCACTCCCAGCATCGTATTCCATCCACAGTGATGATGAACTGGGTTTTTTGTTATTGTTTACAAATAGGTTGAGTTGAATCAATTGGGGAAAACAAATATGGATGAAAAAAATAAATACAAAGGTTCACTGCTCGGATTCGAGTACGTTTATATCCTCTTGTGAGCCGCACGGATTGTTTGTCCCAGCTAATACCTTGTGAAATAATCCTCTTCATGCCCCCTTGCAGATAAAAATCGTACTCGAATCTGAGCAGTGAACTATAGTATGTGCTTTTTTTTATTATCGACCTCAGAACCGAGTCATCTGCATACCGGTGTCCAAAATAAAGGTCATATGATGATTACAAGGATTTCACCCCAGCATTCAAATTTAGGGGTTACTTTGTGCCTGATGTTTCATATTTTAGGGATATGTCCTGAATGAAGCTGGTATAATGATACCAGGATTTCCTTTGCTCCTCGTGTTTCCGATTCTAGAGGTTATTTTTCAGTTTTATCCCTTTACCCAGTGTAATGGATAAAACCGGACAGCACTATTCACAAAATCACCACTCAGTTTTCATTATTTTTTTGCTTCAAAAACAAAGCTTATGACCCCTCATTGGAACGAGCTCATTGAGCTCGTTCCAATGAGGGGTCCTAAGATATGTGTTAAAGCCCACCTGTCTAGTGTATGTGTTAGAATGTTGACCATCTAAACCCTAACTCCACACCGAATGGTATCATCCTATATTCTACTGTAAACAGGACATTTACATGGGTTTTTTTTTAAATTTTAGGGAAGTTCAGTAATGATTCACTCCTGCAGTTCCTTAGGGCTTGGGGATTGAATGGATACTAATCATCCTTCCCAGTCGGGAATTTATTATGTTGTTGCCAACTTAAGGACAGTGAATTTTTCTAATGGTATAAAAAATGTGCCCACTTGCCCACAGTAAATCTTTCATCCAGAGTCATTTTGTTGGACAGTGTGCAAAATGCAGGATTCATGCGTCAACTCAAACCCCGGATGATATCAAATTTGGCTGAGCAAGCTCAAGTGTGGTTCAGTTTGAATGTCCACAAATTTCTTGAAGGAGACTTTTCTCAGGATCCTGGAACTTGAGGTCCACAAACATCTTTTATTTTTAAATAATGCGACCACACCATGTGCACATCAAAGGAATTATCCGAATATTGATAAGCTTGTGCTTAACAGGGGAGATAATCCTTCATATTCAATTTTGAAAATGTACTTTTATTTTCATCTTGATTTTTCGCTTGAATAAATGCATATTTTTCTCTTCATGAGTATACATTGGCTAAAATGTTTACCCACAGAATCATCTAAAACCGTTACCCCAACTCCAAATAAATAAGTACAATGTAAAGCCTGCATATCAGGGGAGGTAATCATTAATATTCAATTTGAAAGCTGACGTTTATTTTTCTCTTGATCTTTCCCTTGTGTAACATTTTTTTCGCTTTTCATAAGCATACCTTGGCTAAAATATCCACCTACAGAATCAACTAAAACGGTTACTCCCAGTGAGTAAGTACAATGTAAAACTTGCATATGTGTCAAGATAAGCTATTGCCATCACGCGTATGGAAGGCTGTTAGTCTGTGAGTCTGTTCACATTTTCCTTTAGCACTGGCTACACCCTGCAGTTCTTGTCTGATCGTCACAAAATTTCATATGCAGGTTTGGGGTCATGTCTAGATGAGAACGTCCCCTTTTGGTCGCGATCGGTCAACCGGTATGGCTGCCCGAGCCCAAAACCCGAAAACCATTAGCACAGTCTACAGGTCGTATTTATGAAGGGATTTTATTGTAACTTGGTAAGATGCCTCTGTATAATACCTAGATGAGAACGTCCCCTTTTGGGCATGATCTGTCAACTGTGATGGCTGCCCAAGCCCAAAACCCCAAAACTTTTAGCACAGTCTGCAGGTCATGTTTAATATGGAGGGATTTCATTGTAACTTGGTAGGATGACTCCTTATGATGTCTAGATGAGAATTTCCCCATTTGGGCGTGATGTGCCAACCGTGACGACTGCCCGAGCCCAAAACCCGAAAACCTTTAGCACAGTCTACAGGTCATATTTATTGAGGAATTTCATTGTAACTTGGTGGGTTGACTTCATATAATGTCTAGATGAGAAAGTCCCCTTTTGGACGTGATTGGGCAACTGTGATGGCTACAGGGGCCAGAAGCCTGAAAACCTTTAGCACAGTCTACAGGTCATATTTATGAAGGGATTTCATTGTAACCTTGGTAGGATAACTCA
The DNA here is from genome assembly GCA_031216915.1 of Pictodentalium vernedei. Taxonomy (NCBI): domain Eukaryota; kingdom Metazoa; phylum Mollusca; class Scaphopoda; order Dentaliida; family Dentaliidae; genus Pictodentalium; species Pictodentalium vernedei. The sequence goes on along the minus strand of CM062293.1, from coordinate 78,659,628 downwards.
AAATAATGTCTAGATGAGAACGTCCCATTTTGAGCGTGATCATTCAGCCTTGATGGGTGCCTGAGCCCAAAAACCTTGAGCATAGGCAAAAGATCATATTTTTGGAAGGATTTCATTGTAACCTGTTAGGTTGACTCCATATAATGCCTAGATGATGACATCCCCTTTTGGTCGTGATTGGTCAACTGTGATGACTACAGGTGCACCGAAGCCTGAAAACCTTGAGCACAGTCTACAGGTCATATTTATGAAGGGATTTCATTGTAACTTCGTAGGATCACTCCAGATGATGCCCAGATGAGATTGTCCCCTTTGGTTGCGATTATTCAACCATGATGGCTGCCCAAGCCCGAAGCCTGAAAGCCTTTAGCACAGTCTACAGGTCACATTTATGAAGGGATTTCATTGTAATTTGGTAGGTTGACTTCATATAATGTCTAGATGAGAACGTCCCCTTTTGGACACGATTGGGCTACAGGGGCCCGAAGCCCGAAAACCTTTAGAACAGTCTACAGGTCATAATTATGAAGGGATGTATTGTAGCTTGGTAGGATGACTCCAAATAATGTCTAGATGAGAACATCTCCTTTTGGTCGTGATCATTCAGCCTTTATGGCTACCAAAGACCTTTAGTACAGTCTATAGGTCGTATTTATGGAAGGATTTCATTGTAACTTGTTAGGTTGACTCCATATAATGCCTAGATGATGACATCCCCTTTTGGTCGTGATTGGTCAACTGTGATGGCTACAGGTGCCCAAAGCCTGAAATCTTGAGCACAGTCTGCAGGTCATATTTATGAAGGGATTTCATTGTAACTTCGTAGGATCACTCCAGATGATACCCAGATGAGAATTCCTCTTTTGGTTGCGATCATTCATCCATTATGGTTGTCTGAGCCCAAAGCCCAAATACCTTTACCACAGTCTACAGGTCATATTTATGAAGGGATTTCATTGTAACTTGGTGGTTTGACTTCATATAATGTCTAGATGAGAATGTCCCCTTTTGGACACGATTGGGCAACTGTGACAGCTACAGGGGCCCAAAGCCTGAAAACCTTTAGAACAGTCTACAGGTCATAATTATGAAGGGATTTCATTGTAGCTTGGTAGGATGACTCCAAATAATGTCAAGATGAGAACGTCCCCTTTTGGTCGCGATCATTCAACCTTGGTGGCTGCCCGAGCCCAAAAACCTTTAGCATAGTCTATAGGTCGTATTTATGGAAGGATTTCATTGTAACTTGTTAGGTTGACTCCATATAATGCCTAGATGATGACATCCCCTTTTGGTCGTGATTGGTCAACTGTGATCATACTGATGGCTACAGGTGCCCGGAGCTTGAAAATCTTGAGCACAGTCTGCAGGTCATATTTATGAAGGGATTTCATTGTAACTTCCTAGGATCACTCCAGATGATGCCCAGATGAGAATGGCCCCTTTTGGTTGTGATCATTCAGCCATGATGGCTGCCCGAGCCCAAAGCCCAAAAACCTTTAGCACAGTCTACAGGTCATATTTATGAAGGGATTTCATTGTAACTTGGTAGGTTGACTTCATATAATGTCTAGATGAGAACAACCCCTTTGGACGCAATTGGGAAACTGATGGCTACAGGGGCCCGAAGCCTGAAAACCTTTAGCACAGTCTACAGGCCATATTTATGAAGGGATTTCAATGTAACTTGATAGGATGACTCGTTTTGGAATAATTTCACTGTAACTTGTGAATTTCTGGAACAACATGGCAAAATTATGGCTATGGTGTTGCGGTAACCAGTTCTCGTCAGATCGCCGAAGTTAAGCAACGTTGAGCCTGGTTAAGCCTTGGATGGATGACCGTCTGAGTGATCGATTCGGACTCCTGCATTGTGTCCTGGAGCAAGGCACTTCACCCCAATTGTCCACATGCGTGCATGATGACGCTGTGTGTTTAAGCATACTGCACATTGATGGTGCGCATGTCTTCAACCAATCTAACCCTGCCTGTGCAGCAGTGCAGAGTTATGATGTTGGGGAGCTGGCAGATGCTTGTCATTACTTTGTGGTTCTAACCAGGTACTCCGGCTTCCTCTGGCTGTTAAAGTGTCGTTAAACCCTAATAAATAAATAACTGTGGTGAGTCTCCATTCCTAATAGTAATATCATCAATAATTCTGTCTAATAAAGTCTTGATTGAGCAACATTTCTTGCATTGATTCGAATAATACAAGGTGCAACGCCACCTGTATTCCCACCAAGGGTTTCTAAGTTGAAAAAAGTGGGAAAAGGCCCATAATTCGAGAAAAAATGGACAAAACCTGTTACTTGTGAATATCCTTTCCCCCAAGGTGGGCTATCAGCTTACCAAAGAGCTTTTAAATCCAGCATCCACTGACTGAGATATGAAGGTCCAAAGATGTTATGGATGGACGGACGGACAGACCCCCATTTTAATATCCCCTGCAAAACTTTCTTTTGGCGGGTGATAATGAACGTTTCTGTAATTTTTTTTTTATTCAGTCGTTTGGAATATATAAGTTGTTTTGAAAAGTGAACCGTGGGTTCGCTTTCCCAGTGAACTGAAATATGCCAAACTTGTGTTTCGAAACACAAGCGATAGACTTTTAACCCGTAACCCGCTGAGTATTTGTCAAATACATTTCATCACATCTAGTCAAGGCTGCTGAGAAGCAGCCATGACTAGATTTTGATGAAAAATTCATACAAATTTAACCTAAGAAATCATTGATCAAACATATAATCCAATATACAAGGGAGAATTATGATAAAAGTGCCCAGGTTATACTTATTTCGCTGGCATCTATTCCTTGTCCTCGGGAGGAATATCTGCCAGCAGCATGCAAGGAGTTAAGGGATAAACTGGTTCCAGGCTACACCCACGTCGAATTCATTACAGAATTAAACTGGAGGTTTGAGAGTTTGTCTTGAATTATGATATGAAACATTTGTCCATATGAATGGAGGTATGGACAGACGTGTGGCCAGAGCTCTACGCTATTTGACCAGTGTAATTGTAGAAATGTTTGACTACTCAGACATGCTTGTTAGTCACTTTCTAAACAAATCATTACACTGTACGTCATACTTAATAATGTCCTTTTCACACTCTGATGTTTCCGAATACAGGGAATATATAACGCATCCACGAACGGTGATTTATTAATACCTCGTTGGGTTGTATTCCCCCTTCCTCAATGGCAACTGGGACTGAGTAAAGATTGCGACGCCCCCGAATGGCTCTGATTACAGTAACGTTCTTAACCAAGCTTCCAGACCACCAGTCTAATTCTCTTCAAAATTCGATGCTGTTATGGCCTGAAACCAGTCTAACTCTTAAATAGTTCATCTCCTATCCATCGTCTATTTTTCAAGTCTCTTGTTTGGACTATTTCAGTTGGTTGGAAAAGCGAACCAAGGGGTCGCTTTTCCGACCAACTGATATATTCCATATGATTGGATCTAAAAAAATAAAATAATAAACATTGGTTTTCTTCGATGCAATGCAAGAAATGTTGCTTAATCAATGTGTGATTTGACCGAACCTTTGATGACGTTATCATTATGAGTTGGAGCCTGATGGCTCAGTGGTTACGGAATTGGACTTCAAACTGAAATGTCCACGGTTTGATCCTCGCCAGGGTAACTGCATTGTGTCATTGAGCAAGGCACTTAATCCCGATTGCCCACGTGGGGGGCATGGTGGCACAGTGTACTAAGGCATACTGCAAGTCGATGGTGCACTTGTCTTCAGTCAGTGATACCCCTGCTTGTGTGGTGTTAGTATATTGGGGAGTCTGGCAGTTGCTTGCCATTGCTAGGTGGTTTTCTCTGGCTACTCCGGCTTCCCCACCTAGCTGTCGAATGTGTCATTAAATCCCAATAAATTAATACATAAGTCATTATCAGTGAAGACTCATCACAGTTGAAATTTCATGATTTTCTCTGCAGAGTTCCTCGAATTATGCTATTAAAATTTTCAGGGTGAATTAAATACTTATTGACTGGAATAACCATAACTGGAGCACAAAGGAACATCTGTATATCTTTGTAAGTGAAGGGATATTACATTACATCAATGATCGTCTACGCACAAATTTCCACAAAAAGTGGGTAAACAAACAGCCCATAACAGCGTCGAATTGCGTAATGAATTTGACGGGTTACATGCTAGCTTGGTTCCTAACAATAAGTAAAACTTTCTTTCACAGGGGAACAGGGACTTGTACTCAGTCCTGTTCCAGCAGCATTCCTTAGAACTGAAGAATCGTTTTACAAAGGAAACCCCAAAGAGAATGTCAAGAAACTGGTACGCAATGCTTTTACTGATGGAGACACATACTTCAACTTTGGGGATGTTGTGTATCTCGACAAGGACTACTTTGTACATTTCCGCGATCGAATCGGAGACACATTCAGGTAACAACATTATTTGTAACCTCCGATTCATACATAAAGTGTGATGGATATTGTCTTGGGCATGTCGGGCTTCCATCCATATCTCTGGATTGCCATGTCTCACTGTCCTTTTAATTGTGTTCCTTGAATGTTATTTATTTTAGTGGTTATATTAGAGGTTGGTTTAACAGCGAAAATCCATTGGAATATGTCGGGCCGTGCATCTGTCCATCTATCCTTATTTCATTTTCGTCTGCAGGAGCAGATCTAGCATGGAAACCGTTGTGAGTATAGACTGCACAGTTTGTGTGCTTCTTTCATTCCTTGTCCAACTGTGCTTTTTGCTATTTTGTATTTACAAATTTATTTTTCGAATTTTTGGTGGATTTAAATTTTTACTTGGACTTTTTAAAGCAAGGGTTTGGTTTGGTTGGAAACCACTACAGATATATACCCCAAACTTGGTTATTCCTCAGATATGCCTTATATTCAGGGTTGTTGCTAAGTAGGTGAAACCTCCTCCTCCCATAAGTTTATGTTCGGGAAATTTTTGTCAGGATTGGAGCCTTTGATATCGATTCGCTATATATTGTCAGATATCCCCCTAAGTGTGGGTCCTTTTAACTCTTTACCTAACATGAAAATCAGACGAACTTGCAAACAAAATTCTAGAATAACTAATTTTTTTGTCTCAAAAACGCTAGACAAGCTCTTTCCAAAGAGGGGGGTCATAACCTATGTTTTTGAGACAAAAAATGAAAAAATAATGAAAATTAATTGGCGATTTTTGTGAAAAGCGCTGGCAGGTTTTGGCCGTTATGTTGGGTAAAGGGTTAAAACAACTTTTATTTTGGTTGTATCTATTACTCCTTATTGGAACAAGCTCATTGATCTCATGACATTGAGGTTTCGAAAGGTATGTTTTTGAGACAAAACATGAATTTTTTGAGTTATGGGAGAATTTCTTTTCCAAGTATTGCCTGCTGTTTGGGTAGGGTAAAGGGATAAATTGGAAAACGAGGCATTCAGTGCCGTGTGAAAGAAATTAAAAGTTTAAAGCATTCCTAAAAATTAAAATGATTTTGTCAAACAGAATTTCCTTCAGTTTCTATCAGATACTTTACGTGACTGGTATATAAATTATGCTTCTTTGAAGCAACCTCCTACATATATTTCTGATTTATGATTGAAAATATCCCGTTTAATTGATATCTTTTTATAGTTTCGATATTTAACAAGCTAAAAGTCTGTGGGTTACTGTTAGTCATTGTTTCCAGTAACTCCATGAAAACAATTTCACCTGATTTCCGACTCTGAGACGTTTGGGTTTAAAGAGAGGCTGAAACGTCAGCGAAACATTATTGGTAACCTCTCGTTACCTTCTCACGCCCCATATTTTTAATAGGGCAATGCATTGTAGGTATTTTCAGTCTAAATTTAAAAATATATTTACTCAGGAGAAAAAACCCAGATTGTTAAGGAAATTCATTCCGTACAGTACACAGCAGAATACTTTTTCCCATAACTGACACTTTCCAAATTCACTTTGATTAATATTAAATTTGCCAGTGTTTTATAACTTCTTCCATTTTCCCACAGCAGAAAGACACTCAGTGCAAAAGCCGCATTTTCGCCGAACGGAAAGAGTTAAAACCTAACCTGAACTCTACAAATTTGTGCGTAATTTGAACTTTACAGTATACATCAATAAGCCAAACATTCTTTTCAGTTCCATTAATTTATCTTTGTCAAGGACTGACGATGTTTCAACGTTGTTCGGACACTGAATTGGGTAAGCAAGTTTGCAAAATCAACCTAAATTCGACGAACGAACTTGACCTGTCCCACCACCGCACCGCAACCGCAGTTTTACTTCTTAAAAAAACACCGACACCAACTTGAAAATTCACCACCGACCCACCTCTAGCATACCGTAAAACCGAACCGAACCAATCGTTGAATAACAAAACTGTTTGAATTTTCAAATTTTCCTACATTCACTATTTATAAGTCCTGTTGAGGCTTGATAGCAGTTGAAGGGTTCATTTTGATGAAAGAAGTGGCTGATTTTCTTTTCAGTTGTGTTAACCCTCAGGGCCTGGGCATTTGTCCTGATTCTCACCAGACTACAACCTGTACATGTGCAGCTGCTTAGCCACGATTTCTTGTCAAGTCTTGGCTGCCTTAACAGGCAGCCAAGTCTAGTCTAGAAATCACTGTCCAGGTACTTTGCCTATTGCCGGCAGGACCTCTTGAGGATGACATGGTCAGAGCACTTGCTCTGAGATTGCATACGCCTGAAATAGGGCTTTAGCCCTTTACGTAACGAATCGCCTGCATCTGCCCGAGTAATTTGCAAAGTAAGCAGTTGAAAAAAATTAATTTTGAGAAATTTAAAAAAATAGTAATTAAAATAATAAATTTTGATATTCTCTGCATTGGGTAAAGGGTTAAAGGTTAAGGTGTGTTTAGCACAAGTCACAAAATTACTGTAGATATGATATCTTTCGTAAAAGAATGCCACTGTTGAGCTCCCTGGCAGTGATATTTGTGGCGCTGTGGTAGAATGATACAAGAACAACTTAATCTGTATTTTCCTGGTGTGAATTCACCTTTGGTACTATCAGCAAATCTCAGTCAAATCAGATACCAAATACTGAACCGATACCGAGATATACCCCCTTAAAAATACCGAAACCGATACTGAACTCAACATTCCAATACCACCCATCTCTATTGATATCTATATATCTTAAGCAGTGTTCATGCGATAAGGTGCTAGTTTAGAGAATTACACTACAAATTTTGATTTGGTACCCAAAAATCTTTGTTCTAAAATTTTGGCACCAAAAAAGTTCCTTCCACTGGTAAAGAAAAGCCATTGCAACAGTGAAGGGCGCGAACGATGACGAAACAAACTAAGAAAAACTTTTTTGTTTATTACTTCTAGTACGGGGAAATCACCAGATGGCAATGAAGGTAGTGATAACAACCGATTTTCACTAAAAACGCTCAAACTTAGTAATTTTGTCAATAAAGTGTTAGAAATAGTGTATGAATTGTCAGTGAGTGGTAACGGGGCTTTGTTTTTCTTCAGTACAACATTGTATGGTATCAACTTTACAAAAGGCAGCACTCAATTAAATTTATTTATTAAGGTGTATCAACACCTTAACAGCCAAGGTCATATCGTGTTTTATGGGTGGAGGAAGCTGGAGTACCCAGAGAGAACCACCGAGCAACGACGAGTGGCTGCCAGCTCCCCAACATAGTAATTCCGAATTGCAGCACAGGCAGGGTTAGATTGATTGAAGACATGCGCACCATCGACATGCAGCACGTCTTAGTATATGATGTCATCGTGCCCCCATGTGGACAATCGAGGTTAAGTGCCTTGCCGAAGGACACAACGTGGAGTCCGAATCGATCGCTCAGATGGTCACCCTGGATATCCAAGGCTTGATGTTGCTTAACTTTGGTGATCTGACGAGAACCGGTTACCAAAACGCCACCACGCCCCCACTCAATTAAATAAATGTCTTACCGTCGCGAGTGACTCGCAATGTTATGAAGTATTTATCTAATTAAATTTGGCCTTTTGTAAAGACTCATGACTCGCTAAGCCCTGTGAATTAACAGTAATTAGTTGAGTAATCTTATTATCTAAGTGCAACAACAGATGTATGTACCGACAGCAACCTGTCTAACCATTATTTGAATCAGAATCGTAGATATAACTTAGGTGACCATCCTTTTTGCCTAACGAGTATTGCGTTAGAAATTTCAAATTCTGTCCGATTTTTCCGTTACCAGTTGTCTGTTTTTGAAATATTTGCCAGGTCATTTTTCAAAACTCCATCAATATATTAGTATCAGACACAAAAATATCCGCACCTCCCCCTGTACCCCCCATTAGCTTTTTGGCACCAACACACTTTGGCATTAAAATATCCATAATTGGTAAAAACTTGGCACTAGGTAATTTCGGGCCAGCGTGGACACTGATCTTAAGTTCACTCGATGATTTAACCCGTTACCCATTGCAGACGATATCAAAATTTATTATTTGAAATATCATTTTTAAAAAAAATTTCAGCAAAACCATATGTGACCCCTCATTGGAATGAGCTTGATGACCTCGTTCCAATGAGGATTCACTTGATATGGTTTTGTTGTAATTTTTTGAAAAATAATATTTTTTCAGCTGCTGAATTTGCATATTACACGAGCTGATGTAGTCGATTCGTTGGATAAAGAAACAAGAATGGAATAGTCTCAGCAGTTGTCTAAGAGGTCCTTGATGGTATTAAAGGGTCATTAAAAGTCCTTACATTAAATCATCTTTGTGACAACAAACCAGGCACTACTAACACACCCATATAAATTTTAGATGGAAAGGAGAGAATGTGTCAACAACAGAAGTGGCCAATAGTTTAACGAGTATTGACTTCATAGAGGATGCAAGCGTTTATGGTGTAGAAGTGCCAGGTATGTATGCTGTACTTTCTTCAGGGGCTGCGTAGCCACCTCTGACTTACATCGTCATTAAAATCAACTTTCGATAAAGTTATTACCCTCAAATTTATTAGACGAGCAAGGATGGTCCAGTTAAGAAGCGAGTAATTGTTGGGAAAACACTTGATAACATCAGTAGAAAATAAAGCCAAGTTTCCTTTTGTTACTTTTAATAAACAAAAACAACTGAGCTGTCTGTGGTTTTCATTTATTAGAAGTAAAAAAGGAAACTTTGCTTGTTAGGACAATATAGAAGCAAGTACTTCCAAGATAATCGGGGGCCTAATGGCTCAGTAGGTAGAGGTGCGGGCTGCAGACTGAGAGGTCCTCGGTTCGAATCCCACCTGCGACAACCACGTTGTGTCCTTGGGCAAGACACTTCACCACCAAGAAATTTGGCATGGGTGTGTGGTTCGGGCTCGGGAAGGTTCTACGCTACTCGGACGTGGGGTGGGGGCCCGTTTTCGCTCATGCGCATTGACTCATGTGCATCACAATGTCACCATGCATTGAGGCGCACTGCACGTCGATTGTGAACGTCTTGATGTTGGAGAGCTGATAGTTGCTCGTGTGTGTGTGTCTGTCTGGGTTTGCTATAGACTCAAAAACGTCTGGACATATCGGGACGGAACTTGACATGCACATGTAGTTTGGTCCTGGGAAGGTTTCCACCCATTGGACCTGGGGTGGGGGCCCGCCTTCGCGCATGTGCAGTGACAATCTCGGAACTACTTTTGCGATCAGGACAAAACCTGGGATTTGTATGTACATTCCACCAGGTAGTGATTTGCCACCGTCGGCTATGGGGTGTTAGCCAATCTTTGCGCATGCGCAGTGACAATTTCAGGCCCCCATCTAGTCTATATATATATTTGTGTAATTTTGCTTATCTATTTGTCTGTCTGTAGGTATAGACTCAAAACGACCGGGTTGATCTGGGAAGAAATTTGGCATGGGTGTGTGGTTCGGGCTCAGGAAGGTTCTACGCTACTCGGACGTGGGGTGGGGGCCCGTTTTCGCTCATGCGCATTGACGATCTCAGAAACTACTGGGCCGATCAGGACGAAACCTTGGATTTGTATGTAGGGTCCATCGTGTATTCATTTGTCATTGCCGATTATGGGGTGGTGCCCGGCTTCGCGCATGCGCAGTGACGATCTCGGAAACTACTGGACCGATCGGGACGAAAACTGGCATTTGTATGTATGGTCTTTCGGCTATGGGTGGGAGCCAATCTTTGCGCATGCGCAGATGCGCAGTGACAAAAGCCCAGACAAAGTCGGGCACCCAGCTAGTGTACTATATATTTGAGCTTGTCTGTCTGTCTGTCTGTCTGTCTGTCTGTCTGTCTGTCTGTCTGTCTGTCTGTCTGTCTGTCTGTCTGTCTGTCCGTCTGTCTCTGTCTGTCTGTCTGTCTGTCTGTCTGTCTGTCTGTCTGTCTGTGTTCGCTATAGACTCGAAAACGGCTGGGCCGATCGGGACAAAACTTGGCATGCGTATGTAGTTCGATCCTGGGAAGGTGTTCCACCCATCGGACTGGGGGTGGGGTGAGGAAAACCGTCTTCGCACATACGCAGTAACGATCTCGGAAACTACTGGGCCTATCGGGACGAAACTTGGGCTTTGTATGTAGGGAATATCGGGTGGTGATTTACCACCATTGGGTGTTTATGTAGGGGCCGTCTTCGCGCATGCGCAGTGACGATTTCGGAAACTACAGGTCCGATCAGTACGAAACCTGGGATTTGTATGTACGTTCCACCGGGTTGTGTTTTGCCACCGTCGACTATGGCGTGTTAGCCAATCTTTGCGCATGCGCAGCGACTATCTCTGTAGCCCGGACAAAGTCGGGCACCCCCAACTACTCTATATATATATTTGAGTAATCTTGTTTGTTTGTTTATTTGTTTGTTCTTTATAGACTCAAAAACGGCTGGGCCGATCGGGACGAAATTCGGCATGGTTGTGTGGTTTGGGCCAGGGAAGGTTTTAGGCTACTTGGACGTGAGGTGGGGGCAGTAACGATCTCAAAAACTACTGGGCCGATCGCGACGGAACCTGGGATCTGGAGCTAATCTTTGCGCATGCGAAGTGACAAGAACTCATTCGCCATCGTCAGGTGTGTGTACGGTCAATCGGGTAATGATTTGCAGGGGTGGGAGCCAATCTTTGCGCATGCGCAGTGACAAAAGCCCGGACGAAGTCGGGCACCGAGCTAGTCTACTATGTATTTGAGTTTGTTTGTGTGTGTGTCTGTCTATTCGCTATAGACTCGAAAACGGCTGGGCCGATCGGGACGGAACTTGGCATGCGTATGTAGTTCGGTCCCGGAAAGTCTTCCACCCATCGGACTGGGGTTGGGTGGGAGGCGTCTTTGCGCATGCGCAGTAACGATCTGGGAAACTACTGGGCTGATCGGGACAAAAGTTGGGATTTGTATATAGGGATCATCAGTAGTGATTTGCCATCATTGGTTGTGGGGTGGGTGTCCATTTCCGTCTTCGCGCATGGGCAGTGACGACCTTTGTAGCCTGCACGAAGTCGGGGACCCCGTCTAGTCTGCTATATATTTGAGCTTGTTTGACTGTGTCTGTGTGTGTGTGTGTGTGTGTGCGCGCGCGCGCGTGTGTTTGTGTCTGTCTGTCTGTCTGTCTGTCTGTCTGTCTGTCTGTCTGTCTGTCTGTCTGTCTGTTCGCTATAGATTCAAAAACGACTCGGCCGATCGGAACGAAACTTGGCGTGCGACTGTAGTTCGGCCCCTTGGAAGGTTTTCCACCCATCGGACCGGGAGGGGGGGGGGGGGGGGGGGCGTCTTCGCATATGCGCAGTGACGTTCTCGGAAACTACTGGTCCAACCCGGACGAAACTTAGCATTTGTATGTAGGGTCCATCGGGTAGTGATTTGCCATCGTCGGGTGTTAGGTGTGTTCCCGTCTTCGTGCATGCGCAGTGACGATTAAGGAAACTACTCGGCAGTTTGGACGAAACGTTGCATTACGTATAATTTTCATCAGGTAGTCTTCTGGGGCACTCAAGTTGCGCATGTTCAACACACCTGCCCATTTAATTCGTTCTCGGACGAAGGCGGGCCCCAGCTAGTATATATATATATATATATATATATATATATATATATATATATATATATATATATATAAAATATAGATAGATATACTACATGGAGTGCCCGACTTTGTCCGGGCTGGATTGAGTTCAGTTGGATTGTATGGAAGCAAACATGTGCCACATATAAAAAAAATGCCTGATACTAAATCCAAATTGGGAGATAATAACTCACGATTAGGAGTTACCAAGTCCTAATTAAGAAATAATAACTCCTAGTTAGAACATATGATCTCTAAATTGGGAGATAATGACTTCTACTGAGGAGTAATTATGTCCTAATTAGGGGATAATACTTCTAATTAGGACCTAGTATCTCCTATTTAGGAGATAATAAGCCCCAACTAGGAGAAAATAAGTTCTTATTGGGGGATAATAGCCCTAATTAGGAGACAATAACTCCTAATTAGGACATAGTATCTCGTAATTAGGAAATAATGGGAAATGTTAGTCCCAAATTTTCTCCTCAAACACAGCTTGTTGGTGTCCTGTCTGTGCTGTCCTCTGCTTGTTACCTTAACACCAGCCGCCAGGCATTCTATATGAAACTTGCCGCTTACATTTGTACCTCTGAAATAAATTATCTTCCCCCCCCCCCCTAAAAATAGCTAAAATAAAATCATATTGGAAGCGCTCTGTTTCCATTCTATCTTTCGCTGTACAAACATTGGCTAGGCGAATTCTCATGACTCCGGGCTGACTTCAAACACCAGAGCCGACTTCTCCTGACCTCGGGACAGACATCTCACGCCAGTATCAACTTGCAAGGCCGACTTTTGCGGGCGACTTCTTTGAAATCGATTTCTCTGGTTCCCCGGACCAACTTCTTCAGGCCGACATCTTTTATTAGGATTGGGGTTTTAAGATACAGCTTTTTAGGGCTGACCGTAGTAATGGTTTGAATTCCCTATTGGCTTCACGAAGTCGCTTTGCTGCCTACACCCCAGTTTAGTACAAGGGGTATGTACTAGACACAATTCAAGTACATAAGAGTACGTTCTGGTAGTGTAGTAGTGCTATAAAAAGCCCGACCTCGCCTTATTTTCCTTACTTTGATGAAATGATGTCCGCAATATTGGTTTCCCTGGTAACCGCATTTCACATTGTGGCCTAAATGTCTGTACTAGAACAGGTGAATGTTTTCAGGCCCCGTCCCATTAACTTTGACTACAATCAATTACCCCCAAAGAGCTCAAAATTGGTTATTTTTCCATACTTTGTCAAAGAAGAACCTACCTCCCCTTTCTCTCATTTGATAACTTTTAGACTGAACATGGTTGCTAACCAAGATATAATTGTTTGTCAAATACAGGAGTACCGTATATAGTATTGCTTAATTCAATGGTAGTATAATAAACCCATAAGAGACACAAATACAAATAATCCCCTTTCACCCCCTCCCTCCAGCTCTTTTTTGATGAAGAGCCACTATTTCCAAGTTTCCTGTATAATAATGTTTAATTTGGCGGTACTATAACCAAGTGATAACGTGCCAATGCAAATAATATCACTGCCCCTCCCTCTCAAATGAGTCAAAAAGACGGTTTGTCTTTTTTCCAGTATTTGAATTGCTGCAAAATTTCTAATTTTGGGTATTTATCCAGTCACTGTTCTCAGTAACCCCAATTCCAACGTCCTATGTTAGCGCCCCATTGCAAAACATCAGGCAGGCCCCTGGCGGCCCAAAATGAGTCTGTGGAAGCTATTAGGATGTGCGCACAATGCTCTCTTTTTCATACTACTCTTTGACTCATTTTGCTATTTTGGTGTCCCAGCGCCCCATTTCAACTATTTGTATCTATGTCCCAATTTTAGCACCTCCTTTTAGCAAGGGATTTAATAGCGTCAGGCTTTTTGGTGTCCGCAATTTAGTCCATGAGACCGATGAAAATTAGCGCAATGTTCTATTTTCCATACGTCTCAAAATGGGGGGGGGATGAAAATCAAAGCATCGCGCCCATTTTCATAGCTTTCACAAACGCATTTTGGGTGTCAAAGTTAAGGAAATGGGACCTAAAAACATTACCTCGTACTATGATACAAACCTTTGGGCTACAAAGGGAAATAAGGTACTGTAGTGAACCCATACGATGGACAACGAAGTCAAAGTAGGTAAAATAGGATCATAGGTATACGAGTAATTGCTTTTTTTTCTGGGGGAGCGGCCAGTTGGATGCTTTTGCTTTTAATGCCCTATGTATAGAGTTGTCTGTACCAATCCTGACACGCCGAAGACCTCCTGTGTATACCTGTGTCTGCCACAGTAGATAGAATTTCTCGAGATATTTGAACTATTGGCGCCATCCTACAACCTAAAAGTGAAGTAGATGGGCTACTCCGGCCACATTTCTCAACTCCAGGGGAGAGGGGACAAACTTGCCCAAAGCAATACAAGGGGTTGGCAACGAGGGAGTAGGCCTTAGGCTTTTGTCATTGATGTTCTTTATATAGAACTGCCCAGTTGCCGTAGGCCACCTATGTATACTCATACCCAACCCAACAAAATAGCCCCCCGGACCACTTATATTTTTCCAGACTTATGCACCTACACCTATTTCTGTAGATTTCTATACAGAGTCTCCCAGACAGCCCAAGCCATTACCACAGTCGTCAGTGCCAGATATTAAAAGGTACTCTTCGACCATTTCTATGAATTTAATTCACACATCAATACCCATATCCCTGGAGCAGTCCAATGTATACAGAAGCGATTACCAATACTGGCGCGCTATAGGCCTCCCGCATGTATTCATACTAGAGTCTAAAATTGGGACCCTCTTATGACGTCATTACGTCGGCGCCGTCAGAACGTTTCCAAATTCCCTTCACATTCTAGAACGTTTTTGTGAACATGTCTATGTGGGACAAACGTGTTCTATTGACACCCATGTTACTACTCACATCTATCATGAAAGGATGGCCAAGTGAATACAGAAGATCTAACCCCCCCACCCCTTTCACCAATTCCAGAAGACGTCAGTCTGAAAAAGTTGGTTCTGAGAAATTGGTCCCAGAGAAGTCGCACCGGAAAAAATGGCCCGCTCTTGTCGGCCCAAGAGGTTAGGAGAAGTCGGTCCTGGAGATAGAAATCTGCCCGAGGTCAGAACTCGACTCTGAGAATGTCAGACTGAGGTAAGGAGGAGTCAGTCTGGAGTCATCAGTCACCCCGTCAAAATTTATACTTTGAAAGAAATAAATGGAAACAGGGTGTTTCTAATATAATTTTATTTTTACCACTTTTCACGGGGATGGATTGAGGTGGGGTGGGGGTGATCATTTATCTTAGGGGTACAAAATGTAAACAGCAAATTTTATAACGAATGCCTGGCGGCTGGTGTTTCTGTAACAAATTGAGGACCGCGCCGAAACGACACCAACAAATTGTGTTTGAAGGGAAGATTCGGGAATTATATACCAAATTATCTCCTAATTAGGGTTTACTGTGTCTTATTTAGGCGTTAGTATCTCCTAATTAGGACTATTATCTCCTAATTAGTAGTTATTATCTGCTAATTAGGAGATACTAAGATCTAATAAGGACATAGTATCTCCTAATTAGTAGTTAATAAGTCCTAATTAGTAGTTATTATCTCTTAATTAGGAGGTAACGTCTCCCAATTAGGACATATCTCCTAATTAGGACTTACCTCCCAATTAGGACATATTATCTCCTAATTAGGACTAATTATTTCCCAAAAAGGAGTTATTATTTCCTAATTATGACTTAGTATCTCTCAATCACGAGTTATTATCTCAGTATCTCTAAATTAGGACATATAGAGTATCATTCATTTTTTCTTTAGATGTGGTACTAATACGCTTCCATTTTATTCAATTTGGTTAAAACAAAGAATACTGAAGACGCCGGTGTTCTGTTTCTTATTTTGCAATATCTTCTGAAGAAAGGAACATGATCATGTGCGCGGGAACATTAAAGGTTACAAGTTTATGAAAGAAATATAAATAAAATAATACGATTGAAACAGAATTTGAGTTCTCATCCCCTACTGGTAAACGCTCGTTGAGCCTTTTAGTGTTCCGGGATGGAAAATAATAAAAAAAACACATTTCTGCCAAATTAATAAATGTTTCATTTTGTGCTTTCAAAACATACTCTATGACTCTAACTGGAATGAGCTCGGCGAGCACGTTACAATGAGAGCCTATAAGCTATTGTTTCGACAGAAAAATGCAAAACAAGCAGATAACAAGAAACTGAATTGCTCTTTCAAAATGGAGTTTGTATGTCTATTTTTGTCTCAGAATAAATAAAAACACATTTTTGTGTGCATTGAATCATTTTTCGTATGAAAAATGATTTATTTTAGAATTGAAATGATGGGGATCCATGTTAGCCAGGTATTGAAGTACCTAATCTGTTGTTCTGCCAGGTATTCGTGCCACATGCTAACCAAGAAGAGACAATGATAATGGTTCTAACTTATATTCTGTAACTGGTGCTTTAAGTGATGCGAGTATTGGGCTTTGAGTGCAGGGCCCAAGACGTGAGACAAAAAAACTGTTTTCAGCCCCTTAGATTGGCTCGGAAAAAAAGTAACACTGGGCCGCGTATACATGTAAGTAATGGAAAATGTGGCGAAGGGTAGGGGAGTCCAAGGCTTTGCTTATATCTAAATTACTCTGGAACCAAGTACCGGGAACCTCTGGAAGCCAGAAACGAGGAAACACTCAAATGGAAGAGCCCACCGCCACTTTTCCGACAGTCATTTCTTCGTCAATCATATATGTACCATTTTCATCTTATCTCGGACTACTGTAAATAATTATTAATTACTTCATTCATTAATTATTATTCCCTCCATATTTGACGTCTGGGGACAAATGGCCTATTTGGTCCAGGGAGACCTACAAAATAATCAACCAATTGTTATATTCATATTATGAACATAACAATTGATTGATTGGTTAGTAGTTGTAACAAACAATCAAATTACCTCCAAGGAATCTCAAACTTTCCAGCAAACGTACAAATCACGGAAAATTCTCATGAATTAACTCATCGCACCACACCACAGAGATGAAAAGTATTCAAACATTCCATATATTTGATCATTGACCTATGTTTTGGTCCACAGAAACTGTTTCCTAAATCAGATGTCAGTGTTGGATCTCCTGCAACCCCTTATAACAGCCGAAGTGTTTCTAAGAATTTGTGACAACCGCTCTCATCTTTGACTTTGGGGACCTAACCACCCCCTGCCCCCACCCCACCACCACCACCACCCCGCCTCGTCGCTATGTAAGTCTTTCCTCGACAGGATTTTCCTACATGTGCCAACGACGTTTAATTAAGCGCGCGTGCATAATTATGTACGCAATACTCACCTGTATTGAATATTCGTCTTCAGATTAAATATCGCAATAAAAGCTTCTCTTCACAAGGGAAAAATAATCTTCTCTTTACAAGACAAATAGCGCAAAAATGCAGTTTCAGTTATAAAAAAAAGAGCTCACTAAAAAGCAAAATTGCAAAAATGTCATTATTATGGTTTTGCTACAGGTGCGTCTTTTTTAATGATAGAAATCAACAACTTCACATATCTTTACCATTTCGACATGATAGAAGTCGACAACTTCGATTTCCCCCCAAAGGACCAGCACCTCAACATCAAAGAATAACACAGGGAATCCAGTCTGTTTGAAATGTTATGTTATCAAAATTACAAGGAATTAACCTATGAAACTTTGGGCAGAGAGTTCCGTTTCGTCGATCTGAAAATCTTTGATCTAAGTCCCTGCCAATTCACACCATTCTCACCTGAATGAAAAAGGGTGAATCTGAAATGAAACTGCTGAAACATAGTATCGTCAAAACCTTTTGTAACGCTTGAGAAATGCCAAGGTTGATTAATTTTGGTTAAACACTTAAACAGCCAGAGTCATAGAGTGCTGGACAGTGTCACGGGGAGGAAGCCGGGGAGAACTATCGGACAGAGACGAGTCACTGTCAAACTGTTTAAGTTACTAATCCCACTGAAGTAGGGTTAGCATTTGTTAAATGTACGGACATACTCAGTGAGTGGCATGCCTTATCACACAACGACATACTTGAATATAAAATACACAATATGCAATCACAAATAGAAACCCCACAAAAGCTTTTTAAAACGACCTGGCATCCCACCCACATATGCCCATAGTACTGGCTGAAAGACGAACGGACAGACCGAATATATTCCTGTCATGGTAATCTCAACAAAGAGAGCTCAACCTAAAATAAAAAGATGAAGATGAAAATCTGATCATTTCGTGTGGACATCTGAAATGAAATGGTTTGTTCAAAATTTTCAAAGTCTAGCAGTTTTTGAAAATGTTACTACAAAAGTGGTAAAAAAGTTCCTACAAAAGTGGTGACTGTTTTTTTATGACAAAAGTGGGCAATGGTTACTACAAAAGTGGAGACCTCATTTTACCACAAAAGTGGGCGACGTTACTACAGAAGTGGTGAGCTACCACAAAAGTGGGTGTTTTCTACTACAAAAGTGGTGAGCTACTACAAAAGTGGACAGTTACTACAAAAGTGGGCGTAACAACAGTAAGGCAAGTATAAACTTCAGTTAGTCACCTGTGGGATCAGGTCAAACAAAACTTCACTTCAGTGTTAAAAATAATTTCAGTTCTGGGAGGACTATTGTATCTATGTAGTTATCAAGACAGCTGATGTGCTCAACGCCTAACAAGAAATCCACCACAAACTTCTTTTTCATGACTATTTTTTGGAGCGAGCTCTTCGTGTTCATTTAAACTCTTCGAAACAATCACTTTAGCATGGAATGTCTTGGTGTCAGCCAGATATGTTAACCTCATCTGATTGACCAGGTTACTGTTGCTTCTCCATACTGCAGTTGGAAGGCAGAACAGGTGATCGATTCCACTTCACCCCTCTTCTACAGACTCCCCAATGACAGTGAAAATGTTTTAACCCTTTACCTAACATGAAATTGAGACGACACTTGCCAAAAAAATTCTTGAATAACTAATTTTTTTTCATTTTTTGTCTCAAAAACATAGGTTATGACCCCTCATTGGAACAAGCTCATTCCAATGAGAGGACATAACCTATGTTTTTGAGACAAAAAAATGAAAAAAATAATGAAAATTAATTGGCAATTTTTTTAGAATAGTGCTGGCCTTTTTAGGCTGTTACATTGGGTAAAGGGTTAATATCGACTCCAGGCTGTTATTTTGCATTCTCTCGGTAATTACACTAAACGATAACACCTTTAATAACCCCAGTTCCCCAAACACCCAATGTGATCTTTCCCAGGGTAGCCCCCTCCCCCATCGGGAAAATCGGCCAAATTCATCGGGGAGATAAAATTATGAAAACACCATAAAGATAGGGATAATACTCCCGAAGACCCAATACACGTGCACAATAGGAATAACTCGATGGGCATATAATCACGGCGGCATAGGCAGAGTTAATTACCTGGCGAGAGTTCCATTTTAGTCTGTACCAGAAGCTTTCTACGCAATCACTTGTCGACACACATCGAGTCTCTGTTGTGAGTTATATCGTAGCGAATTACCATGACAGCTGTTTTTCATACCCTACTTCCACAAGCCATAATTCTTTTTTAATTTTAAATTTTTTTTTTGCTTCTCGTTTTGACTCTCTTGAAGCCTCTAGAGTCATGGATATTACAGATTTTTCCCACTTAAACCCGAAATTTCTTCCACGGGACTGAACAACGGTCGGTCCGGAGACTCACTAACCCCTCCCCTCATTGGGGAAATCCTGACACTACCCCTGATCTGTCCCCAGCATGTCTGTTTCCAACTCGCTCTGTTTCGGCATCACTAAAAATATTCCGAATGAGGAAAGTAAAATACTTTTTCATAACAAGTTTTCGTAGATGTCATGGGTCACACAATTGGCCGGTTGGCAACTGGATGACAATGGCAATGGCTCCTTGAACATCGTTTCAACAGATTGTTGCCGAGCATTTTGTGACGATTCATAAACCACATTTTATTTGTCCCCTACGGGAACCGTAAGGGGACTATAGGATTGCACTCCGTCTGTCTGTCTGTCTGTCTGTCTGTCTGTCTGTCCGTCCGTCCGTCCGTCCGTCCGTCCGTCCGTCCATCCGTCCGTCCGTCCGTCCGTCCGACCGTCTGTCTGTTTTTTTGTGTTACCACCTCTCCCTCCAACATGCTTTAAGCTACACCTTTTATATTTGGTACATGGATAAATGGTTCTGAGGGGATGATGCACGCTCAAAATTTTTTTTTCAAAATCCAAGATGGCGGAATGGCGGCCATTTTTGTTGTGTTTTTTAAGCTTTTTTTCTCTATTTTCATGTTACCACCCCTCCCACCAACATGGTTCAAGCTACACTTTGCATATTTGGCACATGGATAGAAGGTTGGGAGGGGATGATGCACGTTCAATATTTTTTTTTCAAAATCCAAGATGGCAGCATGGCGGCCATTTTTGTTGTGTTTTTTAAGCTTTTTTCTCTAGTTTATGTTACCACCCCTCACTCCAACATGGTTCAAGCTACACTTTAGTTTTTATATTTGGCACATGGATAGAGGGTTGTAATGGGATGTTGCACGTTCAATATTTTTTTTCCAAAATTCAAGATGGCGCCATGGCAACCATTTTTGTTGTGTTTTTTTAAGCCTTTTTCTCTATTTTATGTTACCACTGCTCCCTCCAACATGGTTGAAGCTGCACTTTTCATATATGGTACATGGATAAAGGGGTTGTGAGGGGATTATGCACGCTCAATATTTTTTTTCAAAATCTAACATCTGTCTGTCTGTCCATCTGTCTGTCTGTTTTTATGTTACCACCTCTCCCTCTAATATGCTTCAAGCTACACCTTTCATATTTGGTACATGGATAAATGGTTCTGAGGGGATGATGCACAGTCAATATTTATTTTTCAAAATCCAAGATGGCAGAATGGTGGCAATTTTTGTTGTGTTTTTTAAGCTTTTTTCTCTATTTTATGTTACCACCCCTCCCTCCAACATGGTTCAAGCTACGCCTTTCATATATGGTACATGGATAAAGGGTTGTGAGGGGATTATGCACGCTCAATATTTTTTTTCAAAATCCAAGATGCTTATATACTCTAGTGTCTTCTGTGACAAAAACACCTTATGTCACAAAAGTGCCGTAGGGGACTAATACCACCTCGGTGGTCAAACACTTGTTATCTTTTGCAATTGTGCAATTGTTAATGTAAGATGATGTCAATGATACCATTCAATAAAGTTGAAAAACCACCACAAAGTGTATTCTTAATCTCTGTAGACGCCCCTTTACGAGATATACAAGTTAAACAACATGTAAAGCTCACAATTGAGTGTACTTGCGGCAATCGCCAGTTCATACTGAAAAAGTGAAGGTTACAGTAAAAATTACTAGTACAGTAAAACCTGTTTGAGAGACCACTGTCGTGAGAGACCTCCTGTCTTGAGAGGTCGCTGTGGCCTTGTACCATTTGGTTGTTTTACTTTGTAATGGACCTGTCATGGGAGACCACCTGTCTTGAGAGACCACTTTTGCCTGGCAAAAAGGGTGGTCTCTCAAAACAGGTTCTACTGTAGCGCGCACTTAGGTGGTAAACGTGGCTCTGAGAGCCACGTTTACTGCCCAAGTGTGCGCACTGGTAATTTTATTGGACCTGAGTCAACGGAGTTTAACACTGTGAAATATGTTCAGTTTAATGTAGTTCTTTCGAGTCTGGACTTATCTAGAAGTGAAGGGACTGTAAGATAAGTTCAATTTTACATAGTTCTTTTGAGACTCGACTTGTCTAGTAGTGCACGGTATTACAATTGTAATCGGCATAGGCCGATTGCGAGCCAGCGGCCATTTTTGGTAATCGGTTGAACACTTGTGCTGAGTTTTATTTATTTATTTTA
Source organism: Pictodentalium vernedei (assembly GCA_031216915.1). Taxonomy (NCBI): domain Eukaryota; kingdom Metazoa; phylum Mollusca; class Scaphopoda; order Dentaliida; family Dentaliidae; genus Pictodentalium; species Pictodentalium vernedei. The sequence continues at coordinate 78,637,684 of CM062293.1, read as the reverse complement.
AGGTTCGGATGGGAAAGCGGGAATGGCAGCTATATTTCTAACCAATAGAGAAGAACCAGCCAAGAAGGAAATGTTAATGGAGATCTACAGAACATGCAAAGAGAAACTTCCAAGTTATGCACGGCCAATGTTTCTGAGGTTTCCCAAAAAGATGCCGATGACATCTACATTCAAACACACAAAAGTTGATTTTCAAAAAGAAGGATATGATTTAAGTATTGTGTGTGATCCATTGTTTATCATGGATGATGCCCTGAAAACATATATTCCACTAACAGAAGAAGTACTCTTGAGGATGAATACTAAATCCAAATTGTAGTTGTCTATTGTAAAAGTGAAAGATTAAATAATGAATATTTAAGATATGATAAACGTGATACAAAGAGGATATGGAATGTGTGTTTTGGCCTTTTTATGAAACGGGTCTAAGAATTTTCCGTTTCCGCAAAATGGGAAATTTGTAGATGAGTTTCATAAACAGAATATGACCAAAACACGAATTTCATATTCTGTTTATCATATGACACCACGATTACCAAAAAAACATATTTTAGATAGAAAAGAAAATGTCATGCATTTGACTGTGATGGGTCACCACTGCACGCAATCATATGTCATAACTGCGACAAAATATAGTTCTAATTTTCAAGTACTTATACATTTCTTATCATTGGGATTTTAGTGAATGTTTATAACAAATGAAATTAGGCATCATGGCTTTGTTGATGTTTTGAAATAGTTCTATTTACACCCTCATTAATTTGACACAGATCTTTTCGGTGATAACCAATCAGAAAACGTTCTTTTGAAATTGACCAATCATATCAACTGAATGTGTTACAAAGCACTAATTAATATTATTGCAAATATGAAACAGTAATAAGCGGAGAAAACGGAGAAGTCATATGATAAAATCATTTATCTTGTGTCTCCGTCTCCAGACTTTCCAAATAATGTTAATATATAAGCTAGGCCTTCGTTTCTAATGCTCTGGGAATTCAGCATTGTATACTGAAAAGCGTTTCCTGGTAGGGTCGAGTGAGTGTGTTCCCCAACCTGACTTGATCTACTGTGCTCTTTCGACGATTGCATCCAAGTGCAGTCCTCGGAATTAGCGACGGCATTCGGCAATGTCGTCGCAAACGCCGCCGCCGTGGGGCATGACAGCAGCATTTTCTTGCTGTCGCAAATTGGCAGCCATAATATTTTGTTACTTGTCCCAATCACCTGAAGACCGTCAGAACTGTTCATGCAACCCTACATAACATATGTTTTATAGTCGTAACTGGTGTATAAAATCAATATTTGAGGAAATATCTTATATTCATTAATTTGAAAGTAAGTTTGTACAAAATGTATGTGGTTGAAAAACTGTTCATAACCAGTTGTTTTTCGTTTGTTTGTGTTTTTTCGAAAGAACCCCCTTGTTGACTGTGATGCACGTTTAAAATAACCCAGGAATTCCTGGGCAATTCCCTTTTGACGTCACACCTTACATAAATACAACCAATCTAATTCTTCGTTTCATGAAAGTATGCTAAATTGGTGTACTGGGACAATGCGGCAGTTCTATTGGTCATTGGTGTAATCTCAACAGAGCACGTGGTCATGTTCCATTTTAATTTGAGCATTCTCCACTTGTGGCATATGTAAACTGTACAATCTCAAACAAACTGAATTGGAAAACAATCAATCAGTTCAATAAAAAAATAAACGCATTGAGCACAAAACAAGGGTGAGTTGGAAAATAATTCTTGTTGTGTTTATCGGGTCAGAGTCAACTCGCCCCGGGTTGATGCGCAATGCAAATATTTCTGTCTCTAACAGTTACTGTCAAAACCGATAGGCTAATAATGCATAGATGCGAGTTACAACCAGCCCCTAAAATTAGGACAACCAGTCAAACAATTGATCACTCAATCGAACTACAGCTTGTCCAACTGACCACCCGCCAGTGATCTCTTGTCCATTCGAAGTCAGCTGTTCTGATTAATGATTATTATTCACTTAGTGTCATAATACTGTCATCCAAACAATTCAATTCAAAAGTGCCGTCGCTGATAAAAATTTGCTGTCGCAGAATTTTTGGCGACGGCAATGTTGTACCGTCGCAATATTTTCCTAATTCCGAGGACTGAAGTGCCACCTAGGTGTCTACAGTACGTCAATGCGCGCCTTCGCTCCTGTGTTTGTAAATTAATGCGCACATTGTCTTTTCTGCAGCAATCTGTTTAATTATAGGTTTGGTATAGTGGCTATGCATGGCAAAAAAACCCTACTGATTCCATGTTTTAGTTAAAATGAAAGATGCCAGGAACGATTGTGAGTAATGTATTTAACCCATTGAACTCTGGTGGTATCTTCCATGCCAGTTCAGTGGCAGCAATTAGAATAGTCCATATTCATTATTTAGGGTAGACCAATCAATATTTTCAATGTGCAGCCTTGGGGCTGCATGTTGAAAATGTTTATTGATATACCCCACACATTTACTGACCAGCCATCCTGTATAATGAAGTTATGACATACCATGTTTCTGGGCTGGAAAAGCAGCCTCTTGGATTCAAAGGGTTAAGATCAGTAACCAGACAAAAAAAAAAAAAATGGACTACCTTAGCTTTGATGAACACCAGTTCTTCAAGTCTTTGAACGACGTTAACCCTTTGCTCAATGCACATGATATCAAAATTTATTATTTTAATTATTGTGTTTTTAATTTTGCAAAATATTTCAACAAAACCATGTCACGTGCCCCCTAACTGGAACAAGCTCGTTCCAGTGAGGGGGCGCATAATATGGGTTTGTTGGAGTTTTTTTTAAAAAAATAAATTTTCCACTGCTTTATGTAACTGTAACTTTACGCGAATGGCATTTACCGTTTCGTTTGGTAAAAGGTTAACAGAAGTCGACAGATGTGTATCCACAAGACGGGCTCATTTATAGTCTAATATTTTTAAGCTAAAAACCTATACGTCTCATAAATGTAAACTTGTATATCGAAAATCGAGAAAATCAAATTACAATTAAACGTTTGAAATATTGAGAAACAAAGCAGTATGCATGTTAAGGGTTCGATCTTGACCGTGCCATCAGTGTTGTGCCCCCGGGCATGATATTTAATTCCACCTCAATGCTTGGTGGCACTGTGTACTAAGGCATACTGTAAAAACGTCGACCGTGCAGTTACAGTTAACTTCTGCTAACTATGCATGTGTCGGGTTAGTTCGTTGGGAAGTCGGACAGATGCTTGTGGTGCTATCCAGGAACTCCGCCAGCTTTGACCATAGACCAGCCTCCGTCATTATTCCTGATTCCCCCCTCCCCTCCCCCCTGCCGCATTGGCATTGGTACCCATAAAATGTATTAGAAACGGATAGTCGAGAGTTTCTTGGTTAACATTCTCGGATAGTAGTCTTTTCCACAAGTTCACAATTTTTACCTCTTGTCTAGACTTCTAGAGTGAAGGATTTTGCTTTTTTGGCACCAATCACTGTTTATATACAGCCACATATGCCGAAGTCGATCTCCAACTCCAATAATTAAATAAGATAAGTTTGGGTGTAGCCAATCATCAGTTCTCATGTTGGTCACTTTAGAGCACTTCACTCCAGGCGTTGATCACCAGGCTTTGATACACCACTAAAGCAACAGAAAATGTCTGCTACTGTAAACAAGCACTGCTTTACGTCTTGCGATTCCTACCCGGAATTCAAGGGGTATGTCTACAGTCTGGCCACACGCAGTACGAACAGAGGTGGATGGAAGTGGGGGAGGCTTGCCCCCCCACCTAAAATTTTCGCGCCCCAAAATAAACATTAGCCCAATGCAAGTTTCACATAACATAGAAGAATGAAAATAGAAACATTTAATTTGCAAAGGTCACTGAATTTCAAAATATTAGTGGCTTTGAATAAAGGACCAGTGTGACTGTTGTATTGCTTGTGGCTAATATTATACGCGGCACACTTCTGTACGATGACACATGATCCCAGATGTGGATAGCGTATAGTGTCTTATCGGAAAGTGAGTTGTCATTCTTAGATTAACTACTTCCGGTTGGTGTTTGCGGTATTGTAAACATTACTGTTCGATTTGATAGCAGACTCTCAAATTTTTACTGGGGGAGGGGGGGAACACCTTGGAACTCTCTGCATCAACCCACCCAGACTAGGGGGAGGGAGGTAGGGATGGACAACATACCGAAAAGCTGAATCGATACCGATCTGACGGGGATATCAAAAAATCGAACCGAAACAATCATTTAATACCGAAACTGGCTGAATTTTCTAATATTTTTATACTGTACCAATGACCCAGACATAGCTGGTGCTAACTCTTAAAATATAGGGCCAAACACAAATTTTGCCCCCCAATCCCCAAAATTTGCATCTAAAACTAAAGAAAACATGTCCTGAGAGGCCCTCCACACTTCGCCCCTACTGCGCATGCGCAGTGTCAAGGACGTTCCGAAATTGGCGCCATTTATCATTCTAAGTTTGGCCCTTCATCAGTTAACATCTGACTGATCTTTGTGCTTTTAAATCTCAGTTTAAATGATGCCAGACACATAAATATTAGTGAAATGGTGATTCTAAGGAGGATAGAAAAGGAGGAGAGGAAAAGAATGTGTGACAGAATATTATCAGGGCTGTAACTTAAAATTTTTTAATGAAATTATGTTAAGTTACCTATTTTCAAGGCAGCAGCCATTTTGTTGTCATTTTGATTATTTAGTTACACTGTTTTTACAAGTGTTTTTCCTCTCTCCCTGTCCTTTAAGTTCCCCCTTGCTATTCTCCCATGCTTTTGGCATAATTTCTGTAATTATTATTACTAAAATTTCTTGGGAGTTTAGCTGAATAACAGAATGAATTCTGTTCTTTCCCCATGTTTACGTCTTCACCTACGGGTGGTTAGGCGTTGTGTTCTGCATCTACCATCTGATGTTCTGCAGTTTCTTCCCTGGAAGTCTCTGTTTTGCATCAGATGGTGTATTTTTGGTAACTGATTTCGGGCCTGGGTGCCTGGAGTCTTATTTTAGTGTTTTTACACTCATTGTTTACATTTACAACAGCCCTCTGTGTGAGGGGGGGATTTCTAAATAATAATATCTTTATGTTATTTCAATCATAACTAGATACATTATTATTGTTCGTAAGTGTTGAATAAATTGTTTAAAATATTTTTAAAATTTTTGTCCACACTTAGGCTTGGGATCCATTGGGGCTCAACGTTACTTTTCAGAAACTTGGGCTGTTCTGAAAAAATATTTTTTCAAAATATTTTGATTTCAATTATTTTTTCTATATTAATGGATCATATTATTATTATGTATTTTGATTGCCAGGGGTTAGTGCGAGTACCAGGACTTGTTTTCTTTTCACATTGAAAGGATATTGATCAATTGTTTTAAGAGGAAGTCTTCCTCTGACCTTATTATCATTCTTTATGTGGTCAGTGTACTCGCATTAACTCCGGTTCTGTATCGTATGATTTCGATGACAATATGGGAAGCGTATGTCACGGTATGTTGTTGGGGATTTGGACACTCCGGTCCTTTCCCCGCAGGGTCACTCTACTTTATCAATTTCTATTTCAGACGATCAAGATTAGGGTGATGTATCTGTGATGTCTTCCAACAGTGTGCCTCCGTCGTCACAATTAATGAAGGGCTAGCGGAAAAGTGCTCATGTAATACGCCAATTGCCTAAGAGGACCCTAGTAGGTTCGACGGCCTTTGACGTCCGCTAGCTCGCCCGGTGTAGCGTCCATTCACCGAATGGTTCGGCAGCCGGGTTCGTCCGTTGCGGTCTAGAAGGAATTTTGGGGTGATGCGAGCACTATAAAATTAACTTAATGCACACCCAGTGACGGCGGATCGGAGGGAGAACGGAGGAAGCCTTTTAGTCCGATTCATAGCTCGTTCCGGTCCATCCGGACGGCAAGCGAGAGAGGCCCCTCTCTCGTTCAACAACATCTGGCCCCAGATGTTGTGGTACAAATGTGTCGTTAGCGGAGCATCCGTCCGTCGCTCGGGACGCTCCGTTGTATAGGCAGTCCGCTGAGACTGCTAAGGCTTCCTCTTCTCGTCAGCGCACACGACCGCACCTTGGCTGCGTGACCGCCGATATATTACCAGCTTCGCCGATCAAGGATTCTTCGGCGACCAGGTCACACCATCCGGCAGCCAGGGATTCGAGACCGATGGACTCCGGACGTTCGCATAGGAAAAGTATGCGGGAGCCATCTGATGCGGAGCTGCCCTCGGCGAAGCAGCGATAGACTGCGCCTCCGCAGGTCTCGACGCCGGACATTCTTGTGCACATAGCACAGCTTATCGCAGCATCCCAGCAGCCGACAGAAACGGTGTCGGATCGAGAATTATCCGACAGCGCTGGGTCGGTAGCCGGGGACTCGAGGCCTGCAGACTTCGGACGTTCGCATAGGAAGTATGCGGGAGTCAACGTACACGGAGCTTCCAGCGGCAATGCATCGTAAGTCCGCTACTGCACAGGCCTCGGGAACGGACGTGCTTTCCTTAATAGCACAGTTTATCGCAGCATCCCAGCATCAACTGAATCTGTCGCATATATTTTATCCGACGATGCTGGGTCGGGACGCTCCGCGGAAGCGGGTACGGACGTCCGAAAGTTTCATCCGGTCCGACGGGATACCGAAAGGGATTCGGTGGATTTCAAGCTTTCCCTTTCGGAACAACATATGCTGCGATGCCGGATAAGAAACTGATAGCGTCGGTGGACTTAGAAATTTTTGGTTCGGTTCAGGGACATCGTCCCTCAGTTCCGACATAGTCCAATAATGTCACACAAACTTTCGAATTATTGAACGACGCTATATATATTATTATTTTATGCTTGCTATCCAAGCATTTCTGGTTTCTTGTTCGAAGAGTTATGGAGATGTCTTTCAAAAGTGTGCCTCTGTCGTCATAGTTAATGAAGAGTTAGCGGCAATAAGTGCTCATGGAATATGTCTATCGCTTACGGAGTGACATTCGCTAGCTCACCCGGTGTAGCGTACATTCATCGAATGGTTCGGCTGCCGGGTTCGTCCGTTGCGGTCTAGGAAGGAGATTTGGGTGATGCGAGCACTTTAATTACTTTAGTACTCACCCAGTGACGGCAGATTGAGGACAGATCGGAGGAAGCCAACAACATAGGGGACCGCATGTTGTGGTTCAGATATTTTACATTCGGAGCATATGTCCGTTGCTCGGGACGCTCCGTTATATTGACAGTCCGAGAGACTGTCTTTAATGCTTCCTCATCCTCACAGCAGGGCACACGACCGCACATTGGCTACGTGACCTCGAGTATCCGATCAGTTTCGGCATTCAGTGATTCCACAGCGAATAGGTCGCGCCATCCGGTAGCCAAGGGACACGAGGCCTATACACTCCGTTCGCTCGCATATTGGAAGTATGCACGGGGTAACGATCTCGGAGCTTCCTGCGGCAATGCATCGTAAGACCGCTGCTCCTCAGGCCTCAGTGACGGACGTGCTATCCGAGTTAGCACAGTTGTTTCGCAGCACCCAGCAATTGACGATTTCTCGGTCGAATCAGGAATTATCCGACGGCGCTGGGTCGGTGCGGTCCGCGGTTGCATCAAGCTACGGACGACCGAACGCTTTATAGGGTCCGACAGGATGGCGAAAGGGATTCGAAAGATTTCGAGTTTTCCCTTTAGTAGTATCGGAAGATGCCTTTCATATCTTCTGGCATTTCTTCCAGTGATTATTTTTCGGACTTCATTGCTGCGATCTTGGATAAGAGACTTATAGCGTCATTGGACTCGGATTTTTCGATCGGTACAGGGACTTTGTCCCTGACTTACCGACGCAGTCCAATATTGTCATTACAACATGTGTTTTATTTTTCGACGCTATATATTTATATATATATACAAGACGGCTACTAAGCATGATAGTTTAGTTTCTTGTCCGCGTGGCTCATTTCTGCCATTTTATCTTTTTTTACATATAGTTTATTTTGGCAGAGCAGGGCATACCGAGAGTTCATATGCGTCTAGACGGTGTGATTAAAGACTGCATATATTCTTTTTCACCGTTTATGTCTTTTCCAATTTCAATGTTGGGAACGACATTATGTATATTAGACTTAACTTAGACGCTTTATTATACGTAATCCGCCTTACTGAGGCGTTATCATTACGTCTTCAAGAAAAGATTTACGGGATATTATTCTCAATGTAATTTCTTTTGAGGGCAGTAGTTTGTTCACGTATAACTCCGCCCTTCAGTGGCTGATTGGAGTTGGTTAGACGTGAGGCAGCCCTAGCTACATCCACGCGTGGATAGTAGGTTATGAACTCTCTCAGAGTCGCTTCGTTCTCGGAGGAGCTTCTCTTCGACGGCAACTTTCCGGCAATCCATGAATTGCTTGATTTATACATTCTCTTGTCTATCTAGTGTTACAAGAGATTCAGACTGGGGCAAACATTCGGTGGTTGACTCAGAGAGTGCCGCCGCAGTTGCCGGACCCGAGTGTGGCTGTTATGACGGTTGCCAGTCAAACAGATTGGGATATATACTGATCCCTACGGATTCGAAGTGCCAGGGTCTTTGGGTTCCGCAGTCTTTTAGCTATCAGTTAACTTCCGCGGAATAATGTTTTTTTAGGCTTGCTTTATGTCATTGCATGAACATTATTCAGAAACGCATGCCCAAATTCCTGTCCTTTAATTCGACAGTAGTGGCGTATCTCCGGAACCAGGGAGGCACTCTTTCGTTTCCGTTATTCAATTTAATGGAAAGAATCCGTCTGTTGGTTATAGTACACCAAGTTCAGTTTTGGTCCGTCATATTCTGGGTCGTCTGATTGTTTTATCGCACTCCCGTTCTCTTACGGGTCGCTTGTTGCTGTCAGAATGGACTCTCAACAAACAAGTATTCAATCAGATTTGCTATCTATGGGAGCGCCCAATGATGTTTTATTTATGACACAGCTGGCTAATCAATTGCAGACGTATGTGTTGGCTTGTCCAGATCTCTGAGCAAATACTGTTAACGCTCTATTGATCTATAGGACAGAATGATAGGATACGCGTATCCTCCGGCGCTGTTGTTTTTAGCAGGTATTGCTAAGATAAACAACCACAATACATTTCTGTTGATAGCATCTCTATCTTCACAGAGATCATGAGTAATTTACTCTCTTGTCTACTGTGGATCTTAACGTGAAATCTTCCTCTATGTGAGGATCTTTTTTCACTGGGTAAATCGTGTCATCTTTATCACAACCAGCAAGGTCGCAACCTTCATGTATTCCGTTGTGTGGTCCGTATTGCATTGTAAGCACTGTACTGGACGAGCTTTGGACGCGATTTCTTACTATAGGAGATCCTCTTCTTCGCTATTCTATGCGACTAAAGTGGAGGCTCTTCCGTCGTGGTGTAGGGATCATTATGTTCATATGGTTGATCCCTCCATACTACTCATTGCTATTTTTTAGTATACTTGTTTCACAAGATCTACTGCAGCCTGTTGTTATTTAGGTTATAGGTTTATATTACCTCATACCTATGCACTCTACGATAGTTTACAATTGAGTCTTTTGTCTCTTTATCTAAGTCAGTTAGTAACTTTTTGATAAATAGACTTAGAATCTTTAGATTAAATTCCTATACGGATTTTAACTTCAGGTTCTTATTTAGCTAAGTAATCATTTGAGCCTCTGGAAACAGTAGTTTTCAAATTCTGACCTTTTAGACAGTAATTCTGTTGGTTTCTCTTTTACTGTAGAGTCAGTGAGTTTCATGCACTATCGATGGATGATTTTCACTTTCATAGTTTCGGAATCAATACTTCCGTTACTATTTAGGTTGGATTGTTGCATAAGAGTTAGGCTCCTATTATCCGGAACCTATTATTTTAAGGTCCTTCCGTCTTCGTATGGGCATAGGCCTTTACTCTTTCCGGGTACAGTTTATGTATTTATAAACAGATATCTGTTTATTACAAGGGCGTAAGCTTCTTCTGTCTTTGATGTCTAGTAGAAGGACGTTACGCTCCATTTTATTGTTAATGGATTCTATTAACTAGCGTACTGCTTATGGTATATCATTGGCTTAGCAGTTGTGCTTAAGATTTCGGCTCATGAAGTAAGAGTTCTTCTACTTCTTGGGCTTACATTAATAGTGTTCTATTATAGATTTTTGAAGGCTGCTCATTGCGCTCAGCCATCCATTCATGAATTTTATCTCAGAAATATCGAGTCCATTTCTGGAGGCCTCTATTGTTAGGTCTATTATCTACTGCTCAGAATGTCATTCACTTAACAGTTGCTACTATAGCTAGGTAGGCTGTCTGTTTCGGCAGTGTCTCCGTTCGGCTGCCCTCTTCGCTCTGGGCTATTTGACCCAGGGCAAGAAAAAGGGGGGGGGAGGGTGTTCCCTTGGGTCACCTGTTTTTACTATGAAAACAAGGGGATACCTCCTCCGGAGTTAGTAATTCTGAGCTGTTATTGGGATGGTTGTTTAGTGAGAAGTTTAAGTTTATAAAATTCATTCAAGTCTTAGTTTTTAAAGTATAGCTTTTGAATATTGCATATGTCAACAGACATGATTATGCAATTCTCACACACTTTTAGGAGTATAAGAGTCTCTATTCTCTAGACTTACTTTATTATTGGCTTACTTTAAAAATTATTAGTATAAGGATTATTGGATATTAATAGAGTACATGGATGTATGAAGCTCAATTTTTGGAAGGTGTTGTATCTTTCTAATTTATCATAAATAAGAAAGATACATGTAAGGCCTATTACTTCTTTTCCCTACAGGGGATGACTCTATTTTATTTTATTGAGCGTATTCCATTTTGCTCTATGTCCTTGGCCCTCCAGCCTTTTTACTATTCAGCTATGTCTGGGTCATTGGTACAGTATAAAAATGTTAAAAAATTTATAGTAATTTATATATTTTTTATACTTACCAATGACCCAGACGGGGATGGCCCTCCCAGGAGTTGGGAACTCTTGCCTCCCCGCTGAGTACATAGCGCTTACCAGGCACTGGTTATTAGAATGATAAATGGCGCCAATTTCGGAACGTCCTTGACACTGCGCATGCGCAGTAGGGGCGAAGTGTGGAGGGCCTCTCAGGACATGTTTTCTTTAGTTTTAGATGCAAATTTTGGGGATTGGGGGGCAAAATTTGTGTTTGGCCCTATATTTTAAGAGTTAGCACCAGCTATGTCTGGGTCATTGGTAAGTATAAAAAATATATAAATTACTATAAATTTTTTAACATTCCTGCATTTACTATTTTATTAGGCCCTGTTGAGGCTTGATAGCATTTGAAGGTTTTATTGTCATGAAAGAAGTGGCTGATATTCTTTTCATTAATGTTAACCCTCAGGGGCCTGGCCAATTCTGAATTCTCACAAGACTGCAACCTGTACTTATCCAGCTGCTCAGCAGTGATCTCAAGCCAACACATGGCTAGAAATCACTGCCCATGAGCTTTGTCTATTGTCAGCAGGACCTCTTGAAGATGGCATGGTCGGTGCACATGTGGAACTGTGGTAGAATGATACAAGAACTTATTCTGTGTTTTCCTGATGTGAATTCCCCTTTGGTACTATCAGCAAATCACAGTCAAGTCAGATGCTGAATTCGGAACCCATACCAATGTATACCTCCCTTAAAAATATCGAAACCGTTACCGAACACAAAATTCCAAAACCACCCATCTCTGGAGGGAGGCCCCGGGCTGCTCACCGCCAAGAAAAATGTACTTGGCAATTAAGATGACACGATAATCAACATCGGCTTGTACTCTGCACATCACACAAAGCAATGCGATGACCGCTGACAGCTTTGATGGTGTAATTAGGTCACGCCTGATATGTAGCCTTTTCCATTGGTGGGCGGCCACACCATCGTATGTCAAGCATCCTATTTTCGATATGACAGTCGTATACGTCATCGGTTTGAAATAAAAACTATAGCTTTCCGTTGGGGTGTTCACACCTACGTGTATGATCAATTTTTCGTATATGTTGCTCCTGTCCGTCCGAATAAAATAGAATCCAATCGTATGTGATTTTTTTTCAATATTTTGAAGGTCAAGGTCAAATCAAAGTATCAAAAACCACATAATTATGCATGTACTACATCATATTTTTATACTGTACCAATGACCCAGACTTAGCTGGTGCTAACTCTAACAAAACCAGGGCCAAACACAAATTTTGCCCCCCAATCCCCAAAATTTGCATCCAAAACAAAAAGAAATCATGTCCTAAAGGACCTCCATACTACGCCCCCACTGCGCATGTGCAGTGTCACGGACGTCCCGAAATTGGCGCCAATTATCATTCTCTGTTTGGCCCTTCATCAGTCAACATCTCACTGATCTTTGTGCTTGTAAATCTCAGTTTAAAGGATGCCAGACACGTAATTTTTGGAGAAATGGTGATTCTAAGGAGGATGTAGAAGGAGGAGAGGAAAAAGAAGTGACAAAAAATAATCAGGGCTGTACTTAAAATTTTTTGATGAAATTATGTTAAGTTGCCTATTTTCGAGGCAAGGGCCTCTTGTTGTCATTCTTGCTAAATGTTGCACTGCTTATTCAGTGTTTCCTCTCCCCTAGCCTTCTAAAGTCCCCCCTTGCAATTCTCCCATGCTTTTGGCATATTTTTGAGAAAGTTCATTTCTAAAATTTTCCTGGGAGAGTTGCTTGGATGCAGAATGTTTTCTGTTATTTTCCCCATAGTTACGTTTTCACCCATGGGTGTATAAACGTTGTGTTCTGCATCTTCCATCTGATGTTCTGCAGATTCTCCCCTGGGAGTCTCTGTCTTGCATCAGATAAAGTGTAATTTTGATGACTGATTCCGGGCCAGTTTTGTCAGTGCCTGGAGTCATGTTTTCTGGTGTTTTACACTGTTTGTTTACATTGGCAACAGCCTTTTTTGAGGGGGGCTGTTTGCCTTTGGTGTAGTTTATCTCACTATAAGATACATTTATATTATCCGTAAGTGTCTCATTAATTATTTAATATAAATTTAAAATTTTTGACCACACTTTGCCATCGGATCCATCGGGGCTCAACGTTACTTTTCAGCAACTTGGGCTTCGCTGAAAAAATATTTTTTCAAAATTATTTTGATTTGCAATTGTTTTTTCATTTATTAATGGATCATGTTATTATGTATCTTTGTGTCAGGGGTTTGTGCGAGTAACCAGGACTTGTTGTTGACTTTTCACAATGAAAGGATATTGTTCAAATTGTAATGGGAAGAAATCTTCCTCTGACTTTCATGATCATTGTATTAATTGTAGTCAGTGTTCTCGCACTAATCCCTGTCCTATATGTCAACATTGGGATGATAAACATTGGAAACGTGTGTCACGGTATGTTGTTTCTGGAGAAAGGGCTATGCCGGCTCTTTCTCCGCAAGGTCACTCTACTCTCTCAGTTTCTTTTTCAGAGGAACAAGAACAGGGTGATGTTTCCATGTTATCTTCTACAAGTGTGCATCCGTCGTCACAAATGAATTCAGAGCTAGCGGCAAAAGTGCTCATGGAGATTAGACAAATGTCGTCCGCTAGCTCTCCCGGTGTAGCGTCCATTCACCGAATGGTTCGGCAGCCGGGTTCGTCCGATGCGGTCCAGGAGGAAATTTTGGGTGATGCGAGCACTATAAACATACTTGGTGCACACCCAGTGACGGCGGATAGTAAGCGAGAACGGAGGAAGCCTTTGAGTTCGGTTCCTAGCTCATCCAGGTCCAGCCGGGCCGCGAGCGAGAGAGGCCCCTCTCTCGTACAACAACATCTGGGACCAGATGTTGTGGTACAAAATGTGTCGCAAGCGGAGCATACGTCCGTCGCTCAGGACGCTCCGTTGTATAGGCAGTCCGCGGAGACTGCTAAGGCTTCTTCTTCTCGTCAGCGCACACGACCGCACCTTGGCTGCATGACCGCCGATATTTTACCAGCTTCGCCGATCAAGGATTCTTCGGCGACCAGGTCACACCATCCGGCAGCCAGGGATTCGAGACCGATGGACTCCGGACGTTCGCATAGAAAAAGTATGCGGGAGCCATCTGATGCAGAGCTGCCCTCGGCGAAGCAGCGAAAGACTGCGCCTCCGCAGGTCTCGACGCCGGACATTCTTGTGCAGATAGCACAGCTTATCGCAGCATCCCAGCAGCCGACAGATACGGTGTCGGATCGAGAATTATCCGACGGCGCTGGGTCGGTACGCTCCGCCGAAGCATCGGGGGCGGACGACCGGGAACATCATGAGGTCCGACCGGATGGTGAAAGGGATACGGATGATTTGGAGCTATCCCTTTCGGAATAACATAAAGCTGCGGTGGACTTCATCCGGCACTTTCTCCCTCAAGTTGTTCTGTCGGGCCAGACTGCTGCGGTTCCGGACAAGAGGATTATAGCGTCATTGGACTCTGAATTTTTTGAGCGGTTCAGGGACATCGCTCCTGAGTTTCCGTCGCAGTCCAATAATGTTGCAAGAACATTTGAATTATTGAACGACGCTATATTTAAACTTGCTTCCAAGACGGGGAAAGCAGGTTTCTTGTCCGCTAATACTCTCAACCTGCCTTTCATTAATGCAAGGAATAAATTCGACATGGCAGGACAGGGTATCCCGAGAGTTCCTCTGCGTATGGACGACGAGGCGGAAGACTTAGAGCTATCATTACCGTCGTCGGCTTCTATTCCAACCGCGGTGTTGGAAACAGCTATTGCGTCTAACAGAGCCAATTTAGATGCCTTATCTCACGCAGATAACATTACTAAGGCGTTATCACTGCGCCTTCAAGGGAAAGAGTTTCAGGATATACAATCCTCTTTAAGACTTCTTTCAAGGGCAGTAGCTTATTCCACGTGTAACTCCGCCCTTTCAGTGGCAAACCTGGAGTTGGTTAGACGTGACGCAGCCCTAGCTACATCCACAATCGTGGATTCTAAGGTGAAGAACTCTCTTAGAGTCGCTTCGGTCTCCGGAGAACTTCTCTTTGACGGCAAGCTTTCTGCTATTTATGATAAAATTACAAAGAAAGCTTCGGATTCTCTGTTGTTCAAATCTGATTCTAAGAAGTCGGATACAGCAGACAAGAATAAGACAGGCACTTCTGGGTCTAATGCGCCCAAGAGAGGTTCCTATAGAGGTTCCGGTGCGTCCTCTTGGTCTTATTCGAGAGACCGTCAGGGTAGCGACTCTCGTTCGGGACGTCCTTCGGGCCGGGACAACCGGTCGGACGCCCCGAGGTCGACGGGGCGAGGTGCGGGTCGTGGAGGACGTGGTTTCTCCTACCGCAGGCCTCGCAGGTCCAGGAAGTGATGGCTTAAACCTCTATCGCGTACCGGTTGGCGGAAGGTTGTCAAGCTTTTCACAAGAATGGGCATCGATTACGGACGACCCTTGGGTGAGAGGAGTGACTTCGGAAGGTCTAAAGATATCCTTCAAACGAAAGCCTCCATTAACTCGAAGTCCAAAGTGGACTCAACTTCCGTCAAATCCGCAGAAAAGAGACGCTCTGTTATCAGAGGTGCAGTCTCTTTTAATGTAGAACGCGGTAGAGGTCGTAGAAAACCAGGAAACTCCAGGATTCTACAGCCATCTGTTTCTGGTTCCGAAACCAGACGGCTCGTTCCGTCCAGTCATAGATTTGAGCTGGATAAACAAGCTGATCGTCGCTCCGAAATTTTATATGGAGACGATTCGGTCGGTCAGAGCGAGTATTCGGGTGAACGATTATGCAACAAGCATAGATCTCAAAGATGCGTACTTTCACGTCATGGTACATCCAACATTCCAAAAGTATCTACGCTTCGCAGTCCTAGGAGTGGTGTATCAATTCCGGGCGATGTGCTTCGGATTGAATCTAGCACCCTGGGCTTTCATTCGGGTAATGAACTCGGTAATGATCTATTTCCGAGCTCATTCGTCTGCGGTAACGTCGGCCTACCTGGACGACATTCTTCAGAGGTACGGCAACGAGTTAACACTTCAGAACAATGTTCAGAATCTACTTCTATTGCTCCGACGTCTCGGTTTTATAGTAAACAAGGAGAAGTCGGATCTGGTGCCGTCCAAGTCATTCACTCATCTGGGAATGAGCTTCGAAACGCACAACAATCTCGTTCGTCTGCCGTTAACCAGAGCGAAATTAGTCAGTTGTTACGCTCGCTATTGTCTGCACGCAGACAAAGTCACAGCGAGAGAATTTATGAGACTGATAGGTCTGTGCGGAGCCGCAGCGGATCTCATTCCGATGGAGCGGTTACGCACACGTCCTCTCCAAATTTTCTTGACTCAGAATTGGAGTGTGAAAATTCATTCACTCGACGTAGACGTTCTCTTGTCAGATCAAGTGAAACAAGAGATTCAGACTTGGGCAAACATTCAGTGGTTAACTCAGGGAGTTCCGCTGCAGTTGCCGGATCCGAGTTTTACCATTATGACGGATGCCAGTCAAACAGGTTGGGGTGCATCATTAATCCCAACGGATTCGAGATGCCAGGGTCTTTGGGATTCGCAATTCCTGTGCAAGCACATAAACATCAAGGAAATGATGTCAATTTGGCTTGCGTTACGTCATTGAATGGACATTATTCACAATGCTCATGTCCAAATCCTATCCGACAATACGACAGTAGTGGCGTATATACGGAATCAGGGAGGCACTCATTCAGTTCCGTTGTTCAATCTAACGGAAAGAATCCTTCTGTTTGCGCTAGAACATCACGTTCTTCTTTCGGTCCGTCACATACCGGGTCGTCTGAATGTGCTAGCAGACTCCCTTTCACGAAAGGGTCGCTTGTTGCCGTCGGAGTGGACTCTCAACAAACAAGTATTCAATCAGATTTGCTACCAATGGGAACGGCCAATGATAGACTTATTTGCGACACATCTCAACAATCAGTTGCAGACGTATGTGTCTCCGTGTCCGGATCCAAGAGCATTTGCAGTAGACGCTCTGTCGATTCCTTGGGACGGAATGATAGGATATGCGTATCCTCCAGCGCCGTTAATTCAACAAGTATTGCTAAAGATAAAACAATCTCAATGCAAGATTCTGTTGGTAGCATCTCTGTCGCCACAGAGACCGTGGATAAATCTACTCAGGTCTCTGTTGTGGGACCTACCGCGAAAGCTTCCTCCACGGGAGGATCTTCTTTCGCAGGGGAAATCGCGCCAACTCCATCACAACCCGCAAGGTCTCAACCTTCACGTTTTTCCGTTGTGCGGTCCTTCTTGCATGGCAAGCACTTTACAGGACGAGCAGTGGACGCGATTTCTA
Source organism: Pictodentalium vernedei (assembly GCA_031216915.1). Taxonomy (NCBI): domain Eukaryota; kingdom Metazoa; phylum Mollusca; class Scaphopoda; order Dentaliida; family Dentaliidae; genus Pictodentalium; species Pictodentalium vernedei. Next base: position 78,620,365 of record CM062293.1, on the reverse strand, counting down.
ACTGTAGGAGGACCTCCTCTTCGCTAAACTATGCGGCTAAGTGGAAGGTTTTTCGTCGTTGGTGTAGGGATCATTCTGTAGATATATTCGATCCCTCTATACCAGACATTGCAAACTTTCTAGTATACTTGTTTGACGAAATCAAACTGCAGCCTGTTACTATTATGGGTTATAGGTCTATGTTATCTGATACCTATGCACATCATGATAGTTTACAAATTGGATCTAATGTCTCTTTATCTAAGTTGGTTAGAAACTTCTCGATAAATAGACCCAGAACTCTTAGATTAATTCCTAAATGGAATTTAGCTTGGGTTCTTCTTAAATTGAAGGAAAAGCCATTTGAACCTCTTGGGACAGTAGATTTCAAATTCTTATCTTATAAGACAGCTTTTCTCTTAGCTTTCTCTTCTGCTAGAAGAGTCAGTGAGCTTCATGCACTGTCGGTGGATGATTCTCACTATCGTAGTGTCGGGAACACTATCACCTTCACTACTAATGTGGGTTTTTTAGCTAAGAATCAGGCTCCTAATAAATATCCGGAACCTATTGTCATTAAGGCTCTTCCGTCTTCAGACGGGCGTAGGCCTTTACTCTGTCCTGTTAGAGCGTTACGTATCTATAAACAGAGATCTCAGTTTATCAGAAAGGGACGGAAACGTTTCTTTCTGTCTTTGATGCCTAATAGAAAGGACATTTCGGTCCATTCTATTGCTAGATGGATTCAATTAACTATCCGTACTGCTTATGAGAGTTTATCTTCTTCTCAGCAGTCTGTGCTTAAGATTTCCGCTCATGAAGTAAGAGCTCTTGCTACTTCTTGGGCTTATGCTAATAGTGTTGCTATTACAGATTTAATGAAGGCTGCTTATTGGTCTCAGCCATCCACATTCACGAATTTTTATCTCAGAAATATTGAGTCCATTTCTGGAGACCTGCATTGTTTAGGTCCGTTATCTGTTGCTCAGAATGTCGTCCACTAAACAGTTGCAACTATAGTTATGCAGGCTTTCTGTTCCGGCAGTGACTCCGTCCGGCTGCCCTCTTCGCTCTGGGCTATTTGACCCAGGGCAAGGGGAAGGGGGGGGGGGGGGGGGGGGGGGTGTTCCCTTAGGTCACCTGCTTTATAGTGAAAAGCAAGGGAATGCCTCCTCCAAGTCAGTATTTCTGAGTCGCTTCCGGGATGGTTTTAAAGTGTAATATTAATGTTAAAATTCATTCATGTCTTATTTTTAAAGTGTAGCTCGGTGTGAAGCATTTGTATATGTCAAGTGTCAAACGGGCTTTAATATACAATACTCGGACACTTTTAAATGACTATAAAGAGTCTCAATTCTCTGGACTACTTTATTTATTGGCTTACTTTAAAAATAATTAGTATAAGGGATATACTGGATGTTAATAGAGAACATGAATATTATTGTGCTCAATTATTAAGGGTATTGTATCTTTCTAATTTAATATTAAATAAGAAAGATACATGTAAAGCCTAATACTCCTTTTCTCCTTAAGGGGTTACCTCTTTATTATATTGTTGAGCTTATTGGATTTTCCTCTATGTCCTAGGCCCTCCAGCCTGTTTACTATTCAGCTAAGTCTGGGTCATTGGTACAGTATAAAAATGTTAAAAAATTTATAGTAATTTATATATTTTTTATACTTACCAATGACCCAGACGGGGATGGCCCTCCCAGGAGTTGGGAACTCTTGCCTCCCCGCTGAGTACATAGCGCTGACCAGGCACTGCCAGTAAGAATGATAGTTGGCGCCAATTTCGGGACGTCCGTGACACTGCGCATGCGCAGTGGGGGCGTAGTATGGAGGTCCTTTAGGACATGATTTCTTTTTGTTTTGGATGCAAATTTTGGGGATTGGGGGGCAAAATTTGTGTTTGGCCCTGGTTTTGTTAGAGTTAGCACCAGCTAAGTCTGGGTCATTGGTAAGTATAAAAAATATATAAATTACTATAAATTTTTTAACTTTTCTGATTCCAGAAAGCGCGGTGTAGAAGGTAGGTGTGCATATTTGTTACTCGTGTGATATTTTCCCCAGTACAGTAATAAACTTATGAATATTATGCAGATGATTAATTTTCAAGTTGTTTAACATTTGCGTCACTGCCGCCCCCAATAATTTGATTTTTTTATTCAAATTTGTATTGAAAATTAAGATAATTTTATAAAACCATAGCAAAATACCCCCTTCCCAATGTACAGGGGTTCAACCATGACATAGCCCCATATTTTTATACTGTACCAATGACCCAGACATAGCTGGTGCTAACTCTTAAAATATAGGGCCAAACACAAATTTTGCCCCCCAATCCCCAAAATTTGCATCTAAAACTAAAGAAAACATGTCCTGAAAGGCCCTCCACACTTCGCCCCTACTGCGCATGCGCAGTGTCAAGGACGTTCCGAAATTGGCGCCATTTATCATTCTAAGTTTGGCCCTTCATCAGTTAACATCTGACTGATCTTTGTGCTTTTAAATCTCAGTTTAAATGATGCCAGACACATAAATATTAGTGAAATGGTGATTCTAAGGAGGATAGAGAAGGAGGAGAGGAAAAGAATGTGTGACAGAATATTATCAGGGCTGTAACTTGAAATTTTTTAATGAAATTATGTTAAGTTACCTATTTTCAAGGCAGCAGCCATTTTGTTGTCATTCTGATTATTTAGTTACACTGTTTTTTCAAGTGTTTTCCTCTCTCCCTGTCCTTTAAGTTCCCCCTTGCTATTCTCCCATGCTTTTGGCATAGTTTCTGTAATTATTATTACTAAAATTTCTTGGGAGTTTTAGCTGAATAACAGAATGAATTCTGTTCTTTCCCCATGTTTACGTCTTCACCTACGGGTGGTTAGGCGTTGTGTTCTGCATCTACCATCTGATGTTCTGCAGTTTCTTCCCTGGAAGTCTCTGTTTTGCATCAGATAGTGTATTTTTGGTAACTGATTTCGGGCCTGGGTGCCTGGAGTCTTATTTTAGTGTTTTTACACTCATTGTTTACATTTACAACAGCCCTCTGTGTGAGGGGGGGATTTCTAAAAAATAATATCTTTATGTTATTTTAATCATAACTAGATACATTATTATTGTTCGTAAGTGTTGAATAAATTGTTTAAAATATTTTTAAAATTTTTGTCCACACTTAGGCTTGGGATCCATTGGGGCTCAACGTTACTTTTCAGAAACTTGGGCTGTTCTGAAAAAATATTTTTTCAAAATATTTTGATTTCAATTATTTTTTCTATATTAATGGATCATATTATTATTATGTATTTTGATTGCCAGGGGTTAGTGCGAGTACCAGGACTTGTTTTCTTTTCACTTTGAAAGGATATTGATCAATTGTTTTAAGAGGAAGTCTTCCTCTGACTTTATATATGTGGTCAGTGTACTCGCATTAACTCCTGTTCTGTATCGTATGATTTCGATGACAATATGGGAAGCGTATGTCACGGTATGTTGTTGGGGATTTGGACACTCCGGTCCTTTCCCCGCAGGGTCACTCTACTTTATCAATTTCTATTTCAGACGATCAAGATTAGGGTGATGTATCTGTGATGTCTTCCAACAGTGTGCCTCCGTCGTCACAATTAATGAAGGGCTAGCGGAAAAGTGCTCATGTAATACGCCAATTGCCTAAGAGGACCCTAGTAGGTTCGACGGCCTTTGACGTCCGCTAGCTCGCCCGGTGTAGCGTCCATTCACCGAATGGTTCGGCAGCCGGGTTCGTCCGTTGCGGTCTAGAAGGAATTTTGGGGTGATGCGAGCACTATAAAATTAACTTAATGCACACCCAGTGACGGCGGATCGGAGGGAGAACGGAGGAAGCCTTTTAGTCCGGTTCATAGCTCGTTCCGGTCCATCCGGACGGCAAGCGAGAGAGGCCCCTCTCTCGTTCAACAACATCTGGCCCCAGATGTTGTGGTACAAAATGTGTCGCTAGCGGAGCATACGTCCGTCGCTCGGGACGCTCCGTTGTATAGGCAGTCCGCTGAGACTGCTAAGGCTTCCTCTTCTCGTCAGCGCACACGACCGCACCTTGGCTGCGTGACCGCCGATATATTACCAGCTTCGCCGATCAAGGATTCTTCGGCGACCAGGTCACACCATCCGGCAGCCAGGGATTCGAGACCGATGGACTCCGGACGCTCGCATAGGAAAAGTATGCGGGAGCCATCTGATGCGGAGCTGCCCTCGGCGAAGCAGCGATAGACTGCGCCTCCGCAGGTCTCGACGCCGGACATTCTTGTGCACATAGCACAGCTTATCGCAGCATCCCAGCAGCCGACAGAAACGGTGTCGGATCGAGAATTATCCGACGGCGCTGGGTCGGTAGCCGGGGACACGAGGCCTGCAGACTCCGGACGTTCGCATAGGAAGTGTGCGGGAGTCAACGTACACGGAGCTTCCGGCGGCAATGCATCGTAAGTCCGCTACTGCACAGGCCTCGGGAACGGACGTGCTTTCCTTAATAGCACAGTTTATCGCAGCATCCCAGCATCAACTGAATCTGTCGCATATATTTTATCCGACGATGCTGGGTCGGGACGCTCCGCGGAAGCGGGTACGGACGTCCGAAAGTTTCATCCGGTCCGACGGGATACCGAAAGGGATTCGGAGGATTCCAAGCTTTCCCTTTCGGAACAACATACGCTGCGATGCCGGATAAGAAACTGATAGCGTCGGTGGACTTAGAAATTTTTGGTTCGGTTCAGGGACATCGTCCCTCAGTTCCGACATAGTCCAATAATGTCACACAAACTTTCGAATTATTGAACGACGCTATATATATTATTATTTTATGCTTGCTATCCAAGCATTTCTGGTTTCTTGTTCGAAGAGTTATGGAGATGTCTTTCAAAAGTGTGCCTCTGTCGTCATAGTTAATGAAGAGTTAGCGGCAATAAGTGCTCATGGAATATGTCTATCGCTTACGGAGTGACATTCGCTAGCTCACCCGGTGTAGCATACATTCATCGAATGGTTCGGCTGCCGGGTTCGTCCGTTGCGGTCTAGGAAGGAGATTTGGGTGATGCGAGCACTTTAATTACTTTAGTACTCACCCAGTGACGGCAGATTGAGGACAGATCGGAGGAAGCCTGTTAGTCCGGTTCCTGGCTTGTCCAGGTCCGTCCGGGCTGTGAGCGAGAGAGGTTCCTCTCTCGCCCAACAACATAGGGGACCGCATGTTGTGGTTCAGATATTTTACATTCGGAGCATATGTCCGTTGCTCGGGACGCTCCGTTATATTGACAGTCCAAGAGACTGTCTTTAATGCTTCCTCATCCTCACAGCAGGGCACACGACCGCACATTGGCTACGTGACCTTGAGTATCCGATCAGTTTCGGCATTCAGTGATTCCACGGCGAATAGGTCGCGCCATCCGGTAGCCAAGGGACACGAGGCCTATACACTCCGTTCGCTCGCATATTGGAAGTATGCACGGGGTAACGATCACGGAGCTTCCAGCGGCAATGCATCGTAAGTCCGCTTCTCCTCAGGCCTCAGTGACGGACGTGCTATCCGAGTTAGCACAGTTGTTTCGCAGCATCCCAGCAATTGACAGTTTCTCGGTCGAATCAGGAATTATCCGACGCCGCTGGGTCGGTGCGGTCCGCGGTTGCATCAGCTACGGACGACCGAACGCTTTATAGGGTCCGACAGGATGGCGAAAGGGATTCGAAAGATTTCGAGTTTTCCCTTTAGTAGTATCGGAAGATGCCTTTCATATCTTCTGGCATTTCTTCCAGTGATTATTATTTCGGACTTCATTGCTGCGATCTTGGATAAGAGACTTATAGCGTCATTGGACTCGGATTTTTCGATCGGTACAGGGACATTGTCCCTGACTTACCGACGCAGTCCAATATTGTCATTACAACATGTGTTTTATTTTTCGACGCTATATATATATATATATACAAGCCTGCTACTAAGCAAGATAGTTTAGTTTCTTGTCCGCGTTGCTCATTTCTGCCATTTTATCATTTTTACAAATAGTTTATTTTGGCAGAGCAGGGCATACCGAGAGTTCATATGCGTCTAGACGGTGTGATTAAAGACTGCATATATTCTTTTTCGCCGTTTATGTCTTTTCCAGTTTCAATGTTGGGAACGACATTATGTATAGTAGACTTAACTTAGACGCTTTATTATACGTAATCCGCCTTACTGAGGCGTTATCATTACGTCTTCAAGAAAAGATTTACGGGATATTATTCTCTATGTAATTTCTTTTGAGGGCAGTAGTTTGTTCACGTATAACTCCGCCCTTCAGTGGCTGATTGGAGTTGGTTAGACGTGACGCAGCCCTAGCTACATCCACACGCGTGGATAGTAAGGTTAAGAACTCTCTCAGAGTCGCTTCGTTCTCGGAGGAGCTTCTCTTCGACGGCAACTTTCTGGCAATCCATGAATTGCTCGATTTATACGTTCTCTTGTCTATCTAGTGTTACAAGAGATTCAGACTGGGGCAAACATTCGGTGGTTGACTCAGAGAGTGCCGCCGCAGTTGCCGGACCCGAGTGTGGCTGTTATGACGGTTGCCAGTCAAACAGATTGGGATATATACTGATCCCTACGGATTCGAAGTGCCAGGGTCTTTGGGTTCCGCAGTCTTTTAGCTATCAGTTTAACTTCCGCGGAATAATGTTTTTTAGGCTTGCTTTATGTCATTGCATGAACATTATTCAGAAACGCATGCCCAAATTCCTGTCCTTTAATTCGACAGTAGTGGCGTATCTCCGGAACCAGGGAGGCTCTCTTTCGTTTCCGTTATTCAATTTAATGGAAAGAATCCGTCTGTTGGTTATAGTACACCAAGTTCAGTTTTGGTCCGTCATATTCCGGGTCGTCTGATTGTTTTATCGGACTCCCGTTCTCTTACGGGTCGCTTGTTGCTGTCAGAATGGACTCTCAACAAACAAGTATTCAATCAGATTTGCTATCTATGGGAGCGCCCAATGATGATTTATTTATGACACAGCTTGCTAATCAATTGCAGACGTATGTGTTGGCTTGTCCAGATCTCTGAGCTAATAGTGTTAACCCTCTATTGATCTATAGGACGGAATGATAGGATACGCGTATCCTCCGGCGCTGTTGTTTTAGCAGGTATTGCTAAGATAAACAACCACAATACATTTCTGTTGATAGCATCTCTATCTTCACAGAGATCATGAGTAATTTACTCTCTTGTCTACTGTGGGTCTTAACGTGAAATCTTCCTCTATGTGAGGATCTTTTTTCACTGGGTAAATCGTGTCATCTTTATCACAACCAGCAAGGTCGCAACCTTCATGTATTCCGTTGTGTGGTCCGTATTGCATTGTAAGCACTGTACTGGACGAGCTTTGGACGCGATTTCTTACTATAGGAGATCCTCTTCTTCGCTATTCTATGCGACTAAAGTGGAGGCTCTTCCGTCGTGGTGTAGGGATCATTATGTTCATATTGTTGATCCCTCCATACTACTCATTGCTATTTTTTAGAATACTTGTTTCACAAGATCTACTGCAGCCTGTTATTATTTAGGTTATAGGTTTATGTTACCTCATACCTATGCACTCTACGATAGTTTACAATTGAGTCTTTTTGTCTCTTTATCTAAGTGAGTTAGTAACTTTTTGATAAATAGACTTAGAATCTTTAGATTAAATTCCTATACGGATTTTAACTTCGGTTCTTATTTAGCTAAGTAATCATTTGAGCCTCTGGAAACAGTAGTTTTCAAATTCTGACCTTTTAGACAGTAATTCTGTTGGTTTCTCTTACTGTAGAGTCAGTGAGTTTCATGCACTATCGATGGATGATTTTCACTTTCATAGTTTCGGAATCAATACTTCCGTTACTATTTAAGTTGGATTGTTGCATAAGAGTTAGGCTCCTATTATCCGGAACCTATTATTTTAAGGTCCTTCCGTCTTCGTATGGGCATAGGCCTTTACTCTTTCCGGGTACAGTTTATGTATTTATAAACAGATATCTGTTTATTACAAGGGCGTAAGCTTCTTCTGTCTTTGATGTCTAGTAGAAGGACGTTACGCTCCATTTTATTGTTAATGGATTCTATTAACTATCGGTACTGCTTATGGTATATCATTGACTTAGCAGTTGTGCTTAAGATTTCGGCTCATGAAGTAAGAGTTCTTCTACTTCTTGGGCTTACATTAATAGTGTCGCTATTATAGATTTTTGAAGGCCGCTCATTGCGCTCAGCCATCCACATTCATGAATTTTATCTTAGAAATATCGAGTCAATTTCTTGAGGCCTCTTTTGTTAGGTCTATTATCTACTGCTCAGAATGTCATTCACTTAACAGTTGCTACTATAGCTAGGTAGGCTGTCTGTTTCGGCAGTGTCTCCGTTCGGCTGCCCTCTTCGCTCTGGGCTATTTGACCCAGGGCAAGAAAAAGGGGGGGGAGGGTGTTCCCTTGGGTCACCTGTTTTACTATGAAAACAAGGGGATACCTCCTCCGGAGTTAGTAATTCTGAGCTGTTATTGGGATGGTTGTTTAGTGAGAAGTTTAAGTTTTTAAAATTCATTCAAGTCTTAGTTTTTAAAGTATAGCTTTTGAATATTGCATATGTCAACGGACATGATTATGCAATTCTCACACACTTTTAGGAGTATAAGAGTCTCTATTCTCTAGACTTACTTTATTATTGGCTTACTTTAAAAATTATTAGTATAAGGATTATATTGGATATTAATAGAGTACATGGATATATGAAGCTCAATTTTGGAAGGTGTTGTATCTTTCTAATTTATCATAAATAAGAAAGATACATGTAAGGCCTATTACTTCTTTTCCCTACAGGGGATGACTCTATTTTATTTTATTGAGCGTATTCCATTTTGCTCTATGTCCTTGGCCCTCCAGCCTTTTTACTATTCAGCTATGTCTGGGTCATTGGTACAGTATAAAAATGTTAAAAAATTTATAGTAATTTATATATTTTTTATACTTACCAATGACCCAGACGGGGATGGCCCTCCCAGGAGTTGGGAACTCTTGCCTCCCCGCTGAGTACATAGCGCTTACCAGGCACTGGTTATTAGAATGATAAATGGCGCCAATTTCGGAACGTCCTTGACACTGCGCATGCGCAGTAGGGGCGAAGTGTGGAGGGCCTTTCAGGACATGTTTTCTTTAGTTTTAGATGCAAATTTTGGGGATTGGGGGGCAAAATTTGTGTTTGGCCCTATATTTTAAGAGTTAGCACCAGCTATGTCTGGGTCATTGGTAAGTATAAAAAATATATAAATTACTATAAATTTTTTAACTTTCATGGTATTTCAATTTATACATGCTCCTTGCAGAGAGCTTTGATGCTATGGAAATGTACATACAGTATGATCATGCAACGATGCGAATCGCAGAGAAATATGTATATGATAGACAGACTAGAAAATCGTATGCGATGGTGTGACCGCCGCCTTAGTATGATCGCAGTTTTGACAATGCTGCTCACTAGCATTACGGTTAAAACAATGCACACTCTGAAACAAAGAATTCCGTATATCAATCGGAAGTAATTTTTATTAGCTCAACTTTGGCAAAGCCAAATTTGAGCTTATGCCATGGCCCCTCGTCTGCCTGTCCGTACGTCAAAAATTGGATACGGCTCGGGCTAGAGGCCGTATTTATGAACCGATCTTTACGAAACTTCTTGGGTACCTTTGTTATGACAGCGGGCCGAGAACGAGTGTTTTTGGGTGCGGTCCGAAATTCAAGATGGCTGCCAGCCGCCATTTTGTACCGACGATGCAGAAATCTGTTTTTTGTACAGAACTTCCATATGAAAGCTCTGGTTTGAATAATTTTTTGTATGATTGTTTATTACCATGAGATATATTACATATCATACAGGTTTTTTTCTCGTGCTCAAATTATGCAAATTAGACTAACTTTATTTAGTGTTACTTTCAGCACTGTCGGTGCAGATGCCAATACGGCTCGGGCTAGAGGCCGCATTTATGAACCGATCTTTACGAAACTTCTTGGGTACCTTTGTTATCACCGTGGGACGAGAACGAGTGTTTTTGGGTCCGGTCTGAAATTCAAGATGGCCGCTGGCAGCCATTTTGTTCAAAATTAGGGGCAATCAGATTTTTGCGCAGAACTTCCACATGAAAGCTCTGATTTGAATAATTTTTTGTATGAATGTTTAGTACCATGGGATACATCACATATAATACGGGTTTTTTTCTCGTGCAGAAATTATGCAAATTAGATGAACTTTGATTTTTTCAGTGCAACTTACACACAGTAAGTACACATGTCAATACGTCTCAGGCTAGAGGCTGTATTTATGAACCGATCTTTACGAAACTTCTTGGGTACCTTTGTTATCACCGTGGGATGAGAACGGATATTTTGGGGTGTGGTCCGAAATTCAAGATGGCCACCAGCAGCCATTTTGTACCAAAATTAGTGCAATCAGTATTTTGTACAGAACTTCTGTATGAAAGTTCTGATTTGAATAAATTTTTGTATGAATGTTTAGTAAGATGGAATACATCAGATACGGTACAGGTTTTTATCTCGTGCAGAAATTATGCAAATTAAATGAATTTTGATTTATTTAGTGATAATTATACACTGTAATTGCACATATCAATACGGCTCGGGCTAGAGGCTGTATTTATCAACCAATCTTCTCGAAACTTCTTGGGTACCTTTGTTATCACCTTGGGACGAGAACGAGTGTTTCTGAGTGCGGTCCAAAATTCAAGATGGCTGCCAGTGGCCACTTTGTACCGAAATTAGGTCCAATCAGTTTTTTGTCACAACTTCTATACAGCTCGTATTTATGAACTGATCTTCATGAAACTTCTTGGGTACCTTTGTTTTCACCTTGGGACAGGAATGAGTGTGTTTTGGGGTGCCTTTGTTATCACTGTGCTATGAGAACAAATATTTTAGGGTTCAGTCAGACCCACTCTGGGACTCAAAGATTTCTTTTCTAGTTTAGCATCTGACTGTCACCCACCTTTACAATACTTGACCTAAACATTTGTTAAGGCTACGGTCAGTATTTATGTACAGACCGTTACAATACTTTATATGTACCTTTGTTATCAGGTCATTACCTAGATGTTTGTCATTGCTGTGTCACATACTATATATGTACATGTCTTGACAAGTTGAGCTACAGTGTCATTGAAACTTTCATTAGTCTTCACAGCAGAGAAGAGTTCTTGGAATCAGGTGGAGACAGCATATATATCTTTAGAGCCTACAGATCCTGTTACAGTTATTCAGCTGAGTATGTCTGTTTTTTAAGAAACATACAACTTCTCATTAACAGGGCCAAGGATATTTTGTATTTAAATTACCTCCCCTATTTATAATGCTCATAATGTATACATTTTCTCGAAGATCTCCGGTGTGGCATTTCCTGGAGAAAAACAACACCCAATCAAGATATCACTATAAAATTCAAACACAATCAGCTGAATGACACAGTTCATTGCCGAAAAATGGATACAGCTTGAATTAAGACTACCAGCAGATTATTTTGGACATATAATCATTAATGATCATTATTTACGAAAGCCATACCATCTCAAAATACAATTATGGCTCAAAATAGCTTATAATAAACTATCCAACATTTTCACAGACCAGGGGCCAAAACTATAAAAACTTTTACAATTGTATTTACCAGAATTGTATTTTCTAGTTATGACTTTAAATGGGCTAAAAATGAACCGTTAGTATTTTCGAAGATCTGGCAATTTGCCAGTTGGCAAATTACCATATCTTTTAAAATGCTAATGATTCATTTTAGTCAGTTTTATTAATAGGTAGAAAATACACTTCTAGAAAATACAATTTTACAGTATTGGCTCCAGGTCAGAGGTTCGTCATGGATGAGTCTGAACCGAAACAATCGATGGGCGACAATTTCTACTGTTTCCCTTTTGGAATCACAATCTTGCAATGGTGCTACACACAAACAACAATTTTGAAGGATTCTATAATCGCCTCAACAGGTCTTTACCTTATTGTCAGAGTGCCCGGTGGCTCAGTACAGGGTTCCCACGCGTCCTTGAATTCCTGGAAAACCCTTGAATTTCAAAAATAAATTTCCAGGCCTGGAAAACCCTTGAAAATCCCTGCACCCCCAAAAAACCCTGGAAAAACGACTGCGGGCCCTTGAATTTACGCACGAAAAACCAATTGCAAAAAGCCAAGTCAAAATAGTGTAAATTGGAAAAAGTAACTAAAACACTGGTAGCTGAGTTTGCAGCTTCAGTATAATGTAGTGATTTATTCAATATTAGCGTTCTATTTACAGTGATGAAACCGTGTATTATGGAATACGTAACATTTAACTGGTAGCTCAATTTGCGGGCAGTAACCTCTACCAGGGAACTTGCCTCTATTCTGTATTGATTTTTCTCATTGGTTGTTCGCTGCTGTTGAATTAGCTGTTATCCAATCACACTCACTGACACATACAATCAATGTACAATGTGAATGACCTTGTTTTGTACACACGTTTTGAATAGACATTGATATTAGACAAAAGACTCAGTGATTCGTGACTTGGAATAATAAAATGTTTTCAAAATCTCGACAATGCAGATTTCAAGAAAGCTGGATGGGCCATGAAAGCTATAAAGATTGGATCAAAGCGGTGAAAAATCCACACTACGCACGTTGTGATTTGTGCCAAAAAGAATTTTCTGTTGGGAATATGGGCAAAGCATCACTTCGTTCGCATATGAAAAGTGAAAAGCACACGGAAGCGGTGCGAGATTCGAATACATCTTCTTCATCAATGAAACATTTTCTTACAAAAACGACTGCTAATAACGGCAACACAAGCGTGTCAATGACTGATTTTGTGAATTCAGTGTCGCAAGAACAGGTGTTTAAAGCCGAAATAATTTGGGCTCTAAAATGTGTCACTGCACACTATAGTTACAATAGTTGTAAGAATTAATCGGGCATGTTTGCAAAAATGTTCCCAGAAAGGTGAGTCCTTACCTACTGCTGAAGGATAACCTTGTTAACAAATTTTGTCTCATGTATAATCACAATTTATTGTGACTGTTATGTCATTCCCAAATTTTGTCTTTGAAAACCCTGGAATTTTTTATTTAAAAGTCCGAAAATGCCCTTGAATTTTCCTTAAAGTGTCCTTGAATACCCTTGAAAACCCTTGGATTCTTCCCTTAAAAAGCTGCAGGAACCATGCAGTAGGTAGAGGTGAAGGCTGCAAGTGGCCTCTCATTTTATCCTTCCGCGCTGGCACTCATGCCATATCGATTAATCCATTCACACGTGTGTGTCGTTCTGTGTATTTTCTGGGTAGAATGAACACTTGAAAAGTACTGTAAACACAAATTAGCTAAACAGAACCAAAGTGGATAGTTATTTGGTTGATTCTATTTAGCTTGCCATAAGAGTCAAATGGGAGCATGGCAGCTCAGCAGGTAAACCGTGTTGTGTCCTCGGACATGACACTTCACCCCCTTTGCCCACGTCAGGGCACGGTGGTGTTGTGTACTAAGGTGTACTGCAGGTCGATGGTGCGCTTGTCCTAAGCCAATGCTAACCCTGCTTGTGTGGAGTTAGTATGTTGGGGAGGTGACTGTTGCTCGCCATTGCTCGGTGGTTCTCTCCAGGTACTCTGGCTTCTTCCACCCGTAAAACTATTGTGGTCATGATTATCCATTGTGCAGAAATATGTGACCTTAAACACCAATAAATAAACAAATGTAACAGGTCTTTACCATATTGTCATCCAAACATATTCCATTTTGTAGAGGTAATTCAAAAGAAAGAAACAGCGAATAAGGCCAGAATTGCCCAAGTAGGTTTCGCCACCACTCCACTAAGAAGAAAACGTGTTTACATGGAGGCTGAAATCGGTTAAAGGGCAGACTCAACAAAGAACAGAAAAATTCCTTTGGACTATGTATTTTTTTTATAAACTTTTCTTATTTTTTCATGTTCTTTGTCTGAAAACTATAAAATTGTGAAAATGTTTGTTACACTCATTTGTACAAACTTGTGGTGTAGTACAATTATTTATTTATTACTTTTTTGTATGCATTTCACATTTTTCATGCTCCTTCTCTAAACACTCTTTGAAAATAATGTAATTAATTGAATTTAATTAATTAATTTTAATTTAATTTAATAGTTTAATGCATTACACCATAATGGCAGTTGCACAGTACAAACAACAAATAAGAAGATATAATAAACATGATGTATAATATAAAGTACTAATGACATTTTTCTTTAACAAGGTGATCTCGCTTACAGAAGAATGACCAGATCATGTTAGAAATAATATTAATTGATTTACTATCACAGTTTTTCAATATATAATAGTATTTCGAATCATTTAATTCTTTGAACCCTGTTTCCCTAATTTTGACATATGCCTCACAATCCATAACAAAATGATTTTCGCTCTCTATTTCACCGGTATCGCATACCTGGCATCTCCTATCAATTAGGGGCATTGGGGGTTGTTTATGTCTCCCCTTTTCTATTTCTAAATTATGGTTACTAACCCTAAGTCTAGTAAACAGTTCACGGGCCTGTCGAGATCCTGTGATTTTTAGATAAGATTCAAGCTTGTATTCATTTTTAACTAATCGATACATGCGTAACTTATTACTGCCTTTCATTTTGTCATCATTAAACATATCTTTAGTAAATCTTTCTCTCTGCTGAGATTCTAGTACAGCTTTCAGGCATATTCCATTACTACTCCTTAATTGAGTTATCCAAGTTTTCAGAAGTTTAAATTTCAGCGACTCCTTGAATGAGTTGGAGAGTATGTTATCGCCAGCAATTTGGGATAATTTATCAACATATTTATGGAGATGTAAGATGGCATCGTTCACAATAGAATATTTACCCAACTCTCCTCGTGCTGGTTATTAGATGCTTTTCTATTCAACATTAATATTTGTTTACAAAAATTCAAGTGGACTTGTACACAGGCTGTAGTGTCTGCAAAAGGAGTATTAAGGTCAGGAGACCATATCTCGCAACCATATAATAAAATATGCTAAATCAATTTATCAAAAAGTTTACATTTCACATCAAGAGTTAAGTCAAGTGACTTTCTGAGACAATTTGTAAGGAAAAACATTGCTTTCAATCCTTTTGTACTTAAATTCTCTTCAACTTGTTTTCTGTTTTCATTGTATGTGAATTCAAGACCTAAGTATTTATATTGATCTACGATATCTAATTTTGCTATTCCAATACAAAATGTAAGATCTTTTTTATCTTTTCTATTTTTGAAAATCATGCATTTTTATTAATATTGACACCAAGTTTGTCTTTTTTTTATCTGCACAGTGTTCTAACTTCTGAACACATTTATTCAATCGTGATAGAGACTCTGATAACATTACCAGGTTATCGGCATTGATAAATAAATATAAAGAAGAGTACATTGGTTTCTTTTCTTCTTTATATTTATCAATGTGCGCAAAATGAATGCACTGTCAGTTGTTCAACGGTACTTTCTGAATCCAAATTGGTTATCGCTTATTAAATCATTGAGTTCTAAATACTCATTCAGCCTCGAGTTTATAACTTTATTAAATAATTTTCCAAAATTGCTACCCAGCGCAATCGGTCTGTAATTGTAAGGATCATGTCGATCACCTTTCTTAGAGAGTTTTTATTATAGACTCACTCCAACATACAGGGTAATGACTTGATAATAATATTCGATTAAATAGCTTGACAACATCATCTATAATAATTGGAACAATAAGTTTTAATAATTCATTCGGAATGTTATCTATAGCCAATGACGTTTTGTTTTGGAGTTGCCTTACAGCGTCTAATAATTTCTCTAGCGGTTACGAAGTCATTGTTTAATTTGATATCTGGCTCCTTAATTGTCGCCAGAAGGTGACGTATTTCAGACTCAGATCTTTTCAGACAAAGTAATGTTTTAAAGAATTCTACAGTTTCATCTTTGTGTAATAATTGGGCTCTTCTTTCTTAGCATGAAATGTGTTAATAATACTCCAGTACCCGGAAGGATTAGCTGTATGTTATACCGACAGTACGAGTTTTCACAAATTGAAACAGAGAAAACTTGTGCTGTCAAATTTAATCATTTTTGTGTGTCTTTCATATTGTTCATGTTCTTTGCCCAAATGATCAGTGTAAAATGATACCATGACTGTTGCGATTATTCAACGTTACCCGATACAATAAGACATTCAGAAAGGTGCTAGATATATCATGCGTGGATTCTGGTCTACGTGTAAGGACATCATGTAAGAATAAAGCCCTGCGAAGCTTCGAGGATAGAGCCACGCGAAACTTCGAGATTCGATTCGATTTCAAACCTTAAGTTGATAATCGGTTTGATATGAGATTTTATTGGGACATAAGTAGTTGATTTATGCCAAACGAAAATGTTCCCGTCGCCCCATGGAAATCACAGGAGCTAAAAATAGAAAAAATTTAAAATGCTCTTATCTCCAAAACTGCACGGCACTGAAAATTTTTGTTTAGTGTGAAGCTTCCTTAGGACCAACAGAATGGAATGGTAAAAAAAAAATTGCTCTCAGTTTCATCATGGAGTACTTTTCTGGGACTTTGAAAAAGTGCTGAGTCAGGATTTTTTAACACTGTGGGTAATGGGAAAAACATTTAAGACTACTTTTCTCCCAAACTACTGCTCCAACAGCTTTCAAATTTCACATATAACATCTTTGGAAGATTTTTTCACATGTTTATTGAAATCAGTTCCCTGGGTCCATATTTGGGCTCTCTATGGGAGCCCAAATGTTTAAATTAGTGCAGCATGAGAATATTCTTTAAAATCTTCTTCAGATCTACCAATAAGAATCTTTGATATTTAGTATGCAGCATCCTGGGGGGGGGGGGGGGGGGGGGGGGGGAGGGGGGTTCAAGGGGCGATTCAAGTTTGTTCAAGCCAAGTCCCTGGGTTCATATTTAGGCTGAAAATTTGGGGTCCCGTTCTGGACCAGAATCTGGAAATTTTTTTTTTTAGCTCACCAAAGAGAGCTCAACTTATTTATCGTCATCCATCGTCGTGAACATTTTTCAAACGACTTCTCCTCTGAAACCACTGGGCCGATTTCACAAAACTTCATGTGGATGTTCATTACTATATGGCAATTCATGTTTGTTCAAATGAAATGGCCACGTCCCTTGTAGGCTCTGTATGGGGCATAACTCTGATAGCACTGTATGAATTATAGAAAAATTATTAAAAAATCTTCTTCTCCAGAACCAGTGGGCAGAATCTTTTGATACTTAGTATGCAGCATCTTGGTATGGGTCTGATTCAAGTTTGTTCAAATCGACCCCCTGGATTCATATTTGGGCTCACTATAGAAGCCCAATTTCGAACTTAGTGCATTTCAGGCAAATTTCTTAAAAAATCTTCTTCTCCAGATCCAGCAGGCAAAATCTTTTGATATTTGGTATGCAACATTGTGGGGTGGATCTGATTCAAGTTTGTTCAAATCGGCCCCCCTGGATTCTTATTTGGGCTCAGTATAGACGCCCGAATTCGAACTTAGTGCATTTCAGGCAAATTTCTTAAAAATCTTCTTCTCCAGATCCAGCAGGCAGAATCTTTTAATATTTGGTATGCAACATTGTGGGGTGGATCTGATTCAAGTTGTTCAAATCGGCCCCCTGGATTCATATTTGGGCTCAGTATAGAAGCCCGAATTCGAACTTAGTGCATTTCATCAAATTTCTTAAAAAATCTTCTTCTCAAGATCCAGCCGGCAGAATCTTTTGATATTTGGTATGCAATATTGTGGGGTGGATCTGATTCAAGTTTGTTCAAATCGGCCCCCTGGATTCATATTTGGGCTCACTATAAAAGCTTGAATTCGAACTTAATGCATTTCAGGCAAATTTCTTAAAAAAAGCTTCTCCAGATCCAGCAGGCAGAATCTTTTGATATTTGGTATGCAACATTGTGGGGTGGATCTGATTCAAATTTGTTCAAATCAGCCCCCTGGGTTCATATTTGGGCTCAGTATAGGAACCCAATTTGAACTTAGTGCATTTCGGGCAAAATTCTTTAAAAATCTTCTTCTCAAGATCCAGCAGGCAGAATCTTTTTATATTGGGTATGCAGCATGCTTAGGGGGGTGAGATTCAAGTTTGTTCAAGCCAAGTCCTTGGGTTCATATTTGGGCTCACTGTGGTAGCCCGAATTATAACTTAGTTCAAAATGAGGAATTTTCTTTAAAAATCTTCTTCTTCAGATCCAGCAGTCGGAATGTTTTGATGTTTGGTATGCAGCATCCTTAGGGGGTGAGATTTAAGTTTGTTCAAGCCATGTCCCTAGGTCCATATTTGGGCTCACTGTGGGAGGCCGAATGATAACTTAGTTCAAAATGAGAAATTTCTTTAAAAATCTTCTTCTTCAGATCCAGCAGATGAATGCTTTTGATATTTGGTATGCTGCATCCTTAGGGGGGTAAGATTCAAGTTTGTTCAAGCCATAGCCCTAGTTCCATAAAATTTGTCTCTCATGACTTCATTCCTTTGTAGAGTTGATGAACCATGTCTAACTGAATGTGACCCCCAAATACTTCTTTGAACCACTTTGGCCGGTGAGCGATTAAGGCTCCTTGGGGCCTCTTGTTTTTTATGCGTTTCGGTCAATTGTAAGAAAAAAAAAATGTAAAAGTGCAGAAACTGAAAATATAAGGAAAATCCTGTGTATTGTGTGGGCACAACTGCTTCATCTAGTTGGTATATGCTTTTCTTAGAAGGGTCGTATGCAGCTTATTGAAGTCAAGTCCCTGCTTTGATATTTAGACTACCATGTCAGGTGAGCACCCTCAGGCCCCCTGGGGCCTCTTGCTATTGACTGCATCCATTAATGTTTCGAATGAAAAGTTTCAGGGCGCCAAAGGCGCACCGGGACGATGTAGTACTTCCCTTGCCACCCACAGGTATTCGGCACAAGCTGGGAAATCGAAATAAAATTATATCTGATGGCATTTTTGGATCTATAAAATTGGAATATAAATATTAACGTTAATATTTATATTCCATTATGGGTGCGCGACAGCATCGATCCAAAACTGCTA